>CM049317.1:15547381-16747381 GCA_026874595.1 Sipunculus nudus
GGAGGTCATACCACATGTTGCACGTGTGAGTGAGCATCCGTACTGAATGTGGGCGACATCTGTCGGTCATTTCCTGTACCATTGTAGTAAAATGATGTCGTAATATGCAATCATAATTCTATCAACTCATGTCTATTATATTTAGTAACTTCCATCATTAACGCAGTACAAAAATATATATATATGATTTCCTATGAGATATAACCTGATAGGTTAATTTTTACGACATGCCATATTTGGGTCGTTGGTACTTCCGTCACGTGACAGTTTGTTTAGAGCCATATTCACAAGATCTGTCAGGTTTGTCATCAGAACTCATTGTCACACGGACACGGACGCCGTCACGCTAATAGTCGTCACAACTATCACCGAACGTCCATTACGACAGACACACAGCCAACATGAACCGACTTTTTGGAAGATCCAAAGGAAAAGAACCCCCTCCCGATCTGAATGACTGCATCGCAAATGTAAGTTTCCACAACAATTTCACAACATTCAGTAAAACTGTACAAGAACCAAGATTTGACCGTCACTGCTTACAAGGAAGTGACCACTTATAGTAACATTTTAAAAATGAGACCAAAACTTCAATCACTATCCTAGCCTGTGAGTTCTTTTTCTCAATAAGGAGCCACTATAGAACGCGGGCTTCGCTTGTATTGAGGAACATATAAATAAAATTGTCACCTCTCATTCCCTATTTTAACTCCTACTTTTCCCTGTAGATGTCCCTACACTCAACTCTTCTAACATGAACAACTACTAAGCATCAGAAGTCGCCTGAATCAGGAATCAAACCTACGATCTCTGGACTAGGAGCCCTACATGCTACTAAGTGAGCCGTGAAGACGAGATACCAGCAGGAGCAAGTTTTGTTCATTTATATCTGCGATTGAAGAGGCATCTATCGCGAAAATGGGAAACCATTTACTATTTTAACAGGAAAATTAAGCTTTAGGTGGGGGCTCCGCCCCCACACCCCCATTCAGACGGGGAACCCAGGTTCCCCGAACCCCTCCGCCTCTAATATATGGGGTCCGCCTAAACACCCAAAACATTCAGACGGGGAACCCAGGTTCCCTGAACCCCTCCGCCTCTAATATATGGGGTCCGCCTAAACACCCAAAACACTGGTGTTTTGGGTACGTGTAACGAAACACCACAAAACACCCTTTTAAGTTAGAATTTGAAGCAAAACACTGGCATTGGTTAATAAATTATCATCTGTTGCATATGTAATTGCAGAATTGTGGCACTACTCTGTAAAATAAAAAAAAAGAAATAGTGTTTTGTACAACTGACAGGTGTTCCTTTTCCAGGAAACAATTTATTATGCGACACCCGCTTCACCGGCGGTAGGCTGAAGCCCGGTTTCTATAGTTCTGCCCTCAATAATTTTGTCAAATCCACTATTGGCACTAAATTTTCTAGCCCCAGCTTCCATGCTCTCTTACTACGCTATGCTCTGTGAGAGCCCTAGAAGATGATTTGTTGAAACGGGAGACATTAAGTTCTTATATTTCACCTGAAAAACTCGTATTTGTTATGCAATAAAGATATCCTTATCAAATGTGTATATAACATACCACTTAAACAGTGTTTGTTCACTTTAAATGTTGATTAGAAGAATATATTGTTCTTGTAAAGGGTGATACACGGGGAATGATATCTGCTCTGGGTTTTCCCCTAGCTACACCTGGCCGGCAGCCGCCTGTGTGACCATTGGTAATAGGCCGTGTTGGCTCAGCGAGCAAAGGTCACGCAGCTGATTGTTTAAGAATCTGAGACAGTTTCAAGCGCCAGGGTTGTAAAGTTTTAAAGTGAGTTGTCCAGTTTACTCTGAAGCTTTTTATTCGGAGGTATCCAGGATCCTGGATATTGCCACATTTAATGCAGTTATAAATTCTCTATCTAACAGTAACAAGTAACATGTATCTGACAGTGTCAGTGAAGCAGAGCCTGGAGCGATGTTACCCACACAAATGTGGCTGGCTTGGACAAAAATAAGGCTGACTTTGTAGGGACTGCCTAAACACACGCAGTTTCGACTGCCTTAGCAAGTTCCTAAACCGCATGCAGCCCAATTTGCATACAACAACGTCTGGCCAGAAAGATATCTATTAATAGTTATTTTTGGGGGTGTTTTGTTCATTTGTCTGAGGGAACTTCATATAATTTATGCAGGGAATAACATGAATATTTTTTACTATTAATATGAAGATTACAGCTGTACATCACAAGCATGAAGGACGGCTGCAACGCTGGGAGTAACGGCGATGTAACACTGCATGCTGCTACAGGTTTACTTGGGGGGAAAAAGCAGTTGAGGAGTCCATTTTTTAATTGAATGGCAAAGAGGGCGGACGGAAAGTTAAATATGTAAAAATTATGTATGAAAATGACGATACTTGGAGGCAATGATCCAGTAACTTATTATTTACCCTGTTAATAATTTATTATGACACCTTGTGTCTTATTTATTCCTTACAAAGTTCCATGGCTTTTTATTACTTCAATGTCATGCATTCAATACTTGTAGAATAAAAGATGTAAAAACTAAAAGACAGACTTTACCATTTTGAAAGCACCTGTTTATAGTTAAAAGCAAGGCCCAATTTATATATCTTTTAATAGTAGCCTACTGATTTTGACAGGAATATATGTATATATATATATATATTAATGATGGAATAGTTACACTAGTTATGTACCGGAACAATAGGACAGGTACCAGTTTACATGAATTCTTAATTGTCTAAATTTTGAAGTTTGGTGCCATTAAATGTTAAATGTGGATGCCAGTTTTGCCACAAATCTTTATAAAGTTAACCCACATTGTAGTTCCTTACTAACTGAATAAACAGTCTTTGATATATTGATATCAAAGGTGTAAAGGTCATTAATTAGCCTGTCAGACAATCACTGAAATAATAGCCAATGTAATTCATAAGCTATGATTTACTCAACCAGTCACAGGCAATCAAAACATCAAAGGATCTAATCATTAATTCATTATTGCTGTATGTATTTGAAATATAAGGATTAGTCATATTGCTAAAGTGACCTGCAAAATAACTGAACTGTAATATATTGCTTAATTAAAATGTAAAAAATTATATATAATATTAGCTTAATCTGGGATAGTGATCTTAGATTTTACACTTTTAGTTTTACTTATTGTGTCCATTTGAGTACAACTGACTAACGGTATATTTGAAATGGTTCAATGTGACAGTTGTGATAAATGGATTCTTTTTTTTTCATGTACTCTTGGATATTTAGAACTTAGTAAAAAAGGTGGATTTGTCACATATGTAAATAGGGTAAAATGTAATAAAAATATATATTTCACATTCAGGTTCTTGGTTGTTACATGGTCAGTTTTTAGCTCAGCTGACTGTAAGTCATCTGAGCTATAGCGATCACTCTTTGTCCGTCGTCCGCCTGTCCGTCCGTCCGTCTGTCCATTAACCTGGCAAAAATCGTAACCACTGGACCTAGAATCTTATAACTTTACATTCTGAGAGGTCCATGAAAAATCACCTTGGAAACCAGAAATTAGGTCTCTGTTATCCATATCCTTCCAGCTATGGAACCCCAAAGTACCCCCAAGAATATTAAAAAAATTCATACAAATACTTCAATATTTCATTAACTACATCACTGATGGTCATGATTTTTTGCATACATATTGATCATGAGAAGTTTCACCAGTTCCTGCAGACTGGTGGCGCCACCTGTATTTATAGCTCAGCTGACTAAGTCATCTGAGCTATAGGGATCACCTTTTGTCCGTCGTCCGTCCGGGCGTCTGTCCGTTAACAGGGCACAAATCGTAACCGCTAGAACTGGAATCTTCTTACTTGACATCCTGGGAGGTCTATGGAAATTCTCCTTGTAAATCTGAAATTAGGTCACTGTGACCTATATTCTTCGAGCTATGGGGTTCTGAAGTACCCCACAGAATAATGGAAAATTTGATACAAAAGCTCAAGTATCTGAACAACTAATGCATTGATCATCATGATTTTTTGCATGGATATTGATCATGGACTGTTTCATCAGTTTCTGCAGACTGGTGGCGCCACCTGTATTTTTTCGATTTTTACCAATATTTTTCTCTATTTTTGAGACCTCTTAAGATGCGGCCTTCTGTTTACACAGCACAAATCGTAACGACTACACCTAGAATCTTCTCTCTTGACATGCAGGGAGGCCCATAAAAAGTCTCTTTGGAAACCTGAAATTAGGTCTCTGTTACCCATAACCTTTGAGCTATGGGGCTCCGAAGTACCCCCCAGAATAATGGAAAATTGGATACAAAAGCTCAAGTATCTAAGCAACTATTGCAGTGATCACCATGATTCTTTGCATGGATATTGATCATGGAATGTGTCATCAGTTTCTGCAGTATGGTGGCGCCACCTGTATTTTTTTATTTTTACGAATTTTTTTTCTCTATTTTAGAGACCTCATAAGATGTGGTCATCTGTTAACATGGCACAAATCGTAACAACTGGACCTAGAATCTTCTCTTGTGACATGCTGAGAGGCTCATGAAAAGTCTCCTTAAAAACTTGAAATTAGGTCTCTGTTACCCATAACCTCTGAGCTATGGGGCTCCAAAGTACCCCCCCCCAGAATAATGGAAATTTGATACAAAAGCTCAAGTATCTGAACAATTATTATATTGATCACCATGATTCTTTGCATGGATATTGATCATGAAATGTTTCATCAGTTTCTGCATTCTGGTGGCGCCACCTGTATTTTTTCAATTTTTAGCTCAGCTGACTGAAAGTCATCTGAGCTATAGGGATCACCTTTTGTCCCTCGTCTGTCCGGCCATCCAGGCGTCTGTCTGTTAACAGGGCACAAATCGTAACTGCTAGACCTGAATTTCTTACTTGACATCCTGGGAGGTCTATGGAAATTCTCCTTGTAAACCTGAAATTAGGTCACTGTGACCTATATTCTTCGAGCTATGGGGTTCTGAAGTACCCCCCAGAATAATGCAAAATTTAATACAAAAGCTCAAGTATCTGAACAACTAATGCATTAATCACCATGATTCTTTGCATGGATATTGATCATGGAGTGTTTCATCAATTTCTGGAGATTGGTGGCGCCACCTATATTTTTTTTATTTTTTACGATTTTTTTTCTCTACTTTTGTGATCTTTAAACATTTGGTCATCTGTAAACAGGGCACAAATCATAATGACTGGACCTAGAATCTTCTGTCCTCACCTCCAGGGAAGCCCATAAAAGGTCTACATGGAAACCCGAAATAAGGTCCCTGTTACCCATATTCTGTGAGCTATGGGGCTCTGAAGTACCCCCCAGAATAAAGATTTGGTCATATATTAACAGGGCACAAATCATGATGACTGGACCTAGAATGTTCTTTCTTGACATGCAGGGAGGCCTTTGGAAAGTCTCTTTGGAAATCTGAAATTAGGTCTCTGTTACCCATATCCTTCATGCTATGGGGCTCCGAAGTACCCCCCTGAATAAAGGAAAATTTGATACAAAAGCTCAAGTATCCAAACAACTGATGCATTTTCCCCCATGGTTCTTTGCACCGATATTGATCATGGAGTGTTTCATAAGTTTCTGCAGACTAGTGGCACCACTTGTATTTTTTTGTTATTTTTACATTTTTCACTTTATTTTTTTAGACCTTTTAAGAAACATATTATATGGTCTAATATTTATTCAAAACAACAGCAAAAATAATAAAATCATTTGTTGTTTTTCTTGTTTTGCTACTACCAGGTACACAAGCTTAGTTTTGTAGCTGACTTGTTGCATTATTTTATTTTATTTATTTATTTATTTTTTTTTGCAGGGGAGCATATACTTCCTTAAAATCAGATTCCTCTGGATATCAGTGCAATATTTATCATTATATGTCATGATGTGTTTCTTCAGATAAGAATTAAGGTGAAGTGTGTTTTTAGCATTTTGTGTACATTCATAAGGGGGTCTATATAAGGGCTGATATATTTGAGACTACACAGTGTAACAGTTTTCCTCTCCTTGGTCGTTTTATCGTGACAATTTGCCGACTTTGTATCTTTGCCATTGTGGTTTAAGTCATCGATTTAGTAATTAGTCTCCCTTACACATGCATATTTACCGTGGGTCTCCGGCAAATACCAAGCGTACCCTGACGAGTTAATTAAAAAAATTTGGACATAATTTTACCAATTTATTATTTTTTTAATTTTTATGAAAAGTTTTGTGGGATTTATAGGTTTCAATGTGAACCGTGTCGTGTTTAATCAGTAGGCTGGACAGCTGAGCGTCATGACCCCTGGGTCACTTGTTCAATTTTTTATGAATTTTTTTCTCTATTTTTGAGACCTTTAAAGATATGAACATCTGTTAACAGGACACAAATCGTAAAGACTGGACCTAGAATCTTAATTCTTGACACACTGAGAGACCTATAAAAAGTCTCCATGGAAACCAGAAATAAGGTCTCTGTTACCCATATCCTTTGAGCTGTGGGGCTCCCAATTACCCCCCCCCCCCCCCCAGAATAGTCAAAAATTTCATACAATAACTTCAATATATCATTAATACATCACTGATGGTCATTATTTTTTGCATACATATTGATCATGAGATGTTTCATCAGTGTCTGCAGACTGGTGGTGCCACCTGTATTTTTTTTCAAATTTTTACAATTTTTATCTCTCTACTTTTGAGACCTTTAAAAATGTGAACATCTGTCAACAGGGCACAAATTGTAAAGACTGGACCTAGAATCTTCATTCCTCACATAGTGAGAGACCTATGAAAAGTCTCCATGGAAACCTGAAATAAGGTCTCTGTTACCCATATCCTTTGAGCTGTGGGGCTCCCAATTACCCCCCAGAAAAATGGAAATTTTGATAAAAACAAACTGCAACATCTCAATAACTACAACACTGATGGTCATGATTTTTGGCATACATATTGATCAAGAGGTGTTTCATCAGTTCCTGTAAACTGGTGGTGTCACCTGTATTTTTTTCAAATTTTTACAATTTTTATCTCTCTATTTTTGAGACCTTTAAAGATGTAGTTATCTGTCATCAGGGTACAAATCATAACAACTGAACCTGGAATCTTCATTCTTGATACACAGGGAGACCCATGAAAAGTCTCCATGGCAACCTGAAATTAGGTCTCTGTTACCCAGAGATAATAAATAATATAAAGTTCCATCAGACAAATTAACAAAACACCCCACAATAATTTTTTTCTGGTCAGACGTTGTTGTCCGCAGAATCGGGCTGCACGCGATTTAGGCACTTGCTAAGGCAGTCAAAACTGTGTGCACGCGTGCACTTTAAGGCAGTCCCGACTTTGTTGGCAAGCTGAGTTTCATTGTTTGCCTCGGCTTGCAGAATGTCAGCTGGCATAAACTGACCTGAAAGCCTATTCATTTGATGATTTTACAAATTACCTGTTTTATATAAACAAGTTTTCTGTATTAAGTGTGACCATTGAATTTATAGGGGTATCAGGCCTGACCATGTATAATAATGCGGGGAACTTCAATTTTGTTAGTCAGCATCAAAATCAACAAAAATAATTTTGTATTAGTCTGTATATATGTTTCTTGCATTTTTAATTGTAAAATATTTATCTCTTTTAGTATTAATAATTTCCCAAGCCTACATCAGCTTACTTCGGCTTTATGAAATATCAGCTGTGCCTCCTGATTGACTCGGCTTGGCTTGATCTGAACTCGGCTGGTGGCGGCGCAAAATAGTGGCAGCGCAGGCTCCACAGAGGAGCAATATGCTCCCTTAAGCCTCAAGTTGTTTGGGCATGTTCAGAACATGGTCTTCACCTGAAACATGGCAAAGGGGTGTCACATAAACTGTTGACAGTGTTGTTACCTTACTATAACTTAAATATTAAATTCCCCATATAGAACGAACCCACACCTGGAGTTCATTATATTAGCTCAGGAGTGGACAGGGGATCGGCTGAAACGGGTTGTGGGGGAAGGCAGCCCCCACCTAACATTATATATTGATGTAAAATATTCAAAACAGTTACATATATAATTGGTAGATATCACTTAGCAACTAGACTATAACTGTAAACCAATATTAGCCCATTTGGTATCTCACCTTCCACGCCTCAGTTAAAATCATGTGGGAGAGTGTGTGGGACTTCTCATCAGGAGGTTAAAGGTCAGTATCAAGACAGAGACGTCTCTGACATAATTGTGACATTCATTGACAAATAGGGATAGGAAAGCAGAGACATCCAGTGGAAAAAACACAGGAAATTAATGAGGAAATAAATAGAGAAAATGACTTAAATTTTTTTTCACTACTCTTTTGTCTCTCATGTTTACCAGTACAACTACTCATATTCAGACTGCCTTTTCAGACTTGATCATAAAATACAAGTGAATGCAATAAGTTGTTTAAATTGGAAATCAATCGTACAAATTAATGATTAGAAGTAAGTCAAACACGCTAAGTACTTAATGACCTGTAAAGATGAGGGGTGATTTTGGTTTATTTAAAGTTTGGGGTGAAGTGTCAGTTTGGGAAACATTTGTATTTGAACAGCAGAATTAAATGAAAATTGAGGGCTGCAGCCCCCAGTGGGGAAACAAAGTTCCTTGGAGCCCCCTCCTCTAATATAAAGAACTCCAGGTGTTGGGAAAATCCTTATGGATATTTCTTGGTAAAAGAGAAGTAATCAGCATTTGTAAAATAAATAGCAACTTATATTAAACCTGTTTTGACCAAGTGGACAAGTAAATGCAATTCTGAACACATAACCCGGTCTGTGGGTATCCCAGATCTTTGATACTGCCATATACAAAGGTTCCAAATAAATGTTAGAACTTTTAAATATCTTTTTAAAGGAATATCAAATATCAAGTTATAAAATCAAATGAGGCCTCTCATTTACAAAAGGTTTAATTTTCATGATAATTTCTGTTTTGCAATTATTGCATATTTTAAACCCTCTCAAACAAAAATTCAACCACAGTATCTAGTTGTCAGCATCTTGATCCTTGGCAGATCCTTCAATCATCTTACACATGGCCACTTGGCAAACCAACCCAAGTTTTAAATTTCAAGAGACAAGGTTTAATTTTCTGTTTCAGATTGACAGCCGCGGTGAGTCAATAGATAAGAAGATTTCCCGACTGGACCAGGAGCTGGCCAAGTACAAAGACCAGATGAAGAAGATGAGGGATGGTCCATCAAAGGTTAGGGGGCATCTCAAACATCCTACACACCTGGAAATTTAAAATAGAAATTAATTATTGACTTGTGGTATACCTATTATATTGACATGTGGCCTGTGACATTAGTCGTTTTCTGGGTTTTTTAGTGTGTTTGCAAAATGGCCATCCCCAGGGGGAAATAAACCAATAAGGGTTCAATAAGGGCAAGAGGATCAGACACAAAAGTACTTGGGAGGACCTCATCAAAACAAGAATCTATCTATGGAGAGGGTTTAGTGGCTACAGGGCACGTATTGGCAAAGTGTAGAGCTGAATAACCTTTTTTTTTAACCACGCCCAAATCTTCAAATCATAGTAGGATATCACTGTATTTGATAGAAATTTGCAAAGTATTAATAAAGAATCAAAATATTTTGCACTGGACTACAGATTTCTTTTGTTTTTGTAGGCAGAGAACACAGATTTTCAATGTAAATGTTAATTAATTGCAAGGAAAAATGCAAATTTTACTTGTACGAAGTATCTATGTGCATTATCACTGAAGTATATTAAATGTAACATATTAAATACTTATCCAATAAAGGATATATTATCTGTGTTGCAATATTTTACTGTTATTATGGGTTCAAGAAATAGAATCCTCATGAAACACTGAATAAGTCAAAAACTCAAAATAATCAAATTTTAACCTGGAAAATATGAAGTCCCACAGTGTACATATTAAATGCTCAAGATTCTCAGCTGGAGATTCTGTAAACTGCAAGTACCAGAAGTTATGTTCTCCATGTATTGGCATGTTAAGCTAAACTAGCATTATAATTGTATATTTGGGCTCCCCATTTATCTACAGTAGAGTGTCATTTTCACAAACACCATATATCCGAAAAATGAGAACTGAATATTTGATCGATATATTTATATGATTACGATTTCCTAGTTCAGATATTACTGTATAGTTACTTGTGTTCATATTGAATCATAAATTTTAATAATATATATTATAAGTATTGTTGTTTCTGACTGTTTTCAGAACATGGTGAAACAGAAGGCAATGAGAGTCCTGAAGCAGAAAAAAATGTGAGTTCTGTATGAAATGTAGAATATTAGTGTCATTTTGCCCCTCATACATAAGAGAGTGCATTGAGCCCTCTATCTTGATGAGAATGCAGATATTGTGTCAGGTCTTGTGGCCTGTTGCGATTTCAAGTAAGTTTTCAAGAGCTTAAGGTAAGGAGTTTGCTTAATGAATCTGTCTGAAGGCCCAAACAGCCCGTCAGCAACACAATTTGGGAACGGGATTAGCATAGCCACGTATAACTGATCTGATTACCGTTTTTTTCTTTTGTCAAGGTTATACTGATGGGAGGGTGTGTGTCAAGGTTATTCTGATGGGAGGGTGTGCGCACAGGATGGCATAGAGCATAAATTTTTTGGCATAACCTGATTATATGTTTTTCCCTCCACACCAGCACAACAGAAACAAATCTAAGTAATTTATTTTGTGGGCAAATGTGGTGACTTTGATGTTGTGGTTGACAAGCCAGAACTTTTGATAGTTTTAGGTTAACATGGGATAATAATTGATAAAACCTGGTTATGTTAGCATCATGGTGGCCTTGGTTGTGTGTGTTGTTACGAGTCTCCCTTAAGCCACTTGTGCATGTGGATGCTGATATGCAGCATGTATGGGGTGATCTCCCTCAAATTATGCCGAAGACTGACAGTTTATTGAAATAAATTTAATTTTATAAGAGCATTTTTAAAATGCTGTGTTTAGAAGACTCCCTTGACATGCTATTTCCTTGTGAGTACCATCTTGTGGATATTTGCTGTAAAAATAATTTATTTCTTAATTTGGACCTTAAAATTGACCCTTGTCTTTTTCATGGCATTGCCTAATACACAAACAAATATGGTACCCACACGCTATGAGAAAAAAACTGATATAACTCAAATTTTGCAAAATTGCCCAGCTTGTTTGTTAAATTTCTTATTGCATAAAAGCATGTCTCCTGTGGGTAATTATATGCTTGATAGCAAAGTCATGCAGAGCACAGGAAAAGTCAGCAGTCACCATAGACATGGGATTTCAGCTTTGTTTGTACATCCACATGGTTAAATCCTCACCCATAGCCTGATGTTAGGTGTACCTGCTATGTACAGTGGCTTTTTGGAGTCTGTGTGTCACCCATGCACATCACATTGATTCATTGTTGGCATTTGTCTCCCCTCCCATGGGGTGAGACCTTTAGAACCACTAAATATCTTTTCATGAGATATATTTTAATTGTTTCTACCAATATCATGGATGAGGTCGAAAAAAGGTGACCTTGACTTTCACCATCAAGATCAAGTAGACCGAAATAGAAATTTGTTGTGAATCTCTAAAATTTTGAAGTATCACATGTTTTTCCCTCAAATTTGAAACACTAATTATTTCAACCAAGTTCTTTGATGAATTCAGAACTGATGAACTTGACTTGAATCTTCAAGGTCAGATTTGTGGAATTTTTGCTTATTGTTTCTAAGATTTCTTGTGAATGTGGTAACTTCTGAAGCATTGCTTATTCTTTCCTCAAATTTAATACACAAGTTGTTTCAACCAAGTCCTCAAACGGGATGGTAAACTGGTGACCTTGACCTTCATCATCAGGTTCAAATCAGCCAGGATGGAAATTATTTGTGTACACTAAAACTTTTGAACCACTCAATATGTTTTCATGAAATTTGACTGGTGAAATGTTTCTACCAAAATCTGTGTTTGTGATCCCCAAACTTTTTAAGTAGTGTATATTTTTCCCTCAAATATGGTGATGTGAGGCCCACAGGGAGGGGAGATCATATCTGTTTGCATTGCAAAATCAACCTCATTCTGGTTTATGTATCAGTGCCTCTCTTATTCCAGGGAAAATATGGTATAAAACATAAGCCTCGGTCACAACCTGTTGCGGTCATCGCAAACTGTAGAGTATCGTGCGGTTTTGGGGACTGCAGGAATACTTAAGCCTTGGTCACAACCCACTGCGGCCACTGCACACTGTAGATCACCGTTCGGTTTTTGAAACCACAGGAATACTTATGAGGCCGACGTGTGGGTATGGCAAGGCGTCTTCCTCATTCTCACGTCCTTTGCACGGTAAAGTAAGCTAACCCTGCGTACGCCGCAAGCTAACCTTGCGGAAGCCGCAAAGACCCCTAATGTCAGCCGTAGGTACACCATACGTCTCTTGGGTAGCTGTGTAGGCGTTAAAAATCGCATGGGAATCCTATGACATCCATACGTCTACTGTACGGTGCCGGTACGGAGCCCGTAGGTGGCTGCCTGACGTACAGCTGCCGCATCAACTTAAGCGCTTGCGCTAATGTCAGTTATGGTCATTGCAGAGCCCCTGCGGCCTTTGAAAAACGCACGGTTGCCATGCGTCTACTGCACGGAATAGCCCAAAACACTCGCCGTATGGCGGCCATATCTCGGTTGTGACCGAGGCTATATGAGCACAATTTACCAACAGTTATAGATCTCCCTATAGTGAGACTAGGTCACTGTGACCTGGTTAGCTCAGTTGACTATAAGTCATCTGAGCTATAGTCGTGGTCCATTGTCCGTCGTCCGACCGTCTGTCTGTCTGTCCGTCCGTCCGTCTGTCTGTCCGTCCGTAAGACTGGCACATTTCGACACCATTGGACCTAAGAATCTGAAATTCGGCATACAGTTAGATGTCCTCAAAATCTCCTACCATGCCGAAAATTGGGTCAATAGGACTTCGTTCCTTTGAGATATTAAGGAAAAACCTCAATTTTTTATTAGAAATCTATTTTCACATTTCAGGACTGCCTAATATCAAAACCACCCATCAGGTTTTCTTCATATTTACCATAAATATTCCTCTATTTAGTTCCTATGTACATGCCAGAAATTAAGTCAGTATTATTTAATTTAAAAAAGTTATGGGCCCAAACATAATGGACTTTGTAAAGAATCAGGAAAGATATTTGGTCACTTAAGACCAAAAGTGTTAAAGGTAGGGACTTTTTTTCAGTTATACAACTTTAATTAATCAAAATTTAATTGTATACCAAAAATTAGATCAATATCTGTTAAATTTTTTTAAATCCTGGCAAAAATATAAAATTAGTACCTTAAATTTTGCCCAACTTTGGCCACGGCACGTTTTTTTCCTGTAAGTACTGTGGATTTAATTTTCACAGCATGTTTTTGTTAGCAATATGTCTGTTAACATTAAAAATTTGAAACCAGTTATCAAAAACTGTAGATTTTATTCAAGTTTTCAAGCACCATGTCACATCAAGTTTACATCAAGCTAGTGTTATGCAGTTTGCTAGAGCTCAGCTCCCCAGCTTCAGCTCTAAGTTCCTTAAATTTAGCATACAGTTAGATGTCTCCAAAATCCCCTACCATGCCAAGAATTTGATCACTAGGACTTAATTCCTTTGAAATATTAATGAAAAACATTTTTCCATTAAAAACCCATTGTTAAACTGTAAGACTGCCTAATATCAAAACCACTGATCTGACTTTGATCATATATAATATACATATTTTTCTATACATTTGCTATGCACATGCCAGAAATGATGTCAGTATTGCGTAATTGTTTTAAGTTATGGGCCCAAACCTAATGCACTTTTTAAAAAATCAAGAAATATATTTACTCCCTTAATAAGAGGATTGCTGAAGCTAGAGATTTTTTGTCAGGGATGTAACATTATTTAATCAAGATTCAGTTGAATACCAAAGATTTGTTCTGAATTTTTCCAAATTTTATAAGTTATTAGTATAAATATAAAATTAGTACCTTAAATTTTGCCCAACTTTGACCATGGCACGGTTGTTTCCTGAGAGCACTGTTGATATAATTTTCATATTAAGCACACATAAGGATGTCATCTTTGTAGATTAGAAAGCTGAAAGAAAATTGGCCAAATATTTTAGCTTTTATTAATGTTTTTATGAGACCATGTCAGACCCAGGCTTAATCCAGCCCCTCTTCAGTCACCTGTATGTTGACCTTGTTGACCTTTCATCAGATTATGCATGCTTGAGGGAAGCATACACTGGGGCAGCCAGGCAGCTAATGCCCAGCCACAGTGGATCCGGGTGTCCAACCCAACTCATCTAGTAGTTGTTTTGAAAAACAACATAACAATAAACAATAAATTAATAATTTTGTATTGTTTTTTTATAACAAATTAAAGAAAAATTTATAGAAAAGGAATTTGTTAGTTGATGAGTAACAGAAAATTAACTTGCAGTTACTGATGATGTAAGAATCTTGTATGGATGGATAGAATGTCAATGTCAATGTTATTCCAAATAACACCATGCAGTCACCTATGGTATTTTTCAGTGAAATTTTAATGATAAAAAAATAAATCATATTATTCATTACTAATCATTAGGGATCATATGAAGGAACTTAATGATAGACAAAGATGCAGTTGATAATATTAATTTAGATTCCTACTTTGACCATGGTGTGTAGATTGATGTGAAAGTAGTCCAAAGTGAATATATTACATTTATTTTTTTAACATAAATAAAAGCCATAAAACCAGGTACTTATGATCATTATTTAAATTTGTGAATTTTGTATATTCTGGATTCTCAACATCATTGTTTGGCTAAAACTGAATAAATACTAGACATGTTGCAAATGCTTTGCAAATGTATTTGAATACAAATATGAATATGTTCTGCATTAAAAAATTTTATTGCATAAGAATGGGAATTCAGGTAAAAATGAGAGTATTTGAATACCAGTGCAGATACTTTCAAAATGTATTCATGAATGCATTCATGAATATATTCTATAATATTATTTCAATAATCATTTCAGTTATATTTTATTTTAAAAAATCATATGATTTTCTTCTTATTTTTTTTTTAATAAAAATTATATTGGCACAATATTTGTTATTAAATTTTAATAAATAGTTAAACCAGTGATGGGCCGATCATCAAGTTTTTTCGAAAGTCAGTCGGTTTGCTGCCACTTTCAAGCGCTCGATTACCAAAGGCAACTATAGATTACATCATACTCATCTTTGTTTTTCCCAGAATGTCTTTATGTTATAAGCAAAAATTATTCTTCCATTTTTTACAGCATTCCATGCATCATTTAATGAATCTGTGTTCCCAAACAACCTCTGTATATAACTGAGTATGACACGGTATAGATGAGAGAACAGAGGACTTATTGAACCTCTGTGAACTTGCAAGGAGCTGCAGAATTAGTGGAAAGTTTTCTAACGAGATTTTCATTGCAAAATATGGGTGGTATGGAGTTAAAATTCTCCAGGTCTATGCCAATTTTGCAAAATTCTCATAGAAATAATCTCCTCAACTAATGTCAGGTGCCGCTGCCGCATGAATAATTATATTTTTAGCTTTCAATAGGTTTTAAATTTAAATTTTTACCAAAATTTATATGGGCCTGTAATTTTTCTGACAGGCCTGTAAAACCAGTATGCATGTCGGCAGTCATCATAATTGTTATAAAATGAAAGTCCTTGCTGGTGGTGAAGTTAAAATGATACCCGGGAGTATTCATGAGGGCCAGCAAGTAGATGTCCTGGACTTTGGTTTAATTCTTGATTACTATAATTAATTAAAATGAAACTTCGAATAGCATATCTTAGTGATTAAAGGAAAATATAAAAAAGGCAAAAACTTCCTTTCGTCAGGTAGAATTACTAAGATGTTCGGACTGGGTAAAGAGAGTACAGTTTCACAGATAACTGCACATTTCTTAATATTTGTTTGAACCGATTAATAATCAGTCATCGATTGGTTTGCCCAAACCGATGATCGATTATGCAAAAAGAACCGACTCCCACCACTAAGTTAAACCCTTCTATCATATGTGCTGCTTATAAGTTATATGGCAAAGTAAAAAATCTGTGTGACAATAACATTCCATTTGTTAATAAAATAAATGAAATCAATTCTCCTCCCTGTCTCCAAAGATACTATCAAAATCATACATAAGCTAAACACCAACAACTCATAAAAAAGCTTATATTTATTACCACACAAAACAAGCATGTGCCTCTTTCCCAAATCATATTTTTTTATCATATATAACAGCTGAGCACCGTGACCCATGGGTCCCTTGTTTCACTACAAGCATGTCAAATATCCTTTCCCAAATACCAGATTCAACATACAATATTTCATAAACTTTGTGTTCAACCTACATCAGAGCATGGGTGTTTAGTACCATATTAGATAAGGTATTCAAGTCACTTTTCATTATATGCCCTGTATATATGCCATGTTTGCATGTGCCTAAATATTCTTCTATTGTGTATGCATTACAGAAATGGTATTTGACAGGCATACTTTAAGTACTGTTCACACAGTTCTGGTGTGAATATAGTGTTCATGGATTCAGTATAGAAGCCACCTCCTGATGTAGATCAAAACACGAATGGTTATGGGTGTAGTGTGATCTGAACATGGATTTAGAGGGATAAAACAGTATTCAGTATTTTATTCAAAGAATACATTTGTAGTGTGAACTAGGCTATGGACACCAGTGGTGTGCTGATTTATCAGTTAAATCAGTGATTGGTCTTTTTTCTTTCAGAATCAATAAAATTGATTGCCTTTTTGCATAATATATTAAAAATGATTTTGTAGGCACATGCAATGAATCTAATCTTGTCAGAGATATACAAACACAAAGTAATGAAAAACATCAAAACGGAATTTTGCGCAGTCAACAATTAGCTGATGGCAGGGTGACCTTGGATGGGGTGGATTGAGGGTTTCATTATGAATACCTATGTTCAAGTCATCCTTTTTACTGGGGTCAATATTTTAGGTACTATACTGTGGTTGGCTTCATATTCGCGAGGCAGAAATTTCACAATTTCTCCATTTTAAATGTTTCGCGAGGGTTTCATTTTTGCGATCTCACCAGAACCTATATCAAATCTTTGGTAAATCCATACCTGTGTGTATTATAAAATGAAAATATGTCATGAGTTCATGATATTCTTCTCATATAACGATGGGCCCGTACTCACAGCACAGGTAGTTTTGTTCAAATTTAAGGGAACGTTTTCCCTATACCTGCATGGATGTAACTTATTATAAAATTTCTTACTGTTCTAACCTATTCCCATACAAGTATTGGCTACACTAAATATGAAGGACACACTCAATTGGCCAATTATTCCCGAGGGCTTCATTTTCGTGATTATTTTCCATTCGCGAATATCGCAAAATTAAAACCCTCGCGAACGAAAAGGCAACCACAGTATATAGTATTCTTCAGATTTCAAGATAATATAGAAAGTACATTAAATAATCAAATAATAATCAATAATCAGTTGTTTTTATTTTTCTATCATCAATTATGATTTCAAAACCAGTTCCTAACTTCCTACCTCTAATGGATACCTTGAATCAAGGATAGAGTGAAATTACATGGACATCTTACTGTGATGTCATTGTATTGTTAATGTTTATTTTCAGGTACGAGAGCCAGCGAGAGACCCTGATGCAACAATCATTCAACATGGAGCAGTCCAACTACTCAATTCAGTCACTCAAAGATACTAAATCTACAGTGAGTTCTGGATTTACTAAAGCATTTGACACTATTTGTCAGGGTCTCTGTGGGTCTTGGAAAACCTTGGAAGTCATAGGTTTTAAAGGAGCCTATTCCAGTATCTGGCATATTCTAATTTAAGTTAATTCCTTGAACCATGTATAAAAATAGCCCACAGAACACTGACCCAATTGTACACAGTCTCTTCATTAAGTGTTTGTTATGTGTTGGGGCCTGCCAAAATAATCTAAAACTTATTCAGCAAGGACATCTTGACAAGGACATAATTGATTAATTGGCACATCACTCATGTCCACACAGGTGATCTTGTAAGAGGGACGAAAATTTATATATCCTCAGTTTACTGCACTACACTATCATTATATAGACAATTTCTCAGGTTATTTTGTTAGTGTAACTATAGGAACAGATGGTGAAAATAATAACTCTGCTAGGTAAAATTGAAATTTTCAGATAAACAGGTTCATTTTAAAAAATGTGCAAGTGTTACATAAGTTACTATGATAATCATGGTCTTACGTATGATTAAAGGGGCCTATTCATTTGTTTGATGTTGATAACTTTAGATAATCCCGTGAACCTTTCATAGAAAATGCCAATCAAATGGCTTTGTTTACAGCCATGTGTTTATATAACGTTTGTGGGGGGGGGGGGGGGGGGGACATTTAACAAGGACATCTAGTCTCAAGTCAGATGAACCAGAATTTTGCAAAGGGCATTTTGCAACTAGTGACCTTCAGCCTCCATACATATGCAACCAACTATCTTAGGTTACATGTTTTTATGCCCCTGCCACCAAGTGGCCGGGGCATATAGTTTTACCCATGTCGTCATTCCGTCCTTCCGTCCTTCCAAAATCAAACAGTTGTACAGACTTTTTTTCGCAATGCCTGCAGATATTGGCCTGATTTTTGGTGTGTAAGCAGATAATGACCAGTTACAGATTGAGTTTGCATTTCATTCTGGTTGACCAACTTTTGACCGTTTTACCGCTCCTAAACTTAGAAAATTTCATGAAAAATAGAAATTTTCATGACAAATACACATGTACAGACTTTTTTCGCAGTGCCTGCAGATATTGGCCTGATTTTTGGTATGTGGGCAGATAATGACCAGTTACAGATGGAGTTCGCGTTTCGTCCCCGTTGACCTACTTTTGACCGTTTACGGCTCCTAAACTTAGAAAATTTCATGAAAAATAGAAATTTTCATGACAAATACACATGTATGGACTTTTTTTCGCATTGCCTGCAGATATTGGCTTGATTTTTGGTGTGTGGGCAGATAATGACCAGTTACAGATCAAGTTCGCGTTTCGTTCTGGTTGACTTACTTTCGACTGTTTTACAGCTCCTTAACTTAGAAAATTTCTATTTTTCATGACAATTACACATGTACAGACTTTTTTTCGCAATGCTTGCAGATATTGGCCTGATTTTTGGTGTGTATGCAGATATTGACCAGTTACAGATCGAGCTCATATTTCCTTCCAGTTGACCTACTTTTGACCGTTTTACGGCTCCTTAACTTAGAAAATTTCATGAAAAATAGAAATTTTCATGACAAATACACATGTACGGACTTTTTTTCGCAATGCCTGCAGATATTGGCCTGATTTTTGGTGTGTATGCAGATATTGACCAGTTTCAGATCGAGTTCGCGTTTCCTCCCGGGTGACCTACTTTTGACCATTTACGGCTCCTTAACTTAGAAAATTTTATGAAAAATAGAAATTTTCATGACAAATACTCATGTACGGACTTTTTTTCGCAATGCCTGCAGATATTGGCCTGATTTTTAGTTTGTATGCAGATAATGACCAGTTACAGATCGAGTTCGCGTTTCGTCCTGGTTGATCTACTTTTGATTGTTTTACGGCTCCTAAACATAGAAAATTTCATGAAAAATATAAATTTTCATGACAAATGTACATGTACAGCCGTTTTTAGCCCTCAGCTTATAGGCTGATGGGCTATTGTTGTCACCCAAGCTGTCCGTCTATCCGTCCATTTGTCTGTCAGGTGTCCGTCTGTCCGTTCCGCGTCTGTTAACTTTTACCTTGTGAGCGGGATATCTCTAAAAGGATTCACCGTTGGAATTTTATTTCATCAGTGAAGATGTATATCAATAAAATCTCGGTTAAGTTCGAAGATGGGTGACCTTGACCCATTTTTCTACATTTTAGAGCTGATTATAATGAAACACTCAGAAGCTTTTATCTCAGGAACCATTGTGTGGATTTTCACAAAACTTACTATGATCATTGGGACTGATGGTCTGTACGTGCTGCACAATTTTGGTGGCGTCACTGCAATTTCTGATTTTTTAATGAAATTTTATCGGATTTTTCAATTTTGGCCTTTGTGCAGGATTTCTCCAAAGGTATTCAACTAAGGAACTTCATTACTTCAGTGCTTTTGCATCATATTTACAAAATCTTGGTCAGGTTCAAAGATGGGTGGTCTTGACCTACTTTTCAAGGTCACAGAGCTTAGTATAGAAAAAAAAACTTAGGGGGATATTTCTCAGGAAGCATTTGGTGGATTGTTATAAAACATGGTACATACCTCTCCAATTTAAAGTTATAACTGATTACCAGCTTTTGCTAATATTCTAGTTTCGCAATGCAATGCTAACAGATAATGGCCCAGTGTTTGGTCTGTGGGCGCATAATGACCACTTACAGGTCGGGTTCGCGTTTCGTCCCAGTTAACCTATTTTTGACCATATGACAGATCCTGAACATAGAAAATTTCATGAAAGACATTGTGTCACAATGCCTGCATACTGGCCTCATTTTCGGTGTGTTCCTTGATAATGACCAGTTACAGATCAAGTTTGCATTTTGCCCTTCTTGACCTACTTTTGACCATACAACACCTGAACTTAAAAAATTTTTACAAAATTTAAAAAATGTTTCTAATTTGCCCCAGGCGGGGGCATTCATGTCGTACCGACACATCTAGTTTCTGTTTGTCACCATTAGTGAATGTTCCATGTTTTCTAACAGCTCATACATCCAGCACAGAGGTGTTAGGCCAAACAAATAAAGTTTCGTTCCCAGGCATTTTTTTATCAGAAATCAATGCGGGTGGCCAATTTTTTAGCTCAGCTGA
This sequence comes from Sipunculus nudus, assembly GCA_026874595.1. Lineage (NCBI taxonomy): Eukaryota > Metazoa > Annelida > Sipuncula > Golfingiida > Sipunculidae > Sipunculus > Sipunculus nudus. The sequence goes on from CM049317.1 coordinate 15,568,318, forward strand.
CTTTCAGTCATGCTGGGCTATAGTGATGGGTCTTTGTCCGTCGTCCTTCCGTCTGTTCGTCCATCCGTCCAGCCGTCCGTTAGCAGGGCACAAATCATAACTGTAGGGGTTAGGGCCATGAACCCTATGCAGTCTTTGAGGTTCTTAAAATATCTCTTTGCAAACCTGAAATTAGGTCACTGCGACCTATATTCTTGAAGCTATGGGGTGTGTTTGCACCCCCCCAGAAATAAATTCTTTTAGCCAAAATTTTCATCCCAAACCTTACATCTTTCACATACAGCTCACCTACCAACAGGGGAAGAACCATAATTATTTTGAGGTCACAAGGTCAAAGGTCAAGGTCACAAAACCAACTTCTTTGAAAAGCCTGTGGATGCATTTTAAGCCAAACCTTTCATCCCAATTCTTTGATCTTTCACATATAGCTCACCTACTAAGTGGGAGAAGAATCCTATAGATGTTGAGGTCACAAGGTCAAAGGTCAGGGTCACAGGATCCACTTCTTTGAAAAGGTTGTGGACACATTTCAAGCTAGACCTTTCATTCCAAACCTTTCAGCACTGATATCGCTTCTCTGCCAACAGGGGAAAAGACCTGTTGATTTTGAGGCCAATGGTCAAGTTCACAGCACCCTCTTCTTGTGTGGAGTCATTTTCAGGCAAACTTTTCAATCTATACTTTCCATCTGTCATATATGGCTTACCTACCAATAGGGGAAGAAGCCTATTGATGTTGAGTTCAAAGGGTCAAAGGTCATGGTCACAATTTTGTTCTAAACGCTTGTGAACATATTTCAAGTGAAACTGTTCAACCCAAACCTTCAGTCTTTCACATATGCCACATCTGTGCATCACTCATTGTGATTCAAACTTCATATTTATGGGTCTTTTTTGCATGAAGAAATAACTAATTGATTTTGAGGTCAGCTGGTCAGGAGGTTAAAGGTTGCAGGTCTAAGTTATTCACTCATTGGTTGCCAAGTAATTAAACCCGGCCAGATGTAATTGGTTAGTAGTTACCCATAATTAAGAAAGAATCCAGTTGATATGTGGGCAGAAGGCCAAGGTCATAGGTCAGGTCAACTTATTTTGTAGACCATCTCTATTTTTCTTGTATATATAAGCTTGCACTCCAGCTGGTACATCTCACTGTGTGGCTGTATTTGTGAGTGACACTGGTGACATATGACTACCTTTTGTATCAGGCTATTAAGTGATAAGGCTTAGTGATAAGTACCTTGTTACTGCATAACAAAACACTGTTGTTGGAATACTTCAGCCAGGAATTAACACTATGAGAGTATAGTATTAAGGTTTAGCTACTGATTTATGAGATGATGGGAACATTTTGCAGTTTATTTTATGGAATCATAGCAATAAACTTAGTTTACTAGATATCTGAATATTTTTATATAAATCACCACATATAAAAGCAAGTGTTTGTTCTCATAATATGTGGATGTGTACTTGATTTAGGATGGCTTTATTTTATTACAAGACTCTTAGTCATGCTTTCTGCATTTCTTTTCTTTCAGGTTTTGCAGTTTACCAACCCTGTGGACCCCAATGAAAAGCAGAGTGATAATAAAAAATATTGGGCCTACACTTTTACATTTGCATATCTATAAATCTGATATGAGCGTCTGAACATGCCTTTTGAATTGTTTTGGACATTCATTACTGTAACATCATTTGGAGAATTTGCCCCAAGTTTGGTCTCTTATTGGAGGATGTGTGATATTAAATGTCAGACTTGTCAGAAATCCATTATGTCTGCCATTTAGCCACCTTAGAAATCCTTTTTTCAGTGCAGTTTCAGTAATTTTCCTTCAATGTTTGGTCCAATTTAGAGAATGGTTGTCTGATTTCAGACCTGTCAGAAGTCCAAAATGGCCATCAGGCAACCATCTTTAAATTCCTTTTGATCATATTATCTCAAGAACTGTTAAAGTGAAGGCAGTCGGACGTATTTTAATGTAATCTTGCAAAGGATTGGGTCAAATATTTCTAAATAAATATTATCATCAAACATATGAAAGTGCAGTACAGTTGGCTTGTATTGAATAAAAATTCATACAGAAGCACCTGTTTCTCAATAATTCTTGCATGGATTTCCTTAATTTTTTGCTATATATTTTGATCTTATTTTGCCCTTTGTGGTGTTCCTTTTGAGACTGACAGGTATCAAGTAAGCTATGGGAATAGTTCTGGATACCTTAACAATCATAAATTTTCCTCAGACCATCAATTCACTGTGTTTTAACCAGACATAGGTGATATATATTTCTGTTGTCGTAGAAAATTTCAACAAATTGGCAAATTGGTTCTTCAAAATTAGAGTGGAAGTTGTGAATCTCAGCCCATGATGTTGCAGGTCATGCTTGGCAGCTGAGCGTCATGACCCATGGGTCACTTGTTTGTTTACCTTTTTTGTATGTTTAGATAAAAATGTCATATGATCAGGTAAAAGCATGATAATAACAATTTTTTTTTGCTAAACATGTAAGAGCACTACAAAACAAAGCAAAGTTTATCAGAATTGTATAATCTTATCTTCTTGAAAGAAATGTCCAAGTGGCTGGAGCTAAAAATTGAAAATAAAAATAAGAATATTTGATGCAGGCGTTGAAACTGATGCGGGCAGTGCCTGAGAACCATACCTTTTATTTTTGTTGGCCTTATAAAAACTTTTCTCAACAGGAATTACCTAAAGTTCATTTATATGTATATTTATATGTTCATTTACCTAGAAATCACATAAATTCTATTGAAAAGTAGGAGAAAAGCAGATTGTAAACTTTCACTCTTTCAATATATCCCTGGCCTATGTTTTAACAGGTTTATCTGATCATGAATAAAAATATTTCTGACATTTTGTTACATAATAATGCTGTGAGTGAATTTTTAATGCTTGTTCATTTCAGTTCTCTTATTTTCATCTTTTTCTTCTCAGGTTGATGCCATGAAAGTTGGGGTCAAACAGTTCAAGAAAGAATACAAAAATATCAACATAGATCAAATTGAGGTTTGTATATTGTTATCTTTCAGGTATAGAAATGGTTGTAAATGTAGTAATTGTAAATGGATTAATTAATAATATGCTCATCCATTACCAATAATTCATGTGATCTTTGTGTTTGGAAATGTTTTAAGGTTATATTGTATTTTTAATATTGATTTTTTAAACCCTACACAAAGCAAGGGTTGTTTTTTTCTGTCAGTTCTGTGTGTGTGTATCTGCACTATATCTGAAGTCTTGAAGAAGGTTTCGGTGGATTTGATTAAAATTCCATATACTTGCTGGTATTGTAAAAATCTTCCAAATGATTATATTTTGGTGTTAATCCTAGCATAAATATCCTTTGGTGGGATATTTATTGGGATTGATAGCATAGGTTTACCACTAGGGGTTATTATGTGACCATACGCCCATCTATGATGGGAAATTATGGGATGTTACAACATTGATATCAGAGGCATGCGCCGTTTCCTGGAAGGTGGCAGCACATCCGCATGCAGCATAATTTCAAGACACGTTTTCATTGACAAAATGTTCCCAGGGGCAAAGTACAGGTTACCATTCCTGGGACCATCCTTACAGCACAGGGACTGTACCCACAGCGGATGCTTTTGATAGGCACAACATATTATGGTGTATACCCACAGTCTGTCTATCAATCTGTTTACTTTTAGTGTCATTGAGATAACTTTCCAAGGCTTTGATGGATTTTCCCAAAACCCACCGTAACTACTCACCAATAAATTATCTTGCCCCGGTTCAATAATTGGCGAAATCCAAATGAGGTCAGAGGTCACCAGGCTACTTTGTGGTGTCAGCACCAGGAGATATGAGAGATTTTGATGAAATTCAATTTTAATATTAAGTTAAATAATTAACCAATATAATGTCTTGATTCTTGTCAAAACCATGCATATTCATTGAGGTCAGAGGTCACCAGACTTTGATGGCACCTTGATGACTTTACAAAAAAATCTGATGGATTTTCATTAAATTCTTGTAAAAATATTTACTAAATGTTTCTTTTATGAATAAAATAATAAGGCAAAACCTACACATTTTAAATGAGGTCAGAGGTCACAAGACGCATATATGAGTGGCTTATTGTGCACCCATGAGATGCTGGTTTCATTTTTCTTTGACAATGTTATTATGGTGCACATTTTAAATTTTCTCTATTTTTCATGAAAATCAGTCATTATGCTAAGTGTATTATGAAGTTTGATTTTTCTTGATGAAAATGGTATTGGTATTCCTCTCATATTTGTAAAGTTCTATTCTGGTCACATAAAATGGTGTAATGTGCCGGAAATTTGCAATGTGTACGACCCTGCATAACTACAAAATATATTGTTCATGCACAGGACTTACAAGATCAGCTAGAAGATTTGAACGAGCAGGCCGGGGAGATCCAGGAGATAATGGGGCGGAGTTACGGGATGCCGGAGGTTGACGAGGATGAGCTGGAGGCGGAGCTTGATGCCTTGGGTGATGACTTGGCTCTGGATGAGGATACGTCGTACCTTGATGAGGCGTCAAAAGCACCCAATGCCCCCACAAGCTTGCCAGGGGCAGATAGTTCTGTTAATAAGGTCAGTGGTAGCTCCAAATTAGAAATTTTCAAATATTTTGATACATTACCTTACTACATTGATATGAAATTGTTATAATTCTAAGTTACCCCAGCATTACTTGAATTAATTATTTGTTTTTCTCAGATTTGAATATTGATGTATAAAGCAGGTTTGGCCAGTTCTCTGCTGATGTGATTAACTGATGAATTTTAGTTCTTTTCATATCCTCTGTTCATTTACACATATTTGGATCTCAGAATAATTGATTAACCGAACATATACAAACTGATACAGCTGCACAATGTTTCCTTATGAAGTTGTATCATCTTTAAGGACCAGAATACTAGTGTGTTGAACCTGGATGTTGTTTAGATTATTTATCGGTAATTAAAATAAATTTCCTGTTGAGGTTCCTGATTAAGGAAAATGCCCATCACCTACACTCCTCATGCAGTGGTTTTACTCTGCAGTTGTTTCAGATCTCCTCTTGCGTAACCGCTGCTTTGTGTTGCAAGGTTGGCTGTGACAGATTGCCAGGGTGCACACAGAGCAAAGAATTGTAATCAGACCAAGAGACTGTAGTATCACATTGTGCATCCAGGCCCAAATTTTAATCATGTGACACCCACTCTCATTGGTCTCCTTACACCAGGCCCCCTTTCTATTTGGTTTGATTCTTGGCCCTGTGCCAGAAACAGTGTTATCAGAACAACAAGAGCAGTTGTCACATGTGTAAAATTTGGAGCTGGATGCAAAATATGATGCCATGCTCTCATTGGTCTGATTTACAATTCTTTGCTCTGTGTTAACCCAGGTGGTTGAACCCAGAGAACCTTGCTATACAAAGCTGCGGTTATAGTAAAGGAGATCTAGGAAAATTACAGTGTATAACGGATGCTTGAGGAGTGCACCCATAACCTTGATTTTTGACTCACTGTTTTATTGGCCTGGAGAGATAATCACTTTAGTCCATGTTAGTTAACTGTCTTGTTATACAGTGATCTGTGTATGTGGTTTCTGATTTTATATGTAAATCATGGCTGATTTATCGTTTCAGGACGGGGTTCCAGTGGACGAGTTCGGGCTTCCACAGATCCCAGCGAACTGATTGTACTCGTACAGCATTGTCAGTGTAAATATGACTCATACCAACCCACGAGGATGTCATCATCTTATCCTGTACACAGCTGTATCATCTGTTGCCATAGAAACTCTTAATATAATATATATATATATATTGTTAAAACAAGATAGCTTTGAAAGTGTAAAGGTTAAACACAGACAAAATAGGTTTGTTTGTAAGCTGGTATACTGTAAAAATTGTTATTGAAGGCCCTGTTGTATTTAACTTTTATGCTTTATGGTAGGGTTAATACAATCATTGACTAGCAGGGTCACCTTAACATTGAACAATATAGCTCATGTGTCTGACGACAGGTGGCAGTAGCAACTGGTCTGGTGACCCAAGCACATCCAATGTCATTTTCAAACAAAATGTAATATATTCAGCTATTATATAATTATAGAAAGAAGATATTGTGAATTTATATCACTGACTTGTTCTTGCTTTTGTGAGTAGCATCATGATTTACTTTCCTATGCATCAAGAGACTGCAACTTTGACCTTCCTATAGTTTTATCATTGTAGTACTGCCATGGGTGACTAGGTGGCAGCACAAACATAACTGGGGCAGTCCCTTTTCCGCCTGGACTATTTATCTTGTCTTCTAAATGATGTCATAGGCGCGAGTTTATCTCTCAAGAAATGTCCCTTCTGTTTGTCAGCATGTGTATAGATCTGTGTATATATCAGTGAAAATTCTGTATCTCTGTGAGGTTGGATTCACTGTTGAGTCTGTGCACTCTCAAGAGAAATGTGTCTTTAAAACGATGTCACATGTTTGGAGGTACCATAGCATTATATATAACTGGAGCCAGACGTTATATTAACATATGTGGTCATAATTTGTGCACATGCTGTGTTTTAAATCTGCTTTACTGTAAAAGTTGTAAATTTCATTTCATTTAGTACCAGTAGCATACTGCAATATGGATTGCTCCTGAAAATGTGGCATCGGTCGCACCCTGTGTCATCTGGTATGAATCAATACAGTATACATGTACGTGGGTACAGTAAAGTAAAACTTTCTGTCAGGAGGCATGTATATATTGATTATTGGCCAGGATTTGTTAGCTGGTGATCAATTAAATTATGTTTGAATATTATAGAAGGAATTATAATATTGATTATCAAGAAAAGATTAAAAATATGAATATTTTTTATGACAACTAATCATCTCAGTGTTATGCAGTATACTAACCATGGTTAAAAGAAGAATCACGTTCTTGGAAAAGCTATTAATGTCAGCGGCTTTTGAATCTTTTGGAGATATTTAGAAAGATTTTCATTTCTTTTTGGCATCTTATCTTCATATCCAGGTGACAGGATAAGGATAATCTTAAAACCTGTTTCATTCATGTCAGAGCTATAAGTAATTGTATGGATTCATGCCAGAATTCTCAATAATTGTATTGATTCTTGTCACAGCCATCACTAAATATATTGGTCATCTTGCATCAAAGTAAATTCTTGCTGGTTCCGGCTGCAAGTGTGATTGCATAGTCTTTAATTATCTAGCTCTTCAGTGAGTTCTTGTCAGGGTTTTATTTTTGAATCTGACTTATGATCTGTAATTGAGATCCATAGATATTATGTGAAGTGTGAAAGATAATGACATTTCTTATTACAAATGGTTGTGTATTGTAAATCTAAAATTATTTCTCAAAGTATAAACTCTCAAGATGGCTTTTATCTCAGTATCTTCTGTTAATGATAATTATAAGTATTTTATACATTTAAAGAGAAGCATTTATCAGAAATCGTGGTTATGTTCATGTCTTTTTTTACCAGCTAAAAATCATCACCGTGTGATATGTGTAAAAGTTTCCAGATGTATTTATATATACATTGTATATATACATAATTGTGCAACCAGCTTTAAGGAAAACATTTGCATTTTATCCCATAAAGAATGTGCTTTTGATTGAAACTATAATATTTATGATGATAAAGATACAGGTAGTTACAGTTATTTAAAAGCAACATGGTCTTTGTTTTGCCTCATTCTTCATTATTGTATAATAAAATTTATATTAAATCACCAGTTTTGTGGATCTTTTGGGTTTAATGTTGCATTTTTGTGAATGATACGGTATGCCAGAACACGCACATACCGAGAAACATTTTTCCTCGTTCTCTCAGACCAGACTTTTTAGCCCTCAGCCTTATAGGCTGAAGGGCTATTGTCGTAACCCAAGCCGCCCGTCTGCCCGGCGTCCATTAACTTTTACCTAATGAGCGGGATATCTCTATAAGGATTCACACTAGGAATTTTATTTATTGGATGCAGATTTATATTAACAACATTTCGGAAAATTTCGAAAATGGGTGACCTTGACATATTTTTCAAAGTTTCAGAGCTAATTGTAGAAAAAAATTTCGAAGCTAATTTCTCAGGAACCACTGGATGGATTGTTATAAAACATGCTATGATTATTGGGACTGATGGTCTGTAAATGCTGCACAAGGTTGGGGGCGCCACCAACAATTTCTTAATTTTAATGAATTTTTATCGGATATTTCAATTTTGGTCTTATGAGTGGGATATCTCCAAAAGTATTCAACACTGGAACTTCATTTCTTCGTGCTGATGCAAATCAACAAAATCTTGGTCAAGTTCGAAGATGGACGACCTTGACTTTTCAAGGTCACAGAGCTTATAATAGAAAAAAAAAACTTAGGTTATTTCTCTGGAACCACTGGGTGAAATGTTTTGAAACAAGGTGTAGTCATTTGCCTCAATGATCTCTAAGTTCTGCATGACTTTGTTGGTGCTAGACTTGCAAAGGTACTACATAACTCTCTAGTTCAAAGTTATAAACAAATATTTCATGAAAACTTGTTACTGTTACCACCCATAAATACTGTTCTTTTGGCTGAGTGGTTTTGTCAGCTTTTGTAGGGCCGGCTTCCCTCCTGTTGCATAAGTCTGCTTGTTGGATGGAGCAAAGTATCACACACACGTTAATGCATCAAAGTGAATTAATGTTTACAAAATATATGTTTGTTAAATGTTACAGGTTTTTAATGCCAGTTGCAATCACATAGGTGTTAAATATGTACAAATATTGTTTAAACAATTAAAATTTTATTGAATAGAAATGTGTTATAAAAATTCATATAACACCTGGTTTCACTTTTCTAAGCATAATATGATCAGATTTTCAATTTGTATTGCTGGGTAATTTTAATATATATTTCTAACATAAGTAGTGCTTTTATGCAGAACGCAAACACATGAAAGATGATTATATGTCGTTTATTACGACGAAAGAAACAACCTGAATCTAAATAACAAACTGCGAATAGTATACATAGTTGAGTATAAAGTGATTTTGAGAAAAACGACTAAGTGTTGCTTAGAAGTGAGTCTTCCTAATGTTAATACAAATATCAGAAATTATGAATGAACATACAAAAGTACAAAACTGACCATGTAAAGTAGTATGTATCACACATAAAGGCATGTTGTACATTGTGTATTACATATATAAAAGGTACACAACTAGTACATAGTTAGCTATCCTTTCTAATCGGATACCCTAATGGCAAGTAAATGTTACAAACTTGCAACAAGAGGGTGCAGGTGGGGACCAAAGACCACCACAAGGGACAGGATAAACAGCTTTTCAGCTTGTATTGTTAGGTAATTTTAAACGATATTTCTAACATAAATAGTTATGTTTTTCTCCACAGATGATAAAAGTATGTTTACTGTACGAGGACTCTTAAAATAAAGTACACTTGTTTTGTTGTGCTGAATTTCAAACTTTGATAACGGCACATTTATTCCCTGTAAGCACCTTTGATTTAATTTTCAAATGTTGCACATACATGAATGTAAGCTATTAAATTCTTAAATTTGAAAATAAAATGTAAGGAAAGAGTCCATCTGCATGGGGAAGTATTATTCAATGAGTGAACTAAATCTTGACATAAAAGGATGCTAGATTATATATATATATATATATATATATATATATATATATATATATATATATATGAAGGATATATTAATAAATTATTATAACATTAATATTTCTGAATGAGCATAAATTATCATATATTACCATACATCACTATAAGTCATCTGAGCAAAAGCGATGGTACTTTGTCCGTCGGCTGTCCATCCGTCTGTCGGTTAAACTGGCACGTTTTGAAACCGTTGGACATACGAATCTAAAATTCTGCAAATTGTTAGATGTTCCCAAGATCTACTACCAAACCGAAAACTGGGTCCATGTAATTTCGTTCATATGAGATATTAAGGGAAAACCTCCACTTTCCTTCAAAAACCTATTTTAACACTTCATGACTGCCCACTATGAAAACCACTGGTGTTGTTTTGTTCATATTTTACATAACTATTCCTGCTTCCTATGTACATGCCGGAAATTAGGGCAATATTGCGTAATTGTACCCGCCAAAACGAAGTTTTGCGGATACTATGTTTTTGACCGGGTTCCGCCTCCGCCGCCGCGTTCGTTTCCGGAGAACTCCTCTGAGACTACTGGACGGATTTTTCTGAAACTTACACCAATTATTTGGTCAAATGTGAACTGGTGCCTAACCAAGTGGCCTTGACCTCTGACCTTTCCTCTCTGCCCAGCGTCCGTTTGTGCGTCTGTTTCCACACATAAACCCACATATCTCGGGAACCGTTTGACCGATCAGGAAAAAAATTTTGTACAAATGTAGCCCTTGGATAGCTTTATAACATACACAAGAAAAGGTGGCGCCACCTGCAACCATGTTTGAACAGTGTCCATCTGTTCATCTGCCTTGGGTTAAATCACTCATATCTCTGCAGTGGTTTGACTAATTCACCTAAAATTCGGCATGCGTATACATCCCGCATAGCTTTCTTGATTTTATGACAGGTGGCGCCACCTACATTCACGTTTACGCTGCAGACATCCAAGCTCATATCTAGGGAACCGTTCGACCAATCAGGAAAAACATTTTACACAAATGTAGCCCTTGGAAAGATCTATAACATACACAAAAATGGTGGCGCCACCTGCAGCCATTTTTGCACAGCGTCCATCTGTTTGTCTGCCTTGGTTTAAATCACTCATATCTCTGCATTGGTTTGACCAGATTACCTGAAATTTGGCATGCGTATACATTCCGCATAGCTTTCTTGATTTTATGACAGGTGGCGCCACCAACATTCACGTTCACGCTGCAGACATTAATGCTTATATCTCCGGACTCGTTTGACCAATCAGGAAATTTTTTTACACAAATGTAGCCCTTTGATAGCTTTATAACATACATAAAAATGATGGCGCGACCTGCAGCCATTTTTGCACAGTGTCTATCTGTTTGTCTTCTTTGGGATAAAATCACTCATATCTCTGCAGTGGTTTGACTTTTCCACTTGAAATTATGCATGTGTATACATCTTGGATAGTATCTCGTTCAAATAACAGGTGGCGCCACCTACAATCATGTTTACGTGGCAGAGATCCAATCTAATATGTAACACAGGTAACTCTTTTTCCCCTTGCCACTCAATCCATGCCTCACTTCACCCGTCCTACTCTGATTTTGGCGGATACACGTAGTCGCTTGTCGACTACCCGTATTCTAGTTTATAAAGGTTATGGGCCCAAACATAAGCACTTTATAAAAAAATCAGGAAAGATATTTACCCACTTAACACGATTAATGTTAAATATAGAAACTTTTTTCCCCAAGGACATAACTTATTATAATAATAATGTAATTGTATACCCGAAATTAAATCAGAATCTTGTGAAGTCATTTGCATAAATATAAAATCAATACCTTAAATGTTGACCAACTTTGACTATGGCACTTTTCCCCAGTAATTACATTTCATTTAAATTTTATTGATTTTTAAGGCTATTATTGTATTCACTTGCATTGTCAAGCTCCTGACAGCCCATTTCTGATCACTGAAGGTCAGCTTTTCCAGGGTACCTGATTTGTAACGGGTCACTGGGGAGATCCCCTGATGTCACAGGTGCACATGTACAGTTATTCTCATATCACCTGAACCGTCTCTAATTTTAAAGAAATTAATTTTAAATAATTTAACTAAACCCGTCAGTATGCATAATTTGGTATAATATATGAGCGATTTAGAACCCTCAATTGTGAAACAAGTGATATTTTCATATATTTATTGTTTTGCAAATTTATCAAATGTATTTTTGTGGTAAAAAATTCATCTGTGTACATAATGTGATGTTATCTGATTAAATTAGGGGAAAATGTTGATGCAATTAAGAACTGTGAACTTTTATATTCAGATATTTATGTTATACTTTAAATTAAATAAATTATAAACTTGAAAAAAATTGATCTGAATAAATGAGGATCTAATGAAATCATTTATTCATTATTTTCCATTGGCTTTGTTTTTCCATGCATCTCATCATTTTTAAATATTTTATAATTATGAATAGACTTTTTTCCCTGTAAGCACTGTTGAATTAAATTTCATATCCTGTATGTATATGCAGAGGTGTTGCAACTCCTACCATATTTCCAGTGGAAAATAAAGTGATTGGCTTTGTTTTTCCATCTCTCTGCTTATTTTTAAATATTTAATAATTAGGATGAATAAACTTTTTTCCTGTAAGCACTGTTTAATCAAATTAATTATATACTGTATGAGGTGTTATAACTCCCACCGTTCCTCCCCACCCCCGGCCATCAAGTACTTGCAGCTGTGGATTTGAGACGTTAGCTTTAATGCAATTGTATACATTTTATAAAATTGATAAAAAATTGTTAAAATAAAAAAAGGATCTGATTAATGTGTAATCTGCTGAACTGTCAACAGCTTACCAAAAAGCCAACCAATGTTCATGGTAATAGTATAGATCTTATGTGAACAAACTGCTCTCTTTCACTTTCAACATTAGGAAACACATGGTCAGATCACAAAATATTATTTGCAACAATATCTCTCTTATCAATACAAACCAATCATATCAACTAACCATGGCCTATATTACCTCTTCCTCTCAGACTTTATCTCCACATTTTACCTTCAAGGTCAACTCCAGCTGAGCACAGTGACCCATGGGTCTCTTTTTATACCGATAAATTTGTTTTGATGTGTTGAAATGAATGCAAGTGTTTATAATATACATGCATTTATTAGTTATTACATTTATTTAGTTTAGATACTGAGACTTTGATCATGAAAGGCTCCTGCATTTTAAATGTTGTCCATAAAAGTACACAGGCAACTCCTGCTGTGTGTATTGTGTACATCATTCAAATAGTGATATAAAAAAATAACTGTTGCCTCGTTTCTATATGCTATATTTTTATACAAATATCTATACAAGTCGTCTGAGACATATATAGCTATGACCCTTTGTCTGTCGTCTGGTCGTCTAGATGTCCGTTAACAGGGCACAAATCAAAAGTTTTAGTAGTTTGAGGTTATCTGGGGCAAAGTAAAGACCATGCCTGAAACCAGGTCAATGTGACCTCGGTCCTGCAAGAAATTAATAAAATACCTCTTTTTTTCCATTTAAAATCAATTATTTAAATTCAAGATGGTCTAATATAAAAATCACTGTTTTTATAATTTTAATATTTGGCATAAAAGCTCTTCACGATTTTTTCCGTGTAAATGAGGGGAATAAGGTCAATTATATTTAGAAGGAATGAGGTACGATATAATTTGTACTTGGTTAAACAGCAGGAAAGAAATTTTCTGTTAACTCTTGATGCTAGAAACCTTTTTTCAAGAATTATTTACTTATTTTCCTTGAAGGGCACACCAAAATTGGAATCAACATTTGGTAATTTTTTATTTTTTTTACGTGTTAAGCTAAAAATGTAAATTCACTACCACAAATTTGCCCTACTTTGACCACGGCAATTTCAAAGAAACTGATAAAAAACTGTAGCTTTTATTCGAGATTTCAGAAGATTAAATCAGATTAAACTGTGCAGAGAGGGGAAGTGAGGGTTTACGGCTGGGTATAGGTCAATCTATTTAGGTACAATACATATTGCGATATACATAAACTGATGCCCGATACGTATTGACTATACACCTAATTTTTTTGTGTATCATTTCTGATTAAAAGCTCTGTGAATAAGTCGATCATTTCATGGAAGCACCGAGAATTGTATATACATTGCTCATCCAGTCAATAAGTTATCTTATTCAAGTCTTATTAGATTAATATAGGAAATAAAAAAGCTTAAGCTTAACAAATAACTCAGATTATAGTTTAGGTAGGCCTTTTATGACTTGTATCTATATTTGTGAGTTGTTTTTGTGTTTCATCGATACAACGATACAACATGCATAGCGTATCGGTAACCGTATCGACGTGGCGTATCGAAATGGCTCGATATATCGGTATATTGAAACAGCCCCAGTGAGGTTGTACTAATGATCACTTTAATGTTATACAGTTCATTTCGTGTTTAAATATGTAACTAGTTTTAGTTTACATCTAAGTACACACTAAAGGTCGAGCAAGAATTTTAGAAATTATTAGCGGTAATGTAAAAATATTAAAAAAACTAGAACAAGTCTCCCTCATGAGCTCTTTGATTTAATTTTCATATCATATAATTATATGGATTTAAACATACAAATTCTAAAATTTTAAAGTAATTTCACGAAACTGGATAAGTTTCAGAAATTTTAAATGAAGCTATAACATATTCAAACGTATCACCTGCTCTTCACCAAAAGGTCAAGAGTGCATTCCAAACAGGCTTCACTGGGAAGCTGGGATCCCTGAGCTCTAACACTAGGCCACATGCAGTAGCCGGTTACTGTCGTTCCTAATGTTTTAATGCTAGTGGAAATTGACTGATCATCTAGTTATATTTGTGTTAGGTAACAGTTCTTCCGCTGTACAGGACTGCATTGTAAGTACATGGACTTTTAGTTTTGTGATAGGTCAAATGATTATTCTTTTTTTTAATTTTAAGACTTTTTGTCTTCAGTACACTGTAGTAAACACTTTATGAAATGACACATGATCTTCCTATACAATGTTTATCATAATCATTCTGAATAAGAATTAAATCGCTTGAATTTATACATTAACATGGACTATAAAGACTACTAGCTTGATTGACACAGAAGTTACGTTGCAACAAACTTTAACATATCTTAAATTTAATTATATTTTAAAATGGTGGTGTCTGAAACAAAAGAAATATATTCTATGGGCTGTGGTACACTGAAAAAAATAAAGTTAAATTTAGCATTCACAATATCAGCATAAAAGTCAGCTAATTTGTAATCTGGTAATTTTATATTCAAGATATATTAAGAACATTGTAGGCCAATCAATATAGCATCATACTGATAAGGTAGCTCGATACATGCATATGCGGTACATATATGCGTATGGAGAACGTGTGTGCAGTTACAAAACGGACGCCTGTGATTCCATTGATATGTATGCGTAGGAGCAACGTATCAATCAAAATCAGGTCGGTGCAGTATAGAGCTGCCTGAGTAGAGAAGTCATCTGCCAGTGAAAAAACCATATAAGGAAATTCCCCGTCCGTTACCATGCGTATGCGTTATCAATCGCTACTCACGCATATATATATATATATATGCATATATGGAATCACTCCAAGAAAGTGTAATGTATGCGATTCCTAGCTGCATACTCATACGTTTATAAGCATGCGTACTGAATACGAATAGATGGAATGCCACCTTATAATCGTCCGTTTTCTAGATGTATTGTATATTTTTGTCGATGTTAAGCTGTGTTTCCATGTATCCGCAAATATCGTATCCGCAAAAGACGTACGTACGCTCCATAGTGCACAGTCCACAAAAACTGATTCCATAAGTATATGTACGTATGTTTTCTTGCGGATTCCCTTTTGCGTGCCTCTTTTGAAACTGCACACATGAACAATTTTATTTTAAGTGCTCCCGGTGACCTGGCGCCGGGGCACAGTTTGGTAATGTAGCCATTTTTGCCATCCGCAAAACGGATGAATCGCTCACCGATCCGTTTCGATGCGGTTCGTTTTTGCGGATACGCAAGCGGGGCACGTTAAAACGTACACATGGAAACAGTTCATCTTGAAGAGAGGGATGCGATTTTATGCGTACGAGACTTACGGATACATGAAATCACAGCTTTATCCTCGTGTATTTGATTTCTTTTTTTTTTTGCATTTTCTCGGGTATCTTTGCCATGTTCAGCTGTTGCTGTAGTTTGCTACATCTTGTCTCATGTTCTTTACCGTTGGATGCCATCTTCTTTATCGTTAGAACTATGTAGCTTTTGTTACACATCTAGGCTAATTGTTAACTCGGAAACTCGGTCTTAAAGTCGTCTTTAGAGCGATTCATGGACCAGGCTCCACTCAGTTCTGAAAATGTTAGAAATGTTATAAGAATCTACATCAACCACTCATAAATACGTGTAGAGTACCTGCCAGAAACGGTATCTGCCAGAAATCCGCTAACCTTTCCTTTCCCCTTCCTAAAACCTAATAGGCCGTTTTCTGGGCATATATTGTAACCGTTATTAACAAAATGTTCTAATATGATATTCAAGGGAAAGCTTATGAGAAAACCGAAATATGGTGACAGTAGGCCTAACCTATACGTTTGGAACACCGAAAACTCATTTAAGGCCAAATCCTATTGAAAAATAAAATGAAAGGAATAATACACAAGTAAAACAGGAATAATAACGACCCAACTCTTCATTACATTTGAGAATGGCACAATTTCCCTTAAATGGAGGGGAATCCTACAGTTTATGCATTTAAAGGAGGAAGGACTTCATATTGGTCCACGTCCGTCTGTCCGTCCTGTCGCATTCTTTTACCAAATATCTCTGCTTTCTTCACCAAATTTCAATATATGCACTCAGCACATGACTGACATGTGATTATAACCTGCAGGTAGCGCCATCTTTGTTTAGCCACTTCCTGCGTTCCAAACGGTCTTTCCTTCAGTTAAGTCACAATATATAGAATCGCTTACAGTGGTCGTAGTAACGCCTTTCCGCCGTTCTCAGACAGGCAAACATATATATATATGCACGGAAAGGCATTTATCATTTTGTACCAATATGTTGGAAAAGTGAAAACCTAGATGTTTTCCACATTAGTAGCTGAAAAGTAGTAACAAACACGACACAAAAACGAAATATTTTACAAGTGGTCTTCCATCGACTCACATAGGCCTTTTTAACCCTATATTTTCCGGCATTTTTCCTTCGTCTCCTTTTCCTTTTTTTTTTACTACTAAATCGTGATCCTTATATAACACTCTTACTATTGAAAACAGTCGGTTCTTTGAAAAATGCAAGTGTGCATGTAAGGCTGCATGTGAGATGTCAGAGTCAGGATTACACTGAGCGAAGTGTGACTGATGTTTGATATGATGGTAGGACGAATCTTTAGCGGAAAGTCATTTTTTGCGGAAAAGCAAACTTGTATTAATGCTTTTCCCTTGGAAAGCTGAAAATTTCAAAGGTTTACCAACTCTGACTTTCACATTATAAGCAAGGATGTCTCAGAGCTAAGAAAAGTCAGTGAATACTGCATTAAATAGAAACATTTTCAGACTGATATTTTTAATTTTGCTGATCGTGAAATTTTCTGCATAACTTGACTTGTTTTCTTTTTTTAATCTTTTACCATTATTTCAGGAACCACTTGTCCAATTATTACCAAATGTTAGGCATGTTCAATCATTTCACTATTATGTTATCTTTGCCTGCAGATGGCAGTACATCAGGCAGCCTACTCTTTCTGGGGTGAATTGGGATTTCCTGCTTAGTCAGAAGTTAAGATTTTAGACTTCCTTTAATGGTCAACTGTATCTTGGACCCTATAAGCTATAAGTATGTGTGACTTAATAGGTTTATTTCCATAATCGCTTCCTCATGCAAATAAAAATGTTAAGAAATCACAAAAAACTAATTATTTCGGGTGTTTGCATACTTGATGTAAAAACTAGTACCAAATATCCTAACAACAGCAGGAGCAGTTCGCATAAAATGTTGCAGGCGTATTCTTGGCCACAACCATGACAAAATATGGTCAACAGGATAACTAAATAGCTAATCATTCATAATTTTGTAATGTAGCGTGTATTTTGCAGGTATTATTTAATTTATAAATGTATTCTTGCCAAGGTTAAGGGGTATTTGGGTATCAATAATACTACACTTTACTAGTTATACACATGTCTTGGGGACTATCTGTGTCTTTAGGCTATTGTACTGAACTAAAAGAATAGCCTATCGCTCAGATAAATTTTGACAATAGCAAAGAAATATTTTTTTCATTTAATGAAAGCATTAAAGACTATTTATAGAGGTCCATAGCCGATATATGTATAGACACATCCGTCACTGACCATGTGGTGCTCTGTGAGGCAAAACATAGGCTGCGGCGGGCACTGGGCAAATATTTACACTACAATACCATTCTGAGTTACGCTTAATTTTTCTTACTCTTAAGTGTCATTTTGCATAACTATCACCATAAACATGTCATTCTAGTGTCCCTACAATTAAATAGTCAAATGAATTCCAGAAGGCCTTCCCCAGAACATTTAAATTTGCTGCTGACAATCCCACCTGGTGTTCAGCATCCTTGCAAATCTGTATATTTAAATATGTAAAGTAAATTTGTCTTTAGACCTGTCTGTCAGCTGAACCAAGTTGTGACCTTGGAAGCATTATCTGATGACATAATTAATTCCTCATTTTCCTAAGTTAATTTAAGACTCATAATCTGTAACAGATATACCTCCTTCACTTAATATTCAGTAAAAAGTTTATATCATATAGTTTCTTATTCTTAATAAAATAATAATAATAATAATAATAATAATAATAATGATAATAATAATAATAATAATAATAAATGTAAATAATAAAAAAATGCAGTAAATAGGATTGTGCCTTTTGTTTCAATGGTTTAAATGTAGCCTAATTTATTGGGATAATTAAAGTTATTGTGGTGTCTTTTATTTTGATACTGATCAAAAATACATTGATGCAATTATATAGGTAAACTATGCTGATTATATGGCTGGCAGTCAAGCATGGCTGAGCTTCTTGCCTTACGTCCCAGTGCGCATGCGCCAGTTGGGGGCCTTTGTTTGCAAACATCGGGTGTGTCTATACATTTCTCGAGTCCAATAAATCAGAGTACAAGTCCTCAGAGTTGAATTCTTTAATTCTTCTCTTTAGCTGATCATATACCTGTAGAATTAATTTTAGGTTAGGGTGAAAGGCCATGTCAGATGTAAGATGTTTTTTTCTCGATAATTTACATGTTCATATATTTTGACACTTAGACCATGTAAGGTACATTATAATCACTTACATGAAAGGCTAGGATCCGTCAGTTGCTTTAATCAATTGAACCCTCGTGAAAGCAATAATTATGGTGTGCCATAATTAGGATATAAAAAGGTTACATAATTAGTCGGCTACTCAGATGTATAGGAGGAGATAGACATGGGCACCTAGTAACTGTGTCCTTATTGTTCCCATTGTATATGGTGAGAGCTTGGCATAATATGATGGAGCGTATATTCTTCAGGGTAGGATTAGTACTAAATTATTCAATCTAATAATCTACTGGTTACCAACAGAAGTTATATAGTCATATACGGTATACACATGCTGCCTCCAGCATTAGGCGTCATTGTTTGTTTTTTTTTTACCAAAAGATGTTAATTGATGTTCAACAGAACTGTGTGACCTATTGTTCAAAAGTATTGTGCAACATTCATCTGGGATGTGTAACTTTGATGTACACCGGAAGGTGTAGTTTGATGTTTTAAAGGAAAATAGTATATGTAGTGTTCAACTTTGAAGTTAAACAAAATAAATGCTTTGTTACCATTCCAATTTTGTTCCATTTGACCTTGAAAAATGGAATTGGGAGATTACCAGGACTCTTCTTTAATTTTTCATATACAGGAGATAAAGGCGCTATAGATACTAACATGACTATTCTGATCCAATGGATTGTATAACTAGAATACGGGTAGTCAACAAGCGACTACGTGTATCCGCCTAAATCAGAGTGGAACGGGTGAAGTGAGGCATGGATTGAGTGGCAAGGGGAAATAGTGTTGCATATTAGTATGATAAAGAGCTATGTGAGAACTATATTCACATGCATGCAAAACTTTGGCCCAATCGGTCAAACGGTTCCCAAGATATGAGCTTGGATGTCTGCTGCATAAACTAGAATGCAGGTGGCGCCACCTGTCATAAAATCAAGAGAGCTGTCGGGGATGTATAAATCGCAAAATTTTAGGCAGACATGTCAAACCACTGCCGAGATATGAGTGATTTTATCCCATGGCAGACAAACAGACAGGAGCTGTGCAAAAATGGCTGCAGGTGGCGCCACCAGTTTTGCGTATGATAAAGAGCTATGTGTGATCTATAAACATGCAAAATTTTGGCCCAATCGGTCAAACGGTTCCCGAGATATGAGCTCTGATGTCTGCAGCGTAAACGTGAACGTAGGTGGCGCCACCTGTCATAAAATCAGAAAAGCTATCCAGGATGTATACGCATGCCGAATTTCAGGTGAATTAGTCAAGTCACTGCAGAGATATGAGTGATTTTTACCCAAGGCAGACGAACAGATGGACACTGTGCAAACATGGTTGCAGGTGGCGCCACCATTTTTTATGTATGTTATAAAGCTCTCCAAGGGTTACATTTGTGCAAAAAAAATTTCCTGATCGGTCAAACGGTTCCCGAGATATGAGCTTGGATGTCTGCAGCGTAAACGTGAATGTAGGTGGCACCACCTGTCATAAAATCAGAAAAGCTATCCAGGATGTATACGCATGCTGAATTTCAGGTGAATTAGTCAAGTCACTGCAGAGATATGAGTGATTTTAACCCAAGGCAGACGAACAGATGGACACTGTGCAAACATGGTTGCAGGTGGCGCCACCATTTTTGTGTAAGTTATAAAGCTCTCCAAGGGCTACATTTGTGCAAAAAATTTTTCCTGATCGGTCAAACGGTTCCCGAGATATGTGGGTTTATGTGTGGAAACAGACGCACAAACGGACGCAGAGCGCAGAGGAAAGGTCAGAGTTCAAAACAAAATCGGGGCGCAGCAGTTCACATGTGACCCGAACATAATCCCGGGTTTCGTAAAATTCCGCCCAGCGGTTACGGAAGAGTTCTCCGGACACCTACGGCGGCGGCGGCTGGGTGCAGCTGAAAACATAGTATCCGCAAAACTCTGTTTTGGCGGATACAATAATAAGCTGAAGCACATTTGACTGTGTATACTTGCTCAGGAGCACATTCCCGCGGTGTGTATCTAAATTGAAGTCATTATTAAGTCATTTCCTAAATAATTTTATAGATTTATCATAAATGATTTCAATATGTTGGTTGTTGAAATGCATAATTACATTAAAGCTACCCATTACAAATGTCTGAAATAAATGGGGTTAGCTTGTCAGTTCTACAAGAACAGCTCTAAACCATTTCAGTGTTAGATGATCCTGCTATTTTTAACACATACAGTTTCATCAGAGTGATTATAAAGGCCAAAATCCGCTGGTGTGCCATGCATCAAGCGTCAAAATGGGGTTAAAGTTCCATTTCCTTTATCTTGAGATCTTGAGCAATCTGCAGATCTGACGGGCACACCCTCCAAGATGCCTGCTAATGATATGCATTGGCAAGGATACAAAAGTTGCATCACGAAAATGGAGTGCCTCCCTCTACCACAAATTCCGTTAAAAGGGTTTATTCAGTGAATAAAGGTATAATACATATTAGACAGGGAGGTTAGGGGTCCCCTGTATCCCACACTAAATTTATAGGACCACCTCTTAACGTTTCCAAAGTGTCTTTAACACATTTGGATATTAAGAAAATAAAGAAAACGTGCAAAAAAAGTAGCTGTTTTTGATAACCGTCCAAGGATTATAGATCCTTAATACCTATAGTTGTTTAATCACGTTCTTTCAGCAAATAAAAATAGGAAAATTTACACTGAGACCTAAAAAGAGCATCCATTAAAACCATGTACAAGAAACCAAATCAAAATAAATTAAAGAGCCTCTTTTTACCATATATAGTGGGAACTTTGGCTACCATCTCGGATTTAACAGGGCAACTATTATTTTTCAAATTTTTCTGGCGTCCAATGACAGTTTAGGGAACCCTGAAAAGTTGGTTTCCTCGAGTTCCGGGTGCTGGCATGGTGGCATAAATTCCCTTAGGTTGAACAGTTACAAAATTCATGTGGGTACCAGAAGAGCTAGTGTTGGCGAATTTTACTTTAAATGTATAACGTCCATCCAGGGTCTTTTGCAGTAGCGGATCCAGATTAGGGGTCCAGGGAGTTCGGACCTACCCCCTTTTCAGCCGCAGCAATCTTTTTCAAGGGTTCAGACCAATTATTGCGGCCTGGACCCCCCCATTTCTGAACCTGGGGACCTTTCTTTAGGTTTTATCATTATTCCTCCTGAGCTGGATCCCTCCTTTTCCTTAAATCCTGGATCCGCCCCTGTTCTGATGCCCACAACTCGCTCCCCCCCCAAAAAAACATTATTATTAGCAAATATCCGTTATTCATGGACCTTCCATGCTGCATTTTACAAAATGCGGTCATTTTTAGCTCAGCTGACTGTAAGTCATCTGAGCTATAGCGATCACTCTTTGTCCGTCGTCCGTCCTGCCATCCGGTCATCCGGCCGTCTGTCTGTTAACAAGGCACAAATCGTAACCGCTGGACCTGGAATCTTCCAGAAAGGTCCATGAAAAATCTCCTTGGAAACCTGGAATTAGGTCTCTGTTACCCATATCCTTTGAGCTATGGGGCCACAAAGTAACCTCCAGAATAGTCAAAAATTTCATACAAAAACTTCAATATCTGATTAACTACATGACTGATGGTCATGATTTTTGGCATACGTATTGATCATGAGATGTTCCATCAGTTTCTGCAGACTGGTGGCGCCACCTGTATTTTTTTTATTTTTTACGAATTGTTTTCTCTATTTTTGAGACCTTTAAAAATGTGAACATCTGTTAACAGGGCACAAATCGTAAAGACTGGACCTAGAATCTTCATTCTTGACATTCTGAGAGACCTATGAAAAGTCTCCATGGAAATCAGAAATAAGGTCTCTGTTACCCACATCCTTTGAGCTATGGGGCCACAAAGTACCCCCCAGAATAGTGAAAAATTTCATACAAAAACTTCAATATATGATTAACTACATCTCTGATTGTCATGATTTTTGGCATACATATTGATCATGAGATGTTTCATCAGTTTCTGCAGACTGGTGGCGCCACCTGTATTTTTCAAATTTTTACAATTTTTTTCTCCATTTTTGAAACCTTTAAGGATGTAGTTATCTATCAACAGGGTTCAAAATGTAACGACTGGACCTAGAATCTTCCTTTTTGACACACAGGGTGACCCATGAAAAGTCTCCATGGAAACCTGAAATTAGGTCTCTGTTACCCATATCCTTTTAGCTGTGGCACTCCAAAGTACAGCTGATAATAAAGGAAAATTTGATACAAAAGCTGAAGTATCTGAACACAAATGCAGAGATCATAATTGTTTGCATGGATATTGATCATGAGATGTTTTATCAGTTTTTTGAAGACTGGTGGCGCCACCTGTATTTTTCGATTTTTTATAAATTGTTTTCTCTATTTTTGAGATCTTTAAAAATGTGAGCATCTGTTAACAGGGCACAAATCGTAAAGACTTGACCAAGAATCTTCATTCTTGACATTCTGAGAGACCTATGAAAAAAGTCTCCATGGAAACTAGAAATAAGGTCTCTGTTACCCATATCCTTGGAGCTATTGGGCCCCAAAGTATCCCCCAGAATAATAAAAAAATTCATAAAAAACTTCAATATCTGATTAACTACATGACTGATGGTCATGATTTTTGGCATACATATCGATCATGAGATGTTTCATCAGTTTTTGTAGACTGGTTTCGCCACCTGTATTTTTCAAATTTTTACAATTTTTTTCTCTATTTTTGAGACCTGTATTTATCTGTCAACAGGGTTCAAACTGGACATAGAATCTTCATTCTTGGCACACGGGAAGACCTATGAAAAGTCTCCATGGAAACCTGAAATTAGGTCTCTGTTACCAATATCCTTTGAGATATGGCACTCCAAAGTACAGCTCAGAAAAATGGAAAATTTGATACAAAAGCTGAAGTATCTGAACAACTAATGCGGAGATCACCACAATTATTGTATGGATATTGATCATGAGATGTTTCATCAGTTTCTGCTGCCTGGTGGCACCACATGTATTTGTTCGGGCTTTTTCGAATTTTTTTCTATATTTTTGAGACCTTTAAAGATATGAATATCTGTTAACATGGCACAAATCATAACAACTGGACCTAGAATCTTCATTCTTTACACACAGGGAGACCCATAAAATCCATGGAAACCTGAAATTAGGTCTCTGTTACCCATATCCATTAAGCTGTATGGCTCCAAAATACCCCCAGAATAATGAAAACTTTGATACAAAAACTCTAGTATCTCAATAACTACAACACTGATGCTCATGAATTTTGGCATATGTATTAATCATGACATGCTCAATCAGTTTCAGCAGACTGGGTGCGCCACCTCTATTTTTTTCAAATTTTTACGAATTATTTTCTCTATTTTTGAGACCTTTAAAGATGTGGTTATCTGTCAACAGGGTACAAATTGTAACAACTCGACCTAGAATCTTCATTCTTGTCATGCAAGGAGGCCCAAGAAAAGGGTCTGTGAAAACCTGAAATTCGGTCTTTGTTACCCATATCCTTCAAGCTATAGGACTCCAAAGTATCCCTCAGAATAATGGAAAATTTGATACAAAAGCTGAAGTATCTGAACAACTTATCCAGAGACCACCATGCATGGATATTGACCATTAAGTGTTTTTATTAGTTTCTGCAGACTGGTGGAGCAACCTGTATTTTTTTTTAAAGTTTACGCACTTTTTCTCTATTTTTGATATATATTAATACAGACACATTCTCAGTCTGTTGGTTAATCTGTTTGATGCTTCAGTTGAATGGTTATATACTACCTTTCAGATGATAAAATTTCCCTTTGCAAATCTCTTCCCAGTCAGCTGAGCGTCATGACCCATGGGTCACTTGTTTATTCTGTTATCATTTAAATTATGTAAAAGACACTTTGGGGAACACATAAAAAATACTCCTTCACTCAACTTCTATGTCATGATTCAGAGCAGTGAAAACATTAGTGTGAACTAAAGCACACTTTTAAGTTGTACTTTTCATATATTTAAGTGTAGGAAATTATGAACATTATTATTACGTGGCTTGTGTACGTTGCACTTGAAACAAAAAATATCTCTAAAGCCTACGGTTCAATTTGAAAGTTTAAAATGTAAGATTGCATCCACCTACACTTTTTTCCATCACTGTTTGGTTGGTTGATATGGCATCGGTGCCTGATATTAACAAGCAATGTTCACAAAAGTGAAAAAAACGACCTTTGTTGGCCCATTTTTCAGTTTTAGACCTTGAAATTCAAAATTTCAAATGGAATCCACCTACACATTTTTTTCTTCATTCTATGGCTGATTGATCTAGCGTGGTTGCCTGCTTTTAACAAGCAATGCCCTTATAAGTAAAAAAAAAAAAAAACTTTGGCTGGCCCATGCACTACCACAATTTAGAAGCATAAAGTCTGAGTGCATTTGTACATGATACGTTAGAAGGTTTTAACCATTTTATATTGTATACCATATATATATATATATATATATATATATATATATATATATATTATGAGTATTTATTTGTTTATTTGAAAATAAATTACCTAAACCAAACTTTAAACTTTTTTATACGCAACTTATTTTTTTTTACTATCTGCCTTTTTTTTATATTTTTAGGCACTGGGATGTCCGACTTGCAGTTGGATAGTTGTTCGCCTTGTCGTTGACTGGTCTCCCGCCTCTGAATTCGATGAATTGCACTGCCAGGTCAGGTGCACTTGCAGGCCAGGATAGGTACAAGTCTACGTATCCAAGCTTGCAATACACTTGCTCCGCATGCACTCGATGACATTAGGCCAGACGACAGCTACAGACGGCAGATGGCACAGCAACAGATGTCTCGATGGAATCGTGTGTGATGAACTCCCAGAAAATAATACTATATAAATATACTAGTATTTACTTTAATATAGTTTTCTAGTTTTGCATCACTGAAATAGAATTTTTTTTTTGGTTTTATTTCTTTACATTGCAATATTTAAATTTTTTTATTTTTCAAAGAAAATGAAGCCTATGTAAAACTACCGTATCAGACAGAAATGAAAACTGTCATTTTGACCGAAACTTAAACAGTCTAGAACTATTTGGGAGCCCTGTGTAGTATTTAAACAATTATTAGGTATCTGATAACACAACACCATGCAGATTGCACAAATGATATATCTTCCCGTCTTATCATTATTTTTGAATATTGCCTTCAGTTACAAACTTTTTGCTGCTTTTGGCTGCCGCCGCTTAGCGCATATGGAAATCCTTCTTGGTATGTATACCCGTTAATCAGACGTTCCCTTACTTTGTCTGTACATAAGCTATTCACTAATGAAGTGCATAATAATTAAAATATAATATTCTTTTTTAAGAGTGAAATCCTGCACTAGAACGCCGCAATATAAATTTTGGATCTTCTTTTTAGTATATGTATGAATTATAGTTATGGATTTTAGTTATGCATTATAGTTGTAGTTATGAATTATAGTTAATAACTGTAGTTATATTTATGAGTAATAGTTATGAATTAGAGTTATAGTTATGAATTATAGTTATAGTTATGAATTATAGTTATGAATTATAGTTATAGTTATGAATTATAGTTAAGAATTATAGTTATATTTATGAATTAGATAAAAACAGTGAAGAAGTAATCAGTAAGAGTTATTATGAAAAAGACCTCTATTGTACACATATCTTTTGAGTCGCTTTGTCTTTGGCTTATTCATTTTCCGAACACAGGTCAATGGAATATCTTTATTTAAACATGTTTCTAACTTAATGATGTTGAGACATTGGGAAAAACCATTGCCACTAATATATTTTGTCTTTTACAACCTGTTGATAAAACAACCCTGATTTATTTTTTAGATAAAAAACGAACGTTATCATAAAAGTATATGACTACCCAGTTGATAAAAATAGGAATAATATACCAGAATAAGGAAAAGTAAAATGTTAGGAGATTAGATATACTCCATTTGTATAAATAATAAATAATGTCTTAGATTATTTGTATACAACCGGGCATTGCTCATATGTACTTCTTTTCCTTTGTGCTCTTCGTTCAAGGCTCTTAAGAACAATATTCTCCAAAATGGATATAAATAAAAAATATGATCTCACCATTCTTTGCGGGACGATGAATGCATTGCTCATGAGGAATAAATTCTTCATCAGGATAGAGTTTTCTGAACTATGTGTCCAAAAAGGCATGAAGTTCTATTGTAATATTATTATCAACTCTTCTCCTAGAGAGTTGTCCTCTGTTTTGGACTCCCTACAGAGATGTCTGTGGTCAGGAAGTCAGGGAGAGGGGTTTATATAGAGACGGAGAACGGCGCTGGCATCGGCGCGTGCAAGTACGTCACGCATGGACGAACAGGTGCAGAGTACAATAAATTCACAATTATTCGTACTGCAGGTAGATAACGAGTTTGATAAGACGCACAGGTGCGCAGAAAGGGCCGGCTGTAAAGGTGTCGTGTCCGTTCCATTGTAGGTATAGCGTAAAGGAATGTTGATACAATTAGAGCGAAGTTTATTCTTGAATTCCTGGCCACACTAAAACTCATAACGTCCCCATTAAAACGTAATTGAGTAAAACGCCGTCCTGGTGTTAGTAACTGCACGTGTTGAATCAATACTCGTACGTTAATGACAATAAAACAATCAAAAGGTATACTGAACGCATGGTCGCTCTCTCTCTCTCCCCCCCCTCTCTCTCTGTATATATTTATACATAAATATAATTATATTACCAAAGAGTGTTTCTGAAACAGGAATCATTAAGGACATCCTTAATATAATAATATATGAAAATGTCATATATAGGTAAGGGATATTTCGAGAGCTTTGTCTTTTGAATGTATAATATATATATATATATATATATATATATATATATATATACATACATATAAAAATATATATATAAAATATCAACTTTATTTATTTAACATGGATTGTACAACAAGTTATTATAACTAATACGAGGCACTCTCCATGGCTCGGATGTTGGCGCTCGGTAGTCGGAAAGGGTGGAGGAAACCGGGGGACCCGGAGAAAACCACCGACCTTGGACGGGCAAATACAACCCACTCTCATAGCCACACCGCGGATCGAACCTGGGTCGCCGGCGGATAGAGCCAAGCGTTTTACCGCTCAGCTGTCCAGGCCCCTATATAAGAAGGAAACAATAAGAAAAAAATAGCATGCTATTATTAGGCCATCTGGATTAAAGGTTTTATACACAGGGGGATAGAGTTAACCCAAAGTCATAACCATATATTATAATACATTGGAGCGAATTTCTGAGGTTCTATTAAGAATTCTGCTTTTCTCTATGAGGCCCAAGTGGGAATCGAACTAGTTGTCTTTATTTTCGAAGATCATGCCCTGTCTTGGTTTTACTCTTTAATGTTTATGGGAAATAAATGGTTGCCCGGACAGCCTCTCTCTCTCTCTCTGTATATAATATACATGTATATATATATATATATATATATATATATATATATATATATATATATATATAATGCTAATTCATTCTGAAAGCTTAATAAAACTTGCATTTAGTTTGTCTCAGTGTCACATGAGTAAACATAAATTGTCCAAAAGTCATAGCAATAGATATATTTTAATATTATATGACTAGTGAATTTTAATATATCAAGGTCAATAACATCTAAATTTTGTACCTGTATGTTTTCAAGAATGAACTTGAAACAGAACAATTACAATTCAAATATATTCAAAGACAATTCAAAGATCAATTTCTTTGAAAAGTTAAATAAAAAGATAGAAAAATAACAATGAGAAAAGATAAAAAAATTAATATTTTGGATATCATTATATTATGGCTTCAATTATCAAAGAATTGAGGTATTTTTGTGAAAAGCAAGGTTCATTATATTTTGTTCCGAACAATATTAGGGCAAAGTAACACATACATGCGACTGTGTTAACACGGATGGAGGGGGAAGGACTTAAAGAAACACATATAAGAAGAAACAAAATACTGTTAAAAACGTTTATGTCACAAAAGACCTCTAGAGCTGGCAAATTGTAATGAATTAATGAAGTAATGAATTGTAAAACGAAGGTTAAACGTTGAGTGATGAGTTTTAGAATTGAAAAAAATCGAAATTGAAAAGGTCATAAGAAAGTAAATGAGAAGAGGAAGAAGAAAATATGAGAATATGCCGGCAGGCGGTAGTTGCACGTGCTGGTCTCTGAACGTGTATGTATAACATTAGTCATTCATGTTGTAAATGGGAATCTGCCAGTATACTAGTAAGTCATCAATACAATAGCCATCGGTTATTTTTTTTTAGTTTTTATTAGTTATTTCCTCTCTTTGTATGGTTGAAAATTATAGATTGGCAGCTTGATTTTAGCTTGAAGAGAGGTGATGCATATTATTGAACAGTAATTGCATGTTTCTTATATTTATTTCATATTTCTTTTGCACATCAATGCATATGATTGAACAGTAATTATTGTTGGTGGGATAACTTATTTAAGGGTTACACTTTAAGTCAGAAAAGCTGACAAACAGGAGATTTCCATTGTGCTGTGAGACTTCAAATATATATTCGGAGCCAACAAGCGTATTCTCTCACAGAGTTGAATTAATATTTGTTATTCTCTGAGAGATTTCACAATATATATAATTTAGGTCATGAGGTTATTCATGTAGTATCATTTTGCAATATAAATTCCATTTATACAACTTGGTTGGTATTGATAAAGAAGGTCATGTCATTCTTTAACATTTCCTTGGAATACGTCACCCAATTTTTCAAAATAAAAGCCCCACGAATAGTTTTGAACAACATTATCGTGCAGTTACCGCGAATGTTCTTACATTTGTATATATATTTATTAACTTTATATATGTATAATATAATAATATATCTATATATTATATTCGTTTACGTGTTAATAAGTGTGTGTGCATTCAAAAGAGACTGTTTCCACAAAAGCGTGTTTCTTTAAATATAAAACAGTAGAGACATGCGTGATAATGAAATACATCACTAAAGACTGTCGTTTGTGCTGTGTGATCGGCATCCGGCCCCGGGAGCCGTAATTATAGTTCTTCATTATGGTGAATGCTTGGTGAAGACTATCCATTAACAAATAATCATGCTGTCCAGATGCTGTCAATAATCAATCTTCAATATGCCTTGTGCAACCATCCATGAACTGTCGCTTGCTTAGAAGATGAAGCGTGGTACGTCGAAATGAAACTGCTAAGATTTGTTTGCGAGGCCTAGCTGATGTTTGTCTTTCTTTTTTTAATAATTTTATTTTATAAATAACAAAATTTACATTAAGCTATTTTGAAAATGATTTAAATCAAATTTATGTAACCTATTTCAAATTAAGTGTACATTTTAATGAAAACATAGGATATCAGAAACATTCAATGACGAATTGACAGAATATGCCAAACTCCTCTAAACTGGACAACTCACTAATACGGAGAAAATCCTCCAGTCCCTTGAGTGTCCGGCTTAGGGGAGTTTCACTGTATACCATTACTGAGAAATGCAACCCCCCCCCCCCCCAGGGCGGAATCTTGGTTTTTGTTATCAGTCTTCCTCAGATAAAATCAGTTGTCCTTTAAATCTATTGTGTTTCCTTAAAAAATACCGATGGATTCTCAAATTAAAAAAAATCATGAATCCTAACATCCAAGAAATTAAACACGTAAATAAATAATGTGAATAATCCATTTTATAATGAAATAATTGTGCATTTTTAAATATGTTTTATTTCTTAGATATAAACACACACAGTCAGAATATACATACTATAAAAATAAATCAAAGATAGTGTTCTGCAGTGGTAATTTGTATAGCGAATTTCGCTGTATAAGAAAATATGTGCGAAGTCAAAATTTACCATCTTATAATACATGTGTTGGAGTTAGTGCGTATGAAACGCTGTCGAATATTAGCTGTAGTATACCACTTAATTGCATGTTATGTCAACACAAAACGTTCATATGCAGGCAAATATGGGAATAAAAAAAGTTTTTATCTAGAAATGAAGTAATTGTAAAAAATGAAGATGAGGGGCATTAAAAATATGCCATCCTGAGAATGGAGTTATGGTTTTTGTGAAGCTGGCCAAGTTATCCTCCGATCGAATCTGTACCTGAAGTCATAGAACTGGGTCACCTGACAAACAGTGCTACCCGCATGCCTTGCATGTAACCAAGGCAACGCATGCGGAGGCCACGTGAACGAAATATACACGCATTGTGAGGGTTTCATTTCGAGAACTGTAATAAATTGACGAGTGATTGTGAAAAGAACCTCTGGTTCTGACATTTTTTTTTAGAACGTTTGTTATTAAAGGATTGATTAATATAATAATTAATATTTTATAACTCATTAAATACTGTGTTTATAAACACAAAAAAATACTTGATTGTACTGTCCATAATCAACATCTATATAACAAATACTATTATACTTTGATATATACATTGCTTCATTTTAATCTTCAAACACAAACTATGCCAAATTTGTCTACACTGACCACAGTGGCAAACGGTCATTATTGTGGTCAGCTAGGGAAGTAGGCTACATTTAGTTTACTATACTCTTTTCAACCAACCTTTGTCCATCTGTTCTTTAAGAGAAAATTCTCCCAAAATTTATTTTCAGTGATTTCATAGAAAGCTTATTGCGCCAATTGTTGGTCAGTGGTTGATGGGTATTATGAAAACTAAGTTTTTTAAGTTGCGCATAAATTTAATTTTTTGTTTTGTAATTATATATATATATATATATATATATATATATATATATATATATATTGAGGCACTTTTTTCATATAAAGATATATGAGGATTTTTTTGGTTCCACAACTGCTGTTCTCTTAAATGTCTTAGCAAAATGTAGTTAAACGTTTGAGGGGTTCAATATTTAATTTTATATATCTTGAAATTTAGAAAATGGTCTTACAATCATTTGCAACATGTTAATGTCAGTGGTGACAATGACATTCCATGTTTGTGACTATCATCTTTAAAATGTAATGATCGTGGTAATTTATATTACACTTTGCATTTTACTGACTTCTGTGGTCTAGGCAGCGCACAAGACTAGAATAGCAGTGCACAGGTCGTGAGTTCGAGTACCGGTATTAGCAGAGGAGCCGTAGGATTTTATATGTCGACCCCAACCCAGGCCTAGCGTTCTGCAGGCTAACAGGAAGGCCGTGCCCTCTCTCATTATAGAAATATTTGGATGCTGTCTTAACGGAGCAAATCACACAGCTTTTCATTAATATCCTCAACTTATTTCCCTTGATCAAAATTAGTTCCATTTTCACACAATATTATAATCAATATTATAAATTTTCTTCCTTGAAATGGGGCAAATCAATAATGTTATAGCAGTTTAAGAATTATTTCGACATGGGGATGTTACGGAATATAATAAAAGATAAACAAAACATATACTGAGAGAGAGAATATGTTTTTTTACACCTGCATAAAAACTAATCTTCAAATGTCTGTGTTATTGTCAAAATGCCCTTATTATCGGTATTTTTTTTTAAAAGAAAGTACTTTACTCTCTAAATTCGTTCATTTGGCACCTGTTTCCACCAAATTCCCGAACTGAAAAAATCGAATACCCATTGTTCTTTTCTTCAGAATCGCCAACCGTGTGCTACATCGTCAAATGTGTCATCTTGCTATATTTCCGGCAATGTATAAATGACTGTCATAACGGTCATTATAATGTAACTTTAGTGTCGCCAACATATATAATGTTTTATATGATAGTTTGAAAAATCATAAATATGTTTTTTTTTTACTCAGTTTGCTAACCCCGATCTCCCACCCTCCTAACTTCCCACAAAACCATCTTCTGTGGCTCAGGGGTAAAACACAGGACTCAGACCGGGAGATCCCGGGTTCGTCTCTCAGCTGAGCCGTTGGGATTTTTTCAAGGTCGGCCCATGCCCAAGGTGAATGCTCTCCAGGCTTAATGGGAAGGCCGTTTTCACTCACAAGGGAGTACAACCTTCTGGGCGGTGTATGACACAGAAATGGGGACGATTACACACACATAGGGCCCGCAGGTGCAGTATTGACCGGGCCTATTTATTTATTTATTTATTTATTTATATACATTATTTTACGAGGGTATCATACAAACCCAATTAGTGCCAAGGCACTAATCTCACTTGGGGCCTTCGAGAATTATTACAAATAACATTTTTCTACATACATAGGTAAATACATATAAAATCTCAATATGTAAATCAGAAACTGATTCAAACAGAAATACATAATGATGATCGACTGTCTAAGAACATGGAATGATAAAGTCGACGATTATACATTATACGATAAAATTGAGCATATATCAAGATAACTAAAATACATGGCATGGTAGCTAAAAAATAAAATATTCTAAGATGACACTCTGTGGTCAATCTGTATCTGAAATAAATATTGCTTAAGTGCCCGTTTAAAGGATTGTAGTTCCCCTGAAGCTACACCAGGATATAACATGAGAGGAAGCGTGTGATACTGCATGTCCTTTCATGTAGTCCGAAACCGGAATGGAATTGCGCAGATTTACATATACTTAACTGAGCGAGCGAAAAAAATGGAGGCTGTTACCTCCAAAAAGAAATAAAAATCAGATATTTCATTTGGCTATTTATCCGGCAATATATATAGCTGTAATATCATTCATTATAATATCATTTTAATGGCGCCAACATTTATAATGTTTTATATCATGTTTTATTAAATCATAAGTATTTTCCTCAAATTCCTCACTTTGATAACCCCGATCTCCCACCACACTCACAACTAATAAGTTCCTGTAGTCCTGAAATTGGTGATGGAACGTGTTTATACTGTATTAACATTATATATAGTGTAATATTATAATATTATAATATGCATTGCCGTCCCAAACTAAGGTAAACAGAATACAAGATCGGTGAATATTTGTTGTTTGTTATACATGAACACTCCCGATATTGTATCAAATTCAGTCAGCCCTCACTTCCTCCAAGATAAGTATAGTATATACTGTGACCTATATTATAGAGCAAAATTATGTTCTTATTGATACACCACAAGAATACGTTCCTAGAATTGCACACGGAGCGACATGTGAGGTTTTAGGTCGAACACCTGGTCCGTTATCTAGAGAAAGTATCACTTGAGTAGCAAAGACAAGAATCTGCCAGTTCCATCACAAGCGCGCGCCCAGAGAAATCATATTGATAACAAAATTGTTGTTACCGCTCTATGTTTTGATAGCGTCCACCTGCGGACGTCACGTGGTCCAGGTGAAATCGACACACCCCGAGGTATTCCTGGAATGCACATGGGGTACAAAAAGGGCGGTCACCCTGGCCACGAAGCAACGGAATTATGCTTATTCAGTCACAAAAAAAAAACTACAAAATTTATCTTTGTTAAGACAATATATTAATTAAAGGGAAATGTCCAATACATTTTCAACTGATAATATCAGCCAAATAACTGTTAGCCCTAAAGATCGTCTTTATAATATTTATATATAAATAAATTTTGCTAGGTTTAAAGGGGAAAAATAAACATTAAGATATATTACTCTTACAAATAGAGACGATCTTTGAATTTTTTAACTGAAGTTTGCACGTCTCGTTTAGTGCTGCATTTACATACCAAGTTATATAATATAAGAGACTATACATACCACGTTTTAGCTGTGCATCTAGGGGCTAAACATAATTGAACAATGAAATGAAAAACACTTGTAAACTTACATGAAAATTGTATGATTATCTAAAGTATCCTTTGAAAAAAAATTTATTTTAATATGATGATTTGTATTGGACTCGGACTTGGACTCAGATTCCAATTGAATTGGACTCGAAGAATGGGGACTTGGACTCGAACCTGAAGAACTCGGACATTGACTCGAGTGGTCTGAACTCGGACTGCACTCATACTCGGATTGCGTAGGCTCGATTACATCACTGGTGGTGCATTTCCACAAATGTAGATAACCACACGAGGGTTTATTGATAAGATTGGCTATTTCAAGACCAAAGGGTATAGGTGGTGTTTCATGTTAATTTTCACGGTTGTTATTATTTCTATAATAACCTTATCAATGCCAACGGCAGCTACAAACAAGGTCCGCGACACCACAAAGAACACTCTCACTTCTTATCATTAATGTATGTTACTTATCAATAACCGTCCCCACCTACCTAGCCAGAAACCATCACCTCTATTACTAGTTAGAACTACAACTGCTGGTATTGCTACTGTGTACTTTCCTTCATTGTTGCTATCAGATGTACCGAGTAACCATGGGCGCAAGTTGGTGGGGGCATATATAAAAATAAAAAAAAATCAAATGAAAATTGTAAACATTTCCACACCGTATGAAGGGACATCCTCCCCCACTCAGCCTCCTCGGCCGAAAATCACCCTCGACAATTACCCCCCCCCCCCCTCCATTGATCAAGGTTCTGGGTTCATCACTGATAACATTATTCACATGAGAATATATATATGTGGTGGTAAAATGGTACACTCAATTGCTAGGGTGTATATGTAGGGCGGGGGCAAGGACGGCCGGGAGATAATAATAATAATAATAATAATAATAATAATAATAATAATAATAGTAATCATCATCATCATCATTATTATCATAATGTTAATAATGACTGTCTAGGCAAAAGTAAAATAATAAAATGGCCAATAGAATTCGTAACTGATCAAGAAAATAATGATGACATGGTATATCATGGAGATAGAATCTAAATGGGTATACATATATATGTATATATATATATATATATGCAGTGATAATAATATTAATAATAATAATAATAATAATAATAATAATGACTATATTTTAGTTAGAAATTAGACAAAGATGTTTGTTACACGTGCCACGAAACATCACACATCACATGAAATGGGCTATTCGATCATTTTCTAATTGAAATTATACATGTACGGATTCATTTTAGTTGACAATCGTCGTACAGTCCTTGAGATTGCATTGTGGTAGTAGTGAGTAAATGTAAATATAATGAAGAGATACGCTTTACATCAAGGTTCTCTTTCTTTTGTATGTACGTGTAATTTGAATAAAAGTTTTAAACTTTCACTCCCAGTGATGGACCATTATAGAACACAACAATTACCTTTTTTTCTGTCATTAAGATTTTATCAAAACGTATTTTAATAAATAATTTTGCTTTAAGCTCTTCTCATGTTGTTCACCGTATCATTTATGTTACATGAACTTGTACATTTCATTATGAATTTACACAAAATGGTCATGTGACTGTGTTCATCCCACTGTAATTTAAAGAGTTGGGCGTAGTCCACAAAAGATGATACCCCTTTCTAAACCGCGCCGTTACACGCGTCCTCTTGCCACTAAGGTCTCTCCTCAGATAGGACACATAACCATGTTATATCCCCTTCCCCACAATTTGCCAATTAACTGAATGTCATTTTCCCATTAAAAACAGGCTCCAAATTCAAACTGATGTTTTGATATGAGTTATTATTTTTGGGACACAGTAATGTTTTCATTGTTGCAAAGTCCCTCAAATATCAAGGAGTCATGTGATTTGACACTCAGATTGCTTCAGAACAGCTAATAACCTCAATGAAAATTATACAAAATTTTACAACGCAGGATGAACATTCATGGTAGTCGCACTGTGAATTATGAAAAAAATCCCCCCCCCCCCCTCCGACTAACTGGATTTTCGATCCAACACTGGTAACATATTGAGTAAAATGTGTGTGTATGGGAAGGGGTGTTGGTTAAATATGATATACCACCATGTTAGGGCCTGGTTGTGCCACATTGCAAGGGAAAATTGCGGTCCTGCTCTGGAGAATTGGCAATATGGAATACAGTATTGCAATATATATGGTGCTATTCCACCGTTCAACCAGAGGTCATTTCAATAAAAAACAAATCCCTTCCAATTGCAGTACAAGGACTGTAGAGACAGCCGGGACTGCTTGTCCAAACGGTCAAACTGAGAGACCTAAATCTGTCATAATTCAAGAAAAAATCGTCTGTTAACAAATCACCTACACATGCTTAACAAATACGACTTAAAGGTCTTAAGGCCAAAAAAAAAAAAAAAAAAAAGAAACAATTTAAGACCATGTATTAAGTTGGATTGAAACAATGCCAGCCAACATATTTTAATGTCCTTTACTCTCCTTGATATCCATATACATGTACCTACGCCACTGGTGAATTATAAGCCCCAGTGCATGATGGGAACAGAGTTTCTTCACCAACAATTCCCTGTGTCTTGAACAACAAAGAAGTACTCTCGTGAATAAGATTCTGCGCGGTTTACACGGTATAGTGTGTTTGCAGCAAGCTATAAATAGCATGATATCAACGCTATACATGGTGGGGTATATGAATTAACGTTTTTCTATGTTTTTTTTAAAAGTGTTTATTTATTGAACTGAAAGGAATCACATATATTTTAATTTTATAATCTTGATGATTTATTTCAATGATTGTTCGACTTCCAACTTTTGTACAAAAAAATGTGAAAGTGCCAGCATATATTAATATGAATGTGTATTTAATGGGAGTTCCTCAACGACAGTTTTCAGGGAACAAGACCATATTCTTTAAATAATTGACTGGTATCATCTTACGTCTTGTAGATAAAAATAATTCATTAAGAAAAGTGATTGTCATAACGTCATTAAATATAATATTTTTTTTACAATGAAAAGATGAAATAGAGGAGCCAACCCATTCTGAGGTATATATAATACTCCAAAATATCCCAGAACCCCCCCCCCCCCAAAAAAAAAAAAGTGTTCTTGCTCTTGACATCATAAACCAGAGGTGAAAAAGTTATTTTTGAAACACCACTTCACACACAAGTGGAGCGCCATCTAGGAACAAATTATGTACTAAAGGTATCCGGTGGTTGTGCTTGCATTTTGTGTTTGGTGTGTGTGTGTGTGTGTTGGGGGGGGGGGGGGGGTACCCCGCATTAGTGTTATAACCAGGTAAGGAAAAAAAAGTTGGGTAGAATATAAGGCATGTTTTTTGGTTAAATTGAATCTTATCGGTTGAAGGATCAAATACAATGAAACACTAATTTATAAAAAAAAATGTATTCCTTGCGTTTCGTACTTTCTTGATTTCAACGGTTTTGTGTGTAACTAAATCACATTACATCGCCATACTATACTCATTCAAATTGACGATTATGAATATGGTGAATATATATTAAAGTGACGTGTCAAACAGCCCAAATATAAATTATTGTGTAAAGATACAGAAAGGAATCAGTTATCGAGCCGGCATAAAAAAAAGAAATTATTCTTTTATTTCAGGTTTTGAAATTTTAATTCTAGACGTTTCATGATAATCATACAAGGAGAGTTCGAAAAATTATATTGGAGTTTTTCTTTTTCTGTTATTATACTCGGATTTTATAAAAAAAAAAATAAAATAGAAGCAGACAATTTCTTCTGTTTGCTCCAGTGTTCACTCGTGAAGATAAACCTGATCTATTTGCAGCATATAATGTATAAACATATTCTTCGAATCAATTTCAGTGATTCCTATAGCAATGTACGCAACAAGGTTGGGGTTCAAATGCGGCTTAGTGCATTTAAATCTCAATGCAAATAATTCAAATAAGTCAAATGCTAATGCGATGTGATATAATTGAATACAAGTTATCAAATGGAAGAGCAAGCTGTCCATCTGATATCAAGAAACTTGTGTATATTTTAATGAATAACATACAGAGCTCTATCGATCTGCAGAAATAAGTCATGGTATTAGTTTATTACTAAAAATTCACAGATGAGTCTAAATTAAGCTTTATTTCATAATCATTTTGAGATAGCACTTTGGAGCTCCATTTGAATATGTAAATCAAATATTTTTAGCAATGGATTTAAAGCAAAGGCAAAGCAGTTGCACTTAAACACCAGCATGCTTCACTGAAGTTAAATCAGCAGTCCGTAAAATAACTGAATTGGAACATCTCGAATCCAGGTTTGTGAATGTTTACTTTCCCAGACGACAGATGGCGCCAAGGGCCCGGGTCAGGGAAACGATTAAAATAAGTAACAAGAACAAAATAAGTAACAAGACCACAAACCACCGCCAGGATGACCCTAATAAAACGTTGCTATGTACGCCTACACAGCTGTCATGGTGGTAACCCCATCACAGGTCACCTCCTCAACAAAACCCCCCCTTAATTCTGATGAAAAGCTTTATTATAATGAAACAGGGATATGTAACAATGAGATAGAATCCTTTGAAATATAAACCATCTAACGGTGATTCGGATTACCTCAAAATGTAATTTGGTTTTATTTTAACCCTAAACGTAAAGTCATAAACATTTGTTTGAAATTTGTTGCGTAAAGTTGGTTTAAAACCGAATATCAAAGGGTGAAACTTATACTTCTCCCCACCTATTAACACCAAAATTACTACAACAACAACAACTACTACTACTAC
This sequence comes from Sipunculus nudus, assembly GCA_026874595.1. Taxonomy (NCBI): domain Eukaryota; kingdom Metazoa; phylum Annelida; class Sipuncula; order Golfingiida; family Sipunculidae; genus Sipunculus; species Sipunculus nudus. The sequence goes on from CM049317.1 coordinate 15,607,871, forward strand.
TACTCCTTCTACTGCTGCTGCTACTACTACTGCTTTCACTACTATAACTACTACTACTATTAATGCTACTACTAATAACAAAAACGATAGTCATAATAATAACGATACTAATGAAATGGTATTACATGTATATATGTATGTGTTATTATGTATACAATTATGTGTATGTGTGTATAAAACAGTGTACATTGGGAAAGTTTGATTTGAATTTTACGGTGGCTGATTTAGGACACAGAAAAAAAAAAATATTTATCTCGTGATCTCGAGATAACATCTCGAGATCTCGACATAGAATTTCGCAAAAAAAAATTTTTAGGAAGCAAAAAAAAAATTTTTAGGAAGCAAAAAAAAAAATTTTAGGGAGCAAAAAAAAAAATTTTAGGAAGCAAAAAAAAAAATTTTAGGAAGCAAAAAAAAATTTTTAGGAAGCAAAAAAAAAAAATTTAGAAAGCAAAAAAAAAAAATTTTAGGAAGCAAAAAAAAAAAAATTTTAGGAAGCAAAAAAAAATTTTTTGGAAGCAAAAAAAAAAAATTTAGAAAGCAAAAAAAAAAATTTTTAGGAAGCAAAAAAAAAATTATCTTTCGAGATCTCCAGAAAAAATGTCACACTTGTACGAACCATTCAAAGCTGAATTGACATAAAGTGGACATTATACGTTAAGAGTGCTTACTATTGCAATTATAAAACAAAGACCATGTATACTGTGTTTAACTGAACCGTAATACAATATAATTAATTTAAAATCAATCAAGTTTGTATATCCCCTGAGATAAGGCGAGTTGAAGAAAAGTTCAATATAAATTCAATATTTAATATTCATATCCGTAAGGAAGATGTCAAAGCCTAAAGAATCTGAAACATTCTACCTGAACGGCGGATTCGGAGCCATGTCTGTTAAATCACTCAAATAGAAATGTTGAGGTCTGCATGCATGCATTGTGGGTACCTTATTATTTTAAGAATCCAAACAAATATGAGCTTCTTATAGAAACACGCTTTTTGTACAATTTCTTTCAGCTTTTGTTTTATTGAAATGGTGTGTCGTTTTATGGAACATGTATTAGACCATCATAAATTAAAATATGCTAAAACTGATTACTGTGTTTTCGGGTAGGTACGCTGGGGGGGGGGGGGGGGGGGGGGTCGGGGAGGAGCGTTGCTTCAGCCCCTAAAGCCCAAGTCTTGATCCACTATAGCTCTTACTATAGCTCAGATTAATTTAATCAACCTATCTTCATAAATGTTTTATATTCATAAATAAACGGTTTAAAATTTCGATCATCTCTCATCATGATTTTTCTTCAGCAAAATGCTCTGCTTTGGTCTTTAAGTCGCTATTCACCTGCCTTATTTATAGAATCTTTGTAAAAACTCTGCATATACATATTTAAGAAGTGAAAGTAATCATAAACATAATCTAGGTAAACATAATCTATTAATCTTTCATGAAAATGAGCCAATGCCATGGGTAAAGGCGGTGTCTTTGTCTATATCCACGTTTATTTATAACATGGGTCGGGGGGGGGGGGGGGTGCAAAAATTGCCACCGATCGTAATAGAAAGACGTCCGGCAGAAACATCTGGCTTCAATTCAGAGATTACAGATTTCTGTAAATGACAAATACTGCATTGCTTCACATGCTCTTACGAATATAAACTAGTGATCTTTCAATAACTCGGTTACATGTTTTTATCTGTATGTTAACACTTGCTCAAGTGGCTTGTATACAAGTAGCCTTTAGATAAAATGGTTATACGTCAAAGTGACGTTATAAGACCCATTCCCAGCTGGGGTTTCTTCCTAAATTTTTTTTTTGCTTCCTAATTTTTTTTTTTGCTTCCTAAAATTTTTTTTTTGCTTCCTAAAAATTTTTTTTTTGCTTCATAAAATTTTTTTTTTATGCTTCCTAAATTTTTTTTTTTTGCTTCCTAAAATTTTTTTTTTGCTTCCTAAAAATTTTTTTTTTGCTTCATAAAGTTTTATTTTATGCCTCCTAAAATTTTTTTTTTTTTGCTCCCTAAAATTTTTTTTTTTGCTTCCTAAAAATTTTTTTTTGCTTCCTAAAAATTTTTTTTTGGCGAAATTCTATGTCGAGATCTCGAGATGTTATCTCGAGATCACGAGATAAATATTTTTTTTTCTGTGTCCTAAATCAGCCACCGTAGAATTTCAAAGTAGATGGCTAACACTAAAATATCCATTATGTATGGGCAACTAAAGTGTGCACATCCTTCCATCCTCATACCTGTTACATTCAGCTTGCTTGAGGCTTTTTGAAAAAAAAGAATACTTCTTCCTCGGACGAGAGTCCACGAATTTTTTAAAGAATGCGTTCTGAATATTGGTGTGAACATTAATGTGTAAACAGTTTGCGCTGCACCACCATTCCTCCATACAGGGGCGTCAATACAGGGGTCGGTTGGGTGGATATATATATATATATATATATATATATATATATATATATATATATATATATATATATATATATATATATATATATAAAATTATAAAATAGTTGTCCCAAATTTGATTTCGCTTCCACGCCTACGAGTCATTCCGACCCTGGAAGATAAATTGACGCCACTGCCTCAAGAGGTCGTTTCTACTCAATTAGGTTCTTTGGGACGGCGTGTCTCTAATTTTATGATATATATTTGCTACATTTCAAGGATGCACGTACTGTTAACATTTCGCATGTGCATGCTTACTATACAAAATATAACTTAGGACCTATCCGTCCAGTCCTTAAGACAAAAACACCCATGTTTATGTATTTTGCCTTGGAACCATGCATTCTTATCCAACATATTTGAACGTACTACCTTACTGTCCTCACTACATGTATATCTACGCCGTTGGTGTTTTAGAGACCTGTTGCATTGTGTGCGGCAGATTTTGAATCCTACCACCCCAACCAGCAGAGTACAGTATTCATTAAAGTCCTATTCTGCGCAGCGTGCCGCTGCAGAAGTGATTGCAGGCCTGGCCTTAACGCAGTTTTTAATATAAGTTAACACAATGAAGTCTGATCACTACAAAGGCAATTATCATTTTTTTTTTTAAATTTATCATGTCTATGAATTTGGTGTCAAGATCTATCATATAGTTGGAGCTTTTGCCTTATATTTGTCCATTTTAAAAACCATTCATTTGAAAACGGCCTCATGGATTTTCCTGGTATCTTTGAGAGCTGTATTTATTCCCCGACGAAGACCGAACCATACATATGTAGGCGTGTTTGAGTGTTTACCTATATATATATACATACATATGACATACAAATATTCATAAATATAAACATATATACTAACATATTTACATACAATGTGTTTACAGTCGTCCACATGTTAACAGCTGGTATACGTTGAACAAAACGTATATTTTTAATCAGGCAAGTTGGCAGGATTTATTGTATGGAGTCAAAAAATGCTGACGAAAGAAAAAATAACTCTAAAGAAATGAAAAAGATAAAGGAGATCAAAATACGAAGTGGTTTAAAAATAAGCATGCATTGATCAATTGAAATGTCACGTGTAACAGATGAGGAACAAATAAAACATCAATTATACGACAGATGGCGTACACGTGTACCCTACATAATCCAGGATAAACCGACTTTATCGAAAAAAAAATGTGGTGCAGCTGATCCCTGCTTAACTAAGTTCTGCAAGGGGAACAACCTGTAATACAGTCTGTTAGCAACAAATCAATTCACAAAAGTTTCTTCTGTGACTAAATAGATTCAATGTCTATACATATTTCTGTCACTACTTTTTGAGGAAAACTGACCACCATATTCTCCATGTATCCTCCTCCTCCTCCTCTCCATCATCATCCTCATACTCATTATTATTGTCATCATTATCATTATCGTGAAACATCCATAACAAACCCGAACTGATAGATGTCTCTACCTACCTAGGTTTTGGTAACGCTTGGATTATTTTCTTTTATTAATAGAAAATTTAAATTGACTTCTGCGGGCGACGTGATATCGTTACTAATTCAGTTGGTTAATGTTTATGTCATTTTGTTTTGCTGAATGTGTATAACTTTATGGAATTTATGTTTTCAGGCTTAGTATTTAAATAGGGAATTAATATATTAGTGAAAGCAAAATTGTATTTCCCACTGAGCCCACCTAAACTCACTTATGTATCTGTCAACCAACTGAACCTTCCTAAATTCACGTCTGTACGTGTCGACTCACTGTGCTCTCTTAATCTCAATTAAGTACGTGTCGACTCACTATACTGTCCTTAACTTAATGATTAATGTGTCGACTTACTGTGCTCTCCTTTACTTCATTATGTACGTGTCGACTCAGTGCTATACTTAACTCAGTTTTGTACGTGTTGATTCACTATGCTCCCCTAATCTCAATTATGTATGTGTCGAGTCAATATACTCTCTCAATCTCAATTATGTACGTGTTGGTTCACTGTGCTCTGCTAAACTTAATTTTGTACGTGTCGATTCACTATGCTCTCCTAATCTCATTCATGTTCGTGTCGACTCACTATGCTCTCCAAAACTGAATTATGTTCGTGTCGACTCACTGTGCTCTGCTAAACTGAATTATGTACGTGTCGACTCACTGTGCTCTCCAAAACTCAATTTCGTATGTGTCGACTAACAGCGCTCTCCTAATCTCAACTATATACATGTCGACTTACTGTACTCTTCTGACCTCACGTATGTACCTGTTGACCCAAAAAGTTCTCTTAAACTCTCGTATGGACGTGATTGCCAGCTAGGCTCTAATAAACCCACGTGTGAACATGACGCCCACACTTGATCTCCTGATCATGTACTTTGGATCCCCCTGGGTATTAAGGAACCTTTTTTAAAGGGTTTTAGACGAAATTTTGCGGCCTGGACCCCCCCTTTTCCAGACTTGATGACCTTTTTTTAGGATATTCATTAGTCCTCCTGGGTTGTATCCCCCCCTTTTCCTAAATCCTGGATCTGCCTCTGTTATTTACGGTTTCCAAGAAGATTTTAATAGGACCTCTCTGGATGTCAAGTTTGACAAAAATAGGGGCAACGGTAAAGTAATGTGCCCTGCTGGACTGCCAGGATGGTTAAAATCATGTTTGCGGCTGGTTATTCGAAAATAAATAGGTTACCGTGACCTAATTTCATTTTCCAAAGTAGATTTGCCTAGGACTTCCCTGGATACACAGTTAGAATTTTCTAGGTCTAATGGTTACGGATTACGGTTATTTACACACAGGTCGTAATTTCAAGATAAGTCTAAAATAGAAAATCAGTTCCTTAAAATACATCAGCATATTATATATATTGGTATATTGTCATATAATTCTATATAGCACCGGTACAGCAGATGTCTGAAATGCACTGAACCTACTTTGTACTCTACCTGTGGAAAGTTAATCCTCCGCAAATGCACAAACACATTCATCTGTATGAAAGATTGGACAAAATACATTCTACTTATATATTAATAAGTATATGTAGGCCTAAATGTCCATTGCTTATATTTAAAACATTTCTTGTTTTTTTTTTTGTGCATTTTAATTTTACGAGGTGCATATATATACCTCATCAATAACGTAAATTTATCCCAAAGGGTAGGTGGGGTGGGGGTGAGGGGTGGCAGTATGACGGGCAACCTTTTATTGTTTATGTGACACATTGACAACATATTACAACATATACATACATATATATATATATATATATATATATATATATATATATATATATATATATATATATATGTAGCCGGACACACAAAAGCGTTCCTACTGGCCTTGCTAGTGAAGCTTGCTTTATTAGCGAAGCGGTAGAAAATCTGACTTCTGTGTCACAGGTTACGGGTTCGAACCCACATTCGGACTGGTTACTATTTTCACCCGTTACAATGGTGGCAGCGGTGGGATCCGGGGAGTTGGTGTCGTGGCATAATGCCCCACCCAGTTCACGTGTGTGACCCCCGGGATAGATCCCACGTTCTGGGGACAGAACGTTCCCGGAGAGGGGGTGAATGTAGCCGGACACACAAAAGCGTTCCTACTGGCCTTGCTAGTGAAGTTTGCTTTATTAGCGAAGCGGTAGAACGTCTGACTTCTGTGTCACAGGTTACGGGTTCGAACCCACATTCGGACTGGTTACTATTTTCACCCGTTACATATATATACTCTGACAGGCATACACTACCATCAGAAACTCTAATCTATGACCATGCTGTCCAGGGTAACAGAGGCATACTCTGACAGCAGAAACTCTAATCTATGGTCATGGTCCCCGATGGTCACAGAGGTATACCCTGACAGCAGAAACTCTAATCTATGGTCATGGTCCCCGATGGTCACAAAGGCATACTCTGATAACAGAAACTCTAATCCATGGTCATGGTTCCCGATGCTCACAGAGGTATACCCTGGCAGCAGAAACTCTAATCTATTGTCATGGTACCTGATGGTCACAAAGGCATACTCTGACAGCAGAAACTCTGATCTATGGTCATGGTACCCGATAGTCACAAAGGCATACTCTGACAGCAGAAACTCTAATCTATGGTCATGAGACCCGATGGTAACAGAGCCATACTCTGACGGCAGAAACTCTTATCTATGGTCATGATGCCGATGGCCACAAAGGCATACTCTGACAGCAGAAATTCTAATCTATGGTCATGGTTCCCGATGCTCACAGAGATATACCCTGACAGCAGAAACTCTAAACTATTGTCATGGTACCCGATGGTCACAAAGGCATACTATGACAGCAGCAACTCTGTCCTATTGTCATGGTTACCGATTGTCACAAAGGCATTCTCTGACAGCAGTAACTCTTATCTATGGTCAAGGTTCCCGATGGTCACAGAGGTATACCCTAACAGCAGAAACTCTAAACTATTGTCATGGTACCCGATGGTCACAAAGGCATACTCTGACAGCAGAAACTCTGATCTATGGTCATGGTTACCGATGGTCACAAAGGCATACTCTGACAGCAGAAACTCTGATCTATGGTCATGAGACCCGATAGTAACAGAGCCATACTCTGACGGCTGAAACTCTAATCTATGGTCATGGTACCCGATGGTCACAGAGGTATACCCTGACAGCAGAAACTCTAATCCATTGTCATGGTACCCGATGGTGACAAAGGCATACTCTGACAGCAGAAACGCTAACTCATAACTCTAATCTATGAGTTATGGTCATTCTACCCGATGGTCATAAAGGCATATTCTGACAGCAGAAACTCTAATCTGTGGTCATGAGACCCGATGGTAACAGAGCCATACTCTAACAGCAGAAACACTTATCTATGGTCATGATACCCGATGGTCACTAAGGCATACTCTGACAGCAGAAACTCTAATCTATGGTCATGGTACCCGATGGTCACACAGGTATATCCTGACAGCAGAAATTCTAATCTATTGTCATGGTACCCGATGGCCATAAAGGCATACTCTGACAGCAGAAACTCTAATCTATTGTCATGGTACCTGATGGTCATTAAAGCATACTCTGACAGCAGAAACTCTAATCGATTGTCATGGTACCTGATGGTCATAAAAGCATACTCTGACAGCAGAAACTCTAATCGATTGTCATGGTACCCGGTGGTCATAAGGGCATACTCTGACAGCAGAAACTCTGATCTATGGTCATGAGACCCGATGGTTACAGAGCCATACTCTGACAGCAAAACTCTCTAGTCTATGGTTATTCTACCCGATGGTCACAGAGGCATACTCTGTCAGCAGAAACTCTAATCTAAGAGTTTTGGTCATGGTACCGATGGTCACAAAGGCATACTCTGACAACAGAAACTCTAAACTATAGTCATGGTACCCGATGGTCACAGAGGTCTACCCTAACAGCAGAAACTCTAATCTATTGTCATGGTACCCGATGGTCACAAAGGCATACTCTGACAACAGAAACTCTAAACTATAGTCATGGTACCCGATGGTCACAGAGGTCTACCCTAACAGCAGAAACCCTAATCTATTGTCATTGTACCGGATGGTCATAAAGGCATATTCTGACAGCAGAAACTCTAATCTATTTTTATGGTACCCGGTGGTCATAAAGGCATACTCTGACAGCAGAAACTCCGATCTATGTTCATGAGACCCGATGGTTACAGAGCCATACTCTGACAGCAGAAAATCAAATCTATGGTCATGATACCCGATGGTCACAAAGGCATTCTCTGACAGCAGAAACTCTAATCTATGGTCATGGTACCCGATGGTCACAGAGGTATGCCCTGACAGAAGAAACTCTAATCTATTGTCATGGTACCCGATGGTGACAAAGGCATAATCTGACAGCAGAAACTCTGATCTATGGTCATGGTACCCGATGGTCACAGAGGTATACCCTGACAGCAGAAACTCTAATCTATTGTCATGGTACCCGATGGTGACAAAGGCATACTTTGACAGCAGAAACGCTAACTCATAACCCTAATCTATGAGTCATGATACCCGATGGTCACAAAGGCATTCTCTGACAGCAGAAACTCTAATCTATTGTCATGGTACCCGATGGTGACAAAGGCATAATCTGACAGCAGAAACTCTAATCTATGGTCATGAGACCCTATGGTAACAGAGCCATACTCTAACAGCAGAAACTCTAATCTATGGTCATGATACCCGATGGTCACTAAGGCATACTCTGACAGCAGACACTCAGATCTATGGTCATGGTACCCGATGGTCACAGAGGTGTACCCTGACAGCAGAGACTCTAACCTTTTGTCATGGTACCCGATGGTCATAAAGGCATACTCTGACAGCAGAAACACTCTAATCTATGGTTATTCTACCCGATGGTCACAGAGGCATACTCTGACAGCAGAAACTCTAATCTATTGTCATGGTACCTGATGGTCATAAAAGCATACTCTGACAGCAGAAACTCTAATCGATTGTCATGGTACCCGGTGGTCATAAGGGCATACTCTGACAGCAGAAACTCTGATCTATGGTCATGAGACCCGATGGTTACAGAGCCTTACTCTGACAGCAGAAACTCTCTAGTCCATGGTTATTCTACCCGATGGTCACAGAGGCATACTCTGACAGCAGAAACTCTGATCTATGGCCATGAGACCCGATGGTTACAGAGACATACTCTGACAGCAGAAACTCTAAACTATAGTCATGGTACCCGATGGTCACAGAGGTCTACCCTAACAGCAGAAACTCTAATCTATTGTCATGGTACCCGATGGTCATAAAGGCATATTCTGACAGCAGAAACTCTAATCTATTTCATGGTACCCGGTGGTCATAAAAGCATACTCTGACAGCAGAAACTCTGATCTATGGCCATGAGACCCGATGGTTACAGAGACATACTCTGAAAGCAGAAACTCTAATCTATACTCATGGAAACTTGTAGCGGACAAAGAAAGGACACTTTCATGGCCAATAATGAAGTAATATTCCCCAGGAGATAAATATACCAGGTTTTTTTGTTCTGGATGCACACACAGGGATAAGGGCTCTGATGGCTGCCAGAATATATTCAAATTCCTTTTTTAGTTACTTTATGATAGTCGAACTTTGTCATGTACACGCAGTTGACCTTAAGTTCTTGCATCAAATTTTTATAAAGATAAAGTATACCTCCATATGTATTCACTTATTTGTAATTTTATGAAAAAGCATACTACAGAAGACTATTTAAAACTAAAACAACAGTGTAAACTGAATATTAAACATTTCAGGGCAATATGAGCACATATGCTCATATAACCCAAACAGTGGGGTAATATGGGCTCAATTTCAAATTAAAAGATTTACTCCTTATTTTGATGAAAACGTTAGAGAATCCAGTATTTTTGTCATATTGCCTTTCTATGAGGCCATCTCCTTCCAATCAAACCAAAAACTTGCTGATAACGGCGATTATTTACTTCTGCGATGCAAAAGTTCTTAAGGTGCTCATATTTCCCCTATGTACCCTAAGGGAATTTTACACGGATCAATAATTTTAGGGTATTTAAGAGGTAAGTGTGAGATAAACTTTCAATGTTTATGAAGCTTTCGACAATTGTTTACTTGAAGAAAATTGTTATTTAAAAACGAGTCTGAGTGTTAGCTTGTGAATATTCATAGTATCTGATTGTGGCATCCCCCAAGGTGAATTATCATGAAGCACACTAAGCCCTACACTTCTCACGCAGAGGTTATATACAGTCATTCCAGGTCTTGTTATAACCGCTGATTTGTATAGCAAGATTATCCGGGTTACACCAACAGGGCCCGCACTGAGGAAACAATTATGACCAGACCAATGAGAGCATGGTACCGTATTTTGCATCCAACTCCAAGTTTAAATCAGCGACCCCCTCGCTCTCATTGGTCTGAATCTTGGTCCTGTGTCAGCCCTGGTGTCGAGACCATAAAAAATGCTTAATAAAGCAGCGGTTGAAACAAAGGAGATCAGGAACGACAGCAGTGTATAACCGCTGCGTAACGAAAGTAATTAACTTTCTCTCTCTCTCTCTCTCTCTCTCTCTCTCTCTCTCTCTCACGATATTTCCTCCATGCTCCTGTAGATGGTGCATAACACGACCCAGGAGGGATCGGGAGGAACGGAGGCCGGGGCTTGGATAATTGCTACAGCATGGTCTTCGCTGAAAGTGTCAATTCTTGGTGAGACCGTACCTGTGTAAGGGTTCTCCCCCAGGGCACCATAATGTCTCTTGCTGTCAGGCTACAGACGTGGACTCGATACTTCCCATTTCAAATTGAATCACTTTACTGTTAAGGTCACATTTATTTATAGTGCATGAACACTTGGGTGTGCTTGTGATACAGGAATTTTACGCAAGAAATTTTATATATATATATATATATATATATATATATATATATATTACAATATTTAATTTACTTAAAATATATTTATGATATACAACCCTAGCATGCACGTTTTATGTGTGTATGGAGAAAGCCACAGTATCACTTTAGATGGACATGGATTTACCCATAACAAAACTTTCAATGAAACGAAACTTAGCGAACTAAGGCGATTATTTTTTTATAACTATATAAACGTCAGAGTGAAAATGCTGCCGAGCCTAAAATAAAAACTGAAAGCAAGTTCAGTATATGCAGTGAATATTAATTGAGGATCATCATACCTCGACGTGTATGTATGTGCGTGTTTAAGATATATGCTTGTTTGCGAGTGATGCGAGTTACAAACGATTTTGAACATGTGTTTAAGTTGAAAGGCAATGTCAGTTTGGGCAATCAACAAACACCAGGCACTGGCAGGCGCATTTACTCATCTCCAGTTAGAATGATTTTGTATATGTGTTTTAGGCTTTGTATGTGAAGGGTTATTATACTTTCCATATATAGATTTAATCATTATAAAATTCGCCATTGCACTTATTAGCGCGCTTAAACTTCTCTCTTGAATTAATTATAATAAAAATAGAACAGATTTATTTTATTATCGATTGATTATATACCTATAACATTAAATTGTGTACTCTGTGAACGCTGCCTTACTCTTTCTGCAAAAAAGAGTATTTCATTGAAGCGTTGTATATTTTTTTTTCAAATTGTCTTTAAGAAAATGTTCAAAAGTGACATATGATCATGATCTAGTGACACTAACCTTAACGGAAGACACCATTCACCAAGCCGTACTTCTTTGCTTGCAGCTGACTGCCACATATGTGACAGCTAGGTTTATACCTGCAAAAGTTCTCATGCAATTGCACCAAAGCCCCTAATGCTGATATTCATTCCACAGTGTCGTGTTTATGTGGCGACCTGTATTCCCCATTTCTCATTAAGACAGTCTTGAATTTGTTCTGATGCGAGGCTTATTGTGTTAGTGTTTGGCCCCCGGTTTCTAGGGGGTTCAGGAATCCATTGCAATAATCCACGGCCATAAGTCTAAATCAGGAGACCAGGGCGATATCTGCCGATGAGAAAGAAAATTCAGCATGCGTAGGAACTATTTACATAGGGTGTGAAAGGCCTCCGTACCTGACATGGATAAAGAATAAATCGGGAGACGCACCCAAGTAAACATTTATTCCTTTGTGCGTGGAGCTGTCGTCTGCTTCGTATAATTTGGCGGGATATGTGCATACTCCATATACCCGCTCGGGTTCAGCAGACGAACTTGGATCGCGCCACCCATGACCGATCACCCAGTCCGCCCGTAATTTAGGATAATAGTATTAGCGTTAGATTTCCATATGAATAGCTATCGTATCGGGTATTTGTTGTATTTTCGTGCCATTTATGATTGGCTATGTCGTGTTGACACGTGATTTTTTTTTTACAAATCGTCTACGTGTAACTGAATGCGTGTTTCAATAGACGCACAGCTGGGGGAGTCGCCGGATATACATGGGTATATAGTGACATCTAATATATAAGTCCTGACGTAATTACACTAGGTTGAACTTTTGTTAAGTTCCCAGGCTGATGCCTATTGCATTCACCTAAATATCATTGAATACACGTAATTAATTGAAATCAATTATGAACCGTGTATTGAATTTTTTTTTCAATTAAACAACCAGTTACTAGTATATTTATTCACTGAAACAATCACGTCTCTGTTATTAGGGATTCGAAGGCTACCGCCACATATATAGATGACCCTAATTGGTAGCGCGGGGTTTAGAAAGAGGACGGGTTGATGAATGTTTTGTTGAATTTACAAATGTATATGTATATGTATATGTATATGTATATGTATATGTATATATATATATATATATATATATACGTTTCACTCTTTGTAATGACACTTTACTCTTTATCCTATGTATCTACTGATCCCGTCACACGGAAGCGATAAGGGGGGGGGGGGTAGGGGGGGGTGGGGGGGGGGATGGGGGGACGGGGGACGGGGTTGTTCAAACCTCAGAGTACAATGCATCCATATTGTGTCTAAAAATATGATAATAAATTGGCGCTTAATATTGTTTAAACATGCAAGCAGTATATTAATATGCCATTCCCTGTTGATCTGAAACTGTTTTCTAAAGCATCCTACAGGTGACATGAATCTCTAATTCAAGGTGGCCGCAATGGACTTTTATCACGAAACTCCTCTATGGCCACGTCTTGGTTATGCACAGTTATGGTCTTAAACTTTCGGGAATGATGCAAAATGTGTCCTAAGGGGGTTATTTCTCTTATTTCTCTTATTTCTCCATAAATCCAGAGATATTTCAAGCACCATTTGCAGCGCCATCTGTCGACAACTACGATTCTGTATCAAGGCAGAGAGTAGTATGTTACTCTGAATCAAGGCATCAGGTAATATCATTACACTTTATGAGACTCATAGAGTCGGACATTACAAAATGTCCAGTTGTTCTTTCAGCATCAACAAACACAATTTGATTAAATCATTCATATATATATATATATATATATATATATATATATATATATATATATATATTTATATATTTTGGGGGTGGTTGTGGGGGGTGTGGGTCGGGGTTGAGTTGGGGTAGGGGAGGGGGGATTGTGGTAGTAGATTTTGTAGTAAACTTTTGTCATATGTATTGCATATGTATTGCTTATTAATTTAAAAACTCACCTAAGGCATGCTATATTTTGTCTTCATTATATTAAAGCGCCCTCTGAACGGGAAGGAGAAGATAGAGTTCTTAATGAGCATTTTTTAGAGAGCATGCATGTCGCTTTTAATACAGCCGTCTATGGTATACGGTATGTCTATGTCCTTCCGTCCGTCCGTCTTACAAATTTAATAACGTCAGAGGTCACTAGACATACAACGGCCTAATAATACACCATTTGCGGTTCTCTTGTTACCATTTGTATCATATAAAATTCCAATACTCTGAAACTTAACCCTCGACTGTATGTTCTAAAATATTATGACACTTAACTGAGGGTCCTTGGAAGGACGTTTCCATGGTCTGCTATTTACATGGAGATATCTGACTGATAACTGCCTAAAACCCCTCTCCGATGCAGCTGTAATTCCACTTTTATAAAACGCTAGCAATATTTTCCCTCTGGATGTCTAATTTGGGGAATTAACGCATACATATATAAAAATCGTAACATTTTGTACCTCCACCAGAGAGGAATTATATTTTTTCCAGTTGGTTCGTTTCTTGATTGGTTAATTGGTTGGTTTGTCTGTTAGAAACTTAAGGCAAAGAAAGTAATTTTGATAATTTTTTTGGAGGGTTAGGCAACACCATTCGAAAAATTCATTAAATTTTGGAGGTAACCTGGATCACTGGATCACCACAGTACATTTCTGATCTACAGGATTATATATCATACATTGTGATAAAGAGCGATTCCTTTGCTCACGGTGAGACCGCTCCATTCTTCGGTATTAGGTCCATGATATTCTTAGCAAATAACCGGGTGAACCCGTGTTGCTGAAGCGTGGCATTGTAGACAACACAGAAAAGCTTGATGGGGGGGGGGGGGGGGGTTCCTGACGCGGGTATGCAGGGTCCTAGGACTACACAAGCATCTTGTATTCAAAATGTGCTGATTTGTTAGACATTATGTACCCATGTACTCACATTCTGCAGTATTACCGTGGCAGAGTTTTGAGTTTCATAAAAGCAAAATGATAAAACAGCGTTTACCAATTATTGCCATTATCGGTGTGTGACAAAAAAACACGAATAAAGTTAAAGACAGGAATGCCATTTTAGAAAGCATTTTAGAAAGATTAAATTTTGTAAAACGAGACCATGCATTTAAGATAAAGAGTTTACAATAACCAGCTACAGTTGTATAATACAAAATACACGGTTACAGAAGTGGCTAAAACGTAAAGTGCTATACATACATTTTTGACATTTTTTTTTAAAATATAGGTCCATGGCCTGTTGGTGGCACTGTCTTTTGAATCAGGGCGAAGGAATCCATATGATAAGAATTTGTCATTATTGAGTCTTCTGGATTACAGGTTTAATATGCAAGTGGTTCGGAATATTCCAGAAGTCATAACCTGTCGTTAAGACATTTGAGCAAATCTCTGAGGTTCTATAACGAGATTTCATCATTATGTCATTGAGGACCTTCAACTCCAAAGTCCAACCCCTTAACCACATTTTAAACATTATATATATATATATATATATATTTAAATTCATACCCCA
Organism: Sipunculus nudus; assembly: GCA_026874595.1. Lineage (NCBI taxonomy): Eukaryota > Metazoa > Annelida > Sipuncula > Golfingiida > Sipunculidae > Sipunculus > Sipunculus nudus. The sequence goes on from CM049317.1 coordinate 15,623,020, forward strand.
GTACCAAAATATTTTTTTATAATAGTTTGAAAAAGCCCTTAAAATTGCATTTTTATAAAATACGCTTTTAATTGATAAAAATGAAAAGAAAATCTAGTTTCCAATAAAATTTATTAATCTGTTAAAAGCTGTATAGCCTGTCTTTCATAAAATTCTAAATTGTGATGATGATGAAGATGATAAGATTAGAAAACACATGGAAGTTAAAAATTCACAAAACATACGTATATAACTGACAATGATTTAATTCGAATAAATAATTAGAAAAAGTAGTCAAGAGAACTTACTTTTAACGGCCGACATAACAGTGAAATATAGCAATCTTCGATTATGCATCCCATAATACTCACTCTTATCCTAAACGTGGCTTGGAGATATTGTCGGATATTGATATATTGCTGAAAGCAGCAATTTTACCTCTTAGTACAGAGAGGAGTGGAAAGGATATGGGCAAATAAAAATGATGCGTCTGTTTGCTTGAGAACAGAGTTGATCATGTGATTTAAAATGGCGCCATTGTTATCTGAACCCCCACAAGTACACCAAGGTCACAGTATTGTTCCCATAGTGACTGGGGTCATGACGTCCGCGCCTCGTTGTTAATCCGTGAAATAGAATAAGAAATATACAAATTGTTGGCATGTTTTCCTGAAATGGAAATAAAGAAAGGAATTTTACGCTGTCTGCCTAAGTTAAAGCCAAGTAAGCCAAGTAACAATGTATAACCCTGTGATCGAAACCAGCTGACCGGCTTGAGAACTTATCACCGTCCGAGTTCAATGAAACAGTAGGTCTTATGGTAAAAGTGGACCCTGGGTATGTATACTACGGACGTAAACGCCTTACAATATCTGGGTTCGTTTAAAGAGATTTTAGCCAAAGACGCAAGCATTTCTGCTGATTTAGATAGACCGGTTTTATCTGACACAAAGGTAATTGAAAGTTTGTGACATAGTTTAGATTATGATACACGTACATTGCTTCTGAGAATCTGTTTTTTTTTAACGCAGGTTTTTAAAGCAGATATCGCTTCTTGTCTATGCTAAAGGGCCTTAAAATAGGGATATAATTTGACTTTAATTAATCGAGGTTTTTTTGAAAATGCTGCTAGCTAGATTTAGGTGTGCCAATTACAAATTAAGAATAGAGGAGGGTACGGATATAAAGACAAGATGTTACAGGAAAGAAAATGTAGATATTGTGATAAGCATGGTATAATAGAAGATGAAGGGCATTTTCTTATGAGCTGTGATCAGTATAAGAATATCAGAGAAAGATATTGGAAGAACCCTTATACTGAAACATTTATTGCACTGATGAATATTGAAAGAGAGGAAGTAGTCAAGAAACTATCACTTTTCTTATGAATACGAGGGAAAAGGATCTACCGTTCAAAGACACATACATAATAAGTAGAGAAATGATCTGATAGAACGAAACACATGCAGAGTAATAACTGAAAAAATGATAAATCACAGTTGTGTTATTTGACGAATTGGGTGGTATAGATGAAATAACATATATGTAATTTGGTTAGTTGAAATGTGTAATTAAATTATAACAAAAACATTGAATGTTCCTGTGTTAACGGACTGCATTATGGCTCAGAGGCCCGAACTACGATAAAATTTATAAGAATTCCATGACCCAGCTGTTGAGGTAACACATGTATGTATATGATATGTAACAATTATATTTTTATGTACCGAATAGTCTATTCAATCTGTGGTGGCAGATTATTTTCTTAAACCTAATTCTCATAAAAAATTGACAAAAATGTGGAAAATGATCAATAGGCCTATTATGAGTTGAATAATAATTATTTTGTGGTTCCTATATTTGCATTGTGGCCAAGTGATATATAGCCTTATGGCTTCTGACTTATGAGTCTGATAATTAGTTTTTTTTTAGAATACAAAAAAAAAAAAAAAAAAAAATTAGCAGCTTTTAAATATTATTTCTTGTTTATGTGACAAGCATCAAAGACCTTCATCAGTTTGGTTGAAATGTTGTGAAAATATACGTTTTTCCTCAGATATTGTTTTTATCGCATTTCTTATCTTATAGATATAAGTAGGGTCTATGGCTTGGGTTACATACCAGATAATCACTCATACATATGCCTCATTCCTTCGTTGCAGCTTGATTATTAAACTGATTTATTATTGTTATTTGTACAATAAAAATAGTAAAATTAGTATAAATAGTAAAACTTTTCATGAAGTTGCTTTCTGAAATATCGGCAAAGTGACTAGATTATAAATATGATCGGCAAATGGACTTGTTCTATATAATATGGTGATTGTATTAAATTTTACTAATATAAGCACCATTATAATACGGCAGGTGGGTATGCACAAGAACTATATGTCAAATCAAATTGATGTACATTACATATATATTACGTTCACGCCCGACAGGAGACAGCAATTGTATGTAGAGATATTTCAAGTATCCCCTTATATTTAACAATCCCCAGTTGAATGACACAGCGAGACGCGTGAAATTTGGTTTATTCAGGGGGTTTACATACACTCTCATGAAAGGGCCCATAGACTTCCGTGGAATGCTCCTGGCAAACCACGGCCAATCATTGTGAAGTATGGCAGCTATAAGGATAAAGAAAGAGTGTTAGGATTAGCTCGTAAAGAACTGAAGAATGCTAACTCTCGCATCTTTGTGCAAGAGGATTTCTCTGAGAGAGTACGAATTGCAAGAAGAGGCCTGAAACAGAAACTAGATGAAGTTAAAGCAGGAAACAGTGAGCTAAGAGCTAAACTAAGATATGACAAACTGATAATTGAAAACAAAGTATATGTTTGGGATGCCGACAATAACTGTGCAAAATGTATTAAAACGAGAGGAAGAAATGTAAATTCCGTGTCATCTGAGAGAAATTTTGGGAGTGAAAGTGGTGTTAGCACAATTGAATAGGGGTGGGGCCAGGGTCAAAAACTCTCAGAATTTCAAAACAGTCATTATTCTTCTGCAATTGCAAATAATACTGATACTGTAGATTTACAAACAAACAATGAATCCTCATCTATGATATTTGATAATTTTTCTAACCATCATGATGATAATATATTGCATTCGTCTCAGATCAGCAACAATCTGTATAGGTGTTCCAGTCATGAACTACTTTTTCATTCAAGTTGCGTTCAGCAAATTACAATTTCTGTGGATAATGATGGTCGTGATGTGAATAATATGATTGATGACAATAATATATGTGATGTGTATATTAATGATCATATGGTTTATGTATCTAGGGGTGAACAAAGCAATATGAATCTTGATAATAATGATCATACTGATAAAACATGTGACAGTTTAATTAAACATAATAATGTAAACAATGTTAACAGTGCAATTGATGTGTATAATTATGATAATGTTTCATTGTTGCAAGATGATGAAAATAGAAATAGAAAAGATACTTCAGATATTAACATTTTTAATACAGATAATAATAATGTAGTGGTATCACAAATGGTTGATGATGGAATGAATTATACTGATTTGAATTTAGATAAATGTCTTTATTATATGGATGAAAATGTGAGATTTGATGATAATATTGTGCACATTTATGATTCAGAATTGGTATCAGAAGAATTTCATGCACTGACTACAAACCTTGCACTGCACCCTTGCACTACTAACCATGTTGATAATAAAGGTAAGTTCAAGGTAAACGACATAGCTATTAAAGAACCAAATTTGACATTGAAATTAATTTTATGGAACATCCAAGGTTTAAATACAACCAAAGGTGATTTTAATTTCAGCTATACAATTTCACAATACGATATGATTGTCATAACTGAATCTTGGGCTAAATCAGATGAACAATTTGTTGGTGATATCTTGGGATACCAAGGATACTCTAGTATTCGTAAAGATTTGAAGGGAGGAGGGGTTATTGTTTATATAAAAGATTTTTTAACAAAACATATAATGCATGTCATTACAAAATTTACTGATATAGTTATTATTATCTTAAATGGTGAAGAATTAGGACTTTGTAAAAATGTTGCTGTTATATCTGCATACATCGCACCTGAATATTCAGTTATATATAACCAGTTGGGCACAGCAAATGGAATTAAAAGACTTGAGAATATCTTAGAAGAACTGTTTGAAACATATGGAGAACTAAACTTGATAATTATGGGAGATTTAAATGCTAGGATGGGAAATTTAAAAGACTATTTAGAAAATGACAACTTAAAACATTTATCAGTAAATGAATACTCTGGAGATAATTGTATTTCTCCAAGAAAATCCAAAGATAAAGTTATTAACAAATTTGGGCACTCGCTTCAAGAATTGTGTATAAATTTAAATGTTCATACCTTAAATGGCAGACTTGCACCAGATACTGATGGGAATATGACATATATGTCATCCAAAGGGGCATCACTTATTGATTATATTATTGTAAGTTCTGAGATTTTTAATAATTTTAAATCTTTTGAGGTTTTAAATAATGACACATCTGATCATTTTCCAGTAACTGCAACATTTGAAATAGAATTTTATATAGATCAAACCAATATAGCAAAAGATATAATTGAATGGAACCAATATCGAAAAAGAAAAAACACTAACTATCAACCAATACAGGATCAATATGTTTTAAATAAAATTGACACTTTTCAAAACCATATGTTAAATGATATTGAAAATAGTGCTTCTCTGTTACAAAATTTATTTGAGTACATAGCAATACAAACTTATGAAAAGAAAACTAGTGGTAAGGCAAATAAATTAATATACAAGCAGCCGAATTGGTGGACAGAAGAATGTACAAATATGAAGAGAGAAAAATACAGAGCTTTGAATAAATTCAGAATGTCAAACAGTGAAACTGATTTTATGGAATATAAAATAGCTAAATTAAAATTTAAAGAAATATGTAAGTTGCATAAGATGGAATACAATCGTTCACTAATAAGGGATCTACAGCAATGTAGAACATTAAATGATTTGTTTAGGAAGATCAAAGTATCAAAGAGAAACAATGTAAGCAGTAACATCACAAAAGATAAATGGGTTAAATATTTTAAAGGTCTGTTCACAGAGAGTTTTAATTCTTTAGATAAGGACTTTGAAAAGTACATTGATGAATATAACTTTCAGGATGATAACTCAGATGAACTCTTAAATGATATTAATATGGATATAAACCAAGAGGAAATAAGGAAAACTTTATTGGATATGAAAAGTGGTAAAGCTCCTGGTCCAGATGGGATCACTGTTGAATTATTGAAAGAAAACCAAACTCTTTTAGTACCATTATTAGAAAGTTTCTTTAATACTATTTATTCTAAAGGTGAATTCCCAGCTGAATGGTCTAAAGCCATAATTTTTCCATTACATAAAAAGGGCTCCACCAATGATCCAAATAATTATAGAGGTATCTCACTATTAAATACTGTTAGCAAGTTATTCACAAAAATTCTTAATGAAAGATTAATTAAATGGGCTGAAGCCAACAGTATATTTCTTGAAGAACAGGCAGGTTACAGAAGAAAATACAGTGCTACAGATAATATGTTTACTCTAATGTCTTTAATTGAAACATATCTGACGAGGAAAAAAGGAAGATTTTATGCAATTTTCATAGATTTTTCCAAAGCTTTCGATTGTTTACAACACAAAATATTATTTTATGTACTTCATAAGTGTGGGATAAAAGGAAAAATGTTAAATATTCTAAAGTCCATGTATGCTAAATTTCAGTCATGTGTAATTACAAATGAGGGGCTTTCAGAATATTTTTCATGTAATATTGGAGTAAGACAGGGTTGTATGATAAGCCCACTTTTATTTACCTTCTTCATGAATGAATTGTATTATATAATGCAGGATTTAAATCAAGGTATATTTGTAGACCAGGAAACACAACCTTTGACAATGCTTATGTTCGCTGATGATATTGTTTGTTTTGGAGACACAGTTGGAAGATTACAGAATCAAATTGATAAACTTGAATATTTTTGTAACCGTTATGGAATGAAGTTGAATGTGGACAAAACTAAAGTTGTTGTATTTAGAAATGGGGGGACGTTAAAGAAATATGAAAAATGGTATTATAAAGGAAGAATGCTTGAAGTAGTCAATAGTTATAGGTATTTAGGAGGGGTATTTACTTCTTGTCTGAAATGGGTAGAAATGGAAAAACATCTTGTGTGTCAAGCAAATAAAACTGTTTTAATGATAAGAAAATTCATTTCTGATAATAAATATATTACTGTAAAAGAATCATTTTCTTTATTTGATAAGATGGTTGTACCTGTACTTTCATATGGCAGTGAATTGTGGGGTTACAAAAAACAAGATAAAATAGAACAGGTCCACAATAAATTTTGTAAATACATACTTGGGATTAACTCTTCTTCACCAAATGCTGCAGCACTTGGTGAGTGTGGAAGGTTTTCTCTGAAAATCAGATTTATGTTAAAATGTATTTCTTATTGGGTTAAATTACTAAGAATGGAAAATTATAGGTACCCTAAGCGTTTATATTCTAAATTACATAGGCTAGATGAATTAGGAAAGTATACGTGGGCAACAAGGGTAAAAAATATATTATTTTCAATCGGATTTGGATATACATGGATATTTCAAGATGTAGGTAATATTAATATATTTCTGTCAGGTTTCAAACAAAGGTTGCATGATAATGAAAGACAAGAATGGACAGCTAACATAGAAAATAATGGAAGATTAAAAACATATGCTATCTTTAAAAGCTTATTAAACACTGAATTATATTTATCAGCAGTTCCAAATAAAAGATATAGAATTAGTTTAGCAAGACTTAGAACATCATCACATAGCTTAGAAGTAGAAGTTGGTCGCCACAAGAAAATAGCCTGGGAAGAGAGATGTTGTAAATTTTGTCTTAAACATGGAGAATCATATATTGAAGATGAGTTCCATTTTGTCATTAAATGTCCTTTATATATTTCATTAAGAGAAAAATATCTGTCTGAATTTAAAGATATGTCTTTTGTTTCATTAATGTCCACAACAAATTATGTCACAATTAATAAGCTTTCAGCATTTGTATATTTTGCATTTGTTAAAAGAGAGTCAATTCTAAATGATTCTTTGAACTAGTAAGTGAACAATTTTATGTATATTATATTTTATGTATATATTAATATTCATATTTTATGTTGTTATGAAATTTATTCTATGTAATTACCATTAACTTTAATCATTTTGTGAAACACAAATAGTTACCTGATAAAATTACATTGGGTATTTATTCAGTTGATAAAATTGTTATTTCTGTTAATATTTTATTAATGATAACTGTGTATTTTTGAAAACTGTATTCATTTAATTGTTTATTTATTAATTATTTATTCTTATCATTTATTGTTTTTTTTTTTTTTTTTTCACGTGACCATGTATTATGTATTATGTATTTTGTATGTATATATGTTGGATATATGGGCCTGAGGCCTTCATTTCCAGAATAAAGATAAGATATATATACATACACTCTCCACGGCTTACCGTGCATGTTTTATTGCATGTCGTCTGATCTCGCTAAAACGCTCTCTGTTTGGAGAGTGGTTGTAATTGATTTCCACCTAAAAGGGAGGCTCGTCTTGCACTCGGTGACCTCGAAGAACGCAAAAAAAGGCGTTGACCCGGAAAGTAAGAGAGCTCATATGCCGATTGGAGGAGAAGCTCTCCGGCTGTTTAATAATGGTTACATTTGCTATGGCGTTTCAGTATTGATCAAGTGAAAAAAAATGTTTCCGATTAACATCTCTGCTCCAAATTAAGGGCGGGAAAGCAGGCTGAAAGATCGCGTTCACTACCGGTCGGACCCTTCACTACAGTAATCTTAAATATAAACTATTAATTATTTATTAATAAAAAAGACCGGCTTCTGTGGCTCAGGGGTAGAGTACTTGATTAAAAGGCGGACGATCGTGGGTTCAAATCTCAGCCGAGGTCTTTACTACCCAGGGTGAGCGCTCTGCAGGCTTAATGGGAAGGCTGTGCCCAACGACCGTGTTTCACTCACAAACGAGTGCGCCTTTAAGGGGTTCCTCGGTGCTATACCCAGAAATTTGGACGATTACGCATCCAGGGCCCGAAAGTGCAGTAGTCACCGGGCCGTGTTAACGCCGTGATAAAAATATCATAGGAAGCGTGTGATACTGCCCTGTCACTTAATCCATAACCGCAGTGGAATTCTGCTGATGTTTATAAACGTAGTTAAGTAAGCATAAAAATGGAGGCAGTTACCTCCACCAAAAAAATGAAAAAAAAACCCAGACAGGTAGATCTTAACCAACTGGTACTAATATTACCTGTACCCACCAGAATTTTTGTTAGAGAAAATATTACCAAAGTTTATATTTTTCAGTGATTAATAGCATATGGAACTGACAGTCCAGTAAATTAATGTTCAGCTTATGAATAGGCCTCTATTTGATGACGTGTGTGTACTTTTTTTGATACTGTGTTTAGACTATATTGATTACGTGTGTATGTGTGGGCATGGGTTGTTCGAAGTGACTAACAGCGGCGTCAATACAGGGCCGGTGGGGGGTTGGGGGGGGGGGGGGGGGTTGGTCTATGTAATCATCCCCTGCTTTAAAGAGAATTATATTAGGATATTGGAAATGAAATATATTAATTGATGAACAGACTTTGGTTCCATATATGACTTTACTTTGATATATTATATGTCAAAACTGGTTTAGATAACCCATCCTAGAAACATAATACCATATTTTTTTAAAACCATATATATATATATATATATATATATATATATATATATATATACTTAATTGTAAAATATACGAAATGTGTCACACAGACAATTTAAGGTTTATATATATATATATATATATATATATATATGTGTGTGTGTGTGTGTGTGTTTGTGTGTCTCAACTTTGATTACATTCATTGAGGATTAAGCCCCATACTGTACAGATGATGTCTCGTCTGTCATGAAATGACTAATTTTTTGCAGGTGTGACGTTATCACCATGCATGAAGTGTTGCTCAGTACATCTTATAAGTACTTAATTTATATACATTTGTATATATATATATATATATATATATATATATATATATATATATATATATATATATATATATATATATACCCTATCACCTTTGTATTGACGCCCCTGGACATATTACATCTTGTTACACAGGATTCACTGCCATTGGCTGAATGAAGCAAAACATGCTGGAAAATATAAACACAACAAGTAATGGGGGAATTCTCTCAGCTCGATGCACAGGGTTCGATCCCGACATTGGTATGAGAATGGGTTTTAGCTGCCCGTCCAAAGCCGGTAGATTCTCCGTTTTCCTCCACTTCTAGACAGTACAAAATGACACCACCTGAGCCATGGCGAGTGCCGTGATTAGTTATAACATGTTTGTACAAACAATTTGTACAATACAAATATAGTTTATGAAGGCTTGCAACCTCTTTTATCTCGTACCGGCCTTGTCCACACTTAAATGTCCACACGGTACCTAAGAACTCTACTTGACTGATACCGAACTGAAGGAACTGAAATGTTTGAGCTGATTCACGTATGTATAGGCTTGCAGGGTTCACAGTTAAGTGCCTGACCACCAGATTTTGCGGTATTCTGAAGGAGGTCCGGCAAACTTTAATCAACGTATTATACGCGTGTATAGACAGCTGCAGGTTATTTTTTTCACTCGAACTGAATATATATATATATATATATATATATATATATATGTGTGTGTGTGTGTGTGTGTGTGAGTGAGGGTGTGTGCGTGTGCGTGTGCGTGTGTGGGTATGTATGTATACTGTCCGTCTATTTGACAGTACTGTATTGTGGGAGTAGTGTTAAATTTGCTCCCACTCTTCAAGGACGGATCTTTATTCTATATTAACATCCCCTATTAGTAGAGCACTAACCCCAGGGTGTATGCTATTCATCGTATATAAACAATACAGATTAAATATATTTTCCTCCCTCACTTTTTTTTTATCAGAACATGCATCAAACAATTTGATATGGGAGCAGATTAGTGTATCATTTGGCCACCAGAGGTCAGCAGCAATCATGTATCAAAGTGCACTCTACGCAAATTAACTGGAAACAACTATAAATCGTTTTCAACATAGTCCTTGCTTGGTATTGTTTTTGTTTGATTTAGGAGTTGGAAGGAGGAGTATTATGATATACAGCACATGTGACCGCTCATTCCTATAAAGTTTTGAATTAAATCTGGAATCCCACGATCTAACAAAAGAGAGCGAAGGCCATCTGTACCGCAGTACAGTCCGTTAGATCTAATATCTATAAACCGTTTCACTTCCTGCTGTCCACCTGGTTTTGCTTAAAAATTAATATTTTTCAATAATTTCCTGGAAAACTACATATGGAAGTGACCAAATCATATGGCAATTAAGATTTTTACAATAAATTCTTGGTTTATGTTTCACAACTTTTTTATATCTTCACAATGATCTGGCAGATAAGATGTATCCCTGCATGAGTATAGCCATCTTGTTATAGCTGGTTATATTTTTAGAGTGTTAAATGACATCATCCAATCAGCGGCTGTCTACTGAGGTTTCTTTAGCATGTGACCAATACCTTTGACCATCATAAGTGGGTCTCATATGTTGTAAAATGTAGACTGATTTCTCATACTAACGAATGAAGCTGTTTCTTAATAGATGTAAGGTAGGTGTTTATATATCTTGTTGAAAATTAGGTCCCTTAATCATTTACACTAAAATCGTTTCCTTTTAAATGTGACTAATAAACATTTTTATAGCAAAAATCAGATAGACATGAGGGGATGAAATGGACTATAGCAGTACAACTGCATGGTGGACTCGGCACTTCTTATGTTGCATATAGGTATTATTGGTTCCATCGAAATACGGGGGCTCTTTAATTAATTGTACACCGCGTTCAACTGATAATATTGGTTCCATGGAAATACGGGGATTGGCACGTATAACGGCACTGCGTAATTCGTTTTAATGACACTTTCCTTCCGACGTTTAACTGACTCAGCTTGACACAGCGTATTCAAGCTGGTATATACTGGTATGTAACATTTACTGCCGTATAAATTACTGAATATATAGTAGTGGACTAGAGTAAATATGATTATCTCAGAAGCGTGGTTTCGGTAACAGTTGGGAAGCACTTAAAAGCACTTCAAAAATGAAAGCGAGGAGCTTTATTTGGATTGCAGTACAAATTGTACCAAATATCAACATCATTTGTTGTCTTCATGCTACATAAGAAATATGTACCCAAACGTATTTGACCAGTTCTATTCAACCATCCATGAGGTAGACTTTCAACGTACCAAGTTGTACCGCTTGGGTAAAGCAGTACTATGTTTACCAAGCTTGACAGGGGTGATAGTGTTAGCCTTCTCAGTGCTGAGGTATTTGTGTAGCCTTTATTAGGATCGATGATGCGGCTTTAATCATAATGATCGAATCGGGAATAATTGGAGTTCCTTATGGAAAAAGGTATTCACGTAATTTAAAAAAATAATTTATAGAGGAAACATCAATACGACGAAATCCTCAATTCATACAACAAACTATGGTCAGTTTGACCGGTAAATTCACCAATTATAGTGAAGGGAAAGGACATCTGGCGACAAACATTGAAACTCCCCTGACCCCAGTCCTGTGGACAAGACCGGCGTCTATTTAAGGCTGGCGTTTATTTTTCATGGACATTGTTTTGCCCCGGCGACTTAACAAGGCAGGCAACTATTTAAGGCCCGGCGTCTGATCAATGAAATACGGTACTTGAAAATGAAGGACAGCTTTCTTTCAATTTTTTCTGTTCATCTGACGAGAATTCTATCACTTACAGTTATGCCTAACTTATGCATTAACTGCCTATCTAATATAATTTAATATGTACGTATATATGTATTTTAAGCTAGTAGAAGGAATTACCAATTAGATATTTAATATATGTACTGTATATTTCAACGTCCAATCGTTGAACGGATAAACTATACTAACTCATAGTTTTGTCTTCGAAATATATATTCATATATATTTCTCGTTGTGTACAGCAAATGTTGTCTGACAGAATGCCTCTTGTGAGCCTACTAAGTATTTTTTATAATATTGTATTTGATAGAAATAATTTCGACGTATACAGCCATTTTAAATGTATGGTAAGATTGATAAATAATATGGAAAAGGTCAAAATAACCCAACTCCTAATATTAACATAATTAATTTTTACCATTTTCTTTAATGGATCTGATCAATGAAACCAAAATGGCACACGCTATGGAAAGGTGAATCTTCCTAAGGCGGGAAAATGATCCGACAGGTGGCGCACATATCGGACTTCATCACAGTCAGGATCATCTGGATAGACGTACCCATCAATGGGGATACATCGCTCACACCAGCAGATTGGGAAGTATTCATCCGCGGTAGGATATAGTGCCTCGATGGTGGCCGTCTCTAGCGGTAAGTGGGCGGCACTCTGTACAGAGTAGTCTATCCATTTTTCCCGCCTTCCGGGCCTGGTTGTGTTTAAAATATCATTGATATCTGGATAGCTAGTTGCGTTCAGACTACCGATAGGTGTCGGGATTGTAGCTTGGAGAGTGCTCATAACTTGCTGCAGGTCCTCGTTCTGATTGTAGTAATCAACATTGAGGTCTCCACAGTAAATAACGCCCTCAGCAGAGCTAATGTTTTTCCGTTGAACAAAGTCCGCCCATTCTTTCGTCTGATTCAGGCGCACCTCGAAGAAGCCACCGGCCTGGTAATGCGTCGTCATCACGTGATACACACGTGACTGGCCGCTTACAGTCTTGAGGATTTTGGCGTAAGAGACACCTTTGCTGGCGAAGGTATCAAAGCTCTCATCATCGGTGCTGTCAAACACGAACTGCTCTTCTTCTATTATCGGCCATCTTGAGACGATGAAAATCCCGCCATTTTCTGGGATGTCCTCGGAATCGACCGTTCTGGTTGAATGACGGAAGCCATGGTACGCAAAGAGCATGCGCAGTGAGGCGGTATCCGGCCAGCAACCTCCCATGAAGCCCTCCTGCAGCAATAACGAAAAGATTATTGATTGGTTTATGAAGAAGAAGAAGAAGCAGATGATGATGATGATGATAGGCATGGACAGTGATCAAAACTTGGCTTTCAATGTGTTTGACTGTCGGTCGTCCTTAAGTCTTTACAACACCCTACAGTGGACGGCACAAAGACAGCTACAAACTCACATTTAGGTATTTTGACTATTTTACTTATAAAAAACCAGAAATCTTCATTCTAAGGAATGCATGCCTCCGCCATGTGTTTGCATTCACTTATTCGGTCCATATTCCGAGGTTCATCCGTGCATAAGTGACTGTACATTTTTAAATATGCCTTGATATCGTTCCTGAATCCGGATCATGTGCCGGATCCAAATCGAAATCTATAATTAGTTCTTCCTGGGTCCTTTCCCGAAATGCCCCGACAATTTCATGAGATTTCGTTTATGATTGCGTGAACAAAAACGCACAAAAACACACAAACTGATGGGAATAAACGCAGTGGTCTGAATAAATGGTCTGAAATGCTGGATGTGTTATTTCCATGAAATAGAAGATAGGACAATAGCCATAAGAACTGAATAATACAAACTGTTATTTTTTGCAGAGCTTTACCAGTTTGTACTTTGCCAACATTCACTGCATACTGTCTTAAAACAATTAAAAAATCTTATTCCTATAATTCTATTATCAATTCAAACGTTATATAAACCCTGGTTACTTAGTTATATTTAGGCCACACAAAGATAACATATTGTTCTGCGGTCTCTGGAGATAAAAACAGAATTGTGGGAACGAGATAATTTTTACTTATAATTTTTTTAATTTAACGCCTGCGACAGTACCTGAAATTTTCGAAGATTGCCTGGAAAAATAAAAAATAATGCTTAGATTCTTGAAATTATTCATATAATTAAAAAAAAGTGCATTCTCCATACCTTTAAGGATTCTCAAAATTGGAACAAGAGCACAAATTAGCAACTTTACAGGGGACCTTGTCCTCCTTTGAAAAAAAAAAAAAAAATGAGCCGCGAACCCGTGGATAAACTTTGGCGTGTGGCCTTACAAATAACATTTAAAGCTTGACAGCTGAGCACTAGTTTCTCAAGGTCCTGTGGTATTACGGTAGGAACCACGCTAGTTTAACCTTTAACGACCAAGCTTTTAGAAATTTTATTTGAAAGATCAAACAGAGCCTCAAGAAACTAGCATTGATAAATGGCATGAGCGTCACCGTAGTTTAAGTAGGGACACGTGGGAATTTTGCAGATTTTTTGAGTGAGCCCGAAATAAGCTTTGTTTAATGCAGTGTCACCTGCATGGGTATTCTCTTTGGTGTAGTAGTTACCGGTAACTTGGTAAAAGCCCTAAAGACAGGGGCCTGTGTTTTCATCCATTCTTGCTATTTTTTAGTAATACTACAAGGAGGATACGGGACTTCGCATGTTTTTTTGTTGGTGTGTGTGATTTTTTTCTTGTTGATGGGTACATAAAATTGGTTATTTTAAATTCCTTATTAAAATATTGAATCTTATGAATTTGAATGACTTGGCCTGGCGGAGGTACGTGTGCTATACGGAGAACTCCTCTGACTCATCAATATTATTGTACTTGTGAACAGATGATATTTCTTTGTACACAGTAATACGACAGATGATTAAAGGTTACGATGTCAAATGTGATTGCATAAAATATGTCCTTAAGGGAAAAAGGCAACCGAAGAACGTGCAAGATCTGAGAAGAGAAAGTCAATGAAGGGAAAATGTTTATTTTCTTTCAATCAAATTATGGATATGAAAATGTTCCCATGGCGGGAAAATGATCCGACAGGTGGCGCACGTATCTAACAAGCTCACATTCAGGATCATCCGGATACACGTAGTCATCTAGTGGAATACACTGTTCACACCAACATATGGGGAAGTATTCATCCGCGGTAGGATATAGTGCCTCGATGGTGGCGCTACTCGGCGTGAGATGTACGCTACTCTGGACTGAGTAATCTAACCATTTTTCCCGCCCTCCGGGTCGGGTTGTGTTAAGAATGTCATTGATTTTTGGGTAGTCAGTTCCATTCAAGGTTCCAATCGGAGTTGGCAGTTCGGCTTTCAGGGTGCTTAGTACCTGTTGCAGGTCATTATTTTCATTATAGTAGTCAACATTGAGGTCTCCACTGTAAATAACCCCCTCTGCAGAGCTGATGTTTTTCCGTTGAACGAAGGACGCCCATTCCTTTGTCTGGTTCAGTCGCACCTCGAAGGGGCCACCGGCCTGATAATGGGTCGTCATCACGTGGTACACACGTGACTGGCCGCTTACAGTCTTGAGGATTTTGGCGTAAGAGACACCTTTGCTGGCGAAGGTATCGAAGCTGTCATCATTAGTGCTGTCAAAGACGAACTGATCTTCCTCTATTATCGGCCACCTTGAAACGATGAAAACCCCACCATTTTCTGGGATGTCCTCGGAATCGACAGTCCTGGTTGAATGACGGAAACCATGATACGCAAAGATCATGCGCAGTGAGGCGGTGTCCGGCCAGCAACCGCCCATGAAGCCCTCCTGTTTTAACAGAGATGGAAAGAATAAAAAGTATTATGAGTCTATGGTACCACTCTCCTACTTAGCAAATATTATTACATCTACAATTATTACTTCTACTACTCCCACGTACTACTACTACTGCTACTGATTATACATTACGTAAACAGCGCAGCAGCCGTCCCTTCAGTGTTATTTTTCATGGATGTATGGTTTGAATTTAAATATAAGGAGAATGAAACCCTCTTTAATTTTTCTTATAAGCTGAGCAGCATAAACAATGTTACTGTAATATGCCGTGTCGTTGTTTGCCACCAGTAGGCTGTTAAAGTTCCAATTGCCAAAATGATATGGTCCTTTTTTTCTAAAGATTTCTTTTATACTCTCTTCGTGTTATATACCAAGCAGGGGATTGTAAATTATGTTTAAATAATTTATTAAGGAATATTTACAGATGCACTATTCATCTAATAATGTTTAACCTTTTCCTAATTTGAGAATGTTCTCTATTTAGTGTTTGGATGTCAATATATTTATATACTGGTATACTCTTTGCAAATATCGGTTTAATCACTTGAAAGGCTATAGGGTTTCATTTTGTAAGGTGGTGCAAAGGCTACGGAGAAATTATTTCACGTTTTGGACCAGAGGTATTGTCAAAATATTGTGAAAGGTCAAACAGAACCAGAAGAAACCTAAATGTATAAATGTCATGTACGTCATCATTGTCGCTGCCAGGAGATACAGGAATCCAGCAGGTGTTAATGATGGCTCTGAAATTACCTCACAGGTGCTCAATGATAAGTCACCCTGTAGTGTATGTGTTACGGTGGATAGTAACCTGTGACCTGATCGATAACTAATTATAATGAGGTGGGTATGAGCTCAGATGCAAACTAGAAATCTGCACTCTAATGAATGCAAGACTCCTCCATGTGTTTGCATTCACTTATTCGGACCATATTCCCAGGTTCATTTGTGCATATGTGACTTTACATTTGTGAATATTCCTTGATGACGCTCCTGAATCCGGGTCATGGGCCTATTCCTTAAATGCCCTGACAATTTTACGAGACTCCGCTCATGATCGCATGAGTAATGTTGTGAATAAACAAACGCACAAACAAACATACGAGCGGGGATGGACACATATCCTCCCAGCCGAGGCAATAAATGAGGTCGAATATTGTTTGAAGACAAACATTTTTAATATGAAGGAGAACCGAAAAAAAATCAAGAACAACAAATCATCTGCAGCGTGGGATAACCTTTATTTTAACTTGGAAATCATGGAAATGTAAATGATCCCATGGCCGGAAAATGATCCGACAGGTGGCGCACGTATCTGACGAGCTCGCACTCAGGATCATCCGGATACATGTAGTCATCCAGCGGAATACACTGTTCACACCAACAAATTGGGAAATATTCATCTGCGGTAGGATAAAGTGCCTCTATGGTGGCGGTGCTCGGTGTCAAATGAACGCGGCTCTGGAAGGAATAGTCTAGCCAGCTCTCGCGGCCTCCGGTTCTGGTGGTGTTTAAGATATCATTGATTTTCGGGTAGCTCGTTCCGTTAAGAGTTCCGATTGGCGTAGGTAGCTCAGCTTGTAGTGTGTTCAGAACTTCTTGCAAATCTCCACTCCCAGAGTAGTAATTCACATTTAGATCCCCGCTATAAATAACGCCCTCTGTCTGGCTGATATTCTTCTGTTGTACGAAACCAGCCCATTCTCGTGTCTGATTCAAACGAAATTCGAAAGGGCCACCTGATTGGTAGTGCGTCGTCATCACGTGATACACACGTGACTGGCCGCTTACTGTCTTGAGAATTTTGGCGTAAGATACACCCTTCCCTGCAAAGGAATCCCAGGAGTCGTCATTGGCGGTGTCGAATACGAACTGATCTTCCTCTATTAATGGCCATCTTGAGACGATGAAAATCCCGCCATTTTCTGGGATGTCCTCGGAATCGACCGTTCTGGTTGAATGACGGAAGCCATGGTACGCAAAGAGCATGCGCAGTGAGGCGGTATCCGGCCAGCAACCTCCCATGAAGCCCTCCTGGGTAGGTAAAAGACAGATGGAACATTACGTCGGTTTCCGGTCATTTGCTTCATTTACTTTCAGACAATCTAATTTCTGTTGTCGTTTCAAATGATGTGGTTTCTGAAGTGAGTTGTGAGCATGTGAGTTCTGTGTTTCCTGGTTGTGCTGACAACCGAAATTTGTATTAGCTGTAATAACTGAATCCTATACATATATGAACTAATATTCATAAAATCACCCACACAAGTAACCCCTTGGATACATTCCTGAGGACGTTTCCCCTTTTCCTGACAAAGATATAAAATGAAACTCGGATTGTATAATTGGAATTCGCCATTTGTGTCTGCGTAATGTTTCAAAGAAAATACAGTAATATAGCTGTCGTCGTCGTCATCATCATCATCAGCATGAGCATCATTATCATCCAACTACTACTACTACTACTACTACTACTACTACTACTACTACTCCTCCTAATGCTATTACACTACTACTACTACTACTACTACACTACAACTACTGCCACCATTACTACTACTACTGATTATAATGATAAAGATTATGATGATCGTTATCATTATTATGTCTTATCATCATCATCATCAGTATAGATGCATGTCGTATTCATCGTAATGATACCCTAGATCAGCTTATTATTTTAAACATTACGTAAACATTACATTAAGTATATATAAATAAGAAAACAGAGTGAAACATGTCGGTTAAACAAAATAAAGTAAATTCTTATTGAGGTAACAACTTCTACGCACTCTTTATAATAAAATAGATTTTATGTAAGACTGTCACATATTACGTTGCATACCTGGATACCTATGACGTCAACCTGTGGCCAGTTGGTCAGTAGAACCCTTGGGATACGACACGTGCGTTCTCTCTGACCGTCCTGGGTGATAGCGAAGTCCCGTTCGAAGATGTTATAGGACATGACCTGCAGTTGATTGGCTGGCGTGGGGTAAGCGGGGGTCAAGGCCGCCTTGGCGACACAGCGGATTTTGGTTCCGGTTTGACACCATTCTGCGTCACCTCGTGGATGGCTGGACTCATACTCGAAATCGAAAAGGGCACAGTCCGCCGCCGTCCGGTTACATAGATCCGGGGCCTCACCTGTCCAGTACAGTCAAATCCAGAATTAGGAAATAATTTCAGAGACTAAAAACCTTCACTCTACTGCCATGTGGGGAAAGATGGGTAACTACAGTTTATTATCTCCGCAAAGGGCGTGGGAAATGTTTCTGCTGAAATGTGATGAATTTTTTTAGGATAGCTCTGCAATGATAGAAGGATCAATTGATTAAATTTTAAATAATTAAATTTTAACTGTGAATTAAAGAATCCCAGTCGAGATTATTCAGAATGAAGACCGAGAGATTCCTGAGAGCTAACTTTTGTTACAACAACTTTTTGGCACAAACATGCATTCATGTATAAATACATACAGAGATACATACATACAGATATAGATGGACAGACCAGTTTGCAAAACCCTCGCCTCCCGAAGGTAAAAAGGTAGCACTTGGACGGCAGGTACCCCCACCTAAACCAAACGTGATTGGCTGTTATATGGAATGATATTGGTCCCTTAAGCTGATGTTATGTTTATTTTGCTTGATGTATTAACGAACATAGCAAAACTATAGATCTCAGGTAGATGCCAACACGACAAATGTACAAACACATCAAAAGATGACCTCCCGTGTCCATCTGACAGGACCAGCTCTAAACAATCTTTGCGTTCTTCCCCGTTTCTTGTGTGCGTGTTTGTTTGTCCACAACATAACTCGTGTGTTTTCCTGTCTTCTTTTCCCGAAAAACCACAATGCTACTTAAAGTTGTTAAGCGTGGGTCTTGTTCCAGGGGGGGGGGTTGACTTGACTTATCCCAATCCCTCCTTTGAATGTGGGACAAAGTACCTTGATTCCCTTGTTTTAGTAGAATAGACGCACACTTTAGAACTTAGAAAATACGCAGTGAGATAGTCATGGATGAAAGAATATTCACACTTTAGCTGATCAATCCTAGCTTGGACACGGTCTCATGTTGGCCGATATGAGGCTGTATCCAACATCAAAGAGGCCATGGGTAACTAGAAAACCTACTGCCATAGATTTATTGAATATTTCTGAATGTTGTATGAGCGCTGACCAGCATGGCGCTATATCTGTTTACGGTCCTTCTAAACATCCAATACATATCCAATACAGGGAAGGACGTTTGACCGATTCACCACGTTGCATTGCACGTGAGTTAGAAGATAAATTATGTTTCAGCATATATCGGGTGATTAAGAAAAATACGTCCCTAACATTAGGGGTAAATTATTTCATGAATAATGTATGCAAGTTGTTAGTGTGTATAAAGGTGTATATAATTTAAATTTGTTTGTAAAATTTCATTGGTCCATGATTCAACTTCCTGATTTATATCCCCAGCGGTCGGTATCAAGTGTCATCGGTGTACAAAACATTTGGTATAGGTGTGATGGCCTTTTGCTCTGGGGTGACTAGGTACATCCTTTTAATGCCAAGAGAAAAATAATATTATTTTCAGTTGAGTTTGGTACCTTGCTGTGTACAGAATGATTTTTATCTCTCCTGATAAGAAGTTGATCAAGTGTTGCTTCGAGAAAAAGGGATGGAGAGGGGGACGCATCACAAGAGAAGTTTCAGGGAATCTACGTTCTGTGAATAGGGTTATCAAACTTTTTCAAGCTGGGATGGCAGGCCAAGGACTGCAAGAGCTGAGGCGAACAAGAATAACAATGAAGAGATTATTCTTTCTCAAGAGGACAATCCGGGTACACATAAGTCCCAGAGGAAAACTGCCAGTAACTTGCATGGGGATAAGTCAAACATCAGTACACAGATTGATATAAGACTCTCTTTATGACAAACTATACATGATAAACTTAATGACAAACTATTATCGATAAGGCCAATGACCTGTTAAACCCCGGATGACACCGACCGCCATGTGCAACATGCAGTACCCAGAATGTAGCGAATTTCACTAATTTATTCTTATCATATATCTGGAAGTTAAAGTTATGGTCCAATGAAATTGTAGAAACATATTTAAATTATAAACACCTTATACACACCAACTACCAACAACTTATAATTTATAAAATTATTAACTCGGGTCTTTTTCTAAATTACCTGATGTACCTTGGTCGGCATTTTGTTTTTGAGGGTTTTACATTCGCGATATTTGCGAAAGGTAGGTTATCGCGAAAATAAAACCATCGTGAATAAAACTTCCCAACTACATGGGTGAACATTCGTTTATACTGTAGTCTTGTAATTTATACTGTATGCTCGTAATTGCTTATATAACGAAATATGTAACTCTCCATGTACCATAGCTTCTAGCCATGACAACATGACACTCAGGCCTTCGGAAAAAAACTGATAGGGCCTGGAGTCATGATGGCAGTCACAACAGAACGCCCATTCTAAGGGTCGGATCAAAATATTTGCTGTCTGGTATTATTTGGCATCACAGGCTTATATAGTCGTATTATATGTGCTAAATATCGAAGAAAAAATGTTGTTACACAAAAACAATTACAATTATTACCTCCTTTCATCACTGTGGCACCGATTCACGTGAAGCGGTACTTCTCATTCAAAACTAAATGTCTCATGGCGCGGTCGTGTATGTAAACTTGGAAGTCGGAAGCCGGAAGCCGGAAACCAACGAAAGCAGTTTAAAGCATATACAAAATGCTAACGCTTCAATACCGTTTTGTTTTTTCCCCGATAGAATAAGATCTTTTTTTATCATTCTGTGAAGAATAATAGTTATCCATTGTTTAATCTGAACGTTATGGAAGATTTTGTGCTCGGAAGCCATCTCGGAAGTTAGTCAGAAGTGCTTGGATGTTATCCAATGTGTATAACTCGGAAGTCACAGAGACGCACTGTGCCCATAATGCAGTTTCATTATAATTATAGTTGCATGCATATATTAAAATTGCTTATGCATGATTCTGCTTTTAATGGGTGTATAATGCAATACATGATACATAATCGGAAAACTATAAGTTCTAATTTTTTTTATTTGTAAATTTAATATATATCTCTATATATATATATATATCGTCCGTGTTATTATCGAGTAAAGTGTGATAACGGAAACTCTTCCTATCTCATTATACTAGTATATATTTGGATGCTCTCTCAGTGGAGTAAATCACCAATTTATGAATTGGAAAGTAATAAATATAATAATGACATTGCTAGGGAATAAAAAAAGTAATCTGGAAAAGAAATGAAAATTAAGAGATATTACGTCTGAACGGGCTTGCGCCCTCTATGGATGCACCACTGAATAATAAATATGGTATAATTAACCCTTGTACGGCATTAAAATACAGTTATAAATTACGATGTCAATCAAAATAAAATATAGTAATATATTTTCCATACGTTGAACAAATATGAAAACTCAATATATCCCAGAAGGTCATCGCTCGAACAAACATACATGTATCATATGCAAAACGAAATGTCTATCAATATGTTAGAGTTCAACGATATTTTAAAAAAATGTTACATTTATATCTTAGAAAAGGGATACAACAGTCCAGATAATATATAACATACTGATACATGTATTATTATAAAATCTGATCGATTTACGAATTTAAGCAAATATTTTTTAAAACTAAAATTAATTCTTTTTCAAGTTTTTGACTCTTTCTTTCAAACTTTATCAGTCTCGATATTTATATTATATTAATTTCACTCCTAATGTTTCAACATCACATTTCAACTTCAAATATATGGATATTTATTAATATATTAAAGTATGTTTGCAACTGATTGCATGATAAGGGCATATAACCAGAATGTGCACCCTTCAACTTCATATTACTGTACGATTACAAGGATCTCGATAAGAAAGTACAATTTTGTTTATATAATATATATATAAATGCAACCGGACCATGAAATGTAAAATATAATTTGGCATAAAAAAGTATTACATAAGAGATAAGAGTCTAAGAGATTCATAATACTGATGAATTTTTTTGGTCAATGGAAGAGGAAAATGTTTTTCAATTTATACATTAAAAATAAAATATTTTGTTCGAAACAACTTGTAAAAACATTAACTGGACGGTTTTTTGGTTCTGTCAAATTTTTTTTAATCTCTATGATATTATCAGGGTGATTTTTATAGGGGCACATGTATAAAATATTATCAAAACCTTTATTTTTCTCATGTTTCTATCAACATAAAATGCGGTAACAGCGTAAAATATTGATGAGTTAAAATAATCTTGTTTTACACAATGAAATAAAATATCAATATAATATATTATTTAAAAAAAAAAAACAGCATCATGAATGTTACAAAACAGATTGAATTTATGAAAAATACATGATACTGAAGAAACTGAAAATGCTTGACACGTTTGCTGACGATTTGATGACCAGTGCATTTGCCATTACTGGCTTCCGAGTTTTACACATTTGGACCATAACCGGGCATTTCCGAGCAAAAAATAGTCATTAACTTCGGATGGATAACTTTGATTATTTTACATGATGATAGAAAAGACCTTATTCTATCAAATAAAAATAAAAAAGGTACTTTCCATTGATGTAGTAGCAT
This sequence comes from Sipunculus nudus, assembly GCA_026874595.1. Classification (NCBI taxonomy): domain Eukaryota; kingdom Metazoa; phylum Annelida; class Sipuncula; order Golfingiida; family Sipunculidae; genus Sipunculus; species Sipunculus nudus. The sequence goes on from CM049317.1 coordinate 15,646,348, forward strand.
TTAAATTATGCTTCGATCAATGCTTTAAAAAAGTCCTTGCTTCCGACTTCGGACTTCCGAGTTTTACACATAGCCGTTTGGAAATCCCCTACCGGAAGTTATGATTCTCCCGCTGACAGACGTGGAGACGAGTTTTTCGAGTAAAACCAGCCTCAGAATTAAAAACTGCTGCACGTTTACACGTAAGTCAACCGTGGATGTAATAATTATTATTTTCCCCAACAGAATAACGTCACTTTATGTCTTAACTCAGGAAAATGACAGTTCGAGAAGTGGATGAAAATGAAAAAGTAGTGTCAGAAATGGCGTGCACATCTGCACATACTAGAATTGATGCGAACCCAATAGCTTGTACTGTCACCCCATCGTCTTCAGTTCATCTAAAATCGACGTTTGGGGTGACAAGCTGTCGCTACATAGCTTCACATAGCAATTTCCCGAATCCAAAGTAAACTGGTAATGTATGTCCTTTATAAATATATCTGGATACTTTTAAATGATATATAGGGCACGGTATCGGTCAGCTTATTCAGGTACAATACGTATTGCGATATACTTAAAGCGATACCCGATAAGTATTGACGATACGCTTCATTTTTCTTTTTGTATCATTTCTGATAAAAAGCTCTGTGAATAAAATATTTCGTAAACATATAAAAAGAGTAATATTATTCCATTAGTGTCATGGAAATACCAAGAACTGTATATACATTCCTTATCCAGTTGATCATGTGAGTATACGTGATCTACTTTAAGACAAAGAAGTTCAATTACGGAAATAAAAAGCATCTTAAGCTTAATAAATAACTCAGATTATAATTAAGGTTGGGGTTGTATGGCTTGTATCTATATTTGCGAGCTGTTTTTATATTTCATCGATCGATGTGGCGTATCGATATGTATCGATATATCGATATATTGATACAGCCCTAATGATATATAGATAGAATGAAATGATAAATATCTAACGTAGACCAAATCTTCGACTGCTTTCTAAAAATAGTTCGGATTCTTCTTTAAAAATCACTAGAGGAAATCTTTAAATAAATGTTATTTTGTATTCTGGAGTAACTGCCCGGATGAACTCAACATTTTTTTCGCCAACTTCATGTTTATCATGCGTGCCGCAGCAAGTCGGTAGCAGTTTCTGAAATGCTTCAAGGGCAAAATATCGTGGAGGTCGCTTCCGGGCCATCCATGAAACATCGTCTGCCTCAGCTGATAAGCTGATCACGTGATTACGTTAATTTCTTTCCTGTCAGATTGATTGTCCAAATAGTCTACACGGGACTGGATTTTCAGACATTATGCTTTCTTCTGCCAGTAACTCTCTTTAACCTTTTTCTTTATATATAATGTGTTATATATATATATATATATATATATATATATATATTTATATATATATATATATGTGTGTGTATGTATATATATAAACTATGTATTCCTCAATAAATCATACATTTATTCAAATAAATGAGAGAGAGAGAGAGATAGACAGACAGAGAGACAGACAATGAGGATGGATATTTCATAAGATGTTCTGTCCGTTCACCGGATATATGCTGAATTTTCTTAATAAACACTTCTCATCGTAGTCAATTCAGGGCGCAACATTTAATTAAAAAGAAGAAGAAAAACCGTATGAAAATCAAATGAATGATAATTTTGTTACCTAGCCATGCATAGGGTTTGTTAGTTGGCGTAGGGTTAGGGTAGCAGCGGTTCTCGAATGGATGACACTCTGACCCCGGAGGGCAGGACCCATTGTCACATGGGTCAGTCTGTCCAATAGCAGAGCCGCAAATGGCCGTTGCTAGGATGATGAGTAAGGCAACCATCCTGCAAATACAAATACACAGTCAGTTAAAAAGGATCATGTGTAACCTTTGCATTATAAGGTACTTACACGTCACACGGGCGCGGATTTTTAGGTGGCGCAGATGACGCACCCCCTCTTTTCGACCTGAAATATCTGGGAAATATACAGACCTGTCAGGCCGACAGTAATTTCATTTTCTATTTAAAACGTTATTCCATGCCTCTATAGATGTATAGTTCTGTTGCGGAAGTTTTTATTCCGGCTCAAAACAGTAAAAATCTGCGACGTTCAATAAACCATACTTCAGTTATATAATTTACCGGCAGGTGGTAGTACCTATTCTTATTGTAGCAACCGATGACTCTTATATACGCATAACCAGCTGACCAGTCCAGGAAATAAAGTTCTATACGCTTAAGGTCCAACATCATTACCTTATATTATGTCTTGCATCGTCTTTTTCCTTAAACTTCTGCGTGTGAGCATTATAAATAAAACCTACTATGCACTTGTTTACATCTACACGAAGCTTCATGTGTTATTGAAAAATATCATACAGAATGTACTCTGTGTCCCTATTTCCTACTAACACCGTTATCCCTCCATCGCAATCGCTTTCAGTAGCGGTCTAAGTATTGTTTTTACTGGGGGGGGGGGGGGGGGGGGGTTGGCTCATCAAATGTTAAGGCATTGATTATATACGACCTTGCGAAAGTAAAAGGCATCAGACGCCATTTCTAGACTTCTAGACTTCCAGGAGAAATAGTTATTTTGGTCGAAATAAAAAAAAAAAAATGGTTGCATTTCATCTATATATATGATCTAAATAAAGGAGTACAAAATGCCAGCTTGGGACTTTATTTTTTTAAAGTGCTTCAATCAAAATATCATTTTATTACTTTTGATTGTCAGTGATGAAAAAACAATTATCATTTGATAATTATCATTATCATTATAGAATATTATTAGTCAAGTCGCAGATTTAAAAAGACAAATAAGTGTTGCAAATTCTTGTGGCACGATTCAGAAGTGTACTAAATCAACTGGACACACGAAATCGATTAATTACGAAAAAAATTGTTAAAGCATAAGAATAACAATAGTTAAGTCATGACAATTATTGCTCAAAGCTCCACAAGGTCATGAGCGGCATAACGTTTTATCTTTGGTAATTTGGACTGCCTGTTATGCACATTATTCTGGACGGATTTTGTTAAAATTTTGTAGAAGGTAGGGATAAGACCCGAGGGACAATTAATTCAAAACGAGTCCAAGTTTGATTTAGATCTTTGCCGGACTTGTGGCTTTTGAGCACTTTCTTTTTTATACATAAACTTCTCGTTCAGTTTCCATTATATACGTATTATCTAACCAATGACGGAAACCGACGAATTTGTTTCATTAGATGAAGTCCGTCACGGACAAATGCCCACTGCATTATTATAATCTTTTGTCAAAAGCAATCTTAATACCTTTCTTTTATATAGATTTTAAGATATTATGTTGAAAATGTGTTTTTCCGAAAATAAGCTTGTCCCCGACGCTTTCGAAAAAGGACTGTACTGTATTTGGCTTACTCTGCGTACATGTCGATTAAAGTGTATTTTTTTTTAAAGAACAGTTCTTATAACGCCTCTGTGATGGATGTATGAGCGCATTTATCTGCAAGCTGTTAGTAAACACAGCAATGTTGACAAACGGAGAATTGAAGGTGGTTTTTAAAGATGCACAGTAATTGGACGGTTTCTTGTTTCAAAACGACGTTTGCAAAACTCTTGTTTTCCGGTCATGATACCAGATATCCTTCTTGAATGTGTTCAGATTGGTTTGGTTAAGCCCCCCACATGTTATAACCAAGTCTATATAAACAAAACGAACAGCTTGTTGAATGGACGTTTTATAGTTTTTTGGTAAATAAAATGTTCAATCGATTGTCTTTAGTTAATACACGTCAGTCGTTAGAATATACCCCTTTAAGCGTGAAAACCCACAGAATCGATTCATTAGATTAAGTCCGTCACGACTAAGTACCCATTGCATTATTATAATTTTTTATTCAATGTAGCTTTAATTGATAGGACAACTATTTGATCACAACCTCAATGTCAAATACTTTTAAACGTCTTTATTATTACAATCTTGCAGTCGTGAGACATGACCACAAATTTGTATTCAAACATATGAATGGTATGCTTTGAGAAATATCTAATTGTGTTTTCTCATAGAAGACCAACATGCAATTTGAGTATGTTATGTAATCTTTCAGTTTGGTTTTGTTCAAGGATTACGGGAGTAGAATTAATTATATAGACGCGGACAATAAGGTGATTTCTTTGTAATTGATTGAATCGACTGATCAGGTATATTTCTTTATATTCTTATCTATGTAGTTAATTAAACGATATTCAAAATATTTAATTTCAACAATTCTTTTATTTTATCAATCGACCAAAGTATAAACACTTTGCAACTCTGGGATTTGACTGTCTGGAATATTACTAACATATTGATAATATTTCTTCAAGTTACATAATTCAAAGGGATATTTAGTTTCTTTTTATTATATCTGACTTAATTTTATGCGAATCTAACTTAAGAGTACACAGACATTGTTCCTTATTATTAAAGTCCTTTCCAGCAATGAAAACCCATGAATTTTGAGAGATATTTTTCTAAGGTGAGTTAATATTGAAGAAATTACTGTCAGTAAATGTTTCATCCATTCCGGCATTTGTAAATTCAGAAAAAAAATCACCACTCCTCTGAAAATGAGGGAACGAAATTAAACCAATAACTTAGAAAACAGTCTCCATTGGAAGGGCGGTCATTGAACCCTTCCATCTTGGGGAGTGACATTTCAATGACGTCACAGTGACCACGCAAATACTTTCCTCAATACCCTAGATGTTTCCTTATGACGTCATTGATTCTCTTAACTCAGTCGCTCCCACACCTTATTACTATGTCGAAATCGTAAAAAATATCTAATATTGCTTTCTCAGCCTTTTGCAAGAATGTAAAACAAGGTAGAGTATGATTTTCATGATATATTCTGTTTTGAACTGTCGAGGGGTATAACGCTCGGCTCTCTCCCCTGGCGACCCGGGTTCGATCCCCGGAGTCGCCATTAGAGTGGACTGTATTGACCCGTCCAAGGTCGGTGGTTTTCTCCGGTTTCTTCCACCTTAAAAAGACTACCGAACGCCACCGTCCGAGCCAGGGAGAGTGCCTCGTATTAGTTATCATGACAATTTGTACAATCCATTTATCATAAATAAAATTTATTTATTCTGTTCCATCTCTTCATGCCCATTGTTTTTTACGGGAAATTTTTCATTATAGTCCGTTCCGCCATACCCTGTCCATCTTTTTTTCGCGATTACTTTTATTGCGAGGAAAATGCGTAATTAACATTTCTGGAATTAATAATAGCTAACCTTATGTCATTTTCCTGTAAACAATTTAACACCATTTTATGAATAACTTGTCTATTATGTATCAACATCTTGCCACCAATCTATGAAACGGCATCGCATGGAAAAGTGATGACGTCATTATTACGTGTCGCACAAAGAGGCACCAACACTAACGGGACCAATAATCAAGAGCTGGCGACCCCTTTTAACAGAGACTTTTGTTCTCCTCGTGCATGAGCTATGGGAACACAGAACATGTAGAAGTTCTTCATGCAATAGCAGCACATATACAAAATATTGATATTATTTATGTTATCACTGTTTAAATTACGGGTAAAAAATATTTGCCAAAATTGACCCCACCGCACAATATACGTTAAATGCCATTGAACCTACAGAAATAATACTGTTCACTTGTGCAGATACGGCGTCTTATACGAAGGTTTTATTTTCGCGATAATTTCCCCTCCGTGAATTTGAAAGCCTCAAAAACGAAAAATCAGACACAGTATATAAGTAGAGAAACAAAAGCCCAGTGAATCTTATGTCCTATATAATCTCATGGCCTTCACAATAACATTTGTCCTTCTTTAATTTGTAGCGAATTGAAAATTAACTAACGTTCTAGGTTCTTACCTTACCTTGATAACTTCTAGACTGAGTGTCTGGTAGTTTTTCTGACCAGTCGATGACCATATATGGTTATCGTGAGAGCCCTCCAGGTGCGACCGCGTGCGATACCATGTGACCTTCCCTGTCCATTTCACTGTTGGGTGACAGGTGGCTCCATGGTCAAGGTCAAGGTCTTGGTATGTTGGTGTAATTTTATTTGTGATATCGTTACTTACCCATAATAGGGCAAAATAATGTCTACGTGATCTGTCTATTTAACAAGGTAGAAAGGAGACAATATAAGAATCATCTTAAGATATCTTTATAATATAACAAAATGACATTACAATATAAGGATTTTTTATTGCATGAATACTTGGCATAATATAAACAAATATGATTTATTTTGAATTTGTTTGAGTTTAAACAATAGGGTTTGAAAATTAGAGTTGCTATTTAGTCTAGAGGACCCATAATTTGCTCAAACTGCTTATAACCAATAAAAAAAGCAGAGAGTTGATCCAGTCAGCCAATCTAAATCCATGTAGCCTTTTTTCTCGTGCATGTGATTGTCGCCACAGGATTCACCGTGTCATTAAAAAAAAAGTAGGCTATTGTTATACACCATGGTTAATACAAATAAATGAGTCAAATCTCTCCCCCTCAAGTATCTCCTCCCCTCTTTTCTCTCTCTCTCTCTCTCTCTCTCTCTCTTGACAATGTATTTCATCTAAGCCCTATTAGACGGCGCGCACACTCTCAATGAGGTTGGGGGGGGGGGGGGATAAAAAATATCCTGGCCTTTCTTGTGATACTTATTAGATTATAAAACATAATAAGTAAAATACAATCATGGAATGAATTACGAGGTTTATACAAAGTGTGTTATGTTGTTACCTTTGATCAGATATTGTTTTAACAAATGTTTGTTCATCTCTCTAAAAGATTACACAAGATTTTTATATGGCATCTTTATATGATATTGTAGCTGATTGGATTTTGATATTGACTTAAATGTATCAAGATAATTAAGAAGACAATGTCCTTTAACGATGTACATTGTTAATATTTGCGAGGTCATAGCGGTGTCACGAGTAGGGGGACAAGTATATTTGATAAGCGTGTCTATTATCTTCACAGGTAATATTTGCGTATTGTCTGTAACATCTGCGTACTGCGTATTGTCTGAGCACCAAGGTGATCGACTGGGAGAAATAATGTTCAAGTCACGCAATGTATACTGTCTCTTTATAAGAGCCATTGATGTTGTATGTCTGGGGGCTTGGGGAGGACAAGTGGTAGACCTGGTATAACATGAAATTAAAGTAAAGTACATGTTCTAGTCCTGTCAATCAAACGTAGGTGATCTCTTTATCATAAGTCCTGTCAATCAAAACAAGGTGATCTTGTTATCATAGGTCCTGTCAATCAATACAAGGTGATCTCCTTATCATAAGTCCTGTCAGTCAAAACAAGGTGATCTTGTTATCATAGGAGGAATCGGAGGTGTTTCATACGTATTGTAGGTTCAGGTTAATTTAATGATAGAGTAAAACGATAATATTCATGCATATCATACAGGCATATACATTACTTATCATGCCGTTTATAGTACGTTAATTAGATGTAGACCACCCAATGGCAAAATTTATTGTTCTTGTGCTGCAAAGTGCATTTACTCGTAATGCTCTTGTGAGGACGCTGGTTGGCCGAAAGGCAAAAATTGTCTCAGCTATTACTTTTTCTCGGTGAAAAGTTTGACAGTTTTGTTGTGTGACAAGCTAATGGAGCTATTCTTATTTAAAGCAAAACGAAAACGTCGGCTGAAGAAAATTCTCAGTAATCTGTAAAGCCACATGCGGGGGGGGGGGGCAGTGACTGACAGGTCATGGTTACCAATCGTCTAGGTGATTTGAAATGCCACATTTGATATTCTTTTTTTTTTTACAAAGGGGTGTCTATTGTAATTTTTTTTGTATTTGCAACTATATAACAGGATGACGATAGGGTCGTAACCCATATTATGTGAAACGTCAAGATCGCTTCTCCTTCTGGGATACCAAGTTTTCTTGTTTATGATGTAAGCGACGTTACGTCAAAATAAAACAACTATTTTCAGGGTACAGTATGTGTCTAATAACCCATTTATTTTACAATGTAAACTAGTTCTTAGGTGAGCTTTTGCAATTTTTTTATAAATATGTTTCCTTACAGACTTTCTGATGCTTTAAAAATACTTTCTTTCTGAGTTCGTTTAGGGTAGATAAAAATACCCCTTTTTTCGGGGTAAAGAAGAAAAAACTGAATAGAATGCTTCGAATTCTATGGAAATCATTACCCTTCCACCATAGCAATATAAGTTTGCGTTTATTCGTTCATAATGCCTTTGTAATCAGATAAAGGATACCTATCGACATCGAGATATCGGGTTTGCTTTGTTGACAAAAATAAATATTAATTTTATCGAGAAATATCAGGGTTTTTTTCTTATGAAGATAACTGTTTATAATTTTTAACGGAAAGGCTGCAATGCCATATAACACAGCAGACCATCAATCAGTTAGCACGCTCACGGAAAAGATTGAAGAAGGATAGAGAAGACCTTTGTTGGTAACGAAAAACACTAAATGTTCGGGTCCATTTTATTGACAAAATATATGTTATACACCAAATGATGAAAGTATCTTATTTTTAACGTTGGGTTTCCTGCTGGGGTTCCGGTGGTGTGTTTTGTTTCATTTGACCAAACCTGTTGGCTCACAGGACGCAGTTCACGATATGTTTTTATACGCGCAGTGTGCATCTTAAAAGGAATAGTCTGTTCTATTAACCATGCATGTCGTATATTGACTGTTGTTTTCCTGTCACAAAGATTCACACGTTGATTTAGTCTTCATGATATTAATATTGGTATGTTATGAACACAACGACGAGACTTTGCAATGGTTCTCTCGAGTTTATTCATTGAAAATGCAAATACACTGACTGATTCAAAGACCACGTACATTATATCGAAAAGAAAAAAAAAATAAAATAAAATGGGTATTTGTTTTGCGACCATGAAGCATCGCAATGTGGCATCATGGGTCACGTGGGACAAATTAAGACGATAAGGCATACATATTCCCTGGAGTTTCACCTATTGCTGTTACCTGTATCAGGTCCTAGTGTATCATTAATTAATATTACTGATATAATTTAATTAAGTAAAATAACAAACTCTTTTGTTTTCGTAACTGTTAAGAAGCAAAAATTAGTACATAACTTAGTTCGTCACATAAATGTTGTTTGCTTTCTTAGCAGAATGTTCTTAAAGGCCAAGATTCCGAACATAAAACTGACCACCTTGAACATGAATAAATTTGAATAAATTACCATGTATTATACTAAAGCATTATTGAACCGCAGCCATATATAAAATGTTTCCACCTGACACTTGCAAAACCACGTATGAGTTATTGCCGATCATACAACACGATGGTATCAAGTCATGTGTAGATGACGTCATTATATAAAGCAGACGAGAAATAAATCTCAGTTTTATCGTCATTTTTTTGCATGGAGTCTTTGTGTAGCAGACGACAGAACGAATAACTGAAAAACCCGCCAAAACACTCTATGTACATCACGCCGTTGAAGAGGATCTATTTCCCGATGGCATTTGGCGATTTGACACATCTTGAGATTGAAGAAACGCGGTCGCACATTTTCTTCTTGCGCTGTCTGTGTCCACGGACAACTTGGCAACAAAGTGGGCTGCCATCGCTTGCGGTCGGGTTACAATCGTTGTTGTCAGTACAAGTGGAGCCTACAATGAACATTTGAATGATTATATGCCGCGCTTTTCTGGTAAACGCCTGTAGTGCCATTTTACATATCATCGTTCTCCATTGAAATCATTACGTCATAAAAGCAGCATTCCATCTACTCCGCGTATAAAACTGACAGGGCCTTGTTGAGCAACATATGTTGTTCTGTATCTAATACCATGTACGGCCAAGGCCAGATAAGTCTGTAAATAGATTTTTGTCTGGACGATTAAATAAAATGTGATTGGAAAAAAATAATAATTAATTTATATAGATCATATGAAAATAAAATACTGTTGCTGCGAAGTAATTTTCTGCATTTTCTAAATTTAATTCCAACTTGGGCAAAATCATATTTCTCTTTCTGAATGTAACCATAACTAGCGACATACCCATAATTTCGACATGCCGCCTGTGAGGCCCGGGTTAAAATGGCAGCGCCATGGGCAGTTTCGAGAATCTGGGAGAAATAAATCTCTCAGGGTACGATAAGTGCACAGGGAGGCGACAAGAAAGTACTCCGAGCACAGCGTGCAGACGGGAATTTATCTGCGAAGAAAATGTGGTGGATTGGGGACGTGTATCGGCAAAGTTGAAAGTGGAATAATGTTTTTTTTGGACACGCCCAAAGCAGTCACACAAAGTAGTCCTCCCAACAATATGTTTCTAATAAAGTTACATTTTAAGGCCCTAATTTGTAATTAGTTTGTGTTATTTGATTCTAAATGTGATAAAAACACTTACATATATGATTTTTCATAAATATAGTAGATATTATACAGTCAACTCATGAGGAAGTTTTGAATATTGATAACTTTGGTTGTCTCATAAATGGTGTTAGTGCCAATCTAAATATATTACCTTTTTTGGCCTGTAATTTTTTTAAAGGCTTTTTAACTCCCTGTCTTTTTATTTGCCTGTCTGAGTTATATTATATGACATAAAAATAAATAACCACGTAGTCGTGATTTAATTTGTTTTGTGACACCGTATCTTTCTCAGACAATTATTCTGTGCTTTTTATGAGAACTTGGGATGCTACCTTGGTAACTGCCTAGAGTCACTCAAATGCAAAATTACATGGTCAATGTAGTTAAAATGTCATGCTACTCTTGTTATGTACATGCTATTCTTTGCATATGCTTAGAGAGAAAACCACGTCTGCTATCTTTCTCCGTCGGGTTATTAATTATTTGATTCAAAAGTTGTGTCCTCCTTTCTTGTCAATCTGTGGAGGTGTCTCTTTCTGGTTGAATTATTTAATGATAGCAATATGCATAAGTAAAGGAAATTAATTGAAATCTGCTAGTGCTTTTGAAATGAATTGCCATTATGCAAATTCCGTTGGGCAAGTGGAGGCGGTAATTACTTTACGAAAAATTGGTTAAATATGCTATTGCAGTCCTTTTAATATGCACGAATGAAATCCGATAACAATTCAGAAATAGCTTGAATTACTGTTTGAAGTAGTGATTGCCCTAGCTCAGACAACAGTATTTTTTATACTGATGAATAATGGAATCATTTATACCATTTTTAAGAGTCCATTATACTATATAGTAATATGTTATATGACTACCCTCTGTCATGGTGTCTAATAGTCATGTAGACTACTGTAACCCCCGCCAACATGACCAACCAGTATGACGGATATCGGAGACATAGAGTATGAAACGACGTATGGAACGACACTCGTGTAATAATTAACCGAGTCATTTTAAGAATGGATGGCAAAGTAATATAGATTCGAGAAACGAAAGTGTCTAACGAAGGTGGAAATGGGAAATTATACCTAGGCACTCGATAGCACGTACTCGAACTCGACACCCAACTTGAAATCGGATAGGTAACTGTTACTATGCAAATATATTGAGGGATGTATGACTACAAATGCCAGCATGAAGTCATAACAACTCAACATGTATCGTTTAGACAAATCATAACACCGGGTGTTATAGTATTTAAAGTTAAGCCCATAAGAGGTAATTTGGTGAAAAACAAACTAAACGTCCTGGATATTAATTATAACTATATTGTTACATGGAGTAATTAATTGTTCTGGTTCAATTGTTCATGGTATGTCCATACTCTGTTTATAGAGAGCTGGATTTGTGCAAAAGAGCTCCGTGTAGAGGAGCTAAAGATGGACACGAGTACTCTAGTTCGGAATTAATAATCTGTTAAAGGTACTAAATAAAACATCATCAGATTAATAAAAACAAATATTTCAGTCAAGATGATAATTATATTATTAAATCAGAACCAGGTATAAAATGCAACACTATTTGATGTTTTATGCATGATCTTTCTCTCACTTACCGAGTCCTCCCTTGTAGGAAAGGATTTCGAAATAGCCCTTGCGTTTTGGATGTGGCTTCTGCATACAGTAGCGTTCCTTGGTGCCCTCCAGGACAGAGCAGGAAAGACCCTCGGCGAGACAGTCTACGTCATCAGTGCATGGCGTCAGTTCCTTTTCTTTGACGCAATATCCGGGAATGTTTGGAGAGGAACCTGCTTCATCAAATGTAAAGAAACATAAAAGCACTGTATATAAAAATCATCGAAATACATAAGAATTAGTGTAATATCTTTTTTTAAATTATAAGTTCATTACTGTTACAATTTTTTAAATTAGCATTATAATTATATGCTGGCAACATGGGAGGAGCCTTACCCTACGGGTAATATATTTCCGTGTTCTGATTTTAAAATGATATCAAAATTTCTAATCATCCTCATATACATGAAAAACACGAATCCTTTTTATCCTTTTTGAATTTTTTTTTAGAATTTTAACCAGTGACATACTTTATGAACGTATATACTAACTGGTGTCCCAAGATAAACATTCCACATTTAAACGCTTATTTTTAAAGCCAAAAAGCCACATAAAGCATGCATTTTCAAGCAAAGGATTTGAGAAATTGGAAACCGAAGGGTTCGAGCATAAGGAAACTCAACATCACCAGAAATGTGACGTCATGGAACGACATAGGTTTTAGAACGACAGATGCCGGAATTGTTAGGTCAGCTACATATGGCTGAATATAAGCGGTAGTAGGTCTCGCGGCGGGAGAAGCATATGGTGAGTGGTTATTGGGATACATTACGGTATTGTACGTGAATTTACGGTCTGATGTATCTCAAACACTTACTGTTCGAGACTGAAACTGTTCTTCACTCTGAGTTTTTTTGTCACTTGTGTTGATGCCGTTAAGCTTTTGAGTCTAATTTTTTTATGTTTGATTTTTAGTTTTTTTAACGAAGAAGAAACAAAGTGACAAGTATTTCGTATATTAAAATATCCTTTGGATTAAAGAAGAGAACTGTTTCACAGATTGACACCTAGATGGCGCCAATAATCATCTGAGGTACATTTTACCGTTGCATTGTAACCCATTTGATAGCATGCAAATATGTAACCTTCAAATCACCCTTAAATTAAAAATATCTGCACCAAACAAAAGGAAAAATAGAGAATTATTGAATGTGTTTACAACAACCATGCATCAATTGTGACATTGTTTTTACAACAAGTGCATCTTTAATAATGAAGAGAAACTTTAACTTTAATCTGAATCTAAATCTACATAAATTAAATATAAAGCAGTTATAAATGTTAGGTATTATATTCAGATACAAATGAAACATAAAGAATTGTATCATATATCTCATCGTCAATACCAAACGAACGTTAAATTACATTAAACATTGTTGTCTGAGAAGAATAGAATTATGGAAAATTGAGAGAGCAGTCAAATATCAAATGAGTATTCAAAAGTGTTGTACATTAACAATAAACAGCACTACGGTTTATTTATTTCTGTAGTATCTTACCGTCATTATCATTGAAAGCGGCACACACATAGCCATCACAGCACTGTTCCGAGGCATAGCATTTCCCACCGGAAGTTGTGCACTGAAACGGTAAAATATGAAGACTTACCACCCCCCGCAAAGCAGAAGAGGTCAAAGGTCAAAGGACGATAATTGCAAGGTTGACCAATCACTACTAAAACAAGGATAACCAGGTATTCTGGTGATTATATAACTATAGCCTAGGAAAGATAGGAAATAACATTTTGGAGGCTGCCGTTTTCTTAATGTCGCGTATATGATATGGCCACTGCATTTAATTATTTGAATCCTGACATCATGTTTGAAGTCATAGTGTATGACGTCATGGCTCAAACGGGGTCATCAGGCAGGTAATTTATTCAAAACAAGGTATATAATGCACCCATATTACTTTTGTTATCCGGTCTGATTCTCAGCGGTATTTTAGGGAATTCATCGGACAATACTTTTAAGTCATGCTTTAATTCGCCATTTCGGAGAAAATAGAGATAAAAGGTATTACAGAAATTAATTATCAGATAGGAAAATGTATAATGACAGCAGTTATTATACGATATATATTGTCACAAGTGGTTTCCCTAACTGACCTTGACCTTAAAATATGGGCCACAGCTTAAAAACCGTGACAAGATTTTTCTTTACATCTCAACGTTTTGGTCGTTTTTATGCATATAAGATTGTGATTACCAGCACGCATTATGCAGCCTCCAAAATTTGTATCAGGTCAGTTCTGCACATACATGAGGGAAACAAGGCAGAAAGTCCATAATAACGAACAACTATATAAACAACACAAAGGGATGCAAAACTACAAAACATGCGTGCGCAGTCTTCGTGCGATCACGTGATTGAATCCTACCTAAAAAGTCATCCTCAAGCGCTGCGCATACGTGACCCATGCAACATTGTGACGTTGCATAGCACTTTGAACCAGAATCCTTACACTGGAACGCAAGTAAAAAAAGTACAATATACTAAACTAGCGGAAAATGTGACTGACATGCGCAGAAGTGCCACTAGAGAAAAATATCGATAAAAGTGTAAAACTTTGAGAGAATATAAAAGTAATATGTAAGAAAAACCATAATTAATTATTTATAGTTATTTTGTAGTATTATGTGCAATCTTTCCTATTAAAACAAAACAAGTGACCCATTTTTCATGACGCGCAGCTGATTTCGACATGTATACAGGTGATGCATGTATTAATTATTGAAGTTATGACCTAGTAAACAATATTTGTTCAGGAACCTTTAACAATGGGTAGAATGACTTCCAGAGTGCCCAAAATCATAATTTCTTTTTTTGCCCAAAGTCCTTAGAAAATGGGGAAACAGCAAGAGGATTTTACTAAGGTGCTAAGTTAAAAGTTTACACGTCAAACTGCTTTCACTTATGTCACTCTGACTTATATATAGAGTCTTCAAATCATGTCCCCCTATAGCTCACAAAATTTAGGTCACAGTGATCTCATTTCATATTTCTAAGGACATTTTCCCAGGACCTCCCTGAATGTCACATCAAAAGATTGTAGGCCAAATGGAAACAAGCTGTACCCCGTCTGACTCTCTGGGTGCTCAA
The DNA here is from genome assembly GCA_026874595.1 of Sipunculus nudus. Lineage (NCBI taxonomy): Eukaryota > Metazoa > Annelida > Sipuncula > Golfingiida > Sipunculidae > Sipunculus > Sipunculus nudus. Next base: position 15,661,446 of record CM049317.1, read on the forward strand.
AATAATGTTTCGGTCAACGGATCGCAAATATAAGTCACCATGACCTAATTTCAGATTTCCTAGGAGATTTTCCAAAGACTTCCCTGAATGCTTCATTTGAAGGTCTCAAAATAGAAAAAAATGCTTAATAAATTAGAAAATGTACAGATGGCACCATCAATCATCAGAAAATAATGAAACACTCCATGATAAATATGTATGGATTAATTATGGCATTAAATGCATTAGTTATTTAGATATTGGAGATATATGTATCAAATTTTTAATTATTCTTGGTATTCTTACTACCCCTATAGCTCGGAGGATATAGGTCACGATGCCCTAATTTAAGGTTTCCAAGAAGATTTTTTTTTAAGTCTATGGGTTTTCCGTTAGAAGTATCTAGGTCCACTGACGGACAAACGGACAGACGGACGGCCCGACGGACAGACAAACGACGGACAAAGAGTGATTGCTATAGCTCAGATGATTTCAGTGGGTTGAGCTAAAAAAATTACTTTATTAAGAATAAAATAGAAAAATCCATCGTCATTCGTCCCCCTAACTTTCTAAATATTACTTCAGATCTTCTGGAACAGAAAGTACAAATAAGCTTTATATTAACAAAAAAAAAAAAAAAAAAAAAAAAAAACTAATATAAGTCACGTAAACGTGTTAAATAAATAGGCTGACTGAACTTACCACGTGATTTATCATGTGATTAACCACGTAACTTTTACCATGCAGTATGGTGAAAAGGGATGGGTGTATCAATGAAGAAGAAGATGATAAATAAATAACTATGTCTATCTGTTCGCCATGCCACATGCTAAAATGTACAAAAGGAGAAACAACCTTTTAAGCTATAAACATAAGCACAAACAGATACATTCCTTAACGACAATAGTCCGTTCCACCAGTGGGTGCCAACTAAATTTGGCAATCACTTACTCAAACTTTATCACATGATCTAACGCGAAAATGAACAAGGTACTAAAAGTCTAAAATGAGAATGAAAACATGAATCATCATTTTTTTTTCAAACCATTAAGGTCTTCTTGGAATCATGGGAAACTTACGTCATCAAGGGCTTGTCTGCCTCTCTTTGATATATTTTTTAAAAATATTTATGAATCCGGAGAACCAATTGGCAGCTTAAATCTAAATTTAGTCTTGGCATGTGAAAAATAACCTTGTAATGTTATAATGTTGTAAAAATAAACTGTTTTCTCAGAATTTGATTTTGTTGCAGTTATAAGGTAAGTTTCAAGGTATATTTTTTATTCTCTTCTAGTTTTTCCTTAGCTTTTTTTATAAAACTGACCAGTCATTTTATAAAAAAATGCCATTTTTAATGGACAGTCCCGTGGAACAGACTGTAGGCTCTAGCGAAACTACTTTTATGATCCTGAAATATAATACAAGTAATAATACCCATTGGCACTAAAATACAACCTTAACTAAACACATGGCACCCCGTGGTATAAACTGGTCAACCATAAAATATACACCTACATTTATAATGAACACGTGTTGGTAATCGTTTATTCTAACATGGATTATAAAAAGATAACGTTTGTTCAAACGATATTTTATGCATTCATTGTTAATTTTTTCATGAGGAAACCGAAATCGTTTATCTGAATATTGGTCCACAACGGGGAAAACATATACGTATGGTTCCTTCTTGTAAGAATGTAAATTAAACATTTTAAGAGATAAAACATACAAAGCAGAAGGAAATAGAGACCCATAATTTTTTTTTATTTTGAACTTTTTAAATAAAAAAACACTCGCATCATAAGACAAAATAACAAACATATCTTTATTCTTAAACATAAGGGTCAAGGGTTAAATATCCATCTCTTAACCTATTCAATTTCAGAGTCACACTTACGCTACTGAACATGTCTTTTTTTCTGGATATCTTTACTTTTCATGTCATTTGTGTTGGCATGTTTTACTTCACATAAATAGAATTAATATATAAATTATAAAAAAAACAAAAGTTAATTTTTAAGTTGAACCTTTATTAATTCCTTGGCAATAGATGTCAAACCGGAATAAATTGTTGTTGCAAGAAGTCGATCCAACGGGGTTTAGTTAATATATCACATTATTATTTAAAGTAATCAATTATCAGTCAAGTATTTCTTATTTTTTCATTATATCATTATAGGTTAAAATCTGGCTTTAACCATCACACCAAAGATATCGCGGTATTAAAACAAAATGTCTAAGTACTGCTCTTAAAATGGGATATTTTCGGTATCAATTACCATAGACACTCCGATAATGGGCGAAGAAGGCGTCAAACGACTCGGACAATAATAATTTCTTTAACCGTGTCGTCTGATAAGAAACGTTTATCAAGAAATCCGAGAAAGTTTTTAATTTCGAACTCAAAAACACAATACCGTTTAAAGCGACTGTTTATTTTGTCCAGCAAGTGGTGTAGCCAGGCATCTTCGCTGTAAAGTGTTCCTTCATGATTTAGATAATTATATTACGAAGATCGGACTCAACACAGAGACTCCTGTATATACTGATGGTTAATTCTGCATGTCTAGAGAAAGATGAATTTTAAGATATCGAGGGAATAGACCGAAACTTTCATTAAATCTATCCCAACTTTCTCCAGTATCACTATGAACACGTTTATGTGCGCTAAATGATATAGATTAAGTCAGTATTTATATAATAAGGTAGGTATGTAATAAATATAATTAATATATGCAGAATTAAGAAAACCTTCATTACTGCAGTTAAAATATTTATCGTAATTGTTACACATGCAGCAACGTTAAATGCGTTTTAGTCATAAATAACTTCTAAATTTTATTTTTAACAAAGTGAGTTTAACTTTACTTTTCGTGTTAGTTACCGGCCTGTACCGCTAAAATGTCCGAGAAGGCGGCCAAGGGGTAGTGTCTTCCTAGAAATAAGGGATATATATATATATATATATATATATATATATATATATATATATATATATATATATATCGAGAGAGAGAGAGAGAGAGAGAGAGAGACAGAGGGAAAGAGAGAGGATAACAAAACCAACACCAGACGTTCTATCCGTTTGCCGTTTTATTTTATAGGTGGCATTTTCCATGAATAAGTACTGAATATATTGAAGGCAATCAAGGGAGAAAACACTTTGATTGTCACTCGGGTATACGTTTTTGTTAAGTTCCTCATGCATGGAGTTTATACTTCTCATCCAGGCTTGCACTGAAATTTACAGAGAATCCACGGATACCAGCGAGTGATTTGTTAACCCGAGGGCAGCCTCACTTTTCTGCCTAGTTAGAGACAATTATATCCACAGACGACCATAAGTGGCCTAGAATGACCGTGATCGTGTGCTCGGGGGTCAATAGAATAATTTCTTGCTCATTTGCCTTCAGGGATCATGTGATTAGTCACGTGATTTGGGGTTTATTCACTTACCGCCATTTCGATTAGGCCAATAATATGGGGTGTATGCAAGGGGAACTAATTACAGGTAGACTTCCTCCCACGGAAACCCCCGGAAACGCTGGCATGACGGCCATTTTAGTTTCTTTTTGGCTGTTGTCATAACAATGTTGTTTATCTTTGAGCGACCATTTCTACGCCGATCAATGTTATATTGATGTTCTAAATCGAAATTCACCTCGGTGGAATTGGTGCCACGTCGAGATTGTTTGGACGAGAGAGAGAGAGAGAGAGAGAGAGAGAGAGAGAGAGAGAGAGAAGAGAGAGAAAGAGAGATGTGGAGCATATTAACTAACTAGTCACAGATCTTTTCCACATTTGCTGCATGCGTACGGCCATTTCAATAACTTCACTTACCTTCGATGTTTAAAATTGCTTTTTTAAAATCATATTATTTGATGTTTACATGATCATAAATGACGTTATTGTTAAATATGTAAAAATTGCTGACAATTATCTATCCAGTTGTATTTTTTTACAAATATATATATATATATATATATATATATATAATATATATATATAAACCTTTGAGCGTGACAATACGCTGAGGGTTTTTGCCCGGTATATGGCACTTCCGACAGTAAACATTTTAATATTCTCTACAGCTAAACTAGAAAGACATTGTGACTATCGTTGCAATATTTTTCCCCGTGTAAATATCATTATTTTCTCATTTTTAATACAATTCATGTTTGGAATATATTCATAAATTGCCAAGGGACAGTTGACCCCATAATAGATCCAATGAAGTAAGATTTCCCGTTAACGACTTCACCGCTGACAACGTAACAATACAATTGTGTCGCTGTCACTAACATGTCCTGAGCTTAGGCGTATATGCCGCCTTAATCGCTGTTGTAGCGAATTTCTAATAACTGTTATAAGTGTCAAGAAAGTATTCAGCTATTCCACGAGAGAATGATTGATGGCTATTTTTCTTGAGACACCCCAGAATCCGGGCAATCTCTTAATGGCGTCCGCCAATGCATCATGGGTACAATAAAAAGGGTTCGGCGGCAGTCCTTCCATAAACAATCGATGGAAAGCCATTACTGAGTAGATTTAGGATGAAGAATAAAGAAAAGGATTCCACCTTAGGTCAGGCGGCTTCATCTACGTGGTATAGCTTAATGTAGGCCTACCGACACGGTCTGGCGATAATTCCAAATAGACGTGACCCAAGTGGGCGTATGACAAATAGCCGCTACGTTAATGGTTCCCTCCGGCTAGACTGTTAGGGTGAAAACATAGATCTTACAACCCTGGGTCATTGCCTCCAATTCTTAAGATGTAATCTGGGGCATATTACTGGTATACTGAGAGTATTTATATCCGGAGATTTCTTGTTATTCTCATTCGTTCCATTATATTAAGCCTTACCCGTGTAGCTACCAAATAATTGTTAACTTCAGACCGAAATGATAATAGGTTTAATAGAAGCTGCACCATAAATTGATAAAATTGAGTTTAGGATTCAAGGAAAAGTTTATGTGAAATTGTTATGTAATTTTATCACTAATTTCAATCTTTTTTACGAACTCAAGTTTATTTGTTCTGCTACTCGCAAGGTGAACTCGTGTTACTGAAGCATGACAGTGTTCGCACATGAAACGAACACGTGAACACAGGAGATTCTGGTGGATGTCTGTACGCCCTGACTACAGATTCTAGTTCGTTATTAATTTAAAGATGTACTGGTGATATTTTTTTCATGTTTCACTGTCCCTACAGACAACGGATCTTAACAAATATATGTGAACCCCCAACCCCCAGACCCCACCCACACCCAATCTGAATGATAATTAAGTTGTTGGGCTTCTTTTTGAAAAAAAAATTATAAAACACATGACTTGGCCGAACCATGGTTATAATGGAAAGATATTTTTGAATGTATAAAAATCAACATACCTGTAACCCATTTTTGGGTTTTCAAACGGTGGTCACATCACTGGACTCAGTGCCCAGTGTTGACCAAACTGAAAAGCCTTTGCATTGAAAGCGGAGTCATGTGGTCTTTGGATTAAAAACCTTTACTTCCTTTTGAGAGAGAAAATTCCTTTCGAGGCATTACAATGGATATGGGGGATCAATGGGGATTATAGTGGACCCGCGTGACCGCGTATTGCACGGAAATGTCTTTTGGGAAATATTAAAATTATTAATTATTCAGCTTAATAGGGCATAATTCCGCAAAATAAAACAAACTTGTCCTAGAAGAGCACAGCACCCATACGTCTGCCGAATTTGGAGAGTCAAATCAGAACGGAAGCAGGTGAACCGTGGTCTAGAAAAAAACTAAAATCTATATTAATTATATAGATATATAAATACATATACATATATACATATATACATATAGTTATTAACAAGTCACAAATTTGATTACCCTCCCACGCCTGCGAGTCATCCCCCATCCTTGAAGATAAATTGACGCCACTGGTCTTAGGTTGTTGTAAAAGTATAAATCGTCGGCGACATGTGAAAATCCAACGATGGTCAGACACAGTCGCGACCAAAAAAGTGCCTCTACGACTTGTGACTGGTGGAAACGATAATCCTCTGACAATTGAAAGACTGTTTGCACCACAACATATGACAAGTCACATGGCAGTTATGGGTAGTCTAATTGTACACTTCCCTAAATTCGCACGGCAGCTTACAGTTGGAATAATGGGTATTTTCTTGTAATGTTCGTGCGATAGTTTTTCACTTAATTCTTACGAGACCATGAAGGATCAGAAGAATCGCAAATTTGATTTTTGCAAAACAATCTTTGTCTGCGACTGTTTTCTGCGATTAGTCGTGGTCGCACATGATCGTAACACGTGTGTTTGGGACTCAAGCCTTTCGTTTTGGTCAACATGATTCTGGAAATTTCAGGAAGTCCCCGCTTCATTTTACACTTGATAACCCCTGTCTCAACTTATCTTTCGGTAGCTAGGTAAATAAAATGGCGCTCGTGTTACAGGCTGGTGGGATGAAATCGATGCTATAATCAAGGTGTTATCATATCAGACTATTGTTACAGGTGCTCTTTTTATTGTGTGGCACGGGCGTAGCTCCTGTTGTGGCGCTCGTGTCTGGCCGCGTATTACATTTTTTTGTTTAATCCGTACTGGTTGTACTCTCGTTGTCATGTGAGCCTTGAGCTTTCACGCCTGGTCGTGGGTCACGTGATGAGCCTGGTGAGTAGAGACACACGGCTATGTCTTTCTAGAGAATTCCTGAAACGCGTGTTCACTGCCTAGTTTTACAGAGTCTGATTTTTTTTTTATCTCCGTTACAGAATTTGTGTTCATCACGCATACGTGATCTGCTTATATTAGGTTCCGTAACACTATAGGGTTACATTTAATCAGGTCCCTTATACGCAACCCGAATTCTGTGTTTCATATATTCCGTATGTGAGGTTGGACCAAATGATTTCGCTGGTACATTTTATTATATGATGCATTTTGCAGGGCAAAAACATTCATGGAGTCGTGTTGTAGGAGCAATAAACTGGGTCTGCTATGATTACCTCATAAGAACCAATAAAACAGTATGAGTCTGGCAGAAAATTTTCAGGTAAAATTAAATTTTATACAGAAAAACACTAAACGAAGAGGACATAATTATGTTTAACTCGTTTATAAAAAGCGGATTTATTAAACTACCGAACACAGGCAGATGAATTTAACACGGTTTCACTGAAGAAACTAGATAGACACAAAAACACATTTCTTCAGCCATGAATACAATACAGTCTGATATGCAATAAAACACATTTCGCATAAGAAATTTAGGTTTTTCCTCATTAGATTAACATGCGCAACCTGATTATAGGGCATTGTTGCAGGTTGATTTACATTGTTTAAATTTACATTGTTTTCTGCGATAAGTCGTGGTCGCACATGATCGTTACACGTGTGATTGGGACTCAAGCCATTTGGTTTTGGTCAACCCGATCTGGAAATTTAAAAAAGTCTCCGTTTCAATTTACACTTAATGACCCCCGTCTCTGCTTATCTTTCGGTAGCTAGCTAATTAAAATCGCGCTTGTGTTGCAGGCTGGTGGGATAAAATCAATGCTATAATCAAGGTGTTATCTTCTCAGATTATAGGGTTAAATTTAATCAGGTCTTTTATCCACATTTTGGACTCATTTTTTCATATATTCCATATGTATGGTTGGACCAAATGATTTCGCTGGTACATTTTATTATATGATGCATTTTGCAGAGCTAAAAAAATTCATGGAGTTGTGTTAAAGGAGCAATAAACTGGGTCTGCTATGATTACCTCATAAGAATCAATAAAACTAAAATGAGTCTGGCAGAAAATTTTTCAGGTAAAATTAAATTTTATACAGAAAAACACTAAACCAAGAAGACATAATTATGTTTTACTCGTTTATAAAAAGCGGATTTATTAAACTACCGAGCATAAGCAGATGAATTTAACGCGGTCTCACTGAAGAAACTGGATTGACACAAAAACACGTTTCTTCAGCCATGAACAATTCAGTCTGATTCGCAATAAAACCCATTTCGTGTAAGGAATTTAGGTTTCCCCCTCTATATTAACATGCCAAACCTGCTTATAGAGCATTGTTGTAGGTTGATTTACATAGTTAACGGTCGTTCAGACAATGATATTACTCTTCCAGATTTTCCAACAACCAACTTTGCGGTAGCCACAAATCGGTTTTACGAAAATCACCTCGGAAATTCACATGTACAGGAAAAAATTCCATTGTTTGCGAAAGATAGTAGACATTAAATATAACCATGGTTGACAATTACTTAATCATCTATCTAATATGCACTTCTTTACAACATAAAATGGTGTGATGTAAAGAATATTAAAATGACACACATTCTTATTTTAACATGCCTTTATTCTTCAAGACTAGAAATTAATTAATCTGTCGATGGGCTGCTGTATCTTTCTAGACCGGCTTACGGCATAGATGTGCAGCGTTATATGACAAAATTATATAGTCCTTGCCTGGAAAAGCCCTATGATGTCTAAACGCTTGGATGCTTTACTGGCATGCTCCTTGACCTTTGACCTGGAGCTGGCGCCACCGAGGCATCCGGTCAATGATTGGGCTATGCTGTTGTAGTTATCAAATTAGACTTTGATCGATGAAGCGACATAGGGCGTGCATGTCATCTGGCAGTAACTACTGAAACTCGTAGTTAACTAGCGGATGTAGACGCCAGGTTAAGTGTCCAGTAATTGCATCTCCAATAACCGGCCATTGTGGTATAAGTGTAGATACAAATGAAGTGCGGGCCTTACCTGTATTCCCTACAGCGTGGTATATATATCATGCTTCAAAAAACGCCACCGTGACGTCAATGGAGTCAATATGTCTTTATTGTTTGGGGTAGGACAGCCACTTAATTTTGATGTTTTTAACGATTGCCATTTAAGGATAACGGCCATAACGCTTTGTTTGTTACCGGTCTGGTGGGGGAGGTGTATGGGGCTGAATTTATTACATAAGAGACAGTTACGACATATTTTCTCAATAAATAGATTTTGAAGTGAAAGGAAGCCGAAATTAGCTCGTCAAAGTCCAGGCAAGATACAAGTAGGTTAAGCTCATCTTAACTGTTCAAAAGAACTTGGATTACGATTTTGTTTAATTAAAAAATAGGCTGATGGTCCTGAAAAGTGGGAGCGGCGAAAATGTTGAACAATAAATTTTGTAAATTTTCCTTCTTTTAGGTTTAATATTAAGTAGGAAAACATCAACAGGCCAAAAGCTGTAGTGCTATCAGATAGAATCTCTGTGACTTGGTGGCACCATTGTGTATAAGAAACTGCGGCTGGGATCAGTCACGTGACCTTCAGGTCTGAATATGAAAGCTTTGACAAATGAGCTATGTCCCTCCGCTACTTACCTTAGCTTTAAACCATAAACACAATACAGTCTGATTAATAAGAAAACCCCATTTCGTGTACTGAATTTGTTTTTCCTCTCAAGATTAACATGCCAAATCTGGCGAGGGCCTTGTTGCAGATTGACCCACATTGGTTATAGGCGTACATACAGAGATTATATTCCAATGTTCTTTCTGAATTTCCATAATGCACTCTACGATAACCACAATCAATTTAACGACAATCAACTGTGCAAATCATTTTGGGAAAAGATCTGGCTTTTGAGAGAGAGAGAAAGAGAAAGGAAAATCAATAAAACCTTGGTTGATTTTTACTTAACCGCCTAAGCAAATCGTATTTCGCTACAAAAATGCTGTGATCTTAAAATGACACATATATATCTGTCAACGTACTTTACTAAGTGTATATAATAAATATATTATGATTTAATTAATATATCGATGGGCAACTTTATTTTTCTTGACCGGTTTCAAGTGTGGGTGGACGGCATTATAAAATAAAAACACTTCGGTCTTGTCCTGTAAAACCCTGTATTTTTTTAATGACCTTAACCACTCAGCTGCATTCCTCCGCTAAGGAAGTAAGACCCCGCTTACCAGATTAGGATTGAGCCCTCACTATAGCAACGTTATTTTGTGTCCTTTTACAGCATATACTTGGCTTCTCTTATTTTTCTATTATAATTTTGTCAGGGACTTTGCAAAGTATAAACTAGTTTGGGTAAAGGTAAATCAAAATGAATTGGCGTACCCGTTGTGGACACTTCTGGACGAGAATTAACAATGGGCCTGGCACGCGACCACTAGCCTTGTAGTCTGTAATCTTAAACTTTAAATCCTTTGGAACATTCTTGTGACGTCATCCTTTGATATAAATAGTGACTACATAGGAGGCTCTGCGGCAGGGAGGGGGCTATAAACCCTATATGGCATAGGAAATTGAACAAACAAAAAAATAATAAGAAGACTTACGATTTTATCATTTTTACATTCATGTGACACTAGCAATAAATACCTGCATGACAAAGTTGTTAATGGAATAAGCCAGGAAGCATTAAGCATGTTGTATAACCCGTACAGATACGGTTATAATATTCTAGGCAATCATTTTATAGAAAAGCAGGAATATGCAAATTTTATAAAATATGGGTGCCGTTCCTATAAGATAAAGTTTGAAAAATAAAATGTTAGAAGAGAATTAGGATCTACGCCATCATGTAAATCCCGATAAAGTGCAGGTAATTACCGGGAGTGTGATATTATGTTTTAAGGGACATCTGCTAAGTTTATTTTTTTAAAACCAACAAATGTACCGGGAAGCGTTTCCGTTGTTTTTTAGATGGATGGGACCTTTATGACGGGAAAAGGTCACGTGATCAGTCGATTCATTAGAGACTCCCGTGAAGAAGTAGTTTCGCAGGCCGCTGATTTTCCCACCTCTGAAAGTATAATGCGTGCCCCTCTTCGCCCCCGGGTTGCCTCGCCTAACGAGGAATTTAGCTTAACAAGCTCAATAATATTTGACCCGAAGTAAACGTAACTCAGGGAAGTCGCAGGCGAGATGCTCGTTTCTAGAGGTGCCTCCGGATGCAGGAGATTCACTAGCGGTAACAGGACAGGAGTACTTGAAATACTTATCAGTGATTTGTTATTGTCTTACATTTGAAGCATTTGGTCGTAAAACTACTTTGAACATATCTGTAAAGCATTTTGACATTTTCTGGTAATTCAAGTGTTTTATTACAGAAGTTGCTGGATCTTGTATTTGGGAATTTCATGAATGAAAATCTTTTCCTAATAAAGCGTATGAAATTGAAGTCAAGATGTTTTCTCAATAAAGTGAAGGGTTGTCTGAAAAGAAATATCAGTGTAATTCAAATATGATAAAACAGAAGGCGTCTCCCTAAAGAAAATCTCAATCAAATCCCTGTAACACAATGGTCTATATATATTAAATTTGAGATTTTTCATGAGAAACTGTAATCATGCGCAAATTAAGCATACTAATACTGTAAGCTCCTCCCTCAAGACAACCCGGGGAAAATAAACGTGATGGTAATTACCTTAACTCAAACCACCATTTTATGATTTAGTCGCGCATTTTACGACATGCCCTGAACATGTATGTCGAACGTGAATATCACCCCACTTATATTTTTACTTCAATTTGGTTTATCGTTTTGTACGTTATAATTTTCCTAAAATTTCTAATTTATATTCTTCTTGATATTTATTAGGTTTTATGCTTCATTATACAAAGGTGACTTTGTTGTCTGCGTTTCATTTATTTTTACCATTTCGTTCAACCACTCCTTGCAGTGGATCACTGGTAAATTCGACAGTATACAATATTTGTATCTTTTTATCCCGATGACTAACTTCACTTTGCAAGACTTTTAATAGAGATAAACTTCAGAATTTTAAGCGTTTTGACAGAAAATTCATATAAGATTAACCTAACGCCTGCCTTCCCAAAAATTGCAGGAGCGAAGGAGTTATTGAATGGCCTATGCAATAACAAAAAAGCAACAATTAGACAGTGCCGCTACGTGTTTTATCACGAACGTAATGCGTACGTCGCGGCATCCATCACGTGGTCGTGTTTAGTGGTTGATTTATGGTTAATCTGGATGTGTTGGCGCGTCAATTAGCGACTGATATAAAACATCAATTTACTATGACAGATTTTTGTCACTTGCAATCACTTCCACTCGAAACATTCTCAGCGATATGCGTTTTGTAATGGATAACGGTAGCACGGCTACATTGTGAACCTCATAATGGCCGGACAGGTGTTCTCGGGTTATCAATCTCTGTCGTTATGTTTTACCTTTCCCACTCCTCCCTACAGGCAGATCGATTCTCCATTTCACAGAACAAGTCCATTAACACAAGTGTCATTAATTAATCTTTATGTCAGTACAGTGAGGTAGTCTAGTCCACAACATCCGAGTCCGTGTCCAAGTCTGAGTCGAAGTCCGAATCCAATTCCAATACTCGTCTCCTGATGGGAAATGTTCAAGGGTCATTTTAAGATTATCATATGTTACTTTTAAAGATGGTTTGTACATGCTCTTTAATTTAAAGTTAAATTAACTTTAGCTACCGAACTTTAGTTGGGTAAATATAGTTATTTTTGTTTTGTTTTACGGTATACAGTATACGGTAGTTCGCGCATGTATACAAGTTTATATAGAATGTGACAGAGTTTTTTCTACTACACTCGCGGTGGACGATCAATCTACATCCCAAAATGCTGCATCCCACAATGCTCCACAAGAACATCCGGGTATTGACAGAATAAACTACATAATTTTTGTAAAATTATATCCCATGATTCTTCATCTTAACATCATGATAATGACAGAACAACGAATGAGAAAAACTCTATTATTGCACTCAACTCTATACATCTACTAGGAATACATCAAATAATACATTCCATAATGTTTATAGAAATCATTGAAGAGTTGCCACTACAATTCATCTTTATTTCCCGTACAGACAAAGGAGGCGATTGTGAATGTATTATTTTACACACGTTATTGTGATTTATAAGTCGTACTAAATGAAAGCGAGAAATATTACACTTTGCAAATAACGCCAACGCCCGAACCCGTGCAGCACTAAAGCAAATAGTTTGATGTATATGATATTACTATTTCCGGATAATGACAGATCTTACAGAAGCTTTAATTATTTAATGTTTGATACTTGATCGAGCGAGTACAGTAGCCGGGAATATGATGATAATTCAAACTGCATGACTCACCGCTTTGAGTGCGGGTATTTTGAAGAATAATACCAATTATTGTAACTCATGAATTGGAGTACATACATGTTTTATCATGATTGCTAGTGTTACACAAAAGTGAAGAGAAAAAATGACTATTAAGTGCGCAAACGCAGAGAAACAATATTATTAACTATCCATATTAAATGAACCTAAAGGTGTAAAGTGAGACAGCTATTCAGAGGCTCTTTGGCTATCATAATAGATCTAACCTTACCAGCCTAAACCAGTTCACAAACGAATGACATTAATTGGCAAGAGACTAATGATTTAGCGATCAAAGTAAACCACAAGTTCCCCATACTATTAACATTTTGCAAATGTCTTCTTCGAAGAACCGTCTTTTTCGAAGTACCAAACAGATATATGGAGGTGTTTACGATACCCACTTGAATACTTTTGCACACGTTAGTTTTCCTATTATTTTTTGTGCTTTAATACCAAACTTCTTTATTTACAAAAATAGGCGTTTCGTAAAGTTGTATGTATAGGCGGCGCTGTCTGTTGAAAAGAGAATGAAAATAACCAGATGACAAGATGATGGTTTATAAAGATATATAACCTGAATATCAAGCTCCATGATTGTAGAATTCTTTAACATGGGCGGATTTTGAGGGGAAATTGCATTCCTTAAACAATTTTGCTATTTGTCTAAAGCATCTGGAGCAAATAAAAGAAAATGTAAGATGTTTTTACAGTTTTCTTCATACCATATCTGTTTTTACTCCAAAGCTTACAGATCATATAACCTATGACATTTACCATCTAACTCACATAATTCACACAAGAATATTATGCAGCGATTGGCGCGCCGTCCGGCCTCGATGGATATAATCAGCTAACGCTTTATACACTTATTTCTCACCATACAGAATGTTGCAAGTGACATTATTAATTTTCTGACCAAAAGAGCTCATTATACATCGGCTATTGTCCTCGGAGGTAATTAGCGAGATATGGAAAGTAAGATGTCTGAAGAAGTATTCATATCCATAGGAAGAACATCAAGATGGTAACAAAATCGATAAATATAGAATTACATTCAGAGTTCATTTACTGCAAATACGGAACATGTACCTCACATATGACATGCAATGAGGTTAAAACGTTGATTGATATATTGTTTACTGACTTTGAAATAACTGTAGACTGACATATCTTGTGTATGGTCTGTTCTTCCTTCTTACTTCTGTATATTTATTTTTCATTAATGTGAATTGTACTTTCTGGTACGATTAATATATATATATATATATATATATATATATATATATATATACAATTTGGTTATTGAGCACATTGTATTGGCATAAATTAGACCTAAAGTTTCATGATTACATAGCAACACATCATTCCATAGTACCTTGATGGTGACGCTAGGAATGTCTTGTTTGAGATATCGAATTGCCGTTGAAGAGTACCGTACTAATGGTAGTTTGATGTATGTTCCACCATGGTTATGTTAATCCACTTGAGTATAAAAGAAATAAGCAGTAATAAAACACCTATTTAAGCCTTTTATTCAGACCTGTCAAAGTCACCATATTGTCACGTTGGAATAATACATATTTGCTTAAAGCCGGCTGTCCACCTTTACTTATTTGTAAGACGTATGTGATTCTGGCTTACTTTTGGTATGATAAATGGTATGATATTAATGAACTCTAGCTAATTGCTGCTGATAAATTTCTATAACGCCCCTGTAACGGTGGTATGTTCTTGTTTAAAGGTTTTCATTAAAAACCACACATGCCTATGATGACAACCAGAAAAAAAGTTATAACCTGAGGTGGCTGATAGAGAAGTAACTGTTGTTAGTGAAACATGTGAAGCAACATCATCTTTTGTCATTTGTAAACCTCTGATTTACGGCTAGATGTCCATTTTGGACGTTTGGACTACGATAAACAGTCTTCCACATGTTATAAACATGTGGATATAAACAAACTTAAAGCCTGTGTACCATAAAAAAGGTGCTTTTCGTCGTATTTTTAATAATATTTTTCTTGGTTATATTTTGTTAAGTGGGGATAAAATAAAACATGTCCAGGAAAAAAGGGCCATGTTCGAAGAGTTTTAGCCACAGAGAAAACATAGGAATGCATGAAAACCCAAGGAGTAATTTGTACTGAAATATTATTGAAAATACTGAAGAATGAAATACATAGACTTTATCACTGCAGATAGGATTATCTACTATATGCCCTATTACATGTCATCCCAATTGTACTAAAGGGCATTAAATTATGTTCACTGACACTTGTAAAAATAAGTGGTATTCTTCTACAATGCTATACTTCAAAACTATAAACATAAATAGAAAATTCGTGTATTTATTATAAACGGCGCGGTGCAGCTTGCAGGAACTTAAATAATCACCTCAAATAGTGACAATACTGAAAGGTAGGACAAATTATGAACTCAGTAAATTAAATATGACACCGAGGTCCCGTTTGATTTGTGAAAGAAATGAGTTCGTCAAAACGGTTTGTGATTTAGTGACAGTGATAAATTATTTTGGGTCCTCTCTCTAATATGAACATAAGCAAAATGACCCAGCAGAGTAATTAAGTCGCCAAGGGTAATAAGAATCATCGGAACCGTGATAATATTCCCCTGTCGGTGCGCCATTGTTCTCGTTATAAATCCTTACTGACGTACGATCGCTGAGGCCTGAAAATCAACAACTATTCTAATTTCTACTGAACTGGAAAATAATTTCATGAGGCGATCACCCATGTTGAAGTCTTTTCTGTGTTTATAGGATCCAGGCACTCTATTACTTACCAGTTATTGTATTGTATGCTGTACTATTGGACAATTTAATGAGAACATTGCTGCTAAATTACAAAAAAAAGAATAATCTTATAATGTCATCTTTTCACAAATCGGAATGGAGAGTTTCCAATTATAAATTTGTTTAAATTTCACGAATCTTTTGAATTTATCCTGTGTGATAGACATACCTTATCAAATTAACTCGCGGAAATTGCTTTTACGCATCATCAATGTCACAAATATGGGAGAAATAAACGAGAAAAGGCTCCTAATATCTCCTGAATTTAAGTTTTCAGAAAAAGGTTTAAGGACTGACAATTTAGGGGCAGCTTTGAACAAAACAGACATCCCTTTAACCGCAGCACAACATCAAGAGAAAAGCAAATCCAAGCAAGGGCTTTTACTGTTTGACGGAAACGCCTACAGCGGATGTTTGATAAGTTAAGTCAAGATATGTTGACTATTTGAATCAACTATCCCCGGTAATGAATTTACAGCCTCTCAACCTACGCCCAACGGCCATATTGATAATGAAGATTTCGTGGTTTGATAAGAAAGAGCAATATCTGATATTCTTCCGCAAACTCTTCAAAGTCTAAGATCTTTTTCCCGGAAGAAAGTGGATCTACCTCCAGCGTTAAGCACCAGAGCGTAGATTTTCTTCAATCAAGCGGTAACTACTGCAGCGCTTGTTCATTAACGTAATGGCCGGCAACATTAGATGGTTTATCTGAATCTGGTTACATTAACATTTCTGTCTCGTGGTATCAGCTGCGTTTAAGACCCCATGATTACTGATCAGATGATTTGCATGAATAAAACCTCACCCATGTAAACCAGTCTCTGTTAGGTGTGAATGTTACTGTCGCTTGCAATTAGAGACGTTTTCTCCAAGTTCTCTTTCTGTTCAACTTGACCTGTACCTTTCCGAGCCTGCTATTACTAAACAAGATTTTGTTCTAACTATTCTTTTATGACAACATCAAAAAGAAGAGGAAATATTTTATGGAAAAGCAATTAAAAATTCTTCATTAGTGAAAATTTCTGTTTGCAAATACTGAAAAAGTCCGTGTAATTAACATCAATTAATATTATGCATATTTTGATGTATTTATCGAAGCTATCCTTGCACTAATTAACACTAAGCGCACCTGTTGACCTGGCTAATTAATCACCTCTTTGAGGCAATATCATGCAAATTAAAAGTTTATACATGTCGTGAGAACAATGATACAAAATCTGAAGTTTTTATAACAAACAGCGAATTCTGAAACCAACTTAGTTTTTGCACAATAGAAATTGATGTCAAACACAATTAAACACCTGTGTCATAAACAAGAAAAGGAAAATGTAAAAGAAAATTCAGATGTGAGAATTTCAGAAAATTGATAATAGTTATAATTTCTTATCTAAGAAAAAAGTCCATGCAAATGTTCGTGACTCGTTAGCATTGCCCTAAGAACAATACCTTGTTGTGTATGAAATTTCATAAACTTTTGTCATGTTTTAACTCGCATTCATAAAGCTTGGGATCTGCTTACTGATTATCTTGTGTTCAGCCATTTTATATTAGCCATTCTACTCAGTGTTAAAGAAAATGTTCTAATTACAAAATTTTCTTACGAAATTTTTATACGTGCCCTCCCACCAAGGGAATGCAATATTCAGCTCTGTTTGGTGGGTTGTAGAAATTGCTGCAGGCATAGCATCGGATATCATGTCACCAAAAGCTAAAATTGTTCAGAATTGACACACTGGCCTGCCCGTAATATTTACTCCCATGCTTCGTTTAAAACGAAATAACTGCAAGAGGGAATGGTCTATAAAATACTTTATTGCTAGAGTTACCTATGGACATAACCTACGACACTGTAAAAAATATTATAACTATTTGCCATGACTAAATCATTTATAAAAGACGTTATAGGCTGAGATGTTCTTGTTAGTGTCGCGTCGTTAAATTGCTTTCGTTGCATTTGAAATATAGAATGGAAGCATTCATCGGAGACAGCCCTGCTCCTTTCGCTGAATATTTATAGGTGTTGCTAATTTAAAATCGCTCTCTTTACACATCAGTTTTAAAACTTATCGAATAAACATTAAGCATTGAAGAAATTTCTCCTGATGAAATATCTCTCTTCTGGACAATATTGTTGATCTCAACAACAAGCTCTTGAGCAAGTTGTTGAAGATAATCAATTGTATTGTATACTCGGTTTTCTGTTTGAGGCCAGGCGAGGAGGCGGCAAGCTGCGCTCGAAGACTGAGTACTCAATAATGTAAACCTATATTGATTGAAATCGTAGATTCAATGTTTTTCTTCAGGAGTGGCATTTACTTAACACAAAGGAAATGTTTGATCGTCGCATAGGTAATAAACCAGCAATTAAGGATGTGTGTTTGTGAATCACGCACACGCCAGGCACCTCAACCTTCTTGGCGAATTGAGTTTATCAATAGCCCCATGTTAGCAATAAAAGAGTTCACAACGTATATTTGATTCTACGCAAAATAAGACCAATGTCAATGCCTTAGTGAAAAACGCAGCGCAGGCAAGCAGAAGCCCTGGGGAAACAAATTAACAATCAGCGAAGGGCGTTCCTGGGATTTGTTAATTATAGGCTGTAGGGGAAATGAAAGCATGCAACATTTCTTCCAATGGAATAGTCACCTACCTTTTTGCTATTGCGAGTTTTCTGGCGAAAGAAATGAAGAAATTTTAAAATTCAGTAATAAATATTTGATCTGAGTAAAATATAATTTTATATTAAAGGAAAGCCTTGAGCGATCGGGCACAGAAGAAGCACATGCCGCATGCAAAAAAAGACATTTCAAAATTTAATAATTTTCTCACAATTTAAAAAAAATATTTTTTTCAACCAAGTTCTTGTCAGACGAGGTTGTCCTGTTGTGTAATTTTTTTATTTAGATACACTCATTTAATCAAAATAAATATTATGCAGAAATCCTACCGATTAAGTCTTTTGTTTTAGAGGGAAACCGTAACATAATGACAAAGAAGCAAGAAACAAAAAAGACTTGCTTACATTTATAGAAAACGTTTATGGTGAAATGTTCTGTCTTTCATCTTTAATTCTATATTTTATTTTAAAACAAAATAAAATAAACCCCAAAGAAAACTGTTTTTTTACCTTTCTTTCCTAATCTTGCACACCCCTTTCAGGTGAAGGGAAGGTGTAAAGAATGTTACCATTCGCTATAACCTCGGTCTCTTAACAGTGTGTATACGGAGAATTCGAGCAGATATTCGACTCTACACTGGTGAAACGTGTCTCTTAAACAAATGTGTCTGAAACTGGTCTATTTTCACAGGTTCATGCACAAAAGTCTTGTGAGACCGGACACGCTGCAGTCATCTGTATGACTTAATGGCCACGGAGCCTGCCATAGCCTCTGGAACACTTCTTACACTATATCATGGAATCTTTACAGATCTCCTTAATTCGCTTTAACCGCTCCCTCGAATTATAAATTGTTCGGGGTTTCGACACAAGGGCTGGCACAGGGCAAAGAATTGTGCATCAATTATGAGAGTGGAGTGTCTGGTGGAACCAAGTGGTGGATGCACAATGCAAAACCGCGCCTTAATGGTCTGATTACATTGGTAGGGAGGTTTATAATATATATTTACAATTCTTATGTTATTATTATTCGATCTGTCATGATTAAAAAGTAAAATACCTATTAATAAGGATGGCAGTTGATCGAGTATCTTATATGAATATAAGAAAAAGTCTTATTCTTCTTAAAATGGTAATTATTTATTTCATGCCTGTATCTTATAAGTGAAGCAACTGCAGACAACTGTATGCAGCCTCAAACGTTATAAAATAGATTATTATATTATCCTTATATATATATATATATATATATTATTATTATTATTAGTAGTAGTAGTAGTAGTAGTAGTATAAGTACTAGTAGTAGTAGTAGTATAAGTACTAGTATAAGTATTATTATTATTATTAGTAGTAGTAGTAGTATAAGTATTATTATTATTATCATTTTTACTATAAATATTCCATACTCACCCAGTACTTGTCACTTCGGTAGGGTTTGGCCCACGCATCCACCATTGTGGTGACAGCAAGGAGAAAAGCAGCGGACGCTAGGAAGGCAGCCTTCATGGTTTCTCGAGTGTCCTGGTCACCTAGGAAACAGAAGTATGAACTAAAGTTAATGTTGCAAAGACAAAATAAAATGTCGTGTCCAACCGGTAGGAAATAATAACTGCTGTATTGTGGAACATGCTCCAGATGTTTAAAATGCTAGAAAGTGAAAATATCACACAGGTCGGGAACTATCGCGGGTGAATCGCGGTGATATGCAGTCACGTGATTGATATAATACAGTATTTGAAAAGGTCAATATTCGAGAAGTTTCTCATGATATTGTAGCGTTCTTTAAAGTTCGAAATGTTTGTAGTTATCAATTAGTTCATAATTAAAATCAACTGTGTTTAATCTTTCGGAGAAGAAACAATAAACGCACTTCAGATCAAGATAACTTAACAACTAATTCTCGGTACTTATACTATCGATGTTCCTGTTGTAATATAATCGCTTTTCCTTTCGGTCGGATGGACCATAGATCTGGCCAAGATGTTTTACGTCACAAATCTTTCGTCAAACCGAATGCCCCCGTCTCCCACCCCCGGAGTCAGCTTGGTGCCTCATTGTTTTTTTTGTGAATAATGACTCTGAATCGATAACTACATAATTGGGCACGTTATAAATAGATAGCAACATATATACTCCCGCTGAGCTAAGGTCAAAGGTTACTTTGTCTCTCACGACAGATCAAAGCCCTATTCGTTTCCTGTTTGATTTCCCCAATTATTCGTAATTGTGCATTTTAATCATGGAATTTAATCAATGTGTATCAATACTCTCTTCCTTTGCGCCGGGATGAGACATTCAGTGATCCAGCGTCATCAGATATCAGACTAAATTACGCCGACCTACATTTTCACGCGCTGGTGGATATACTTGATTAATTCCGTCATGTTTTACCTTTTTCTTAAGGGTATTTCAGACGAGTAACATCAGGAACAAATCATTCGACGAAATGGTATTAAGTGAAAACAGTAACCACCCTTTCACAATTACAAGTCGTGCTGTGTGGGTATGACAGGTTATAAACAGACACACTTACAAAATATAACATATGATATCCTATTATTTTATTGCATTTTGTTATTATTTAATATGATTTATTTAAATTACCATATCAATTATATCTCATTACTGTATAAGTGGGTGTGACCCTTTCCCTATGTTGCACCAATTGAATCAATGGTGACGTCATAATGACCTCAAGTACGTTAATCACAGGAGCCACCATTTCTTTAACCGAGTCCGATTCGCTGTTTTGTTTTATTAAATATTATTAAAAGAACCAGCTGAAAACACAAGGTGTCGCACATGTAATTTAAAGTCTTCCCTTCTGATTTTGGTGTCCCATCCAAGGCCATACAAAAATAATTATTTAACGGACTCAGGGGATAAGAAATATGATGCGAGGGGAATTTTTTGTCCATTCTCACGAAATACAATTTGCCAGCTGACCAAGAAAATACAAAAAAATTGCTAAAGTTTTAAAATTGTGTATATGATCAACACAAAATATAGACCATTTTCCATACCTTTAAGAATACATTTATTTACAGGGAATTTGTGCAATACAAAATATTTGCAACATTAGGATCTTCAATTTAAAAAAAAGGAAAAGTTAATCCACGCAAAACTGTTGGAAAAGGTGAGACTGAGTGATTTATCGCAACATGTCTGTGCATTGGAAACATTCGGTGAAAAAACATCCCTGGAACGTTTATACTCGTAATGAAGCACCAGCGAAAGACGGCTGCTATGACGCAATGTTACGTTGTATAGAATCTATTGTACTATTTTACCAGTGACTCGAGTCGAGTCCCTGCTTTTTACCTTTTACTCGAGTCCGCTTTTTCATGGACTCTTAATCGCACTCAAGGGCTAAGCAAACGCCAAAATTACTACCTGTTGTGCTATTTAATGTGCTATTAAACTGTGTGTAAGTTTATTATTTATAGAAACCTCGCTGGGTCAGCGTTCTTCTTAAGTTAGATATTGCTATATTCAGGTCTCTTCCTGTTAAATCATTATGAGACAACGGGAATATATGAGGCAGAAATGCCTCATCTAGATCAATTATTAATATGTAACGTTGGGCAGTTAAATAAATGACAATCACTGTATGCATTAGCCAATATGATTTATAGAATTCCGAAAATGTCTGTTGTAATGTTATTGAGTAAAACAAGTCACATTTAATTTTAGTATATAAATATATAATAAAATATTCAATATATCTAATATATATCTTAATTAGTTCTTGAAGCTGGCTTGCGGTTTGACAGGTCTTGAATGAGGAACATTCTTTTTTTAGCAGATATTTATATTCGCCAGGCATTTTTGCATCAGCGCCGAATGTATATACTATCATTCCACTCTCCTTACCGCTTGTATACTGGTTTCAACCTGTTAAGAATATATGTATATTGTTTCTTTTATATTTTATTAGGTTGCTGTCTCCCCTTTGATTTCAATAATATGAGAGTAGTATCGCATTTGTCTCGGTATATATTTCTTCGCAAGCATTATACATGTTATAATAATAATTATTATTATTATCAGTAATATACCCTTGATTCCGACGCTGCGATAGCCCCTGTGTGGATTTATGTCAAATTCCTCTAAATTCATAGAAAATTATCGAAAAAGACCCACCTTTGGACGCACTAGGCACCCTTCCCGACACTATTAGATTAAAAACGAGCATTTCCGAGTTGTTGCCACAAAGAGGTCATGTGACAAAAGTCACAAAGGTTCCCAACGCTTCTTATAATATGGATGGTGATTATTATTATTATTATTATCATTATTATTATCAAGTATTTATTTATTTGTCTTCAATTTTTTATATTTTATATTGGCCCTTTTTAGAGACTAAGTAACCATATCATTCCTATGAATCCATCAATGTATCGCCGGAGGCAAGACAAAAGAAAAAATTTTTGTTTCACCCCAAGAGGGCAATACATAGAGGAACAACGGGCAACTGGGAATATGTAAACAAAATATTGCATTTGTGAAGCACATCTGAACCAATTGGCTCGACTCCATATAGATATTCTCAAAAGCCCCCGGCTCATACATCGCGTGTGTAGAACTAGCACTGGGTTCATCACTCATGTAGCTTCAGAATGAGTTGTCAAAATAAGGTCCACATCTCTAGGAATAGCTGTCAAAGCACTTTTCTTTACGGAAACGTCCAGAGGAATAAGAGCTAACGCGCTAAGCAACAAACGGAATGACCTTATATTGACGCTCAAGCCCTTTATGCGGTATTGTTACTGAAGATATAAGAAAAATGAATTTATTATACATGACAAAACGATCAAATCTGGTTTTCGGGGCAGCGCCAATTTCGGAGACCCGTAAAACCAAAAAGAGACAAAGAAAACCATCACAAAGACCGCCTACTGCGTTTTTCCAAATAATTCTAAAAGCAATTTTATAACCTCCGAAAACTTTCTGAATTTCATGAATATATTCTGAATCCCTCCATGTGGAATTTATTGACAAAGCTTTAGGAATAAAGACGTATATTTTTAAAAGTGGATGCAGTTGTTTTGATACTGTGCGTCAGAAACTGACCCGTAATATGTAAAATTCCGAAACTCTCGCGGGACTTGCAGGCGTCGGCGTTAGTAGACAAGCCTTTATCTTTTCTATTAGGGCGCCGCAGTGTTCATCATGTTGCCTTGGGTTTGATCTTTTGATGGCCCTAGCTGTCAGGTTAATGGCCCAAGTGAATTATTTTACATGCACCAATTGGGGAATGTTGTGTCACGCAGACGCGTCTGATGTCTTAAGGCATATTTACCATTTTACTTGTCACCCCACGTTCAAAGGGAACCTTCAAAGACACCGAGTAAAACTCTGAAACCTCAAACTTAAAAGACTTCGAAAACCGTTACTTTTCATTTTCAAGCGTTTTCTCGTTTTAACTTTCAGGGGAAGACTATAATATTGGAGGCTCTTGCGAGCTAACTATGTGCATTAAAGGAAAGCCAATCAGCATTTACTGCTATACAGTCAAGAACAACATCTTAATTTATCAAAGTTTCACCAGATTTAGGTCTGCTTGTTAATTTAGTAACATCAGTGCCATCATGCTTCAATAAATTCTGCCTGAAAAATGACTGGCAGGGGTAGGACGTAGCATAGTGGGTAAGGCGTTAGACATGGTATTTTAAAGCTCCCCTGTTCGAATCCCACAGATGCCTTAATGGCATAATTATGAAATATCGATAGAAAATCAGACATTCGCTATAATACTTCACAAAAGTTATGACCGGATTATTTCTACCCCCCTGCAAAAACTTAAATCCGGAAGGCTTAATATTATCATTGAATTCTTATCGCAATAGATAGTTTCTTCATCATTTTTTTTTCAAATAAACATTAGATATGTTATAACTAGCTATAATAACTAATACCAGGCACTCTCCATGGCTCAGGTGGTGGCGTTCGGTAGTCTGTAGGGGTGGAGGAATCCGGAGAACCCGGAGAAAACCACTAACTCTCACTGCAAGCCTGGGGATCGAACCCAGGCCGCCAACAGAGAGGCTCGGATAACACACAGGCTCGGATAATTCACATGTTCCAATTAGCTTCAAAATAACACACGATTTTTTTAAGGTTCGACATGAAAAATTTAGTTGAGTTTTAAAAGTTGCATTTTCAGGTTATACTCTTCACCAGTGAACTGATATCAGATAATTTAATTCAATGGTAATGGTAAAGACTGGTAGCAACATATAAAGAGTGAACATTTAAATAACAAAATGCTCTGGAAAAGATGTTTAAAGAAGAACTTCATTTAAAGATACTTTTTACGTTTTAAGGTATCATAGAAAGTGTTCAATTAGTTTCATAGACGTTCCTTCACGATGATTTGCTAAATTAATTACCTTTTTTGTTAAACATAAACATAGCTAGTCCCGTTTCTTGTAAAGTTTCATGATTACTTAGCTTAATGTTTTGTATCATAAAGCTTGCCGGTTTGAAAATACAACCTCGTAATAAAAGCAAGAAATCGAAAACTCGCACTGTATATCAAAAGTTCATTTCCTCACACCTATACTCGTAAGTTTACTTTCATTTATGGGGAGGTGATAAATTCTTAAACAGCTGTTGCTTTTCCGACTGGCAAAAAGAAGGTGAAAAATGCATATTTTAAAATATACGTAGCGACACTAAATTGGTTAGAGTACGTATTTATGGTTTACATAATGATGAAATAAAACATAAAGCCGAGCTTACGTTTAATATTTTGAAGAATAGCCCTCGTAAAATCATCCATTTCTTTAAGTTGTTGCAGCTGGGTAAATAGCGACCATGGTTTCCATTAATGACTTGCATATATTATTTTTTTATATAGGATGATGAAATAACATATCGTCTTTATATATATATAATACAGGCCTATAGAAAATGTTTTAAAATTTTAAATTAAAAATCTTTCACAATTATAAAAAAGTAGTATGGATGTAAGCAGTTGCAGTTTCTTAGCCATGTATGTATTCTGAAAACTGAAAAAAAGTGCGTTAATGCATTTTGGTATTAGCTTAAAAAATCCACTGTTTTAAGTGGATGGATCCTGTCTGCACCTGTGCTCATTAATAATTCTAGCGGCACCAGGTGTTCACTTACGTAAAGGTACTCCATACCCCTGTATTTGTCTCTGTCAACATACAAATGATATACAAGCAATCATCGATATTCCACATTGGATCTTCAAAGGGAAACATAATACTAATTTAGCTATAATGTACAGAAATTAAAGTTCCTTTCATGCAATGATACACTTGTTAATAAAAAAAAACCTGTGGTGAAATAAACCAGAAAAATGAGATGTTTTGAAAAGTCGCCCAAATGAATAAATCCATTTTATGGACTTAAAATGCAAACATACAGTTAATAAAAACATGGAACTAAAAGAAACGGAAGTTTTTTATGTCCTTGCAGGTCTTAAACAAATATCAACCTAAAACGTGAACAACACTTTTATTTTACAGATTTTATCTTTTTTTTTTGTTTTCTCTTCTTTTATGCTTTGTCGGTCTTTAAGTAAATGAGGTGTTCACCTGGAAGGAATCCATCAGGACCAGAACAGAACGCTATCGCAGATGGTTAAGAAAGACAACTTCATTTTTTTGTCATTAACTCAACGTCAAACCGCCCACGTGACCACAGAGGCAGATGGCGACTGGTAGTTACATGAGGTCATTGTTTTCTATGATCAGTAGCAAAGGCTTGTATAGGGCTGTGGTATTAAAACGAAAATAGCGTTGTTTTACCCCCACCCCTTTCCGTGGTTTATAACGTTAACCACTCTGTCCATCTGGAAGAACCCTTGAGGATTCTTCTCAGAACCTCTGCAGAGGTTATTCATGGAACCTTACAGGTTCCATAAAAGAACCTTCGGGAGGTTCCAAAAAGAACCTCGTCCAAAGGTTCCAGCTGGAACCCTGAAAGGTTTCCAACTCAGTCCACTCTGAAGAACCCTTTCGGGTTCTAGCTAGAACCCTTTTTTTCTTAGAGTGCAGTTGCGGCAATTCTGCTGCCGGGGCATAATTGTTTAGTCCTTGACTAATTACGTCTTTTGCTGCATTGGCGTATATGACATGGCTTGGGTGGAAACGATTAAGTTGTAATTTTACCTAATCTAGTTGTGTAACATATTTGGAGGGGTTTCTCATGAGGTTCTATTCTATTATAGAATTAAAACCAATAGAGATAACAATTTGACCTGTAGTAATTTGACATTCATGTCATTTGGTCCGGCAAGATCAAAATATATATCGACTGATGCCGAGTGGGATGGTTGGAAATCGATATTAAGCTTCGGTTAAAATTTCCAGATTCAGGTTTTGCGCTCCTGGCGGTCCATGGAGCCCACATTTTGAACTCTTTGATTTGTAATACCTACCAAATTTTGGTATCAAATATAATGAGGGATATGTTTGTGTGTGTGTGCGAACACATATATACAGTTTTTACATTGAAGATGTTTCATAGGCATCATGGACCTATCCTTGAAAAAAATTTTAAAATTAAATAAAACCACATGTATGCTTGATTGTCTAACAAAAAAAATACCTAAAAAATGACTGCTTCTTAGCACTGTATTTCATAATTTTATTTGAATATAAAACTTCTATTTACTATCAAAATACATCCATATTTCCAATTAACATGTATGCATGTATATTGAAACCTCGAAATTACCACCACTAAAGGGACCTCAATAAAGTGGTTACATTTTCGAGGTGCTCGTCTAAGAAAGGTCTGATATAAAAAGTGAGAAAAATTAGGATCGTGAAAAGAGGTCACTAAACCGAGTTGGTCGTAAAGCGAGGTTTTACTGTATATTTATAACACACACACACACACACATATATATATCTTGCTTAAGGAGAACCGAAATATGGAGAATTATGGATAGCTCGGTCAAAAATCAATATTTTAACATAAAGTTTTCACAAAATAATTCGGAAAACTTAACTATATCGTTCAGAAAGCTCTGCAACAGAAATAAGTCGAATTATTTGAAAGACGAGTCTAGTAGAGTTTTCAAATCCAGACTTCCTGAGGGCTTAATCAAGACAATCGGGATAATCTTCTGAATATGCTGAACTTTGCTGCCAGCTAGGCGCCTATATTTAAATATATTCAAAAGCCTCATTTTTCACTCAAGTATTGAGATTATATCGAAAATTCCCAGCCGATAATCGATAATCTAATTTTTCCTGCGATAACTGATCAGCCAATCCTTGCCCATGATTGACATATCATCTGGTAGCCATTTCCTAAGTTAGGTTCCTTCCCATAAATCTTGCCAGAATAAAAAGCATTTGTAAAAAGTCAACATATGTTCAATAGTTCTTACATCGGAACATCAAACATTGTCTTGCCCGAGGCCAAAATGCTTAATTTGCAACAGAGCGTTTGAAGTAAGGTAAGTTTCCTTATTCCTCTTTACAAAAGCTTTTCTCATCTTGCTTGTAGACATGGGAAGTCCGACACTGGTTCCCGTGTAAAGCAATCTCTGGATCGATAAACCCGGCTGCTTGCAGGTCTATCCGACTTTCTTTTTGATATATAATTCTGCTGATATTCTTGGATAAATTGTATCACAATTATAACAGTATTGTTATTATTATTATTATTATTATACTATAATGGCATATTTATATATATTTTATTGTAATATACGTAATATCATAATATGACTTCTTCTAATAAAAATTAAACGTCTCTACATTTGAAGCCTGTAGAATACTGTTACTGTTTGTGTTAGCAAGGCAAAACTCTGTTATCTTTTAATTAACTTCCTGTTGTTATTAGATCCCTTGTATTTTCTTACATTTATTTTCTAAGGAAAGCATAACATGAATTTATTTACGCATAAATATGTTTAACATGGAAAGGAGTAATTCTGAGGAACATTTGAATACTTGAGTTCGATCGATATCCTCGGAGGACCCAGTGTTTCCACTATCAGGATGAACAGTAACGGCTAATACGGCATAAAGTAAAAAACCAGTTGTGACTCACTCAGCCGAATACAGCGAGAATTCGACATTAGTTAGCTAATTTATCTCGTCCTTGTTGGCCCGGTCGACTGGGACTGGCCCGGAATGTTAAAGACTAGTGCTACATAAGCCCTGCAGTTGACTGCATCGTAACTGATAAAACTGACGATGCAAATTTTACGATGTAACGCAGTCCCCGGCAGAAAACGACCCATCCGTGATAAAAACGGTAAACGGCTTAGCCAGTAACTCTTCCGATTCCAGTGCACAAGTATCACTTTCGTTGCATCATTACTGAAGCCGTATTCAAGTTGGTGTATATTTCCTGTTGAAGGCAAGAGGTTCGATTAGCCGTAAGTCATGCAATTATTTTTGCGTTATTTTTACCTTGATGGTAACATTATTTTTTTTATCAAAACTTCTTTCTTTTCTTCTTGTTTGTGCAACCACTAAAAGATGTAATTAAAGAAAAAAACTACAGTTCTGTACCACTCACTTTTACATTAATAATTATCGATTTCCTTATATTTGAAACATGCCCAGGAAAATGTAGCTGTGTTGTATCGTTTAGGTTTACTTGCAATAGAAATCGATATCAAAGTTTTCTCAAATTACGCCTACTAAAAGATTTCCCAAAGAGGCGACCGTAGCAAGGCACATGCCATGGAAGTCACCGAAGTTGGGGTCGTAATGGAGTAGTTCGGATATTGAACCTACGGTGCTGTTTACAACGCTATCAGTCTCCCATGGTACATGGTGATCCAGAGCCATAGAATTTGTTCAAATATCTAAAAACCCGTCATCATTTCTGGATTATTTTCATCTGTGTGTACAGAAAACGTGAAATTTAGATGACTTTGTAATAGCATACATTTTTCACACGTAAAAAGACTCGCGTCCTTTATTTACCGAACCTTGTGGAATCGTACCCTGTAAACAAGCTTTATCCTCCCCGTAAAAAGGCACCTTACATACGAGCCAATTCGGGTATAATTCGGCCTATTTAGGTATAATACTAACATTAATTATAATACTAATACTAATAATAATATTTATAAAAATAATGATTATAATTTTAATTATAATTATAATAATAAATGATATAATTTGTGTTGACGAGATGTTTCACCGCTTATGCTTCATTTTCCAGAAAAAAAGGTATAAGAAATATGATTCGGGTTTTGTCACTATTCAAAGTAATACATATTAAATTGGTCGTCGCCGAAAGCCTGGCAGTGTCAAAGAAAAGTGACCGATTTTGTAAAGCCGAGCGCATTTTTGACGAAAACAGAAAATCTGCGGCAGGGCATATAAATCGGCACATGGCGTCGGCCAGTAGGGAGATCAGCTATTGTACTAGTGTTTCGTGTAATTAACGTGATATTCTTTTTGTTTGCCGCGCGATAATCGAACCACAGACAAATTTAAGTTTCATATCCGCCGTCTTGCAGGATCCCGTTTTTCCTATGTACATGCTATGCTGACACAAGTTTCGGTAAATAAAGGACGTCAGGTTGAATCTTTTTACGTGTGATAAATGTATGCTATAACAGAGTCATCTTAATATCACGTTTTCTGTACACACAGATGACAATAATCCAGAAATTATAACAGTAGTTTGGATATTTTAACAAATTCTATGGTCGAAGAGGCCCATTTTAATTTGCACCTGCTTCAGATAATTGCAAGAATGTGCACAATACTCTGTCACCAATTTAAGACAATTTATGATTATATACCAGTGTAACTACCTACGGCAACACTAGTCGCAGCCTTATTTACAAGCAGGATCGAACATCTCTTTGCGTCAAAGTTTCTCTTGCGATTGTCCTTGACGACGCTCGCCAGTGACTTATTAGCCATTGTTCGGGACTACCCATTGTTTCAAGTCATATATTGGCGAATTCCCTTGATTGACTTGGCCTTTAAAGTTAAAATGCACTCTATATAAACGGATCGGTATAAAACCTCTGTCCTCCATTACTGAATCTAACGAGGTATTATACTTCAAACTGTTTAGAATCGTCAAATATTTAGGTAACTGTCCTCTTTGTCAGGAGGATAAATTGATAAAAAAATGGATTCACACGACGACTTGATGAAGTGTAGCCTGTGACTAATTAAAGTTCTTAATCATTCATTGCTGTTTGATACAAAGAGTAATATACAGTCCACCAAATTCAATGTTGGAGGGTGAGCTCTACACTAAACGGAACCCTAATAACAGAGAATGGCCCAGGTCCTTGGGTGGGAAAGATAAATTGCCCTCCATTTCACAATGCTATACAAGCCTTTAAATGAAAAATGTGGTAATCCTGATCATGTCCAAGAGTCCAAGTGCTAACAGACGAACGAAACAACCATGGTAAATACATCTGTCGAAGGTTTATGTATATATACTCCAAAGGACATAATGAGTAGTAAACAAATAATTAAGATTAATCGTGATTTTAGGTATCAGTTATTAATAATAACTGGCTTTATCAAAACCTAATACATATTTACTGAATCGGAATACCAAACATGTATGACGCAACACATGAGCGCTGTAGCATGGGTGAAAATCTGTATCGCAGAATTACAAATTTACGTTAAGCTTACTCCCTCACGCGAAGCCCCAGTATGATATACGTGTTATCAGTTAAACGCAGTGCGCTTTCCTCTATGAATATTAAACAATCATGTGATAATGAGCTTAATAATGATTCTGTAACTATGTTCAAAAGCCATCACGTCCTCGCATTAATTTGTCAACATTTCAAATATTGCCAGAGCCAGACACATGCCTCTTTTTTTTGGGAAACGCCACAGAGAGCTCCTGCCACAGAGAGTTACTGCTCATTAGCGTGACATCGTGGTAACTTGTATTGTCTGTTCAGGCTTCTCTAACAATCTGTTGACTCTGTGACTATGGCCATTTATTATCACAGCAATCAAAGATCAACTTTCTGCAGCCACATGCTGTTTTCACGCATGGAGATGTCATGCGACGCCTATTAGTTGCTCTTAACAAAGGCGACATAGGTATTGTTGACAATAACTTCTAACATACATCACTGATGTTCTTGTATTTCCTAGAAAAGACATTTGTAGTAAAGAAAGTCACGTATATGATGCAGTCTTCAGTGATACAACTTAAAATATGGACCATAGTACCTAATTTCTGTGTGAAATATCCATAGATTATTTATTTGTTAATTATAAATTCTTCAATGAGTTCTTTACCAGAAGGACACTTGCAAATGGAGGCACTGATGTAAGAAAAAAATATTTTGCTTAAAGCTGTTTTGTTTGTAAATATATTTCATTAAAGAAGAACTGGATAAACATCATCTGTATGAAAGGGTTAAAGTAGAAAACAAAATTTACTTCTGGATATTAGATATTTTGGATTATTTGGTTTTATTGTAAAATAAACTTCGATTCATTTGGTAGAACGGAGCTTATTCCTACAAACCCGCTTGCGCCTCTCTCAGGAGGAGAAATTATAAGCACTAGCTTATATATTGCTTCATGTATTGTGAATACACGGCATGTAATTTTAAAATACGCAGGCGGTATATATACCCAAAATTTAAGATTTTTTATCTGTAACTCAGCAACAGCAACCATTCGTATAGACCAATGATCTCTTTGAATGGATTTTTTGGCTTTTTTCTCAAAACTTAATTTCCCCTGAACACCTTATCTTTAGAGTTATTTCTCAGTAATACCTTTTTTTCCAAAACATACCATCTTTGACATATGTATATATAGTTGTTAATATATATCCCAAAAAGTTTTTTTAATTTTATGCCTAGACTTACTTAAAAGGAATTTATTTCAGAAAAATAAAAAAATAATGATAAGATTTGGAAGGTTTCAAAGTTAAATACTCTGTAAAATCTTTTTTTTTATACTTAAATCACAAAACGAAACAAACACCTGGGAATTTTTTTCTAAGTTTTCGATTAATTTAAAATATATTCTGTATCTGCATTAGATGTACTGGATTAAACTGACTGTTGTTAAATATTTAAAACTAAATTAAAACGCTTATATATTGAAACATATTCAATTAAAACAAAGTCTCTATGTACCAAAGTGTAGAGAATCTTCTAAGCTTTCAGAAAATGTATACTTTAAGGGATCCTAAGGCATCAGATTGTTTAATGCAAAGGAAAAACTGAACCAAATCAGGTCATGCTTGCGGACCAGTTCTCCTACCTTGAAATGCGGAGGTTCCTGTCATATACATAGTAGTTCTGCTTCTTATAATATTTGATTCTTAATAAAAATGGAAGTTACTTGGCTGTTACCGTATAGTTGTATATTATATAGCCAAATGGACTGTAGCCCTGACAAGTACATTAAATAGTTAAGGCGAAAGCTTAAAGAATTGCCTTTCCTTTCTTGCCAGACTGAAGGTTTAGTACATATGTTATCTAACCGTGTTACTGCCTCTAACAATTCGTTTTGTTCATTTTGATAATAAAGAAATTCCTCAATAGCAATTTTTTGTTCGAATTACATGTTTAGCATCATGGCTAAGAAAATTAGGACTGATATAGTAACAAACACACTACAGCCGGTGTATGTTGCCTTTTGATAAAGTCTATAATCTATTAATTTTACTTTGCATCGATTAAATAAAACTGACAAATGAGGATGAAAATACAATGGAATGAAGTAAATAGTTATTAGTAAACCAGAAGAAACAATACAAAATGGGTGACAATTAATGTTCTTAGCTTTCACGATATCTTGAAATTATTTAACAGCATACGATGACTATAGTCTAATTCATATTACAACTTCTAGAATGATTAAACAACACTTAAATTCAAGTGAGATAAAATCCCATAAAATCCTGCATGTTAATAAAATAAAATTCCATTACCTTGTAGTAAAAAATTCTTGAAGACAAATCATGCGATGTATAGACGACGGAGGTCCCTGTCTCGTTTCCTTTAGCCTGGAAGAAACCGCAGGAACGAAGGCCCCGAATGGATTAGTATCGACAGAGCCACTGCCGCAACCTGTCCTAACTCGTGGTACGTCGTTTGTGAAATGGATAACCGAGAGACAGATAGATTGGGACTGGATAGTGGTAGGCGCGGTCGGAGCGAATCGAACGGCTCTATCGAACCCGCGCATCGACAAGGGACTCCTTAACGTCATTGGGCCCAGAAACAACTCCAGCTGAATTCTATAGGCAAAATTTTATTCAATGATGTTTGCCCAGGCAAGCTCCCTACACCCCCAGCGGTTTATTAGCACTAACGCCTACACATGCATACTCAGTTTTGTGTTATGCATGATTACTGATTAAGCGATAACCAAATTATCATCAAGAATTATGTTATGTGGAATATTTATAAAGCAATGCGTTTTTTTTCATTTTACTGTGTAGGTGGCCTGTCAATTACAGATTTGCTGTTACGATATGAGGTAAAGAAATTGAAAAAACAATGACCTTTCCGTAATATTTAATTATATTGATAACATTTTATTTTATTAATCCAATTAATGTCTTTTGTTATATGATATGGTAATATAAAATATAAATATATCATAAACCTATTTTTAGTTTTTGGTAATATAATATATAAATATATCATAAACCTATATTAAGGTTTGGCTCTTAGTCCGAAAAAATAAGCAATGCGTTCAAACTAC
This sequence comes from Sipunculus nudus, assembly GCA_026874595.1. Classification (NCBI taxonomy): domain Eukaryota; kingdom Metazoa; phylum Annelida; class Sipuncula; order Golfingiida; family Sipunculidae; genus Sipunculus; species Sipunculus nudus. The sequence continues at coordinate 15,695,695 of CM049317.1, forward strand.
AATGATGAGATATTAATAACTTAACGCATATTTGATTTTTATTTAAAAGGCTGTTCAGATCATTTTTGCGCCCCCCCCCCCTTTCCGTATAGGGGGACCCTTTGCATTCAGACTACAAAGAAGAGATATTTATAACTTAACGCATATTTGTTTTTTTTTCAAAGGCTGTTCAGATAATTTTTGTTGCCTGCCTCCCCCTTTCCGGACAGGGGGACCCTTTGTTTAATTAGTCATTATGGGGTTGGACCCCTCCTTTTCCTAAATATAGTATTTAAAAATTGTTGGATTTCACAAAACTGGTTGAATTTTCAAAGATTAAAAATATTTGATTAGTTTAATATAGTTTGTATTTAAAAAGATATTTCTCAGTCATTTATGGGTTAAAACATTTTATATTCCCTCTATTGAATGGGCGATAATATATCTTCAATATATAATATAATTTTTGCCAATGTTCAACTGGAGGCCCTTTATTGTTGAAAATAAAAAAAAATCCATTTACTTAAATCTTAAAACCCTGTAAAATCATAATTGTGAAAGTTGACACCCCGAAAGAGAAACATGTCTAGGAGTTCACATATATTTTAACATGATGCCAAGGGATAACCTGAACCTGTTATAAATATGCTTCAATAAAAGATTTTAGTCAAATATCCGAAATTCATTAAAATATTTCACAATCCAAATTAAATCAGTTTCAGAACACTCAAACTATCTATACATCAAAATGTAGAGCACATTCTAGGCTTTTAGATTAAGGTCACACATTATTAGTTCGTAAAATACGAAGGATAAACTTTAACAAAAAATAATGCTTACATACGCTCATGACAGTTCTGAAGCCTTAAAAAGGGCCTTTCCGATACTCAACGTCTATCAAAGAAAAATAATTTGTGAGACCTTTAAAAATAAACCAAGGAGAGCCGTCCCACGTTGTACAGAAAGTCTGCTTTGTTTTTATTTTTATGTTTGTTTATAAGATGTGGTGGGCAAAATAAAATGGCAGCCGGTCGTTACCAAAACACGCCCATCAAAGACACCTTAGCACAAATCAAACAAATCAAAACTTTGCAAAAGGCAAAATATTCTTCATATATTCTCACCCCCAACCCAAGATGATAGTGATCTTAGAATTCCGGACATGTGTAGTCAACCACCTCTGCTTATTGATTTTTCTATTTGTCAACAGTCACATGTGCCGTGTTTGCTTACAGCTTGTAAATAAACAAGCGCTTAGCACCGTAGGTGGGGCGTTATAAGAACCCTTCTCAACAGCAAATACCAACAATTCATTAATTTGTTCAGAGAGCAAGCCAGAAATGAATACCTTCTACAAACAACACGACAGTCGAATAGTTTACTTTAACGACTGTACGTATCTCCCCGCAATTAAAAGTTGTCCTTGTCATATCCTATCGTATTCCCATGTGAGACTCGTGCAGTAAATTTGTTGCCCAGGCTCACTGGTTACGTACCCGTATAAGTACGGTAATGATACAGAACAGAATTGTGCCTGGATACTGTAATGTTGTCTAATATGTGATGATAAAAGATCCTTGGCCATTTCAGTGCTTCAAATAAGCCACTTTAAAGTTGATTATAGTATTAAATAGTATAAGTAGTATCAACATATTCTTGGAAAAGCATTCAAAGTGTTTCAAGTACATACGGCTCCCAGGTATCAGTCAGATTAAACTTACATAAATTTTTAAGGACAATTATTATGGCGAACATTGGGTTATTTTATCGAGAGGGTTTTAGCTAGGATTGCTACTTTACTTAAACATGTTTAACACGGGGCAATTTCCGGTACAATAACACGATTTCTCTCATCTACAATCATTTTCCCGAAGGAAATAGTCAAAATTATGATGCTGTCGCATCATATCGTAGGCAATCATGGAATATAGATGTTAATAACAGAATGATGTAAAAACGGCTTCAAGGGGGGCAAGTTTTATAGTCAATACTCCGTTTTACATAGGATCTCATTAAAACTCATGAAACTTGTTAGACTTATTGCATAAGACCTCATTAAAAATCATGAAACTCCTCAAACTCATTTCACAGGACATCATTAAAACTCACGAAACTGATTAAACTCATTACATAGAACCTCATTAAATTTACATTAATATAAAGTGCTCTCTGTACGGTAATGGTTTTTACCTACCTGGTAAATAAATACATAACATTATACATTTATCAACTCATCCGTGTGATGTATTGCATCGTGTATTATATGTACTCGGCACTTATGTAAAAGCGGATTTAAATAATGGATGCGACGTGGCGTATGACTTAGATCGTAGTCATTTGTCGTTGTTAATGTTACTATAAATTATAATGATACAGTACTAACTAGTCGTTTCATCTTTGATGGATCATTAACATTCCTAACTCACATTAGTAATAAAGTTCTTACTGTATGATCAGTCATACTCGAATATGTTTGACTTGTCATAGTTAAAGGTCGCACAGAGGCCCTTATGTTTGTACTTAATAATGTTCATTTCCTGGTAAATTCATGTAAATATTGCTCTTATTCGTGTAGATAATCACTCGCAATTTATATTTCTTTGAAACTGGTGTTTCCTTTGTGACTCACACATCATATATAAGAACAGAAGATTTGAATATTTAAATGAAGTTAACTAATAACAAAGCAACAAAAATAAATAAATAAATATTAATTTATAACCCGTAAAACTTCAAAGGCAAAGACACCCAATTCCAAACAAAAGATAGATCTCTGTTTCATAAAGTGACTTTCTTCCTAATTCATTTTTTATCAACAAATATAAAAATATATAAAAAAGTATTAAAAAGTGGGATTTTTTTTTCATTAGGAATTGTTTTTAACGAGATGAAAATTCAGTAGGTATCCTGCTGTCTCGGGACAGTGGATGGGGCTCTATGGTTGATTAATCGATTCGTGAGCTGCTGCGGTAACCGAGTTGTTCCACTTCTGCATTGCAGTCCAAGTGGTATATGTCGTCAAGCAATTATTATATCGTAAACCGACGAAATATTAAATAATTAATTCATAATTGATGCAGATGACAATCTTATACCGGCAGTTTTTTTTTCATTTATACTTAACACGAGTGCGAGTCCAAGTTTGAGTCCTTGAGTTTCGAGTCAAAGTCCACTTCCTTCGAGTCATCTGGATACCAAGTCCAGGTCCTAGTTCAATGGAAATTTCTATGTTGAGATTATCATAAGTATTTTATGTTAGCTTAAACATACTTGAATGTATAATTACATTTAGCTCCCAGTGCAATATAGTCTTTTTTCCGGACTGTGCAATTTTCGTTCGTTGTAATATTCACTAATTTTGTATATAGTGACATGTTGTCAAGCACATTTAATTTAAAATTATAGTAATTTCAGAGTTTCCATTGACCAAAGTCCTCAACTTTATTGGCAATTTTATTCTCACTTTTGAGGTGATAAACATTTCCCAGTCAGTTATCACAAATCTGTCTTTTGTGGGTTATTCATCTCCTTTACGAACTAGATAATACGTCATTTGCCAATCAGACAGCTGGCAAAAGACCTCTTTCAAACCTTTGATCAGAATATATCTTATACTGGCTTACACATATAAAAAAAAAGTTAATTAATCTCTCGCTCTGCATTTTCTGTCTGTCCCTCTCTGTCTCTCTCTTTCGGCTGTCTCTCTGCCTGTCTCCCTGTATCACTTTCCGTCCTTCTGTCTCTCGCTCTGCATTTTCTGTCTGTCTGTCTGTCCCTCAATCGAATCCTGTATTGACAGAGTGGTCCATATTACTTTAACTGTAAATAAGCTCAGGTTAAGGAGTATTTTCTGTTTCCGAAAGCAGCTTGAAAAACTCGCTTAATTAAGACGGTAGGCTAATCACTTGTTGGCCTTTCCGCCTGGATTATGCTGAAGCATTTTCAGAAGGTTATTTATGGTAAAATCTCTCATTTACGAGTTTTGTGTCACCTTTAAGACTCCTAATGATGACAATCCACGCCAGACAGACCGTAGTGGATGTGATGGCGATTGCACCATTTACATCATTATATTGCATCAATCATTTCTCTTGCTACTCTCCACAAAAAAAGGAGAGAAAAACCAAACCACTTGATCAGCCGGAAGAGCGACACGTGGTCTTAAAATGGCGGCGCAGAAACCAGTCCTACCTGCCAAGTGGTCTGTCGTGACAGATGAAGATTTTTGAGCGCTTCGAAAGGTCAGTTGTTAATAATGCCCGATAAAAATGGCATTTACACGACCGGCACAGCTGGAGGAGAGAGTTCGGCAGTTAAAATGTATGATTCCAGCACGCAAATACTTGACCTATGATAAAATACTTCAGATTTAGGTGCGGCAATTTTGGCCCGATATTGGTAAAAAAGTACCATGTACAAACGCTCAGGTATTTTTCAATGCATCAGGTATACCTTATTGTGTACAGTAGAGGTGGGTCAATGTCGCCTCAACATTGGTAAAATGAACCATAAACAAACCACTAGACATATATAAAGACATTACGTATGCCCCACTTTCTAGATTATACATACTACGGGATATAGAGTGTATTTTCCAATTTTTGCCATACGAGTTTTACACTCACTTATGTCACAGAAGTCGAAGTTGGCGGGGGACATAGAAATAGTGACCCCCATTCCTGCAGTCTTTCCGTCCGTCCGTCCCCCCATTCATCTTTTACGTTTTGTTCAAAGGAAAGTTCTTTTTATGGAAGTTGTATCTACTTTGATAAAAAAAATTGTAAAACATAACATTACAGTATTTATTAATTTATTAAGGTATAAATTAATAAATACTGTAATGTTTTGTTATGACAGATTTATTAAGGTATAAATTTGTCATTTGACAATTAGTGACAGCATAGCGCCGAAGAGCTTAAAACCTGCGTTTACAACATCCCCAGCAGTTCAAAAGCTTTGCAGCACATCTAATATAGCTAATTCTCAGCTGGTCTGCTGTGTTTTCAGCACAGTTAAAGCATATACTGTGTATGTGTTCAAGACCTATGAATTTAAGCTGAATGTCTGCTCCCTCACTTACCATGTATAAAAACCTGTATTCTTCAGCAGGCAAAGAATAGAGATGCACTTAAATGATGAACCGGTTTAAAATGAAATTTGTTACATTATATTTTGCAAAATTTTGCAGAATGATAGCACTATCGGCATTTTGCTTTTGAAGCATCATTTTTTTAGCTTACGGTATGCATTGTTTACAACATACAAAATTTCTGATCAAAACAAATTATTTGTATTATGTTATAATATTAATATAATAAAGAGTATACAACCAAAACAACCATAAACTCTTCATAAACACTAACGGAATATACAACAGAAACCTGTACCATGTTATTTATATGTTGTTTCAAAGTACGCCTACACGTATTTGGGCATGATTATTATTAAATGTTAATCAATAGGTTGGCGCCAGAGATGACCATCCGCATAACTGATAACGTCAAGGCAATGTTTTACAGATCTATGCTCTCATGGTCTCGGCTCCTAACGAAATCTCGCGGGATTCTTCGAGACCCTGCTGGATAGTTAACTTAGATATGGGGGGAGAAGGGGCGTCGCCAGTCATATTTTCTTGTTTTGTTCTGTATTTTAGTCTAAAGAGGCTTCTTGCTTTGTAATCAACACTAAAAACAAAAAAAAAAACAAACAAAATATAGTTTTGTATAAAAGCACTAAATGTATGGCATGCCCATTACCACTGTCACCACAGTGTCACAGTAGCAGGGTTGTTAAAGTAAATTTACCACTAGTTTAAGGACTCCCTTTTTCTTTTCCACAATGGTTTGCGATGTTTGAATTTGACTGATAGGACTCCTTTGCATAGCTGCTCTAGGCGGTATTATTGTTTTGTCGCTCTGTGGTTGGTGTAGCTCTAAGCACATTTACTAAAAAAAGGGACTGAATTTTGATTAACGTTTGTGGAGGATAAGGGTAATGACAAAAGAACAATCCATTTTGGAATTATTTTAACCCGATTTAAGTTGGGAGGTAATCTGGGTCACTATAATACGATTTTGTCTTAAGGATTGGGATGGGTCAGGCGAGACTTTCGTATTTTACAAGTATCAGGGAAACTATATGCGATGCAGCTGGTTGGTGAACTGTGATACTCTCAGCTTGTATGAATGTGAATTTCGTGCTTACTCCTAAACACGAAAGTAATATTCCGGATCTGGGGATCAATGTAGATATTTAAAAAAACAATCTTAATATAATTTAAATTTAATTGGACATCTATTTAAATTGGAACTAATCTAATCTAATAAAATTAAATGTAATCTAATAAAAATATAGTAATCTAATCAACACATACATATATACACACATAGATCCTGCATTGTCTATCATTAAAATCACAATTTACTTCTCATTATACACATTATCAGAGCTTGCAGAGGATTCGGTTAGAGTCTACCATGCCATCTTCTACCTGACTCGTGGAATTCTGAAAAACGATAAAATTATATATTATGTAATTTACTAAATCATGAAGACATAATGTAAGGAAATGTATACTCACAATTAACACATATGTTTATAATACCCATATTTGATTTTTCTCCCTTTCACAAAGTCTTATGCATAAGTATCGATTAACTTTCATATATAATATATATATATATATATATATTTATATTATACTAGAGTAGCTATATATATTAAAGATGGGACAGTTGCAAAGTCATAATCATTGCATGAGGACGCTTATTTACTGAAATAAAATAAGTAATTTAGCGGTTACCCTTAGGGTAACAGAGAGCGGATGATGCTGTCTCGTCCTTTCCAGACGACAGGAAACTGCTGGATCACGTGACCCGGGGCAAGGAAGTCTCGACCCGAAATTCTCGCGAGAAATAAACTTCAAATACCGTAACAAACTCGATTAATCTTGTAGAGTTCTGATGCCTTCTGAACCCCAGGAGTAGGCGTGTAAAGACTTGCCCCTACTGTCAAGTAAAGCCCTATGAGTCTCACGGGGCTTGGCGATAAATGACCGTGAATTTATTGATCTCGTGTTGTCTCCCCGAGATCTGCACGAAAACGAGGCTGCAGTGTGTAGGGTTAGTTCTGTGACTGAATCCAAAGAATTAACACTAACTCTTCCCATGTGCATGATACCCGTTCATTTTTTTTCAAACTTTATTGCATAAAGACTCCCTAAGGAGCACTTGATTGTATTTGTATGTGGTCATCGGAGACTTAGTTGCTCGGCTTATGTATATTTCTGTTTCATTTGGGGCCCACTTTGAAAGATCGCATACATGAAATTTATGGATTTCATTAAATGACAAAAAGGCAAATTTGTCGCATATGACTTATTTCCAAATAAAATTATCTTCTACGACAGATACTTTCCTGTTCTGGAAGTCGTGCTTAGCCGTGGAAGGGAATATAAATGTCTTGCATCACAAATGGTATGTGTATATTAGATTATTTAATGTAATGTCAGTAAATGGTACAGAAAAACTCAGTGGTATCGTTATACATAAAACAATAAAATACTCATTGTATTTCATTAACAGTAGTTGTTGTACTGCATATCTATCGTGAAATACTTTTCCTTTTAATGCCAAATATGCATTAACATGCACGCACACTGTTGATCCATATAAGCAAACATGCACAAAAAAGGGATCTTTCACCTACACGTTAGTAATGATAAAATAATGATTACTTTACAATATACACTGCTGAATCTATGTTTTAATAAACGGTGGTGACACTCAACCGTTGTCACGCAACCTCCTGAAGTAGTAAGAAGGATGCAAAATGTGTCCTAAGAGGGTTATATATCCCCCATTAAGCATGAGGACTTTGAGATTAATCTTCAAACGGTCTATCAGAAATATCACCAGTAAACTTAGCCTATTTCAACTTGGCTCATGGAAAACCGTCCCGCATAAACCCCGTCGAAATCCCCCAGACCTATCCCTTCGGATAATATGCTATTATCTGTGATGGTATAATTTCTACATCTGTGTTACATTCTTATAAAATCTAATAATACGATTATTTGTTCTTTTTGAACATTGACGTTATGCATTCGAGACCCGAAGCACAAGCACTCGGACCGGTTGCAGTTATATCGAAAAACAGTTTAGAACCAGTTGACAAAGTAATGCAGTGAAGCAGAGAGCACTCTTCGTTATTGGCGTGGTTCAAGAAGAACTGAAGTGTCCAATCAATTGATGTCACTTCATTTTCTGTTACCAATACTCCAGACAGCGTAGGCGCGTGGATAATTCAGTGCTGGGGAATATAATGATCTCTGCATGATGTCTTTAAATAATAGATACCAGATGTAAATAATGTAACGACCATTTGACCATAACATGTGAAAATTTGTATTGTATGAATGCACAAGTAATGTATAGAAATTCAAGAAATATTTAATTCAAGAGTTCAAAATGGACAGGTAAGAATATTAATTTATATTTAGTTATACGCAGAGCTACATGTGTAAGAAAAAATATGGGGTAGACCCTAGCCTATATAAATTCCTTTTATCCCTAAAAATCACCTGTGGGTTCAAACCTGCAATGGTTTGTGTTAAAAGTCTGAAGACCGACCCACAAATGAAAGTATAATTATTGAGAGAGAGAGAGAGAGAGAGAGAGAGAGAGAGTGTTTCTATGCCTGCTGGGCCGTCCTAATTAAATATAAGTAATATAGGTTCATTTGGGTGAAAGCATATTTTTGGTAAGACGAAGCCTCATGCGGTTCAGTCGGAAATGATAACAAGAAGGTCTAGACCAGACATCTGCAGAGATCAAAGATAAGGCAGATATCAAAACATATACGGCACCGCATTGTCTTCCGGTATTATCGAAGAAAACGTTTCCGTTGGAAATTACGTGGATAATTGCTTCTAATTGCTTTCTCTAGTAATTAATTTATATATAGATAAAATGCAAGAAGTGTTCGGAGGGTTAATGGGTGACTTTTTAAGTGTGATTCCTTTAAATGCCAATGTACTTGACAAGCTTTACAGTAGCAACTTTTTCGTTGTGTGTTTATATGTATCATATAAATTCAAGGGAAAATGTCACTTGATTCTCTTTGGGTTGATAACATAATCCTGTCCAAATTATTGGATAATAGCTGGGTGGTTTAGCGAGTTATTCATCTGCTTTACTGGTAGAAAATATGTGATTTCTGGATATATCGTGAAATTTCACGAAGGATTAATCACAGCGCCATCTATCGTCTATCGAAACCCCGTCCTTTGCGAATTCTGCCGAAGTCGCGCGGACCTTTCCCAGAGCTTGGAGACGTAAAACTCTTGTTGATTTTATATTCTCCAGGATTTAAATATCAAGATTTTCGCAAAAGGAAATTATCGCGAACATGAAGCTTTCGTGAATAATAAATGCGAATAGTCATTTTTCTATTATATATACGTAACCAAGCGAAGGTTTAAAGACAAAACGTGGATTATATTATAACATATCATTTTTGTAACCTGTAAATCAGAGATTTACATTATTTATTTCATATTGTAAAGGCAAATTTACAGTTGTCTTGATTTAGCTGGGCGGCAATGGTCAGTGGTTGCTGCAGGAGCCAGTTTTGGTTCATTATTGGACCCCCGAGGACAGGAAGATATTTCGAGCGTCAAAGATGCTTACCCCCCGCATCCGTGAAGGCCCTGATTCCGAGATCGAAATAGACAATGTGAGTCAGTTTCTTTATATGTGGTAGTTAAAGGCGTGGTGTCAATTTCCTGTTTTGATATTTAGCGGAGGTGTCAATCTCACCTTTCTCTCTTGTGGTTACAAGCTTTTTCTTCGGAAAAAGAAGAACTTTATGGGGAGAAGTTTGATTCAAGACAATAAATGTAACGTTGTACAAAAAGGCCAAAATGTCAGGCTTAATATAGATATTATATACAAGATACGAGAACGACCAAAGTTTTACGCAGCACTTTTGATAGATAAGAAAAGCAGTGACTGATGAAAGAAAGAGAGCCTGAAAGAAACACGGTACGTTTAACCTGGTGAGCTCACTCAAAAGAAAGCTGAAATAGATACCTTGCATAACACACCATGTAAGAGCTCGCAGTTTTAATATTTCACCTGAGCGTGTTCGATTGAACGTTTTCTGTCGCTTCAACTGTTTGCTTAAACAACGACGTCATTCTTCGCCAGAATATTCGCAAGAATATGTACTTAACTACAACAGCAATCTTTCATAACGCAAAATTGTTGTTATTGACCTTTTTTCCTTTGCAAACAATGTTTTGAAGAACTAAGAAGGCCCATTATTTCTTTAACTTTTGCATGGCTGTCTTTTGCTGCAAAAATATGGGAACTAGGATATTATACCGTTAATTAAATCGGCCATATTTTACGTCCTGTGCCGTTTTCTTCCCTTTTTTCTCCAGAGGAGAGCTATATATAAAGTAAGCCAGCTCTCCAGGCACACTATTTTAACTTGTTGAGCCCCCCCCCCCCCTCAACCCTGCTTCTCAAAGATCCTGTTCAGTATCAGGCGATCCTCAGAGGTCGGAATAATGAAAAGTTAAGTGAGTGAAATACCCAGTCTGCCGAGAACACACAATATAACATTATATTTTCAGGAAATTCCCTTGTAACCGCCTCAATTCAAAGTTCTACCCGCATTCGACCGTAAGAATTATATTATATTCTGATAAAATCAGTAACACAAAATTTGCCATCTGTACGTGCTTAAACCGGCTTCTCGACTGCGGGAAGCCTTAATTTTCCCACAATTCATTCCTAGAGTTGCCGTTAAACCACGTTTCCTCTCGACCATTAGACAAAAGGGTCTGCATCAGTTATGGAGAACTATTGTTTACACATGAGCTCTGGTTGATTAATTAAAGGGAAAATCAATATTTACTGTATACATCAGGAGAACTGAAAGCAAATAAAAGCTTTCCAAAAGTATGACTTAGCCCGACCAAGAACATTTCGGATTGTGTGGTCGCGAGTTTCCCCCGTGGATATTGTCAATTAGGCTCCAGCTTCCTGTTTATCTATTACAAAAGGTAACAAGTAAGGCTATATAAATGTTCTTATTCAGGGTAATCAAGCACTTAACAATTGAGGATGCATTGGTTGAACTTCGCCTGCTGGTCAAGGCGTTAGAGGTCAGGGCAATGAGTCCTCGCTTTGAACCGGAACCTAAACGAAGGTGGCATCTCAATTTAACCTGCGAGATTCGCTCAAATATTTTAACTTTACTTTTTTGACTGGTTTATTTCTAGCCCTGCATAAAAATTGAAATGGAGAACAATAAAATATTATCCATAACGTTAATTACCGCCAACCTCTTTAAGTTGATTAGCAATAACCCATGGACCAAGCTTTCCTAATATGGTAGCATGGTATTTTTACATGGTAACCTGTGAGCTAATGCGATGGTGTGGCGTCGTCCGTCGTCTGTCGTCCGTCGGTCGTCGTCTGTACGTTAACCCATATAATGTCGAAAACGACAGGAGCTAGCATCGCAATTTTTTTTTTGCAAAAAATTAGCCATCTGAAAAACTCTTTCGGATTTTGTTATTTTTTGGCTAACTACATTTTCTTAGATTTTATAGAGAAAAACTAAAAAAACTTTAAAAATCTTCTCCTCTGAAAAAGTCCAGCCGAATTTGTCAATATTTCACAGGAATAATCTCTTATACCTTCTCTCTTTGTTTGTTCGAATGTTTCAAGTTCGGTGAATTTTGGCCGATTTACAGGAAGTTGAACTTAGTCATTAGAATCTTAGAATCTCAGAAATGGCCGGAGCTATCATCACCAAATTTTATGCCAGTGTTGGTCTCATGAATCATATTTGAAATTCAGGTATTGTGGCGCAGCCTACATTGACGTTTTTTGTACGGGGGTTATTGGTCATCTGTACATTAACCAATAATTTCTCAGGAATAGCAGGAGCTAACATCCCCAAATTTTATGCAATGATCTGTCTCATATCAAATTATCTGTATTTACTTAGATTTTATAGGGAACATGCTGAAAAACCTTTAAAAGTCTTGTAAACGGTCCAGCCAAATTGTTCAATATTTTACAGAAATGATTCCCGAGGCGAGCCCTCTCAAGTTTGTTCAAATGGTTTGCGTTTGATGAATTTTGGCGGAGTTACTAGAATCTGAACTTAGTCATTTTGCCAAGTAAGCATACTGACATATCAATCTCAGAAATGACTGGAGCAAGCATCACCAAGTATTTTGCAAATGTTGGTCACATGACTCATATTTGAAATTGCAGATTTTGTGGCGCCACCTACATTGACCTGTTTTTTATGGGCAAAAACCTCATAATTTAAGCCTCTTCAAAGCTTTAAAATGTTTACGATGAAACTGTCAAGTTGAATCGTTCAATTTTTCTCAAGAATTATCCTAGGACATGGTTCTTTCAATCATATAAGAATAGATTGAGTTTGTTGATTTTTTGGTGAGTTGTGAAAAGCTTAAGCTGGTCTTATAGCCATTATTAAGTCTATTTCAAATTGAGGACTGCAATAGTGTTCTTCTACAAAACTGGTGCTTCAATCATAACTTCTGTAACATTGCACAAAATCTATTCTAAGGTGGCCTTTGATCAAGTTTACTTGAATGATTTTTGGCAGAATTATTGGACCTTTAACGATGAAAGGACTCTATCTTTTACTATTCTAAATATTTTGATAAAAAGTCTTATGAATTTGTCAGCTTGAAAAAAAAAACATTTTAGCCAAAGTCTTTCAGTATGTGTAAACAGATTTACTGACAGGTCAAGATTGCGTCTGTATCTTTAAATAGGTTGAGAAAATGGGAACTGTTTCAGATTTGGCAACAGGTCAACACAGTTCATTCAGTGCAGCCAGATATATATCAAGAGTTCAATCAGTGCAGACAGGCACAAGGCATGTGATTACCTCATTGGTAGCATGTGATCACCTCATCAGTATCATGTGATCACCTCATGGGTGTCATGCCCCTCAGGGCTGCATGTGGAGCCAATCTGTGAGCTTATGCGATGTTGTGACTACTATTTCAGATTTGGCATCAGGCCAAAGGTCAGTCTGGATCTATTTGTAGCTTTGACAGACTGCCAACTGTATCAGATTAGGCAACAGGTCAAGAGTTCACTCTGTGGAGCCAGGCATAGGTCAAGAGTTCACTCAAAGCACTAACTGCATTCTATTTATAGCTTTGCCACTGCATCATATTTGGCACCAAAATTCAACCTGGATCTATTTATAGCTTTGGAAGACTGCCAACCGTGTCAGATTATGCAACAGGTCAAGGGTTCACTCAGTGCAGCCAGGTACAGGTCAAAAGTTCACTCAGTCTAGCCAGGTGCAGGTCAAGAGTTCACTCAGTGCAGTAGCTTGAGTCAGCGATTTGTCACAGTTCTCTCGGGGCAACTGCCTTTCTCACCTAAGCCTGGTCAGCCCAGTGCATCAGACTCATGGTAAGTTTGATGTATTGGCCTGATAATTTAACCTGTCTGTGCGTCTTTGATGGCTTTCTCGTTCACAAGACAGGTGTCGCAACCTACAATGACTTTTGCACAGTGTATGTGCCTGCTTATTTCTACAGAGGAACTTGATATATCAGCCTGAAATCGGGCATATGTATATATCTTTGATAGCTTCGTTGTATACAAGACTGGTGGTGCCAGCTACAATCATTTTTATGTTGTGTGCACCCATGCCAGAATTTCAGCAGTGATATTTGTGTAATTGTTTCTTATTTTAAATGTTAAGCCCTGGTATTGTTCATATACATGTTACACGTTTACTTGAAATGTAATGGTCCAGCATTGACGCATTATACCTGGTGTATATCCCATTGCACAGGTTCGCATTAGGCCAGTAGGCCTTGTTATAAAAAGTTGTCATGCAAAAGAACAATGACAACATTCAATTAAGGTAATTATTTTTCTCATTGTAGGTTTTCTCTAAAAATTAAGGGAGCTATCATCATAAATTCAAGTGTGGCAACGTTAGTCTGTAAAATCTGGATGTTAGGAAATTAGGCCTAAATACGACTGCACAGTAACATGGGCAAACGTCTAGGCAAGGAAAAGTAAGGCAAGACAATATTTGATTAACCTAATAGCAAAAACAGTCAAGGCCCTATTTACCCCACATGAAAGCTTTAAAAGATTATTTTCTCCTTATGATTTTTTACCTCTTAATCTTTTTGAACAAAGTTGAATATATGACATCGCAGCATGGACGTTTGTCCCCTGCGGGCAGAATCTATGCACAAACGATAGCAACCAGTTAAAAGTAAGTTGGTGTTAAATAATGCCTGGACCAAGTAGAATACTTCGCTCCTCACGCGGGCGGATATACATAGCATTCGTCCCTGATCTCCTCTCGTGTAACCGCTGCTTTTTATTGGAGGTTTTTCTGGAACTTCAGGGTGCGCACGGAACAAAGGATAGTAATCAGACCAATGAGAGGGTGGTACCGCATTGGGCATTTAGCTACTGATTTTTAACAATATAGTTCTCAGGCAATCAGTGGTAGTGTTACAGAGCTGGTCTTTGATGGCAGGCGACCATAAATGAAATAATTAAATAACGTACATGAAAATGATGTTTGCAATATGTATCTATCGAAAGAAAAAATAAATGCCCGATTACGTCAAGGGAGGTCAGCTCTCTCGTTCATTCGATTTATCTTGTGAACCAACTAATTATTAGCTATACGACTATAAATAATGGACCTTGCAGATAACATATTTCTTGAAAATGCTCATAAGCTGAAAGAAACATTGTGCTTAAAGGAAAGAAATTCCGATATGACTCCTCGATAAGTAATCAGACCGTAACGCATTACGCCCAGCTAACCAAGGATTATATATTGTTACAAGACAGACGTACGGTCGCGAAAAACCAGCGGCGTTAAAGGCCTCTCAGGCTTAGACGTGGGCGCTTCAATAAATATCAAACTAGCCCCCCTAAGCCTTGGCTGAGGAAGCCGATGTTTAGTCCTAGGATTGTTGAGTCACGGAAGAAGCTATGTTTGCATCTTATGGCGTTTAGGACATATAACTTAGTTTAGCTAAATAATGTTTAGCTCAAGGAGTGGGAGTAAGATATGTTTCTGCTTAATTTTTTCATTTAATTCTAATCCGAATTCGTACAGATCTTTGAGACATTTTGGTAATGCAAAACTAATTTTAAAAATTTCTTGGTTGAAACCGTTTTATCTTTGGAAGAAATCCTACAATCGTTCCCCTGGATGGCAAACCACATGTATAGTAACTACTATACCCGAACACAAACCTAAAGAAATTACCAAATCCCCGGACATTATAACGTTTAGTACACCTCAGCAAACGCACACTACAACTCAAGTTATTGTCCCACCGAGGTTATAACTTCCAGGTTTTTCGCCATTATAATGTACATTATAAAGTTGTATACGCTCCCGAGGCAGTGGAAATCTTGCGCTTCTATAGTCCGATTTAATCGGACTCAATATTATAAGGCCCTGCCATAATATTGAGTCCAATAGCTATACAGTGAGAGTTTCTATAATATAAGCCTCAGACTACACACCACCCAATGCCCTTGTAACCAGTGGCAACAGGTGTTCATTACCCAGTGCCAGCGCGTCATTCTTCAGTGCAGGGCCCGTTGAAACAAAATGTTACAAAAGTTTAGCTGTCAATCACTCGAGTCAGGGATGCTATCAGTGAGGTCATCAGGTGCGCCTATTCGACTGTTCTTCTCTGTCCCTATTAAACTCGCTGACATGCCTCTGACAAAAAGGTCAGTAATGGTTAAAAAATGATGATCCAAGTTTAATTTTAGTTGCTATCGGAACCATAAAACACATACTTATTGTTATTTAAATGGTGTAATCCTGTGTCTTGCTGTTAGGCAATAAACAGGCAGTCAAAGAAGATGCAACGGATCCGTTGCATCTTCCGTGGCTTATATTGTAGAAACTCTCACTGTGTGGCTATCGGACTCAATATACGGCAGGGCCTTATAATATTGAGTCCGATTAAATAGGGCTAGCGCTTCTAAAGAAGCAACTGATTTTCATGCTGCCAGCTTTGACCATTTATGATATATTTATACACCAGATGCCGGTTCGTTTTCCGCCGAAAAATACTTGCGTATGATGTGACAAGCAGCCAACCAGATGCTAATAAACAAACACTCGACAGGCATCCTGGCTCCGCCCATAGCTGCGCTTCAAGCGCCGCTTGATGAGTTTACGGTCGAATTTTAATTGCTCCCTCTGCATTCTCGCATCTTCGACCGTTTCGATTATGACATTATGACTGTGTTAGCGTAGCCATGTATCTGTTGTCTGCAGAACTGAAACCAGCCAGCGGGATGTGCAAGCAGCCTTTGTTGTTACGTTTCGTTTGAATAACAGCTCACCGGCCGGGCATCCTATGTGCCCAAGGCCCTAAGGAAACCACGTCTGGGGCTATTCTCTCTGAGCCTGTGGCCTGTTAGCGGGGCGATGAGCTGTCAATCAAAACGAAATGAACATGATTGGCTCCGTGTATTCCTCGCTTGGCTGTGTCTTCCAGCACAAAGTCTCACCTGATTGGACAAAAATACAGTGCTCCCCTCTGGTGTAGAAATTCAGGATACGAGGCCATAACAAACAGCGCTAACGATATAGGTACTAGGCCTATAGTTAAAGCGCTGTGTAAAGAGCGTAAAAGTTATACTGCATACTCCATAAATGTTTCCATGAATAATACTGATCATTGTTTTTTTTATTTATATTAATGTCTTATGTGACATTAATATAAAACACATGGAGGGTTTTTCAACAAACAACTAGAAATGTCTGGCATAAAGCATACCGTCGTATCAAAACACCACATTACTGCCTCCGCCCGGGGGTATGCGTTCATCTAGTTTGTGTATGTGTATGGGTGTTTGTTTGTCTGTATTTGTTCACATTCTCACGCAATAATGAACGGAATATCATGGGATTTTCAGGGCACCTTGGGAATGGGCCATTAAAAAATCGCTTATATTTTGGTGTGGGTCCGTCTCATGTTCTGGATTCAGGAAGCACATCCAGGAATATTCACAAATGAGCAATCACATATGCCCGATTGAACATTGGAATTAGGGCTGAATATTTGAAAGCAACCATATCTTTGGGACCATATGAACCTGGGAATATGGATAAATAAGCGAATGAAAGTATGGGTTACACAGTAACCCAAATTAAGGACCGGACACATGGCGGAGGCCTGCATTCCTGAGAATGCATATTTGTATTTATATACATATATATTTGCATATATGTTTTCAATTGGACTCTTCCTTTCACACATGTGCGCCCCTAGTTGTTTTAAAAGGATAAAGCTATCAAGAATGACACTCTATGTGAGATCCACTTCTATGATTAAGTAATATTCCAAAGAAATCCGTCAGTTAGTTACTGAGGTAATATTTGGCACCGCAAGACTTATGTACACGAGCAAACAATCCTAAATCTTTGGTCATACACAATTTGAGGATATTATGTCTACCCGATACTGTAAAATCTTATGTTTCCGTTGAATTTCACTAAATATGGACCGATTAAAAAGGCAAAGGAGGCGTTTATTTAGTTTGATATCATCGACGATGATATCACTTTGCACTGCCTTCCTGGTCTTACGGGCCATTTCATGTTTGTGGCTTTTCTCAGCCCTCTAGCTGCGTACAACCAAAGCAGCCATAATAGGCACTAGGAAGTGATTCATTCTGCATTGTGCCGGTCGCCAAAGCCAAATCCTAGTGGTAGACATTGGCTAAGAGTCATGACGCTGAAAGCGGCCAGAACGGGATCCGAACCCATAACCTTGCGGGTCACAAGTCCAGCGCCATAACCACTACGTCACCAATTTAGGTCATGATCGATATCGTGTCAGACCTCAGTTTACTAAGCTTTTGCTTACTTGAATGGTCGATTCATGTTTTTGTCCAATTGTTTCTTTTATTTTATTTACATGTAGAGTTTTAACAGTTATATTACATATCTCTATCTAATCCCCAATTTTAGACCTGTAGCTCTACTTTTTTTCTGCTCCCTATCTGGACACTGGCAGTGTTCCATATAAATATTTTTCATTTTCGTAAGTGGAATAATGCAATTATATATTATATATAAAGCTTTCGGATCGGAGTCAAATAGATCCTGTGTACCACTTAATGGTTTGTTTCATTAAGGTCTTCATTATTTATATATTTATTGCATTTATGTGAGATAACTACGTCAAACAATTACCCGATTTTCAAAAGAGGCGTTTATTGCAAAATGGAAGTGTAAATAATAGAAAATGATGAAAGAGAATCGCGATAAAATAATTCTGGATGATAAATATAGTACGGAATGATATCGAGAAGGGTGCGTAAAGGTAATAGTACTGTTTTATATTATGTCAGTAAAACATACATTATTAAAGGTTTTTGGCTAAATCCCAGTCCACGTTCTGTCTCGATACAAAGATCATGAATTTAGAACAGAGCAGTGTTGATTCTCGTCAATGACGCGACATTTCAACTGCCGTTTCTGTGATTAATACACATATATTGAAGAATATTTATACGGTAAGATCTACATCTGCAGACTGCCGACATCGTAATTGAGATATATACATGACCTGGACCTAACTAAAACAGCAACTTTACATTTTCAGACACGAAGCAAAATTCAGCGGCCATTTCATTGTAAATACGGATACATTCATGAATCATTAACTGACACCCCTGGGGTTTGAGACCATTTTTTTCTTAGTACCAGCAGCAATGGACATTTTGTTGTCCATCAAGAAAAGTAATTTCGGAAGAAAACTCATCACCAGTTTTGCGTTAGAAGCATTCCTTACATGCCTATGGACAATAGGACGCATACAATTGGTCCATAAAGCCGTGTACACATTTAACACCATCCCGGCCTTCTGACATTAGAGAGTCACAACTAGTGACTTTAAAGCTTGATGGGCCTCATGGCCTACAAGTACACTGTCACTTAACATAAACCAGACCAATCGTTAGCTTTAGTATACTTTCTAACAACACGTAACATGAGGAGGAAATGTTTTAACTCGGCATAATTGTAAATCTCTCCGCATGTTTGTTGAATTTCTGACCGTTTGAATACAAGTATGGCTCCCACGGGTACTGGTCGCAGCCAACTTGTAGGCGATACAGGAAATGACTCGTTACAATAGAAACGGAGTTTCAGTTTGAGTTGTGAGTTCAAATTTATTCTTTTGTGTTAAATCATGACTCGAAGCCTAATGTTATGATTACGGGCTGTTTACCATGGCATGAATGCACCATATTGGAAGAACACTGCGATGCATTCCTCGATATGACTTGTATTACGACTCAAGTTAGGCTTACCAGCCCAATTTTAATGCCTATTGAGTCGGGTTGTCACGGCTAGTTCACACTGGACCCGTATTCTTTCGCGTGAAACCACACCTGAAGGTATTTTCGACACCAACTTCATTAATACCGTATTCGATTTAATGAAGTGAGACCATGCCTCAAATTACGCATATCGGATACGGATTCAGCAATGCGCAGACAATAGGGAGAAAATTAACGCGCATGCGCTATGACTGCAACCAGAACGTTTTACGAGAATATAATCCAAAACTTATATATATGGTGCTGAATATGCGTTTTTTCTCTGGCAGTATGAACGCGAAGTGTACTGAATAACGTATGTTGAATTCGGGACTAGGGATTCAGTATTGGACACGCTTGTTGTGTGAAAATGGTTTATGTCAAAACATTGGTTTAAGAATGGTGTAAAATGCTATTTACTATAAATATACCAACTGGAAATGATGAAAACGCTTTCTCGCATAAAGAAAATTTTCTCCGTCACTCTAAAGAAAATATATGTGGTCTATTTTTTAAGTAATAGATTGAATATGTGTTGGTTAAGAAAATACTTTTTATGTGATGGTGTATTTTATTCCATGTTTTAAGCATACGACTATAAATAATTTGAGTCATATTTAACTAACTGGAATAAATTTGACTAAATATAAATAGACAAAAAGGTGTGCACCCCACAGAATTTGGTGCTTTTTGGTGCAATATGCGTTGCGTTGTGATAACGGTAAACTTCATTAAGTGTCGTTGTACATGAGAATATATCCCACTGCGTTTTTGTAAATTGTGTGTACATAATTTTGTCATGAATTTAGTTAATAGAATAGCTGTGAATCAAAGAAATTCGGCGACACAGCAATGAATTGTAAATGCTGTACACAGCGAATTATAGACAAACGGTGGCCAGTGTGTTTTCAAACAGAGCATGCAGTCAGTTACGTTTCTTACACAGTCAATTTAAACTCGCCCACAACAATATTAATCAGCTCGTTCATGGGGCTGAGTTTCAGCCTCATGCCGCTCCCAGGGGAGTCGCTCACCCAATTACATAGAACAAACCATCCAGGCTCTACAAAGTCGCATCGACAAATGGTCAATCCGCAGAGGGGCCCTTGTTCTGCCAATTGGTTGGAAAATCGAAACCTTGGTTCGCAGAAATTGGTTTGTTTTCTTGTTGGTCATACAGAAAGGCTTCAGCGCAGGACGAGCTATGGCTACAACAGAGGGTAGACCGCAGTCGTTGAAGAATCAATGGTTGTGTAATGAATAGTCTGGTTGATTAAGAGAGAAAATCTAATCTTTAATAATTTATTCTTATTTTGGTCTCACATGAGACCCAATTACTTTGTTTCTTGAAGAAAGCCTACATTTTACAAAGTCAGCCTAGAGCATATGTAAGTCGCATCATTGTTATTTAAAAAAAATGCACTCAGGCAGAAATGTCTACGGTTCATGATTGTTACAGATTAATTATATTTAGAATATCAATTATTTTACAAAATCCGTATGTGCACACCTGATTTGAAACATTTCTTATTTCTGCTTACATAAAATACGGAAAGGTTTTCAAACGAGGTAAACTTATTTCTTGGAGAATATCAATACGGTCGGTTTTGTTTGCAAGTTAATTATTTAAATGAAAGATATGATTTGATCACGGCAAGAATGGTAGAACTTGCATTATTACACAGTAACAAGAATGAAAACCTATGAATATTAATGAGAGAGAGAGAGAGAGAAAGAGAGAGAGAGAGAGAGAGAGAAATACTCCGGCATTTAAGCCGCGTATATTGAATTCTTCAATATATTTTTAATAACCAAGAAATTAATAGAACAAGATTAAATTTGAAAGCAACGTAAAAACATTTCTTATGGAGTATAAGATAATAATAAGCAAAACTTGTTTTGCAAAATAACACAGATAATATCATGTAATCTAGTGAGAAATATTTTCCGTCCTAGCAACAGTTACAAAGGTGATGAGCATGGTCAATTTCAAGTTACAACTTTGTTGTTACAAAATATGGCTGAGGCTGACTCATAATATAACATATTAGCAGTTCTAGGAAATTGTACCCCCATTTTCAACGGCCATAGCTATTAACCATTCACCTTACAATTCCATTCTCCCAAAGCATAAAGCCAATTCTATGAAGTATGAAGCAAATGAAGTATAAAAGTATACTTAAATAATACACAGTTGGACCTGTCTGAAAGGCCACCTCTCTAATATAACCACCTGTCTATGAAGACTACCCTTGAGTTATAACTGATCAATCTAGTAAGACCCTGTGAATTAAGGCCACTTTTAGCCATGGTTGTCTTATTACACAGGTTTCATTGTACTTCATATTTTAAATACAACAATATATCTTCCAAGTAGTAATGTTGGGATACAATTATGCTTGTAACTGATATACATGTTATAGAATGGTCATAAAATGTTATGGAAGCATCAGTTTTGACCATGAAACAATGTCAACCCAATTACCTTGCTTTTCACCAATTGGTACAGTTTCATTTGAAAAATCCCGTGTCTAAAAAATATCTGAGTTGATGTAATTATTCTTCCAGCAAAACTACCAGAGCACCTTATTTATTGATGGTTTTGCTATGAAGGCCTACTCTGGGGGATTGACTCAATGTAATATGGGACTGTGTACGCCGGCCATGGAAATAGCGGTGTACATGCCAAAAAAAGCAGGTGCACTTCAGTTTTTTTCCGGCAAAAGACCGCTCTGCATATACCGAACCCTTTAGGCTTCGCGGTCTTTTTAAATCGTTACCAAATACTTACCCGATACCTAATGTATTCGAGTTTGTACGCTATCATAGCGCTCATAATTTTGAATTAAAGGAAGAAAGTATTTCTGGGGTGCATTGTTTTTGGACAAGAGGACTATTACACAGAGATAGGCATTTCTTTGTCTTGCCTCAAAACAGCGGACCCAAGCCAGTACAATATAAGTTGTTATTCCTTATTTGGGGGTTATTCCATTCACATTTAAATCCTTACCTTAAAAGAACTTAAACACAGCTATTCACCTGTCTTGTTTATAGAATGTATGCAAGTTCTGGCTTACTAGCGTACATATTAATAAACTGTAGGTAATTCCTGCTAAGACAGATTCTTAATACGCATTTGCCCTGGAGGTATGAGGTTGTATAGCCTGTATATCTACATATTGTCGGAAAACACGGTACATATGCAGAAATGTGTTACTGAAGGAGACTGGTTGTACATGTGCGGAGGTAGAAAGGTCACTATTGCTGTTGCTGGTGAGATTATGTAGCAACACAGACTTTTGATATTGGTAAAACTCGTTGGACGTGTTTGGAGTTTTGTGGTGGCCCCTATAGTATGTTATAACACGTAGATATCAGCAAAACGGACAACCTTTGCAACATGGAATCGGGGCTTCTTGGTTTATTTTTATTAGAGCTCCAAGGGATAATATTTCAGATATCAGAATCGGCATATAATTCTTATCCTATTCTTGCAAACATCCTAATTCAATGAATAATCCCATTATATCCTTACGAAAATGGAAACCGTCATATTTCTGAATCGTTTATCCGACAACTCGTTTATCCGAAATTCAAAGTAAGGCAAAGAACATTTTCGTTTCCTTGTAACTTACATTCCATACAGGATACATAATAAATGAAAAACAGGTAATGTAGAGAAATATTTGTAAAACGTATTATTTGCAGACTATCATGTGATACTTTTGCAATGTAAGAAATGTATCACATGCTTTTAGCAGGGCACTCAGAGGTATCTAGTTTTGCTGACAAATATGGTGTTAGCGACAATTTCTTTGTACAAATTAGATATTTATATAGATAATTACCAATGTATACTTATTTATATACATGATGTACTGAATATACATAACTTGCATATTTGTGCACTCCTAGTTATATTTATTTATTGTTCAAGCAAATTTATATGAACTTAAAAAACAAACTTGGTTAAGCGGGACTTCCTTGCTTTACTACTTAAAGTTTAAAGGAAAAGTTTAATAATGTTTTTTCCTTTATCATACCAATAGTTATAACAAATAAAAACGAGACACTCTTCATGGCTCAGGTCGTGGTGAATCTCTAGAGATGGAGTGGAGAAAACCATGGGATATATACACCGGCTAATCAAGGCCACTCTCATGCATGGCGATATTGGGAATCAAACGTGGGTCGTCAGCGGAGGGAGTCGTGCTTGTAACCACTCAGCTGTCCAGGCCCTAAAATTTCTCTTAAACATTGAACAGTCCGTGACTTTAGTGAGGATGGAAACAACAACCAGATGGAAGAAGAAGAATCAAAAGAAGAATTAGATGAAGAATAAGGGATGGTAAAACACAAAGCACAATATATATTTCTTTTATTCAATATAATTCGTATATATCTCTACTGTCTGATAACTGGTTACTTGATCGTGCAGGCAGTTTGTTTGATTTTGAAATGTCAGGTCAGGCACGGCACGTTTAATATTAGTACATTAAGGTAATGCACATACCCATAAGTCATAAGAAATTTGCATTCTAATTAATGCAAGGCTCCGCTTGGTCTGCGGGAATACGGTAGGGCCTGTTAGAGTATAGGAACAGCTGGTGACAGCTCTGCAATTGAGCAGCAGCGGATCCAGTGAAGGGGGACGTATCAGTAAATCCAAAAACACAAAAGGTCTCGAAATGTGACAATATTCTTAATTAAAGCCAACTATTCACCTACATCTTCTTTATTATATATGCAGCTTCTAACTTATTCTGCCTTCCTATTAATTAACTCTAAGCAGGGGCGTCAATATAGGGGGGATGGGGGGTATATATACTCCCCACTTTTTGGCAAGGGGGGATGGTCAATGTTATCATACCCCCCACTTTTCAGAGAATAATATTATAATATTGCAAATGAAATTAATTAATAAATAGAATCAAAGACTTTGGATCCATTAACTAAAAAATGTTATATCTATAAACCTTGCTTAGAATTCACGAATACACTTATTTTCTAAAACATAATAATTATCTGAAAAATGATATGAGTTTATATATATATATAACAGTTATATATATATATATATAATGTATATATATATATAAATATATATGGTTGAATATGACACTCAGAGACGCTGAAGAAAGGTATATATATATATATATATATATATATATATATATATATATATATATATATACAAACTCATCCCCCCCACTCTGGGAGAAAAATTGACGCCACTGACTCTAAGTAATTCCTGTAAAGAAAAAATCTTATAACGTCTCTTTGATGGATGAATGAGCTTGTTTATCAACAGTCTGTTAGTAAACATACGGGTGTTGTTGACAAACGGATAAACCATGTTACTTAAAGTATATGGTTGCATATGGATTGAAAGGTCACAAGTTTTAAAACACCCCTTTACAAGACTATAGTTCCTCTGACTTGCGGATGATCTCCTTGTTGAAGGTGTTTTGATTATTTTTTGTGGGCCCCCGAATGTTAGAAACACCTTGCTACAAACAAAATTAACAACACATTTGCAGTGGAAGCAGCATTTTCCGGCCTGTTTTCATAAAAGTTTCAAAGGATTATCATTATCTGAAAGACGTCGGATATAGGAATAGACCCCTTTAGCAATAACCGAAAATAAACAGCATGTAGAGACTGAACACAGTTTCTGGTAAGATGTCATATGGCTTTTATTAAATACATCGTCCTAAAATCTATATATTAATAGCGTAAGGCGATTTTTGTGATTTTCCGTATCTCCTCTGATACCGCCGTACGGATTGCCGTGATTTTCGACATACATATGCTCTGGGTTTGTCCGAAGAGATTCCGCCCCCTTTTATTTGCAATATTTGCGTATTACCTGCATAATTAATAATTTTAATATTTGCTCCCCCGCGGGCGCCTCTTTTCTTTGTGTCTTCGGGCCTGGTAACACAATGGCCACAGAGTGTTTGATGGCGGGACAGAGTTTTTCTCCGGGGGCCCTATCTGGGCTTTTCTTAAATTTGCGCTGACCGGCCCGAAATAATCCCCATTGGTGATCCCTTCTCAAAAGGCAACCTCCGCGCAGCGAAAAGGTCTATTGTGCACAAGTAGATCTCGCGTGAGGAAAATGCTCAAAAGGGGGATCTTTCAAAGAATGTAAATTATCCAAGCGGAAGTGAAAGCAGGGTAGTGTGAAAAACCCGAACCCCACGGTCCCCGGACCCCATAAACCTATTTCCTCATTTTCCATTATTTATACCGATAAAAACAACACTATTGTTGATGTAAGGACAGAGTCCCTAAATGTTGCACATTTGTAAATAACCGATTCACTGAAAGATTTATAATTACAAAAAATATTTCGATGAAGACGGACCTCATTTACTTGAATTTGCCGACTGTTCAATTTTGACGGACCCCAGTAACCACCGCTCATATTTTTATTTATGACTAAAAGAGGACAAAAATAGCACTAATGTCACACACTAAATATAATATTTGTTATTTTAAATGAAAATATAATAGTGCGGACACAGTGGGGGAGATTTAATTTGAAGTGCACTAACAGTTGAGCGGACCTGAGACTGATATATCAGAGCACTTCCACATAACAACAGGTTTCGTGCTCCGTTCATAACAACCATGCAATTTTAAAGTTGGCAATAATATAAATACCGAAAGGAATTGTTGATTACTTGCATTTCAAGCAACTACAGGTTCCAAAATAATGATTTTGTAAATGTTTTAAATTATAAAACTTTTTAAAACGCTACACAAATGAAATAAATAGCAAATATAAAATTATGAATAAAAAATGAGACAGAAATGTAAAAATACAGATACAAACACAATAATAAATCACAAATGTGTCATGGCTAAACGTGATGTCAAATACATGTATGTACTAAAGAAATGTTAAAACAACGAGAAAACGGGGTCCGTGTAATCCGTGAGGTCCGTGCCCCAGTATCAAATTTTGTTGCAAAACAGACTTTTTTTTGTAACCAAACATAATATAAAATATGTCTTTAGATACGATTATGCTAAAATATCAGGACAAATTACCATGAGAGTTTAAGAATTACAAATTTTTCTTGGGTTCCTGGATCCAGAGTGGGATCCGGGTTTAACACACTGCCTGAACGCAGTGACTGTCTCACTGGAAAACATTGGCTCAGCTTTCAAACAGAAAGGAGTGCGTGATATTTAAAAATATATACAGCCATTAAATGTACCACATAATATAATGCTACCACGAACTTTTGCGCAGCGGGATTGCGGGATGTGAGTGCTCAGTTTTTGTGCGTTATAACCGGAATGCAATTATCGAGATCACGTCTCAGCGCTGTACTGTACTACCATGCAAGATATGAGGTTCCTTTACTGGCGGATTCATGTGTGAATTTACATGTCTCCTCTGACACTATGGTTTGCCGTGATTTTTGACCAACATATACTCCGGGTTTGTCCGAAGACATTCCACCATTCGGACAAGAACGTATTCGTACAGGTCATTCAGACTCCGACACAAGGTTAACTCAGAGACAGAACACTTACACCAAATGTCGGATTCAAAGAGACAGTAACATTGTACACCCAAAACATGAAACCATGACAGCCTATTTGATATCAGAACTAAATGCTCGCCCAAAACCGTGCGTAGCACGGGTAATTGCTAGTTTACTTTATTTTGGCATAGCTTAAAAAAAATAATGGACATTTATATATCAATTGAAAGCCAAGCCTAAATACTGATGAAAATGTGCTTTTAAGAAACAATGGAATGGCGTGTATATGGTTCGGGGATAAAAGGTGAAAATCTAAACACCCATGGCTTGAGAAGTTGGCACCATTATTAGTTTTCACGCTAAAGGCGTCGGACCTTATTACCAGGCTTACTAGGAGAAATATGCCGAAGTTTAACTAAAAGAAAACACAATAACATTGTATTTGTTTAATTAAGTATGTTGGTTCGGTGTCCAACGGAGTGTAGATTAAAAAAGCTGTAATATGTGAATTTTTACTATTTAAATAAATGGCACAGCTTTTGATAAAAGTTTTACATTTGTAAATTCTCCAGTTTTAAAATACAGTTTGCCACCAATGTTACATAAGTTCATCGCATGCTCTCTGACTATAGAACTAGAAAGTTAATGACATTTCAACAAAAACTCCACAAGTAGGTGATACCATGACTTTAAAATGTAGCAGATATGTAAATCGCCAGATTTAAACATGTCTCTCGGGACCACTCTTAACTCAGTTGCCATGGATATTTGAAAACCCGAATTTATTTTTCCCGTGCCTTGTATGGAAAACATCATGATTTTGGCATAGAATGTGCTTATTTTCGGTTGGGGCAATTTGTATTGGACGCGGGAAAGTCATACTGTCTGAATATCTCGTATATTTCCGTACCGCTTGCGATAAATTCAATTAATCATCCAGTTGGAACCCCCGCCCTAGTAATAATCCTCATTAGTGAAAATAAGACGAGAAATTTTGGCATATCGTCTAATGACCACGGTCGATATTTGTGAGATGCACTTGTCGTCTGCTCTGATCCCGCGCTGTTGGGGTCATTAAGTGCTCTGGCAGGCAGATGATGCGATGTACTTGACCTTTCCTCCAATCACATCACGGATCAAGTGGAATCCCGGCTGATGGTTTATTTGCGGGTTATTATTCTACATCTGGATGTCCATACAGTCGGGGATGTAACTATAAAACCAACTGACAGATGAAGCTCTCCACATAAGTTCATTTTGACTGGTTTTAGGAAACATTGATAAGGCTTACTACTGAACGGTGACACCGTCTTGCAAACGAAAAAGAAACAAAAAACAAACAAACATAGAGTATAACAAGATCATAGATGCAAAGAAAGAGAGAGAGAGAGAGAGAGATAAATATATTTATTTTACATGGATTGTACAACTAGTTATATTTACTAATGCATGGCACACTCCATGACACGTTAGTGGCGTACAATAGTCTTTAGGGGTGGGGGTTACAGACAGACATGCACGGAGAGAGAGAGAGAGAGAGAGAGAGAGAAAGAGAGAGAGAGACAGACAGACAGACAGACAGACAGACAGACAGACAGACAGAGACAGACGAAGGAGAGACAGAGAGATTAAAATGAGCAATTGAGAAAAATACAAGCAGACGGGCAACTAAACAGGCAGCCGGAAAGCCGATCAGACAAATCGACAGACATACACTAAACCCAGACATCAAAATGCTGAAAGAAGGACGGAGGAACTCACATCTGGGAAAAGCAAACACGAAAAAGCAGGCCCGGGCGATTATGCACGCAAACACAGAATCAAAACGAGGTAACTTCAGTAGCTAATCAAGAGCATCAAAAAAGACCGCACGGAAAAGTAAAATCCACCCAATTTTCCCGGCACACAACATTTTGACAGAAGGATCCTGAATACCAAGTCTATTAGATCCACATGACAGTTCCAGCTGATCCCGTCTGTCAGCCCGCCATTTATTCACTCCGGGATTGACTTCCGGCGTGGGATACCAGACGCAGAATTCTGACATGTAACTGAATCATGCAAATGCTATCTTTAACAAGCCAGCCAGTAATCTTATTTACTTAATTACTTATTTGATGGTTCTTTTTATCATGTTTCTTTTATTTAAATAAAATAAAATAAAATAATGGAAAAGGTCATGCTTTTTATAGCTATCCTCGGATGTTTTCAGTTTCTCGCATTTAATCGTTTAAATAAAATTAGAAACATTTTAACAAATTTCATTCATCAGCACCTTGTTATATTTTAAGAAAATATATATGATAAATAAAGTACAAAGTCCAAAGTTTAAAGTCTAAAAAGAATTATATTGAAATAAAATATTAGACTTTTATGAGCAGTAAAATGTATAAAGCAATATATAAAAACAAATGTTATTAAATAAATGATGGATAATGTAATATTCAAATAAAAAGAAGAGAGAGAGAGAGAGAGAGAGAGAGAGAGAGACAGAGAGACAGAGAGACAGAGAGAGAGACATAGAGAGACAGAGACAGACAGAGACAGGAACAAAGAGAGAGAGAGAAAGAGAGAGAGAGAGAGAGAGAGAGAGAGAGAGAGAATGAGAGTGACAGACTGACAGACTGACACAGACAGAAAGCGACCGAAAGACAAACCGACAAACAAATTCAGTGTATAGCCTTGTTCGGAATTGATCTTAACTCATTCAACACGCATATAAGGTGATAGCTTCAACCCTCTTCTAAATTCCCCACCCACAAACTAAATGAGAGACACCTGGATCCTCCCCTGGATCCGCTTCTGTACACCAAAATCAAATACAATTGTATCCTAAGCTGTGCTTGAAACCTATCATAAAATAATAATTATATTTTAGAAGGGATCAATATATTCATATCAAAAGCAATCAAACATACAAGTATGGTGTTTCTAACGTGTACTACCGTTCAAATGCAAATACAGTTTCGTGTTCAGTGTGATGGCGTTAATATTTTGTCGTTTGAGTCTTGATTTATTTCTTTCAAAGATCCGCTGATAACTGCGTAGAGGAGATATAAATAGGTAAGAGACAAAGGGATTCAAAAAGCAGAATTTTCAGTTTCTTCCTTCAATTTCTTCCATCTTCGCCAGTGAACAAAGACTACATAGCACTCCCTTGAGCAACAGTAATTACTCCATCTCGTCAGATGTTCTGAAAGTGCCAAAAGGTTTAGTGTCGGGTTCGGATTGCTGACGGCAGTTTTAAATAGCGTCCGCATTCATGGCGCACTACAGAACCGCCTATACAGCCATCCGATTATAACACTCCTCGCCCGGTGGCTGTTTACTGCATTCGTACTAAATCTCCTTCGTTTCAACCGCTGCGAGTTTCACCACCAGGGCTGGCACATTGCAAAAAAAATGTAATAAATCCAATGAGAGCATGGTATCGTATTGTGCACCCAGCTCCAAGTTTTAAACATGCAAGACCCGCTCTGGTTGGTTTGATTACACCGGTTCTTGCACAGGGCCATTAACATACCCGTTGCCTGAGGAGTGGATGTTCGATTACACTGCTTTACATTTTAACTTACTTTAAAAAAGTTACTCTGTGCCGTTTATATTATACAGACTAGTGCAAAGGTGCATTCCATGCGTATGTGGTATGCATGCGCATGCGGCAAGAAAACGTACTCCTGTGATTCCATTAATTCTTATTTGTATGCAGCTAAATTTTGGACATAATACAGCGCTATAGTCAAAGAGAAGTTATCCGCCAAAGGAATATACTATGACTGACTACAAAGTTACAATCCCTTTACGATTTCAACATTAAGTGATCGAAACGTGATGCATTCTTTTTTTTGGTTTTCCTTTGAATTTTCTGCCTCACATTTTCTCAGTAAACAACGTTAATTCATTTCCATGATATAAGAAAAATTACATCATTGCCAGATTTTTCCTTGTATTTATATCTTGACTCATAAAGATCCGTGATGAACCGTTAATATATATATAAAGCCCACAAACTGATGAGAATAATGCAATCCATATGTCCAGGGAGGCTGGCATCACCTTCTAGAACTTCAGTAACCATAGTAACCGGGAAATCCCTAGATAAACATTACCCAAATTACTACAGTCGTTTGGTTTCATATTATCCAGTATTTCGCCCGATCATGCGACGTAGATGGCTTTGAGCAGTGAACCTGTAACTCCCTAAATTCTGCGGTGCGGTCTGGCCCGGGGGCAAAGCTGTAGGCTGTTCTCGCGAGATCTCGTGAGAAATCTCACGTGACTAATAAATCATGGTTTTTGACAGAATAATGATTACAATGTGATCATAATATATTAACTTGGCCAGTCCCCGACCAACGATATCAAAATGTCTTTACGGTAGAGACCCAAAGAATGAATGTTTCCCCAAATGCTTTTGTAATCACAGTTAACACCCGTTTAAATACCCAATACTCATATTGGTATCCGAACGGCGAAATGTATGAAATGGGAATCACAGGACCCACAAAGACTTAGATAAAATCGACATACAAACAGATGACATAAAAAGATATCTTGTAATCTTAATAAAAAAACGCTTCCTCCGTAGAAAGAGCACCTCACAGGGGTTGATGAGTTACATTCTATATCAATATCTGGGTCAAACATTTATGTGACTTTTTACGGTGTCAAAGAGTGCAAAACCATCGATTTCAATTTTTTTCTCTCTTTCTTCTTTTTATGTGCCAGTGTTTGCGCTCGACATTAAATATAGCTTATTCTCTTTGGTCTCCCAGAGTACAGAAACATGAATTAGGCCAAAATAAGTTGGGGTTCTCAGGCACTTTTTTATAAATCAGTGCGCGAGGGTGATTTTTTTTTTACCTTTTTCCTGCATATTTCAATAAAAATGTCATTTGATCAAGGAAAAGCATGAAAATAACAGAATTGTTTTGCTAATAAGGTAAAAGCACTATACATAACAAAAGGAAATCTTATCCAAATTGTATTATTTTTTCACCTTGAAAGAAATGTTCGAGCGGCTGGAGGGTTAAAATTGACGCGCGCGGTGCCTGAGAACATGGCCTTATATAACTCAGTTTTTTCTTTTTTTCTTTTCCATTTCCTCTGCCTGTGTTCGCGCTAGGTTTCAAATAAATCTAATTCACTATGACCTATAGGTCATAGATTTGTTCCTGGTACCTATTTCGACCTTGGCCTAGTTGCCGAGGTCGCACGCGTGATAGACGTGTCCCCATTATCGCTCAGCTGTGGGCGTCGTGGTAGGATTCCACTGATCGATAAGTGATTGCAAACACAAATAAGGAAGCGCTCTCTAACATCAGGATTTGCTATGTATGATCTAGATTTAATTGTGTAGCTCCAAAATTAAACGAAACCTCCAGGAAAATTCATTTGCACTCATATTTGACTCAATGACCTCATAGGATGTAGATGACTTTTTTTCATTACATCATCTAAAGAAAAAAAAAACAAAAAAAAACAGACGGAGCACCATTTATTTGGTCATTGAATCAGCACCTATAGTACCGTCTTCATATACGACAAATGTGTCGAACCAGCAGCGTCGATCAACTGCAAGTAATATTTTATTTTAAGTATGTCATTCATGTCACAGAAATCTTTTAAACATTTATGAACGCACGATAATATGAGCGTAAGTCAGAGATCCAATATCCAAGGACAGCAGACACAGAATCCAAATTTCCGGTCACAGGTGTGGCATGTTTATTCAACCAGAAAGCTAATCATAAATGTACTATTTTAAACTCTAGATATAGACAGATCTGTAAAAAAAGTTTAAATTCAAATGTCGCTTTTTCATGAAACGGATATTACAAACCCTGCTTATATCATAGTTCATTGGCTACAGGATAATTACCATTTTCTATTGGACAGTGGAAATGATAGTTCTGCACAGTGCTTTGAATGCCGGGCTAATTATAATTTTAAATTAAACAAAATAAAAATAAATAATATTAAAATAATATTAAAGGGACCTATTCACATGACAGATATGAACATATACAGGAAGTAGTGTAGTACTTAAGTAGTCTTTTCTCTTTTTATGGTACCTGCAAAATATTTCTTTCTTACGTTGTCTGCTTGCTAATGTACATAAGTAAAAATAAACTTCGAGCGCGATCAATGCCATAAAAACATAAACATATCGCACTCACCACCGGGTACCGTACAGCGGAACTTCACAAATCAAGATTTGTTAAGGTCCAACCGGTTTTTCTTTTGTGCATTTTTATTCATGTTTCATCTTTCTCTCTCTAGTGCTGAGTTAGATGAGACAGGATATAGGCCATGATTGCCTTTAAAAAAACCCGATAATATTCGATTTTACGGTTATTTAGGAATGTGTTTCGTAGTAATATTATAAACCATAGACTAGAAAGTATTATGTTATTTATGGTTGCTAAGATCGTGCTTTTAATATTTCTGTTCAAATTGTATGATAAAAATTTGTATGCATTGGCATAAGAAAGTCACCACGCATAACATCGTTAAGGTGTACAATTTATCTAATCATGCTTGTTTTAGGGGCGTGGTAAAAAAGCGTTACTCCCCTCTAAACTTTGCCAATACACGTCAGCTTGCTGACAAACTTTCCTAGCAGACAGAGGTTCTTGTCTGAACACTGTTCTCGAAGTACTGTCTTGTTGCATCCCCACCTCCTCATCGAACCCCTAAAAGGTTTATATCTTCCATTGTTTTTAAACCGCTCATGGGGCGGCCATTCTGCTAAGCATTAAAATCCGAATGTCACGGATCGCTTATTGCAATTTAGGTATACAGCTTGTGTTATCTAAAAGATTGTGTAATAACTATAATACAGGGAACGTCTAGAACAATCCCATGTCTGTGACAACAACAACAGATGTGTGACAAATAGTAACATTCTTGGTCTGAACCGTGATAGCGGGTCTCACTGTAAGTGTTATAGAGATCCTCAAAATAAATGCAACCCTATGTATTAAGCCACAACCAATACATTTGCATATATGTGTAAAATATATATAAACATCCTCTGTTTCTCTTTATATTCCACTTATATAAAAGTAAATGAAGTCGTTCGAGAGATGTGAATGAGGGGATTGATCCCGCTCTAGATTCGATGGGTAGCATCATTATGACCTCATAATTATCCTTCCAAGGAATTGTACAGTTATCCTGGGGTGTTTTTTATCTAAGGGAATAGGGAGTAATACTGAATACGTTGGGATAAGTGATAAATGGGTAAAAGATATTATATATGGCAGGAATAAAACATAAGTAAATTATTTTGAGTACCTGGTAGTCTTCTGTAGGGTAGGTCTTCCCTCTTCGCCTATGCGTAGGCTTCTTGTACCAAAACCAGATGACACAATTTAATCGATTGGTCGGGAGTTATGGCCAAAGATGTATACAGCCGAGCTCCCAAGATGCATAAGAAAGACTCCAAACGGCCAACAACCAAGATCAATAAAATTGAGCATGACGCTGCGCGCCTCTCGTCCATTCCCGCGAGACTTCAGTCCAGGCCAGTATGATATAGTAAAGCTTTGGGTTTATTTATTCTAAATCCCCATTTTAACACCGCGTCGGTACCACAGCAATGTATCTCATTGCTAAATACCCCGTCTGGTAAGTATCAATGCAAATGTAAGGTTTCTGTGGGGATTTCTCTAACATTTACAAGGGTTCAAAAGTGTGCTCATGTGGGATTGGTGCCCGGGACCAGTGCCAGGGGCTGTTTCCGTTGGGCGTTTGATGTTATCAAGTCTCACGAAGGGTATTTGATAATTTTGTACATTCTAAAGGAATAGTTAATAAGGAAATATTGGAAGATGATTAATATACTCCTGTGAGCGCGGGTATTCCCGATCAGGGACCCCTTGTCCTGCTCGGAAATTATCTCCAGTCACCGTAAGCAAGTGGGCGGTATATGACGGGCCGGGAACTGGGTAAAGCCAAAGAGTGTACTTGATCAGTCATCATAATATATATATATATATCTTCGTATCTATATCCCTATAACGTTATTTTTTGCATACATATCTCTCTCCCCCCCCCTCTCTGTCTGTCTGTCTGTCTGACTCTCTGTCTGTCTGTCTGTCTGTCTGTCTGTCTGTCTGTCTCTCTCTCTCTCTCTCTCTCTCTCTCTATATATATATATATATATATATATAAATCTAAAAAGTATCAGAAGCAAACCTTTCACAACCTTTCGCGTTTTCCGAATCACCCACAATGTAGACTCTACCATCAGTAACGTTGTATGTACTTTGATGTAACATATTGCAGTTAGAGTAAGATGACAAAGTGATTTCGCTATGGTCGTGACATAGTGTCGGTTGACCTAATCTGTTATGTGTCGTTTGTATATACTGACGTATGTCTCACGACCAGTCTCGATGCCAATTTTTTAGGGTCGTTGACTTGATCTCGGAGGTCCTGGCCTCTCACATGGTCTCGGTGTAGAACCTCACAGATTTCGCTCCAACAGGCGAGGACTTCACCATTATTCGGACCCTACGCAACAATTGAAATACAAAAGGTTTAACAATTACATATCAACATATTACTTATTCCAACAAGTAATTACCACAAAAACATCCATGTCTATGTAATTTGTCTTGGAGCAATTCTTATCCAACATATTTAAACGGACTACATTACCTCATCACTACCTACGCCCCTTTATTTTTAGAAGCCCAAGAGCATTGTAGGGAAAAGGAGTACTTTACCCATAATCCCTTACCAGCAGAGTCGTACTCTTGTGAGTACGATTCTGCGCACTGTGTCAAAACCAACGCAGTTTTACATGTGACATGTGATACCCGCTAGGGCCACCAGGTGGCAGCATCAGATGCCGCATAAATGTCTGCAATCATGGCAAGTGAATCGATTGTAACAGGCACACTTGTTTTTTACTTATATTCATATAATTATGAGACAACACTGCACAAATATAGTCAGCTGATGATTTCCGATCGAGTTATTTCAGGTCTTGGTCGTTTCTTTCCAGAAACTCATCACACCGGACAGACAGTGCTACCACATGCACTGTTTTCACCGTTTGAGCGATATTACAAGCATCACATGGCTAACCAACCTACCCACAAGGTAGACAAGCTTCCCTTAGTTTGACTGCTTATGAACTTATATTATGCTAAAATCTTCTATAAATAAAGCTTAAAACAGCTTTTCAATCTTCCTACATGGCTGCTGTACCTCGGGGAGATTTGTCTGTAGCACCGTGTTTTATCAGTAAAAATGTTTGGGTAGGTTTTGTGGGAAATTCTTATGCTTAATCATAAACAGCAATCTTCACTGCCAGTGCATGGCTTTATATTAAAATGATGGGTTAGTAAAGTACATGTTGTAAGGGACACGAACAGGTCCACAGTTTTGTTAAGTGTGTCAAAGATGACAGTATCACAGAGACTGCTCGTAACGAAACGGTTTATGAAAAAGTGTAATATATTATACAGTCGTGTATATATGGAAACAAACTCCGTTGTATTTGCCGCCAGTAGGTGGCTTCGGTTGACGCAATATACAGATTTTTTTCACCGCTTTTTGTTTTATATGACTATACAATTTAAGAAACCAATATCTTTGATAGACCTTTTTACCTGCTCGGGGAACATGTAATAAATGCAGCCGTCTCTCCTGCTGGAGAATCGGAAATCCCGAATCTGCCAACCGTGCATGGAAGGTACATGGTGCAGGATCAAGAGAGCATTGCTTGGGGTTACGACCTCGGCCCAAGGGATTTATCGCGGGATAAAGAATGGTCACAAGGGACAGTTAGCTCAGGACCCATTACTTACAACGGTTGTGCGTTTGTGTTAAGGAGTTACAATGAGACCAAGACTGAAAATATTCGGAAATCTCGTCTTAGGTCAAAGGTCACAGGTTGAACGTTTATATTGAAGGGATTAGTAGCCATGCACGAACCCCCTACGTATCAATATCATTATTATGCATAAAGAGACAGTTTCAGCTTTTTTTCTTTGACATTTTGGGAAATTCTCAGAAAATTTACCTTGTGAACAGGAATTTTTAGTTTCAGGCAAACTAAAGCATGTTTCTTTTTTATTAAAGTAACCGCCTCTAATTTTTAATGCTGACCTATCTAATTGTTACGCTAAGTATTTACATCTGCAGAGTTCCATTTCGGTTTGAGATTATGTGACAAGGGGGTAGCTCTCGCTTCCTGTCATTTTATTTTATGTCACCAAGGCCCCGTGTTTACCGCACCTGTAGGTCCTCGGTATGTCATCATCCCCATTGCTAGGGCATAATACCGAGTAATCTCCCAAAGACGCACTCCTTTGTGAGTGATACACAGCTGTGAGGAACAGCCTTCCCACAAAGCTTGCAGAGCGCTCACCCTGGGTTGGGGCAGACCGTGAAAATATCACCGCTCCTATCCTGAGATTTGAACTCATTTCCTCCCGGCTTAGGGTCCTCTACCCCTGAGCCACAGAGCATGGTTAGCCATTTATAGTTTAGTGCATGGTGGTGGGGGGGGGGGGGGGGGGGTGTCACTCTGATACATGATACTCGCCAAGAACTAAAGAAAATCGAGAAGACACACATGTATACTTCCTTGTCTTTTATTTCTTGTAAAATAATATACTCAGAGAAAAAACGTTTCATTTTGGAATTTTAATGCCTAAATTGTCCTAAAACTTCAGACTTTCACAGACAGGCATAGGATATGGTTATAGAAACGAGTGACCTTGTGTCTTAGTTTAAAGATAGTCTCTCGCGCCTGTCTTCATCGGTTGATGCTCCTTGGGGGTCAGGGAAGGAAACAAGTCTATTCGTTTGATTGATCGTAAGTAATAGTCACCATTTATCAAAATAAATTTGTCCGCGTCTGGCAGGGCGCCCTATACGTCAAGTTCTGTTCCATCCGTTCTTAGGCGACCCCTTCGACGCATCACAAAGATCATTGAGGCAAACTACTTAGCAGAGATCACGGTGACCAGGGGTTAAACGAATCCATGTCGCTGGTTTATACAACGCATTTTACTGTGTCACAAAGTATACACTTCAAATGATAAAACTCCCGAGACGAGACCGATTCATCCCGCAGTGAATGGGTCACGTGACCAAATAATACATCCAGTTTAATCAGTCATAATGGTGTACCATTATTGATGTTGTCTGATTAGGGCCTGTCTAGTACATTAAAGCTGATAATAAAGTAAAATAGTATCGCAGTGAATAGGTCACGTGACTAAGGAACTCGTTCTGCAGGCGGGGGGGGGGGGGGGGGGGGTAATTATGGGAAAACATCCACATAATCAACTAATAATTAATATATAGGAGAAGGGTACCACAAGTTATAAGTCATGTGACCAAATAACTAATTAAGTGATCAAAATGTATCATTATTAGTGATTTCATACACGAATGTCTAGTTAATAAAGAGGATATTTATATTTGAGTAATATTGCCATCCCTTAAGTAGAATGCGATTAGATATTTTTTTATAACATACGACGCCGATGCAACGTCTACACCGGGTCACGTGGTAACGCAATTTTGACCTTCTTACAGTAGAGAGTGTGCGGCCAGCGTCCTGATTGTCAGAGTGCCCTTACATCCTTCAACGAGGAACGCACTTTCGAATTCTATGAGGAAACATATATATTCGCCATTTTTGACAACGCCTTAATGCCTAAAAGTTTGCTGTCATTTCACATAAACCAGACAAATCGTTAGTTTTTTTAG
The DNA here is from genome assembly GCA_026874595.1 of Sipunculus nudus. NCBI lineage: Eukaryota > Metazoa > Annelida > Sipuncula > Golfingiida > Sipunculidae > Sipunculus > Sipunculus nudus. The sequence continues at coordinate 15,734,327 of CM049317.1, forward strand.
TATAACTTCCTAACTTCCTAACTTCCTAACACCTACCATGAGCGAGAAAAATTCCTTTTTAACATAACATATTGGTTAATCCCTCTGCATGTTTAATACAGGCTCGGCTAGCACGGGTTACCAACCTTCCCTTTTGTGTTAAGCCATCATTCATAGCCCAATGTTAAGATTATGAGCTAGTTTACCATGATATTAATGCAACAGGATGGAAGACTTCTGCCACGCATTCCTCGGTATGGCTTGTATCACAACTCACGTTAGGCTTACCAGCCCAGTATAAGTGCCTACTGGGTCGTGAAGTCACGTGGTAAAGTAACCTCCACGCAGGGTAAAGAAACACTCTGCAGAATCGGACTAACATGAGTACAACTCTGCTCGTTAGAGTTTTTGGGCGTCGAAATCTGCCACCCACAATGCACCGGTGCTTCTGATACACCAGCGGCGTAGGTAACAAAGTACATGTAGTGAAGAGGGCAAAGAAGTCCGTTCTAATATGTTGGGAATTGATTCAACGAAAATTACATAAACATGTGTTTTTTGTGGTAAGGGTTTCACAGAATAAATATTTTTTTAAGCTCTCGCAAATGAAATAAAGGTATATCCTTAAATGTAACAAATGTTGGTTTTGAAGTTTGACAGTTGAGACAAGTAGTCCGACTGTCCCACAGTGCCTAGCAGGAAAAGGTTGGGGGTCAAAACTCGCTCTGGCAGATTAAGCTTGCTTGACGTAACTTTGATCCGGCATCTGACCCACTTTCAACCTTGGCACTGTAAATAACACGTGACTTCAGGTCCTTCACAGATCCTGCCGGGATGTTCTAATGGTTACCCCTATATCATCGTTCATCCCAATGATCCTTTTGAAAATACATCTTCAACATTTCTGGAAAAAAGGTGTTATTAAATTAATGCCCTACAATTGCTCTGCTCATGGTTATTCATTTTTCTGAATATGCTATTAACGTCACGCATAGTTCATGGTTAGATCAATTCAAACACAAAAACCAGGATACGACTTTCATAAGTTTTCATTAGTGATTTTGAATTTTCATGACACCAAACAACCAATCAGCAGCTTTTAAATGTAGTTGTATGAACATGTGACCTGTAACCTCGACCTTCATCAATGCTTTTAATGAATTACTTGTAATAAATAGTTTGTAAGGTCTGGTCTTGGTTTTATCCTAGGTAGTTATGCGCAACAGCCGGAGGAGAGACAGGGAAGAAGAGATCAAGAAGCAGGGGCCAACTGGAGTGGGATACTCTCTTTACACAGCGCTTTACCCATAGGCCAACTACCTATATCGTAAGCGCTGTTTGTTATGACCTTGTATCCAATCAGATGAGACCCTGTGCTGGAAGCAAAACGGTTTACCAGCCAAGCGAGGAATACACGAAGCCAATGTTGTTCATTTCGTTTTGAGTGACAGCTCATCGCCCCGGCGACCGTTTGAACAGGCCAAGGGCTCAGAGATATTGCCCCGCACGTGGTTTCTGGGCGGAGCCTGATGCCTGTCGAGTGTTTGTTGACTTGCATTTGGTTGGCTGATTGTCACATCAGCAGTTTCTTAAGCAGACAGACAGGCCCGAGTGCACAACCTTGCGTTTAAATGCGCCATAAACGGTCAAAGCGGGCAGCGTGAAAATCAGTAGCTTCTTTAGTAGCGAAAGATTTTCGCTGCCTCGGGAGCGTAGAGTCGGATGACTGGAGCAGTCCAGAAGAGAGTGCGATAGAGGCGTGTCGTCGATGACCTATGCTCCACAAGGAGCGATGGGCCTAAGTAAGTAAGTAAGTAAGTAATTAGGCGTATGCCTCATTCCTCCATTTTGTAGCTTATCATTAAATTTAAGAAAAGATTCAAATATTTCATCGGGCGTCCCATTGTGGAACAGACTAGTCGTATGTCTAAACGTTGAAGAGTGTCATGTTCTAGTAATAGGCCTACTACGTTTGTGGCGGAATAAATATTTGTTTTATCGTTACAAAGGAAAAATGTATTTGAAAAGGAAATACATACAACAGATTTAAAAAAAAAGTATATGTACCGATTGACATGGTACCATTCTCTTGTGAGATTGAGGTAAATAGAATCGAAGGAGACTTGGGAAGAAAAGGAATAGTTATGACATATTGTTTTGTCTTTTCTATAGTACCGAGTGGAATAAGATAAAACGATTTGAAACACAAGTATTAAGCTACAGTTCTGCAAACAAATTCCCTAACAGGTCCCTGCAGCTCAAACCAATTGGCACCCTGACAAGGCACTTTTCATCGAACTCCTTTGGAAATTTGAGATGACAGATGAGTTGAATACACCTGACAGCTACGGAATGGTGGCAAGGATGTAAATAGATAACTTGTCTGTTATCGTTTATAGAACGATGTTTCAGGTCAAGCTGATTCTGTTTCTGAGCAGTGACGAGAGAGAGTGAACCGAAAGTAAAATCGGCGCCTTGAGCCTCTTATTGCAAGTCACATAGTCTTGTTTCTTTTAAAAAGAGAGTATTAAAGTATGTTATTTTATAAGTGCTCTGCAATGTTGTTATGCCATTCTGCTGTACAACTTCATTACTGATTGATCGCCTTTCTTTAGAAATAAAGCCATAAATAAGAAAGTGTTAAAATATATCAGACTATCACATGACATGTCTTTCTATCACGTGACCAAATCATCATGCATAAGCATTTTATCCCCTGGATATTTCCAAACATTGTGATTACATGTACTTTTTTTTTAATTTAGCAAGCTGTTGGGTCAAAACTGAGTGAATGTACCAATGACTGCACCGATGTTATTATACAGAGCGGAATTATGTTCAAGTGCAAACATCCCATTTGCATTAAGTGTCGGGTTATTTATCCCATTTGAATTAAGTGCGGAGTTATTAATATATTATTAATTAAGTGCAGGGTTATTAATCTCATTTGCATTAAATGCAGAGCTACTATTAACCCGGCATAAACATTTAATTGCTTAATACAAATTCCAATAAATGTAATTGGAAAAAAATCCTTATATGCTATCACAACAATAGTTTATTAACTAAGTAGAACGTTTATAAACGTCTCATTGTAATTATATATGATCATTATGTTAAGCAAACCTAGGAGATGTAGTTGAAATGCATATGTATTTTTAAATCCATTTACATATTTATTATATTGACATTTATATTTGCATTTACTTCACGTGAAACGTTTGTATTTACATTTAAATGTTACAAGTAACATTTAAATTAAGATCTGATATAGACATACATCTGCTCACGGGACACACTGACGGTGCATACTTAATGTGTAAGGGCACTTAAGACGGTATCGTGCCAGTTTAAATCTTCATGTCCGTAGCTTCTCTTATAAAAACAAATTTAAAAGACACACCAGTGTCCATTATTTGAGGCTTCACAGTGTATGCATGTTGGAATATAATTTTTAAAACGGGTACATATAAAAATATTTATATAAAAATTGATGCAAGAATCGAATACAGAAAGGGGGCCGGGGCGTCGGCACTCACCCCTTTTACATTAGCCCCAAGCATATTTAAGGGTTCATTACCCTTTTTTTCGGTATGAACCCCCCTCACCCATTTCCGGTCTTTTCTAAGGTTTTCTTATTTGTCTTGATGAACTGACCCCCCCCCTTCCAAAATTCTCAATTCGCATATGTATATTTTTCATTTGCGGTTGGAGAAAAATAGGATTACTAGGATTTATTTGTAGTATGTTTAGCGAGTTTACATGGAAAATAAACAGGTTTTTAACTCTAAATTGAAAAAAAAACTTGTCATCGACGAACCTGTCATCAAATTTAGACTCTTCTTAAACGCTAAATGGAAAACTATACATATAAACGATGCTAAATTCAAAAATAGATTATCCTCGAACGTTTAAAATGAATAAAAATTATAAAATTAGCTGGGTGATACGACGCAGTATCAGATATAAATTATAAACTATTGCAACTGGGAATTAGCCGCAGCAAGTCTATTTTCAGTGGGAGGATCAATTAGAAAGCAGGTTTTCTCTTTTATTGTCTACTTCCTGTTATCAATATATGTATGAGGAAGTCTATGTTAAAAATGGCGGATCGCGTGATCGTTCTAATGAAGAATAATTGCGTTTAAACCAGGGAGCAACTTTACAGTCGCTTAAAATTACTTTCCCATAAACTCACCTTTAACTTGTCACGTACATGTGCGTGAGTTTAATTTAGTGGCAGTGCAATGACCATGTTGACTTACTTTTTTAAATAGAAAACAAGACGGAAACCTCTCTACAAATGTTTATTTAACAGAAATCAAATATCTTATTGTCAGTTTTCATTTACAATTATTGTTACCTAATGAAACTCATTTACAATTATTGTTACTTAATGAAACTCAAACTGAAAAGGTATATATATTTATATATACGTGATAGTCGCCTTAGCTCTTTGACACTAGCATGCAGTTAAACATCAGCGTTATTATGACTTCTGAAAATCAGTTTCGCGTGACTCTAATAAGAATCAGACATACAAGTAACATTAAAAGTAAATAAATATTCTTGTTTAAGGATGAATAAAAGTATTTATTTTAAATGACAATATACCGAATAATTCTCCTCTGAGAGAATAGAAAACTTTATTACCACGTGTACCTTTTGGTATATCACAGATACAGTACAAAGCGCAGACTCCATGTGTTCATATTAACAGGTTCACGGCACGACATATAACAAAGTTATCTCTTGTCTGAAAACTAATTATTCTACGACTTTGGCAAAATGTGGGCGCTGTTGTTGAAAACGATGAAAAATATTGAAATCGTAAGAAAAAGAGCACAAGTCCTTACATGAAAATTATATTTGTAAGGCGACAGGATGTTTACCCGACCTTACCTTTCCCTCCTACGCCACAAATGTCTATTAAGCAGTGGTAACTTGACATTCGTTCTACAACTCATTACACTTAACCACTACTTCCAATAGCAGAGTTTGCTGCGTTATACCACCAGGGAATATACACACGGCCAAGAATAAAAAGGCGACATCTAGTTTGAAACACGAAAAACTCTTCAGAATTATTATTTTCCGATTAGTATTTCTGTTAAATCTTGAAAAAAAAATCTAAAAGGGGAAAAACTGTATTTAAAAGAATTTATTTGTAATCTTTACCTAACCGTCTTAGGGGTCGTATAATTACAACTTCCAGGCACACACGTATACATGTTATACACACGACAAATTAATAATATCTCCTGCCGTCCTTTTTGAAGTATGCTGTGGGAAATCTTATGCAACCTTATTCGCCATAGCCCAGAATCAATGTCCAACTGCAAGCCATAATAGATTTAACGGTTTGGTCTTTTTTTTCAAGCAACACCTATAAATAGATATAATAATAAATATATGTAATTATAATGTAAAGTGATGTTATGTTGATTATATGGTTCTATGGGCCGGAGGCCTTTACATCTGGATAAACTATTATTTTTATATAATTATAATAAATATATAATACTTACAGTGTTAATAGAGATCGACAAAAAATAATCGCCTCAAAGAAACATACTGCTTTTTTGTTAAAATAGTTGCAAGGCAAAACACAAACGGTACAGTCCAAAATTGTGGCGCAAAAATACAGTAACCACAAAGACGAATTAAATGTCATAAGGACCTAAATGAGTTTTTTATTTTTTCGTTGAAGAAAAATATCTGTTTGAGGATAGGTCACACTTTCCTATCCTCCCACGACAGAACTCCCCCTACTTCTATGTGGGAGAGTATCAAATTAATATGGTCACGTGACTATCATTAGGCGTTAGAAGTTTCAACTTTCTTCTCCGGGCGGAGGCAGCACTTAATTACAACAGTCGTTACCCGCTTTCAGCTAATACCTTCACACTCACGAACAATTCGCCTTTGTTTCCTTTGCATGTTAAAACAACTCATGTCTCAAATGACATGCGGAAAATATGACAAACACACGGATGCACATGAATCATAGACACTCAATTCAGAGACCACAAAATAATACAGGTCTTTTGTTACATGTTTTACACTTTGGGTATGTTATATTCTGAATGGAAACGAACAAAAACGTGTGGTAATGACAATGAGTTTTTGAAAATTTAATTAAGAATAGTGTTCAGGGAATATCTCGTGCACCCTCCCACGCCTATACTGAGTCCGTATCCGCGTGTTTAGATGAAAGAAAAAGCGAAAGCAAACTTTAACTGGTGCAAACCTTAATTCCTGATTCCTGCATGTTTCGCTAGTCTGATAATTTAATGAATGCTTGGAAGAGTGAGAAAGTGAGAGAGCGAGAGGGATAGAGAGAGAGATAGAGAGAGAGAGGAAGAGAGGAAGAGGGAGAGAGAGAGAGAGAGATAATGGGGGGGGGGAGTGTGTGTGTGTTCGCGAGAGAGACAGAGAGAGAGAGAGAGAGAGAGAGAGAGAGAGAGAGAGAGAGAGAGAAAGAGAGAGAGAGAGGGAGAGAGAGAGAGAGAGAGAGAGAGAGAAGCAGATACATATACAAACAAGCACACAGACAGCGACATAGAAATTATGAATGTGTGTGTGTGTTTGAAAGAAAGAAATAATGAGATCACGTTATCCGATTCATATGTATACTGACTCATGAATAACGGGCAAAATCTATGTAAATTAACGTTATTTGTCACCCGCTGTTTTATATAAACCCTTAATGAGATGGCTGTGAAAGTATTAGACTGAATAACTAGACAGTGTTGTCAGTCAGGTCAACAGGACCATTGTTTAGGGGAGGTAGGGAGACCAACACAGAGGCAGATATACATACATACAGATAGAGAAGGGATGAGAGAAGAGAGAGAGAGAGTGGAGAAATAATATATATATATATATATATATATATATATATATATATATATATATAGAGAGAGAGAGAGAGAGAGAGAGAGAGAGAGTTTACATGCTGTAAACTTACTGGACCGAGGATACATGCAAAATGCTGTCACATCCTACGATATTGAAGGAAAGAAGGAAAGACGAAAATTTTTACCTCTTTTCCGTTTATTATTGATTTTCTGAAAATTATATACAATCAGTTCTAAAGTTTCCAGAATAGAAAGTCTTAAGGGTGATGAGTCACACAATTTCAATGAGAACAGTGCTGTTTCAGATGTTTTGAAATTTTATAAGAACAATAAACTTTAATTACCACATCCCGAACCCGTGGCCATGTAATGAAGTCAGTACCTACTACATTGTAGCTACAGGGTAACAGGTGGGAGTTTGTAGCATAATGAAAATAATTAAGAGAGGTCTGGAGCGTGATGTAAATAATGCACTAATGTTTCTAGTTGACCAGGTGCCTGACTTGGTATGTTTTTGAAATTTGTAGCGTAAACATTTAATTAACACCAGTCTGAAAGCTGACGTGGGCGGTACAATGTTAAAGGTGCTAATTCACCTACCTTTTGAAAAAAATCAATGTGATGTCTGGCTTTCTTTGTGTATATATTAATGGTCATAGGGCAATTTTGGTTGTGAAAAGTTTTTTTGAGGCCTTCGTGAAGGATGTATGAACTTGTTTATCAATGACATGTTTATAAACACAGCAACTTTGACAAACTGGAAAATATGTAACCTAAGGTGGTAGGTATATGCGGAGGTAGAAGGGTCACTTGTTGCAAAACGCAATTTTCAAAGCTCTGGCTTATCTGACTTGCAGGCAGCTTCCCTTGCTGAATTTGTTTTATTTTGGCGGACCCCCATATGATAAACGCGTTGATATAAACAAAACAAGCAGCCTGTGTGCGGTGATATCTACATTTTCTGGCCTATTTTTATTAAACCTCCAAGGGACTACCTTTAGTTTTAAAAGGTTAGATAGGTGACTGGGCCCCTTTAAGTGGAATTGGAAGGAACATACTAGTATCCGTGGGATAAAGACATTGAGATCTTAAGTCTAAAAAAAGCTCGATCCCTTCTCCTTCCATGCGAATTTTGAAAACTATTTTCCTAACTCGCTTTTCCTAAAGATTACAGCTGATACAGAGTAAACCGACTTAACCACATGGCTTCCACAGTTTCCCATTACCAATGTTTCAAAAGGTTTCTCCTGGGAGAATCCACCCTGGTGTCGCATAATAAAGCTGCAATGGCGCGTACTGCTTTTTGGCTATAAGGTACTAGTTGTCCAATATATAACAAAATAGAAGTAATAAGACAGGTCTGGGACGTTATATATATATATATATATAATACAATATCACTCGCCAGGAGGGTACGCGTTTATTCATGTGTGCGTGTGTGTGTGTGCGTTTGTTCATATCATAACATAACTCACTCAATAATGAACGGAATCCTATGAAATTTCAAGGCATCTTGGGAATGGTCAGTCTCATGATCCTAGTCTAAGAAGAACTTTCTAGAATATTCTTAAATGAACAGTCACTTATGCACGAATGAACCAGGGAATATGGGCCGAATAAATGAATGGAATCACGGGTTGGTGGTTGGTGGTTGGGGGGAGGGGGGGGGGGCTGGGATGGGGGGGGGGGTGGGGGTGGGGGTGGGGGTGGGGGCTGGGATGGGGGTGTTATGACAAAACAGTGGGGATGAATCACCCCCAGAAACCGCATGAGTGTTACACCGAGCCTGGTTGATACCAAGATTATCGTGTGTAAGCCCCTGTCACATAGTCCGAAACCGGAGTGGAAATCTGCAGATGTAAAAATTCTGAGTCAAACGAGCATTCAAACATGGAGCCGGTTACCTCCACCACAAAAAAAATTGAAAAAAAAAAAAAACAACAGGCACAGTAAGTAAACGCAACCCCCCAATTCTAGATCAATTCTATCTCTCCCATATGATAATCTCCTTTTTTTCCGCCGATGATATATATATATATATATATATATATATATATATATATATATATATATATTAAAGGAAAATATAAAGAAAGTATGACGAGACAAAATGATAAGCAGACAAAGGTTAGTACACAGCATACAAGAAGTAAATGATAACAAATGAAGAAATATGGATATAACAATAGAAGAAATATGATTTCTTATCAGCATGTGTTAATTAAATGGAATTTAGGAGGACCTGATCACTTTGCGTGCAGGCCTTAATACATGTATATTATTATGTAGAAATGAGTAAGATTTAAAAAAAAACCAGTCTAACACTTTGCACTTCTATAGATGATTTTCGCTCATTAAACCAGCACGTCAGATATTACATTAGCTACTCAAATATGAAAGAAAATATAGATTTATTGTATCATACCATGTAAAGTAGGTGTGTTATTCTAACGAGTGCTCGTGTATCCGGACACATCATTAAAGGCTACGTTTAATGTATGGTTTCTAGATTTTTTATTGTATAATCATTATTATCAGGAAATAAAGATGGTTCTTTCATTATATTCCTTGAAAATATTACCATGTTTTATTCATTAGTCATAAAGCCTTGCAACAGCAGTTTTCAACGCCCTTGTACTGATTCTAAATTTATTTTAAAGTAGCCTGAATGTTTATCGGTGATGGTTTGCCCTGACCGGTTTTAGTTTGCATGCCCGTAAAAAATATTTCTTAATAACATTTTAATCACTTTTCATGACACTTTACATGAGGGGTACTGTCATAAAATTTGTTTGATTTAGAATGTTCTTCTTCAGCCGTATTGATTATGTGGGTATTTTGCCTGATATTTGCGGTGCAGGATGTAAATCAGGGCCGAGGCGGCTGCAGCCCAGAGCCTTAAAGGGGCCTATTCCGATACCCGATGTCTATTAACTAAAGATAATCTCTTGAAACTTTAACCAAAATAAGCTAGAAACCACTCATCCCATTGCATACAGGCTGCTCGTTTTGTTCATATCCACGTGTTGTAACATCGGGGGGGGGGGGGGGGCCAAAATAACCAAAACACACTCAACAAAGACCTCTGGTGGCAATTAAGATGAACCAGACTTTTGCAATTTGGGTTTGCTACTAGTGACCTTCATCTTTTACACATATGCAACAAACCACCTTAGGAAACATGTTTTTATGTTTGTCAACATTGACGCGTGTACCGTGTTTATTAACAGCTTGTAGATAAACAAGTTCATACATCGTTTACAGATGCGTTATAAGCACTTTTCTTAACTGCATTTACCCAGTTGTGGCTCTGCAATATAAACCCCGTTGTTGTGACCCCATGTGTGTTGGGTGCTTGTCCTAGTGAGCCGACCACAGGTTACACACGTGATTGTTTTAGCCAGCGAAGTGCATCTATTACATTTTCAGTTGGATTATCAAGGAGGCTGGAGGTCAGCAGTGATGACGTAATACATGAAGTCGGCTCTGGGATAGACACCCAGTACAAGGGATCACAACAAGTGCTGCGCAGCAATTGGTATACGCTCCGTCCCCTAGATGAATGAAGCCAGAGATTTCTGTATTATATACAGAGCCACAACTGGGTCTAGGGTTAGAACTGGTCTCTGGTCTCCTCTTGACAAAGCCCCAAATATGTTGTTCACTTGAAACGATAAAATCGAACATTTACCTTATCTTAACCGATTTATATGATAATATGTACAGAAAATAGAGCAACACATTTATTGAAGTGCGAATGTATTAGCTCTTGATTCGGTGATGGAAAACATTCATCTGATTCAGAATAACATGGAACTCGAACAATCTTATGAATTCTTGGAGTGCATTCTTGAGTTTGGTGAAACTTGTAAAGTTTGAGAATTGTAACCAAACGAAATGGTCAATATTTGATGCAGTGCATTAATCTGCCATCTTGCGGCAACAAAGTTAACCACCAGCCACCAACATTTTTTTTCTTTGGGAGTGTCAGTCCTTGGAGATAGCATGGCTGGGATCTGGTCCTGATCTGGGTACCTTGGGTGCATTTCCCCTCACAAATTATGAAGTGTCATTTTTTTATCTTTTTCATTGGAGTGATTTATTATTCCCGATATCCGTCAAAATTTTTCAAAATGTACAAATTTTGAAAATTCAAAATATTAAATAACCCCTAAATACTACAAATTATCTAAGACAAACGGTCCGACTGACCGTATTGATAATGCTATTTCAGCGTTTTTATAAACAGGTTTGAACGACTCTAACTGGACCTATGTTTACAGTTATTATTGCACCGGGTCAGTAATCTAATAACATGTTGTTCCGCTCTACTATCATAAATACATGTTATGTTTCCTGAATTATCGGCTGCAAGTATAGTAGTGCTGCAACGATACAAAGGTGTACCGAATCTCAAAAGAACCGACTCAATAGACTGACCCAGTTGATGCAAAGAATAAGATTTAATTCCTCCTACTAACAGAGCCATCAAACTTACTCTTGCTGTTTTGCACCGCTGCGATTAGGTACTGCCACCTCGTGGCAAATGATAAAATTAATTAACGGCTCTCTGGTCGACTATTTAGTGATAAGAGCTGGCACTGAGTCACGTACATAGAATCACGTTTCATTGTACGGATTGTAGTACCCAAACGTAAATCACAAAGCCCAGGCAGGGCTACCGACTCATGTCGATGTATCGACACGATTAAGATATTTGAGTATCACTAGGCGAGCGAATATTTAACAATAGTCTCGGTGCACCACATTTGGCATGGTACAAGATGAAACGTCATCAGTTCGAAACAAGGTTGACGCCATACGATAAGCTGAACATTTCGAAATAAATTTGTATTTACACAAATAATCATCATAAGAAATTTGATATATATATATATATATATATATATATATATTGTTACAGGTGTCTCTTTTATTGTGTGCAGCAGTCTTGCATGTGTCTGTGTAGCGCTAGCATTGTCCGTTGCCATGGGAGACGCTCAAGCCGGGCCGGCCCAAGTGTGGGTCTGACGTGTAGAAACACAGCGCTAATGCTGAAACTTTCTGGGCTGGTCTCGCTCTATAAGCACATGTCTTGTAATGTTCTTTGGGCGTGTGTATTATGTATTGTTTTTTTCTTTCGATCGTTCCTGAGATAGAAGTTTCTAGAATTGCCGGACGGAAAGTTATAAATAGGGGCTGTGTTTTAGAGCCGAGAGAGAAAGAGGAGAGAGAAATATTCCAGCGTACACGGAAGAGTGTGGGTCAGTTTGTGGTCCTTTCCGATAAATGCAGCAGTTACAGATCTTCTTCGAAATTTGTAACGGATTTTATATAGTCTTCAGTTTTCCTTTGCGATCACTACCAGAATTTCACTTTTGGATTACAATAGATTGATTTTGTGATTGAGTTGGACTATTATTCTCTGAGACGATTTATGTGAACTGTTCATCTGGATTATACGTATTAAAGGACTTGTTGTCGCTGTGACAGTGGTGGTATCCAGGCACTGTACACTTTATTTATTATACTGTGAAATTGTATTGATTTACTGTTATACTGTTGTTATACGGTGTAATTGTACTGATTAAGTGTATTGTAATGTTAGGGTTGTTTAAAGAATAAATTATAATTATCGTTAACAAAAAATAATTCTTCTTTATTCATTTCCCCAGACATTTCACGGAGCCTAGTGTTACAGAATGTGATTTTTATTTATCTCCGTAACAAAATTTATGCTCGTCACGACTACGTGATCTGCTGTTATTAGGTTTTGTAACAATATATATATATATCTATACTCCTTGGTTAGATAATATGTTAATGCAGCCTAATGTCTGTAAACAATGTCTGTAGGACCAAGGTGTGTATAAATATAGGATTTTTAACCGTTCATTGATCTCGATGCATTTTTATGTTTATTTAAAGGGACATATTCATATCTGAGATATGTTAAGCTAAAAAAGTGTTTTCCCCTTAACATTTTACGATATCTGCCAATGTTTCATTCTAAAGCAGTTTGCTTAATCCTGCACCCGAGTGGAAATCAACTTGCTTCGGGCGCGATCAGTGGGTCTAAAAACACACGCCATGCACCTGTTGACCTTATAGCACAACTAGCACATAATCCATATTTTCTCAAGCTTCACATCGGTTTTTTTGTATATCTTCTGTGTTTCTTCTTTCCTGTATCTTCTCCTTGTTCGGGTATTGTCTTGTTACGAAAATCAGATACACACACAGGACCATAACAAAGTATAGACCAGGTGAACTGTAGACAGCAGGCCCATGTGCATGGAGGGTTTGCTGGGAAATTTTTGTATTCAACTGAAATGAAAAAATTGCGTGAGATGATTCATATATTATTTTAAATGATTATGTAACTTTAACAGAGGATGCATTAACCAATCATTTATATTCTATTTCATGTTTACATGAAATATTCTACTAGCTGATAAACCCGGTATACCGGGCTTTTTGCCGGCGTTGGGGATATGTATTAATTGAGAGGATTGTCGGGTCCTTTTTTATTTAAGAATTGAAATAAAATATAGATTTTCTATGGTTTTGCACTACTGTAGAATAACTCACTCACCTCTCTGAGGCAGCAAACTTTTTTAAGTCCAGCTGCTTGTATCTTGATTTTGCCACTTATTTTTTATCTGCATTTTACTTCTCCATTACATGAATTATAAACATCATACGTCCAAATTCACTTATAACCTCGTCGAGACACTGCGTGAGTGATATTCATATGGTATATGTTGACCTTGAAGACCTGGTCAGTGGTGATGTTTACATTATTTTGCGAACCGGAATGGGACGCGGGGGCATTCCGGTTTTTGATTATCTTTGACTGGTTACTATTTTTGGACGGTTAAAGTACAGGTTAATGTGTGGAAGACATTAATTCAACATAGCTTAACTGAACCTCTCATGTAATAGGAGTAGGAAGACATGAACGATGAATTTAATGTACGTTTTAAGGCATGAAAACTGTTCCTGAAGAAAGAAACGGAAAAATGCATACCTCGTTAGTGGCAGAAGCGGACCCAAGGGGAGTCTAGGAGGTCGGTCCCCTTTTTCAGCTGCAACCTTTTTTAATCGTATCAGACCAATTTTGAGGCCTGGAACGTTCGCCCCTACCCCACCCCAACCCTTTGACGAAAATAGGAACCTTGTATTAGGTTTCGTCATAAATCCTCCTTGGTTGAACCCCTCCTTTTCGTAAAGCGAGCCAGGGTCATGTGTTTTTCACATTGACTGACCACACACGTGGGTCAGAGCCATTGTCAAATATCAGCCCAAACATGCATAAATCTGACACTGAAAGCAAGGTTATTCATATGCACGGAAGCCCTTATTTCGGCTTAATTCTGGGCTTGAGGTGACCACAAAGAAAATCTGGTCTTTGCCGAAGGCAGTTCGGCTGTTTTCGGTGATAGCCTCCGCTCATATAAGAAAACACGCAAAATCACAAAAAATGATGTGTACATTAAAAATTTTTATTCTAATATCGGCCATGTCACTGAGGGAACAATAACCTTTAAAATGAGGTATAGCACAGTATCATACGCAACGCATTTTCAGAGAACATTGCGAACACAGGTGACCGAATTCCTTTTATAAGTATTAGATGCTTTCACTCTCTATACCTGACCTCTATCGGCCAACTTCTGAGTAGATGCATTCTTTTAAAATCAATTTAGGTGATCATAGTGATCGACTTGGTAGCTCGCACTGTTACTGGTCGTTATAATCAACGAATCACGATGGACAGAACAAAGAGTGGGGTACCATTTTTCAGTTGTATGGTGACCTAGCCGTGAGAACACGATCAGTAGGTATTTATGTTGGGCCGTTAAGCCTTACTTGAGTCGTGATACAAGCCAAATCGAGGAATGCATCGCAGTGATCTTCCATCATGTTGTATTTACATCGTTGTAAGCAGTCCATAATCTTAACATCAGGTAAAAAATTAACACAAAAGAATACATGTGAACTCACAATCCAAACTGAAACTCCGTTTCTATGGTAACGAGTCATTTCCTGTATCGCGTACGAGTTGGCTGCATCCAGTAACCCGTGCGAGCCATGCCTGTATTCATACGGTCAGAAATTCAAACATGCGTAGTGATTTACCAATATGCTGAGTTAAAATGGAATTTTCTCGCTCATGTTAAGTGTTGTTAGAAAGAATACTGAAAAAAGCTAATGATTGGTATGGTTTATTTCGAGTGAAAGCGCACCTGTAGGCCATGAGGCGTCAAAAATGACGAAAATAATTGCATCCTCATAGCGCCATAAAGTGCCTTCTACTCTGAAGGATGTAATGGCACTCTGACAGTACGCTGGTTGTAGACTCTCTAAATGGTGCTTTGCAGGATCATGACGATCCTTGTATCTGCATGAATCAAATCACTCAAATCTGGTTTTTTTCTGTCCATAGTTATAAAGAACATTATGAAATATAGTACACGGCTCGCTCCGTTCTTAGACAAACACTGGTTAACAAATATAATACACAAAACAGCCATCAAAGCATAAGGTATACCTGATAATCATAAAATGAAGGCACAGAGAGCGCGGCGATAATTTACGTTGAGGGAACACAACTCTTCAAGACCTCCAATATGTGCTATTATATAGTTAGTACTTGTTAAGACAATTAAAACCCTCTCTGCATAAAGCTGGCGACAAAGCAGGGGAAAAATCAGCATTCCCCCACCCCCGACACACAGGGTATTCCACATTTAATAACCCCCTCATTTTCTCAATGTAGTGTTATATTAACCTGGTTATCAGTTGTGTTTCCGGAATTCATTATATTTGGGAGGCAAGTATTTTCGTAGACCTTATGTCAGACGCCCGAAATGCCATAAAACTAAAGTACCCAAAGATGGGAGACCGTCTTCAAACCGATAGAGTCGCCACCTGCTGGGTATTTTATAAACCAAAATGTAGTACCTCAAAGCCTTCCCTGGTGCAACTTCGGTAATGTGGAATATATGACGTAGCCATATCTGGGAATTCATTTTAGCTGGCTGCGTTTAGAGTTTAAACGGTCATGACACACCAGTGCCCGTTTATGTGTGTGTTGGGGGAGGGGGTGTCCTTCTTCCGATTATTTTCTAAAACATTTCCATGTGAACACTAAGTCTTGTATTGACAAAAGTATATGGGATAAAAACTACAATAATAAGAACAATAAAAATATATCCTCATCTTTTCGTACACTTCATCTTAAAGGCTGAAGAAAAGGGTTTTTTGGTGAGCTGTCTACCTCTCTTTCGTTTTTTAAAAATGAGAAAGCCAGCCATTCACCTGTCTTATTTGTAGAATGTATGTATTCTGTAGAGTATGTAACACATTTTTTTTTGTTGGACTCCAGACGGACTCGACCCGGTTTATCGAGCCTTTACATCCGAGTTCAGTGTACAAATCTGAGTCCAGTAATCTCGAGCTCCAACCTGTGTTCGATTTCATAGAAAGTGGACCCGAGTCCAGTACACACTGCGCAGAATCGGACTCACTCGAGTACGGCTCGGCTGTTTAGGATTTGCATGCGTCACAGTCTGTGGCTTCTAGATACACAGATGGCGTAGGTATAAATGTAGTCCGTTCAAATATGGTGGATAAGGCAAATAATCATAAACATTAGCTGTTTTTGTGGTAAGGAGTTAAGTAATATTTTACCAACGTGCAAATGTGAATTATAAACTAAAGTGTTTCCTTGAAATGTAACAAATATTGATTGTAAAGTCTGACGGTTCAAACAAGTAGTCCTGGCCGTTCTACATGCAGTGCCTATCAGGAAGAGGATAAGGGCATCACAAGGTTTCACAATGACGACATTTTATCAATAGAGCTATCTATATGATGAAATTATTTAGAAAAATATGCAAATAATAACATATTAAATGCACAACCCAGGGTTTTTCACGTTGGATTTAAATTTTATAAAAGGAAACCTTTGATTTGGAATTTTCATGAAGATTAACACCTGTAACTAATTAAATACTGGAATACCCTTTTATTTTTAGGTATCTATTTTCTGTATCAATTCTGTTTGCAATTCTTAACATAACTCGATCCTGTTCCCTTCAGATAAATAATACACCATCGACTGCTAATTAAAATGCGCCTGTTAAAAATTTCATTATATCTCCAAGGATATTCATATATATATATATATATATATATATATATATATATATATATATATATATATATAATGATATCAGCTGTCACCTTCAGCAAATGACACCTTTAATTTGCCAACCAGGTGGGCTGATTTTTAAACTACAAATAGTAGTATCAAATTTCACCCAACAGAGGGCGCTATAAATAGGGCGGATTGCCCGCATGGTGTGCAGTTGAAAGTTCGTGATCGTGGAGATCAACAAGTGAATGAACAGTGTACATACACACAGAGATGCACCAAGCGTGAATACGCCTCTGCGCCACGCGGTGCCCAATTTGAATACAGTCCTTCACTGTAGATAACCAAACACGAACCAAACCCGGAACGTTGTTAATAAACGGGCTGTGTTCATACGGGAGTTCAGCCGACCATATGTTACTGTATTGAATCATTCCGTATTGGAGCAGTTTGTACAAATAATAATTATTGATGGGTCTAGAGGTGATATCATGGACACTGTGACGTGAAATTAAGTCTAATTCCAGGAGAACTGTCACCTCGGACTGCCGGTGAGTTGTGTGTGCGTGTGTGTGTGTGTTTATGTTTATAAGTAATATATTTGATGTACCTGAGAAGGGACTTGCTTGTCACTTTTCCCAGCAGTAACAACTTACTTCAGTTTGGTCTTAACAACATCTCTCATTACTTCAGCTAACTAAATTTTTACGAGTGTCACTGGGGGAGGGGGGTTAACTAATAAACTATTTGACACGTACATATACGTATGTTTGTACACGCGTGTATATGATAAATAAGTAACCAGTTCTAGGTTTGTTGCAGTATTAATAACTCGAATATTGTCTGTCTGTCTGGCTCGCTCTCTAAATAGAGTTATAGATAGTTTATATATATATATATATATATATATATATATATATATATATATTCTGTGGGTGCCTATATGTACATATGTACATACCTATTATATAGTTACATTATTACATGTATTATTCAATTCGGATTATCTTCCTATATATATGTGTACATATGTGCATACATCTAAAAAGTTACACAATGCATGTATTCGGATCTATATTTATATGTCTGTTCATGATACGTTTCTTGTATTTGTTTGCGTAATAGCCAGGTTTTATCAGTATAATAACAAAATGTGTATGTATTATTGTGTTTATTTCTCTCTGTGTTTATTTAAGGCTAGTACATTATGAAAACAATGAATAATAATTTCAATTCTTGATTGATTATTTATTATTGATAAATTATTATAAACTGTGTTTTGGATATTCATATAACGGGAAGCCTTTGGGGTCCTCTTTTGGAATAATATAAACATTAGGTTCAAAATTTTCCGACCCATACCTGGATCAAGATGAGATAAGCTGTGGATTAGGGACCACTGGTGATTCGAACCAAACCAAATTCAATGGCCTTTAAACCTTAGACTATATAATTATATTTAGATCAATAAAAAGTAAAAAAAATAATAAATAAAAAAACTGACTTTACCAAAAAAGAGAAATACAAAGTTTTACAAACTAACAATCACTGTGAAAACGTTACCTCCATGCAGGGGCGTCAATATAGGGGGTGGGGGTGGGGTGGGGGTGGGGTGGGGTTATATATCCCCCCTCTTTTTGGCAAGGGGGGATGCCCCCACTATTCAGAGAATAATATGTATATTTTTTAAATAAAAATAAATAGAATTATAGACTTTGGTTCCATTTATGAGTTTACTATGAAATATATATCTAAATGGTTTAGAATTAACATATACATGTACCTTATTTTTTAAATTCTTATACTCTATTGATATACATTTGATATTTGTCACACAGACAATAAAAGGTATATATATATATATATATATATATATATATATATATAAACATGTCTGTTTTATCCCAATTTTGACTACCCTCCACGCCTGTCATCCCCCCCCCCACCATTGCGAGTCATCCCCCCCCCCCTTGAAGATAAATTGACGCCGCTGCCTCCATGGTAAAAATGAAAATGGACAGTTCTACGAATACGAGAAATTCAGCTTTTTTTTTTATCAGATTTAGGCATGTCAATAACAGTCCCCCGAAACGATGCATATAGCATAATATAAATAATGCATGTAGTTTATGTAAATATTCAGATTTTACTTCCGCGTGTATAAATATATATATATATATATATATATATATATATATATATATATATATATATATATATATATATATATATATATATATATATATATATATATATATATAGGTCTTTGTATTGAAATATAAGAATTAATTGAGACAGGCTTCCAGATGACATTATAAATGGACTCTCGTCTCGTTTCGATTATTGATAAAGTATTGATCGTTTATAGCGATAGGTTATCAAAAACATATAGATTACAAGAGAGTGTGTAAGAATTTTTTTGAACAAAATGTTGTCGAAGACATAAAACCCCCACCAGGATGATCCTCAAGCCACCCACTAATACGAATCAGTAGCTCTTTTATAATGAAATAGACGTAACAATTGGACAGAATCCTTTCAATTAAAATATTTTAGTGAAACAAATTACCTCCAAAATTAAATTGATTGATCCTTATATGTTTTTCTAACCATCCACATAATTTCCACAAAATCTATTCAGAACTTAAATAATGAATGTTCAGAGCATGAATTTGCTGACAGACAAACCGAGGGTAAAGTATGATACCTCACGACAGCTGATATTAATACCACATTTTGCTGCATCGTAGAGCTCCGCAATAAAACCACAATAGAGAAGTACAGCGTTATCATTTCCTTAATGAAGCCAACAGACTATATATGCCACATATGGCGCTTACCTTGCCTTTATTTATCTCAAACTCTCAAAATCAATGTTGCAATGTTATATATGCATGCGATACAGATTTTAGAATACTGTCAAAACATGGTGGAATTGCTAAATTTACCTATGAATATTGCATTCAATTTCGAAATCAATTCTGTCAGAGCCATCGGTAATCTTATTAACTCTTGTCAGAGCCATGCATGGATAATCATATCAGCTCTTGTTATTTCTGTCTTCTTTCGTTGTTCCTTAGTACTTTTATTCATCAGTTGCTTTCATTTTCTTAAATAAAGTCTAGTTTTCGGTTTCATTTCAAAATATACCCTTTTCACTCGCTCCGCTGGGAGTACGCTAACGAAACTAATACCTTCGTAGGTCAAGGCTTACCAATACCTCTTAGTAATGGTTCCCCACTGGCCTAACTTTGAAGGATTCTTTATGTAACCCTTTTTTTGCTGGAAATAAGCTTTGCAAAATTCAGTTAGAGGAGATTTTTTTATATCACATAGGCACTGAGTTAGATTTTATAAGGCCGTCTGAAAGTCTTATCATTAAATGGACACAGTCCATTCGTTAACTTAAGTATAACTTACAAGGAATATATAATGGATTTTCATTATTAATATTTACCAGCACAGTATCTTGTGGTGATCTGAATATAGTTTATGTGGTAGAAGTTGTCTCCACCTGCTAGGATTGTTTGTACTAATGTTTTATTAAAGCTTTACGGTATTGTGGAGGTAACGAGAACCTCGAAAGAGCGCTCGAGGCAGAAATTAGTTTAATAATGGAATCCTATTAGAGATCTTTGTCTGTCCATTGTGTAATTTCTTACATGCACAATACTACATATCTTAACATAGTTATATTTAATGACTAAAAGAAATCAGGCCAAAGATCCCCAGAATTCTTTCTATAATTTACCTGTAATTCAATGTAAATTGGCCTTGATTATTTACCAGCAAATTATTCTATATACAGTAAAACATCGCCTAACGACCAGCTCTGTTTAGTGACCACCTCAAAATTACGACCATAAACGGGGCCGTGAAAAGTGGTCATTTCACTGTATAATACATTAGATGGTAGGCCGTTATACTTAGTCACTTTACGTGTTAGACACTTTTACAGTTCAATTGTTACAATTAACCTGTTGTCCTTTCCACTGTACCGTAAGATACATCATTTAAACGGTAGCGGGTGAATTAACACTTGTTTTTCTTCTCTGACGTTCACTTGCGCTATTTCTTTTGCTCCAATTATCTATTTACTTATTTTAGAAGAATTTATAAGTGCATATAGAAATGCTAACAATATCCCGCTGTAAAAAGGTTAAGGGAGTTTTCCTTTAGTGTGAACACTACTGCTACTGTACAACCACTTTAACTACTACGGTACTACTACTACTACTACTACTACTACTACTACTACTACTGTTACTATTACTACTACTACTACTACTACTACTTCTGCCTTAACTACACCACATGATAACAGTCAGAAAGCAGATACTATTACCCCTTCTTAATTAACTGCAGGCATATACTAGAATACAATATATTACGATCATTGATATCACCTACAATGTCTGCTACCACAGAACATAAAAATGCATCATCGCCATTTTGTTATTACATGTTTATAATAATAATAATAATAATAATAATCATAATAATCATAATAATCATAATAATCATAATAATAATAATAATAATAATAATAATAATAATTATTATTATTATTATTATTTGTAGTAGTAGTATGGTTGTTATTTTCATCATTGTTTGTGGTTTAAGTAGTATATGTATTACTTTCTTTCAGGTCCATTATTTTCTAAATTATCAGTGGATCATGTCGCTGTCTAAATGTTATGTTAACTTACTCCGGATACAGACAGAAGACCTCGCTATTTTAGTGTGTTGTGTGCACAGGACTCCTCGTTACAAGTCTCGTGGGTGCTGTGGTCCGCTTCAGTTAATCTGTAATGTCTACAAATATTAGAGTCAACCTAAGCCCTTGTCCCTCATTGCCTGGACCGTAATGACTGTTATTTTCGTGTATTTAGCTTTAATGTGGCGGTATTTAGATGCACAATTAGGGTGATATGAATCGAGTACAAACTGATGACATTATTATTATAAATATAACACCCATTCCAGACTTACAGTGCACCTGTAACTGTCCCTCTCTGAAAGATACCTTGCGATTTCCATGGTTACTTGAACGGTTTTATTTGGAAAATAAAGTCATGACACATCGATCCGAATGTATTTTAACTACTGTTGATCTAATTTCACATGTATACGCTAGCTATTATCAATGTTCCTTTCCTGCAATAGTGCATAATTGCATTTAAAGCTTTTATAAGTCCAGTATATATATATATATATATATATATATATATATATATATATATATATATATATATATACATCACAATTATATATTATTAGGGCCGATATTTCCTTATATATATATATGTATACACGACCATCTGTATAGCATATAAATGATGGATAGATCTTATTACTGTTTTAGAGGCCACGTTTTATATGCATGTGGCTAGTAATTATACAGAAATCAAAACCCGTATTAGTTACCTTATACATCTATACCTGTACTTGAGACGAGAACATATATATATATATAAATGTGAACCACGTCCCGGTAATGTGACTAAAGCGTGCTGTTGCCTCGATTCCTTACGAAAATTCGTCAAGGTATTGAACATATACCATTTTTTTTTGTTTATTTAATACACCATTTCAGGTAATGAAGCGAATGTTTGTATATTTTTTCTTGGCAAGCTTGAAAAGTTACAAGTATTTTGTATTGTCCGGTAAATAGAAAGACAAAGAAAAATTTCAGATTTTTTTTGTTTCACATGCAAGGCAAATAAGAGCGGCGAATCCGTAGAACAATTCATTTTTGTGTGTAACCAAACCACTCAGATCACGTGACTTACAAAAAAAAATAATACCAGCATACAGTGGAACCTGTGTTATGTGACCACCCTTTGGACAGACGCAAGGAAGACACCTGAGTGTGTTTGTGTTTAGCGTAGTGCTTCTTAGGGTTTTTTTTCTCTTCAGTTACCTAACCAAATAGAACTATCTTACCACATTTGCGACACATGCTGTTAAGGTGGCAGGACTAGTCACCCCACCTGACCTGACATTGTTTCAGTTTTTCCTTTGCATTGTACAATCTAATGCTTTAGTACCCCCTAAAGTATACATTTTCTAAAAGCTAAGAAAATTCTCTATAATTTGGTGATAATAATCTTTGTTTCTGAGGAACAGGTTTGAATTTATAAGAATTTTAATTTAATTTTAATATTTAACAAAAAACCGTTTATTCCAGCACAACTAAAGCAGATACACAAAATCTTCTTAAATAAATCGAGAATTTAGATAATAATCCCCAGGCGTTTTTTTTTGTTTACTGAGATAAGTTTAAAATAACGATTTTACACAGTATTTAATTTTGAAATCTTTACAAATCATTTAATTTTTTACTTTTACCTTAATAAATCCTTCAAATTTAGTATAGGCGTAAAATAAAAAAAGCTTTTTAGAAGACATATTAACAATTACATATATCAAAGATGGTATGTTTCGGACAAGTACTTACTGAGAAATAACGCTCTAAAGATAAGGTGTTCAGGTGAAATGATGTTTCGAGAAAATGGCCAAAAACTATATTCGTATACAGATTATTCGTCCTACACACGTAACTAATCACAACTACATGTTGACAGTCACATGAATTTGGTCAAGACGGTGGTTCTTATCAAACCATACTATAATAACATGGATTAATTGACTATTTTGCTTTAAAAACGTATTAAAACGATAAAAGTTTGACCTGTCACACCGGCGAACTGTCTAACACCACGTGCATGGACTTCAGTAGGCGGAGCTTACAGTTTTGGCCGAGTGCCGGGCCTAATAGGTAACCGCGTGTTTACTCAGGAACAAGGGGAACGGGATCTATGGCCATTCAAGGAGAACGAAGATTGATTTACTTTTCACGGTTTACATACATTATAGGTATTTGGGAGTTGACTATAGAGACGAGTTTATAACGATCATACAAATCTCGCATACACATACAAGTCATATGTGAAATCTGGACTTCTTGTTTATTGGAGGGTTGAATAGGAAGACGATGGTTTGTAACATTCATACATCATGCACACACGTTCAAGTCACAGAAGGAGCCCGATTATCTTATAAGGTTTATTTACATGGAATCTATAAATGGCAACAAATTAAACAATCAACGTAGTGATAACTGACCTCGTGATAACTGTTTGTATAGTAATTAGTGTTCTTTAGTAATAAGTCACTAGATACTTCTGGTTGCATGCACATATCCGAAGGTGCATCTACATGAAATTGTATGTTGTTACAACAGCAGCACAGAGTTTCCGGGTCAATTATATCTTGAAAAAGATCTAATTTGTTAAAATCCGAAGTGGATTTTTGTACTAAGTTAACGTCGATGTTACTGGTTTATCTCTTTCAATTAAAGCCAGTTATTCACCTGTCTTTGTGTAAACTTTATTTGATTTTTGGCTTACCCGGCTACCTATGGATAAATCATAGGTAATTTCTAATAAGGAAGGTACTTTTAACGCTTCTGTGACTGATTTATGAGCCTGTTTATTTGCAAGCCGTTAGAAAACACGGTATATCCGCCAAAGTGGAGAAAAAGAAACATTTGAATCACGTAGTGCGCATGCTCATGAAAAACTTTAAGGTGCGGAAACCTTTTCGTATTCCGAAGTAAACATATATGAAAGGCTGATTGGCACGCATGTGATGCTGGCCACATGTCTACATATATCTTTGAAATTACAAGAGGAACGCCATGCGGTCTCAGACTGATAATTAGTATTATACAATAGAAATACTGTAACCTAAATATGACGCCTGGCACGTGAGGTGAATTGCTAATTTGGTGGTACACGCACTTATAATTAGTAGCGGAAGTGTCGCTGAACACGACAGATGCGTGACTCTTACAGAGACTCTTAATGAGCAACGCGTGATAACATTGTAAGAAACTCGTCATTTTCAATAATACTCAAATACTGTGCACAGCACACAATTGAATTTACTTATTTTTTAAAATGATATTCTAATTATATGTTTTATTTCACCAAAACTTTTCAAGAAACTTTTAAAGGATTACATATTTAATATAGTTCCAGTCATTTAATAATTAGAAGCGTGCATTCTCAAGATTGCACACCTCCGCCATGTGGGGATCCCCATTGTGTAATGCTCCAAAAACCATTTTACATTCATTTATTCGGCCTATATTACCAGGTTTATTAGTGCATAAGTGACCGTACATTTGTAAATGTTCCTTGATGATGTTCTTGAATCCGTATCTTGGGGTGGATCAACTTCAAAATCTAATTGGTTCTTCATTGGCTCCTTCCAAAATGCCCTGAAAAATTTCTCGATATTCCGTTGATATTATTATTATTCCATGATATTACGTTGAACACACACAAAGGGACGGGAATGAATATTAAAATATTATAATATATTAGTTTTACGTCACATGCCTTTGCGGTCTTTTTCCTCGCATTACATAACAGCCTATATACTAGTCATAAAATCAGCGCCTGCGTTTTTGCTTCCCGTTCACGTGATGCCTTTACCTTACCGTATGTAGTATGTTCAAAATGTCATTAAAATATAAACTCTTCTTATATTCATTACTCATTTCTCTGGCAATGAGGCAATTTTGTCGTTTATTATTATGATAATGATATATATATATATATATATATATATATAATTTATATATAGTGGTATAGCCGTGTTAGTCTGTAGTTGAAGCGTAGGTAAAGATAAAGAGTGACGCCTTTTAGATAGACTAACTTGTTTATTAACACACGAGCTTTCGAAGCACACAGCCTTCTTCGTCAGGTGGTAATTAAATGGGAACGACGTGTAGAGAGATGTTATATATGATGGAACGACAATGTATAGAGTTCATAATGCCATAACATTGTATTCTGATTGGATATTTAGTTATATTACAACATTTATGCTCTTGTGTGGGCGAGGTACGCGGCGGTACAGTGAGTACGCATCGCCTTACTCGGAAATTTCGCGAAACCGCATGAAAGTCGACGTCATCCATATTATGACGTCACGTCGAAGGGTCGCTTGGTCCAAAGTGCGACCCTCCGTGGTACAGCCCGCCATTTCCAATAGTAGTCCTTAGCCAAGTCGCCTGTCAGATGCCAAAATCGGTTAGATTAATCGGTCGAGGGTGTGCCGCGAGCCGGATACCCAACCATACTCCCTCTGTGAGGGAGGGGGAGGTACGATTTCCCAGTGCTCTGTCCGGCCCAGTATTTGTCTCTCCCGCCCCGACCATCGGGCCAGTTAGATGTTCCATGCTTGGCCGCCGGAATGCAAAGAAAAAAAAAACATGAACGTAAGTAACATTATAGAGCTAAATAAAGAAAAATAAAACACGTGATAATTATGCAAAAAATGTTGTAATAAATATAACGAAATAACAAACATAGTACTGATAATAATAATAATAATAATAATAATAATAATAATAATAATAATAATAATAATAATAATAATATTAATAATAATAATAATAAAAGGCCTAATAATGATTATAAAACTAATAAGGATGATAATAATAATAGAAATATTAAAAAAAATTATTAACAAATCCTGTAATCTGTGCCCAGAAGAGGAATACTTTATAATATACAGAACCTTACTGTCAATACTAAACCAAAGAAACGAACTAACGATCACATAAAACAGCACAAACAAAAAAACAACAACAACACAGGTCGAAACACCTGGCTAACTACGCATGCGCCAGATCAAACATTCAAAAATCTTAACACCTGGTCCACTTCATAATGGGTTTCCGGAGAATGAGGACCTACAGCCCTTACAAAACAACGTTGTAAAACCCATGTAAGTTAGTCTAGAACTAAATAACCACGCCGTTAGCTTCATTCTAACCACATTCACCTGATGATCGGGTCGCATCCCGTGAAACAGACTGTTGTGAACTTTCAATGTTGTTTTTCTTCAGCGTTATATATATACGAATTACTTAAATGGTTTTATACAGGAAATTTATGCAGTTTTTCGCGGGGTTCTTATTGCATTGCTTCAATGGCTTGTAGTTCTTACGAATTCAAGAAGCAAGTGACCTTTTGGTAAGAGGATATATAAATATAAAGAGCTATTCCCCCGAAATCTTTATGCCTCCATGCACAAATGAGAATCAAAACTTAATGATGATTATTTTATTTGGTGCGAAAATTCATGTACTTATAAATCGCCACAAAATAAAGATTTCAGGATCCATGATTTGGGAAAAGTGGGGGTCCAACCAAGGAGGAATAATGAAAAAAACTAAAAAAACAGGTCCCAGGTCTGGAAAGGAAGGGGTTCAGGACACAAAAAATAATCTGAAACCCTTAACAAAGGTTGTCCGCCCCCCCCCCCATCCCCCCGACCCCTCTCCTGGATCCGCTTCTGAATAGCAGGCCTTAATTTATATATATATATTTATATATATATATTTTTTGACAGATGCAATGTGTAATGTGGAAAAAAATCGAAATTGAGAGACAAATCCTCGAAAGTGCAAGTCCTCGCTAATGTATAACAATTGATTTATACACATCTTTGTACAGTTGTTTTTAGCTCAGCTGACTGAAAGTCATCTGAGCTTTAACGATCACTCTTTGTCCGTCGTTCGTCTGTCGGGCCGTCCGTCCGGCCGTCTGTCTGTCTGTCCGTCCGTTAACCAGGCACAATTGCTAACATTATTAATCTCTGTGGTATTACAGGACCCAGGATGTATGAGCGCCTTCCTAGCAGGTTATATATGTAGTATATGTAGAGTTCATTATTGTGTTAGCGGGACCAGCCGGGATCTGATAATTAGCGGCAGACAGAAATGAGGACATTTACCTGGAAGAGACGGAATTGATTTCTGATAATTCATTGTTATAGTAGCAGCATTATTATAATTTTATCCGAATAACGTTCCATTGTCAGTTTCCCGATTTACACCCACGCTGGTAATGTATACATGTATAGGTCAATTAGGTTTGGTTGTATGTATGTATGTGTGTATCTGTTCATGTATGTATGAATGTATCTATTTATGTATTTAGTATATCTTCTCTCAATCTCTTCCTCTCTCTGTCTATCTCTCATTTGTCTCTCAGTCTTTCTGTTTCTGTCTATCTATCTGTCTGTCTGCCTCTCTCTCTCTCTCTCTCTCTCTCTCTCTCTATATATATATATATATATATATATATATATATAAATTTGCATGCATGTGTAAAATGTCATATGTTACAGCTGTCTGTTTTAATGTGCGCAGGAGTGTTACATGTGTCTGTTAGACAAACATAGTTCGTTGCCATGGGAGACGTGCGAGTTGGCCTGGCTCGCGTGTGGGGTCTGAAGTGTAGAAACACCGCGTTCTTTGTTCTAGATGTTTCAAGTCTGTTCCTGTAACGTGTGTAAAGTACTTTGGAGTTTTCCATTTCTAGTATTTTTGGATAAAAAGTTATAAATAGGGGCTGTGTTTAGAGCCGGCAGAGAGAAGAGAGAAAATATTCAAACGGACACGGAAGAGTTTGAGTCAGTTTTTGGACCTTTCCGATAATTGCAGAACTTATAGATATTCTTCGAATTTGTATCGGATTATATAAAGTCTTCAGTTTGCCTTTGGGGTTATTGCCAGAACTTCACTTTTGGATTACAACAGATTGATTTCGAGATTACATTGGATTATTATTCTCTGAGAAGATTTACGTGAACTGTTCATCTTGGTTATATGTTTTAAAAGATTTGTTGAGCTGTGACAGTGGTGGTATTCAGAATCAAAGCCTAGGAGCACTTTGGTACTGTACACTTTACTTGTTATACTGTGTAATTGTATTGATTTACTGTAATACTGTTGTTATACTGTGTAATTTAGTGTATTGTAATGTTAGGATTGTTTGAAGATAAAATTATAATTATTTGTTAACAAAAAAACACTGACTTCTTTATTCATTCCCCTAAAATTTCAAGCTGCCTAGTGTTACAGAATCTGAAATTTTTTTTATCTCCGTAACAAAATTTATGCTCGTCACGACTACGTGTTCTGTTATTATTAGGTTCCGTTACACATACAATATCTGAGACATTTCTAAGTTTTTTTCTTGTTATTGATTGTTGTTTATTGTTATTGATTGCCAAACAAGTGTGAAAAAGTAGAATTGATTATGTAAAATTGTTGAGTGTGGGAGATATTTGATTTAGAACTGGAGAGTACTTGACGAGTACTTGCTCAAAACGGGTTGAAACTAATACAACAGCAGTGCAATACTGGAGTAGGGCGTGACCCGGAGTTAAGATGTCTTTTTATATTAAAGGTGTCTTCTGAGTTCTGTCAAAACGCGGACCCGATTACCACGAAACTTGTGGTGTGATCCGGGGGGGGGGGGGGGGGGGGGGTTCTCTTTTTTTTCATCCGCCGAAACCTCTTTTTAAAGGGACATAGTCAGGGGCAATATTATGCCTACTCTTTCACACTATCAGTTCACCTTTGCTCAATATAAACGTTTCGGGGCAAAACAGCTCTGCGTGCTGGTAAACACAGTCCGCGTGTGTATGTTTACGATACCAAGTCCGCCATACCGGAGGTCCGATTGTGAGCCGCAACATGCCATGTTTCTACTTCTTGGAACATGTATTACATTTTTGGACCAAGTCAGTCAGGGTATCTCCTGATTGACACGTATTGTGGCCCGGCGATGCACGCACTGTGTTTATGTTTACACCTACGATCGCGCCCGGTCCACTGTTATTAACACTCGTTTATTGGAGTAAGCAAACGCTTCTAGAGCAATATTTTGGCAGGTAAAAATTTATTTGTACAAGTGTATAAGCTATGTTTAACATTAATTCAACATGCTTTGTAGGTGATTAGGTCCCTTTAAGGATTTCAGAAAAAAAATATTTGCGGCTTGGAACGCGCAACCCCCCCCCCCCCCCCACACACACACACGCTTTCTGGACCTTGGGACCTTTTTCAGAGTTTTCATTAGTCTTCCGGGGTAAGACTACTCCTTTTCCTAATTCCTAGATATGCCCCTGCAACGGAAGTTCGTATAAAATGTTTGGTTGATCCGGATAAAGGGGCTTATCCAGCTTGATTGTTGTTTACCTTGGCGGAGGTATGCGCTCCAATGAGTGTATTTCTAGTTTACATCAACATTTACATCATCGTCTTCTGTGGTCTGTGGGTAGAACACATGGTTCAAGACCGGGAGTTCGTGAGTTTGAATCTCAACCGAGGTGCCAGGAGTCACCGGGCCTGTTTAATATCAGTATATAAATGAAAGGAAGTCTGTTCAACTGAATTGTCACGTAGTCCGAAAGGGAATGGAATTCTGCAGATGGGAATGCATAATTAAGATATGCTTAAATACAGGCGGTTACCTCGACCGACATATTATTGAAAAAGAATGAAAACGGTAATCTACCTGGATCGAATAAAGGAAAGACTTGAATCATTATACATCATATGCTGAAGACTTGTATGATCGATACGCACGATGCGTTGTTGACACTGCGTAAAGATGACCACAGCTGCGTCAACAGTCCTTAATGAATGCGTCAGCATACAGAGTACAATGCTCTGACCGGGAAGTAAACAAACTGGCGACAGGCTTTGATTTGTTAATTACTGGGTACTGTTTGGCATATTTATGGTGTGCGTGTCAGTTGGGTTGTTTACAGTAATAGCTTTGCTCTAGGCGTTTGATGAGATACTAAATTTGAAAAAAGCTGTGACAATGGAATTAAAAAATCTCTTCTGCTTAATAGAGGTACGGGTTTGTTACTGCTGAATGTAAATCATTGCAACAGGTGACTGTGACACTGTGTTTATCTTGGACAGTGCCGTCGATTTATCCTCAATGGTGAGGCGGATGACTCATTCGTGGGAGGGATGTGTTGGAGAGGGTGTGTGTGTGTGTATGGGGGGGGGGTTACATTTTTATAAACCAATGACTTTTGAAATATCACATTTGTTTCTAGTTGCAAATATCTTACAATCAACATGGGCGTGCGCAGGATTTTAGCATGGGGGGGGGGGTTTGTATCGACTATGAATCTCATTACATTTATTTTTTGGGGGATTGGAACACCCCCCCCCCCATTGCATCAGTAAATTGCTCCCTTGCTTCTATGTATCAATTTTGGATATTCTAATTCCTATTCTTTTTAATAGATACATTTAACAGGCTGTACACAGGTGCAAAAACTAGGCAAGCTTCTTATGCCTTATTGTTTGCCAAGGGTGTTCTCATGCTGTTCTGCATTGTGTTGTGCATGTGAAGTGGCTTAAACTTTGGATCAAACTTTTCTACTGTCCTACTTCGAGTCGGGGGGGGGGGGGGGGGGGGTTGACAGTCACTGACGATTGGTTATATGTCTGTTCAATCAAATTATTAAGATTAATTAAAGATCAGTGATGTTTTAGTAGAAAGGCAATATTTTATTCAGTTTTCTGGAGATGATATTTTAAAGCTTTGAATAAGGCTTTATGCAGGGCCTCAGAGAGAAAATTTTCGAGAGGGTAGACCTACAAAAGGGTTGATAAAAGTTGATAACCGACAATATTTATATATATATATATAGCGTGCATATATAAGGAGCACGGGGTTTTTAAACAAAATTAAAGCGATCCCCCACCTACCCATGCACACACAAAGAAAAGCATACAGATAAATAAAAAAAAAAAATTAAAGGGGCCTCTCCACTTAAATGTTTTATATTCAGCGTGAATAAAAAGTATATTTCCTTCCTTGTATAATTCTATTCACGAACACTTAACAAAAGCAACTACCTGATCTATATACTAAAAACTGAGTAAAAGAATAAATTGAAAACAAACGGCATGTTCCTCCGGAATGAAAGACTACGCTTTCCATGGCCCTCCGGACCATTGTGAAATGAAAGCAAATTACTATTAATTTTGGTTAATTTCTTCCATGCACGGGTCTGTTGTACTAAGTATAAGATTTACCATAATGTTATACCGTAACCCAACGGGTTAAAACCTATATATAAGCTCTAGCTAATGTTATTTTAAACAAATGAGAGATTTTAATTTGAGACCTCATCGTCAAGCCTGTTCTTCTGCCCTAGGAAATTTTTGGGCCGAGTCATCATAGGCCCTTCCGATCACTTCTGATTAAAACTATAAGCTAACACCAAAGAGAAAAAAACAGTCTCGCATTAACAAGCATTTAACTGGGCATGGGCCCTATAGGAGACAGAGCCCGAGCCATGACAGCTATATAATTGCAAGTTTACATAAAAGCCAAAAGAGATTTTCCCATTTTCAAGTATACTATCTGGTGTTCTTCACATAGGACACCCTGACTCCATAGAAACTCTGTATTTACGTTTCGTAAAACACGCGACTTAATCATTTTCGAGCTTTTTTTGTGCCTTATCGGAAATTCCTAGGCTGAAATAAAATTAAGTGAGACTTCTACATTTTCACACATTTCATTTGGCCCTATAGGAATTCCTGGCCGGTACGGGTCCTTTAATTTATAGGCCCCTCAGTTTCGATTAAAAACTCTTAAAACATGCTTCTCCAATGACAAACGGGATGTGCATTTCTT
The DNA here is from genome assembly GCA_026874595.1 of Sipunculus nudus. NCBI lineage: Eukaryota > Metazoa > Annelida > Sipuncula > Golfingiida > Sipunculidae > Sipunculus > Sipunculus nudus. The sequence continues at coordinate 15,766,870 of CM049317.1, forward strand.
TCGCCCTATATAGGACTGTCTTGTCCCAAGCATAACACGACATGACTCATGCATGAGCAGCAGCTTCCAATGAGGACTTTTTTTGGTCCACCACAGCTACTAGAGGGTGTCATCCTATACTTTTACTAAATTAAAATATTTTTAACTTAAGGCCTGGAACTTACAAATGTAACTTTGTTAGATTATTTTGCAAAAGGCTTAAGCATGCACGTCCTGACAATTTACGAAATTTAGTGCCCTTAAAAATTTGTTGAACAGATTTAAGGGGGGGGGGGGGGCGCTCGTGCGCATCCCTCTAAACACGTCCCTGACCAAGGTTATAAGGTTCTTAAGGATAAGATATAATGTTTTTGAGTATAGTTAGTTCCAAAACATCTCAATAATTTGAATGACACACTTAGGATATTATGTATTTGTTTACTCAACACATATATTATGGCTTCAGTCTCACCTTCATCTCATGTCATATTTTACCATATGATTATAATAAGCAACTTCTGGTAAAATTAGATAAAATCAGACAAAATTGATCATTCACTTTTTTTTTTAAATATTTATTTTAAATCTTGTTACCTGAATAGCACGTGGGGAGATTACGTCGATCATCCTCTATAATTGTAAAAAAGGGGGCTATGTATACCCCGCTCCCCCTGTATTGACGCCCTTGGCCTATTGGAGGGGGGAGGGGTTACCTGCAACTGGGGAAGCATTGTTGCAGGGCTTTTTTTTTCTGATTAAGCAGATTCTAATAAGTTTTTCCGTTATATGATGTTCGGTCGATCGCCTTTCACTAAATCCCTCGCCCACCAACAAAGTGCCAGGTCCTCCACTATTCAGATGTAGTCACAAGCATTTCTGATACTTCTCGTCCTATAAACTTAGACAAATCCTGTCATTTTCTGGCTATTTCAGTAAATTTTACAATTGTTAGCGCGACAGCTCAATCATAGAAGCAGTTTTCGCCAAAGGCAAAGGACCTATTGGTTAACACGAGACCTACTTCAGTAAAATCTTTAGAAACCTTGGTTTTCTCGATACAAAATGGTAGTTTTCTTAACAAACCACCAGTTCTATATAAAAAGATATTTTGCAATATATGCTCGCCGCAGGAGGACTGCTTAAATGGTTCCCATCCGTCCATCCATTGGTCCCGCCCCTTTCAATACTTTTACAGACTTACTCCAATTTGATTACAGTCTACGGCTATGCCGCGTGACCATAGCCTGGACAGGAAACTTTGATAGGTGTTTTTTTTTCTCGTAATCTCGGAGAGTTAGACCTTTCGTTTCCATCACATCGGGGTAGTCTTTTGATGTATTACAAGGCATTCAGTGGGGGAACGGGAACTATTCTTCTTAATGAGGACTCTCCTGATTTTCCGGGTTTGGTAGAAAAGTCTATGGTTTAAAATTATTAGTTCAGTAGTATCAAACGTCATGAGTTCATTCTGTTATATTGTCAAGAGCCTTTTCCTAATAGGTTCAGAGAGACCTGGAGAGTCGAGTGGTAAAACGTTCGGCTCTCTCCGCCCGCGACCCGTGTTCCATTCCCGGCGTGGCTATGAGAGCGGGTGATTGTGGCCCGTCCAAGGTCTGTGTTTTTCCTCGAGTTATCCGGTTTCTCCATCCCAGGAAATTACCGAACGCCACCACTTGAGCCGTAATAAATAGTTATTATAACTGGTTGTACAATCCAGGTAAATTTTATGACATAATATAAACTATTCACTATTCTACAGTTCCCAGTTGGCAGTCTCTATGAACTTCTTTGATTTATTCAAAATCATTACCGCGGCGCAAAACGCAAGCGATGTTATAGAATGAACCACCATAATAAACACATTTTTTTATACCCACAGTATCATATACCAGATCAAACACAGTCATGATTTTCTGCTATAATGTACGGGCATCGAATATGTTTTGACGTAGGAATGATTTATGACGCGATATATGAAAAAAACCCTTCAATGTTTGTTACATGTGCCATAACCTTTTATGTGTGTGCCGAGCTCGCTGTTGAAATAAGGTAATATTTGTAAGTTACGAGTGAGTCACCATGACAACCAGCCTCGAAACTATTTAAGTAATTTGTAGGCAAACGGTTCAAATGATTGAAACACTAAAAACATCGCGCCGGATTATATATCAAAATGGAGTCTTTGTTACCCATGGATGATGAATACGATGTCAAATAAAGCCTTGATTTTTTACACACATAAGAAATGATTGATGCAGAGCAAATTGTATATTGTACAGGTTTATTAAAAAATTTATAGTGTCGGAAGCGTCGAGAGATAACTTTATTGCCTCCACCAGGAGAGTTTGGTTTCATCCCCTTTCGTATGTGTGTTTCAGTGTGGGTTTGTGTGTTTGTTCATAACATAACTCACGCAATTATTAACGGAATCTCAGGGAATTTTCAGGGCATTTCGGAAATGGGCATATGAAAAATCGATTAGATTTTGGCATGGATCCGGCACATGATCGGGTTCAGGTACGTCGTCAAAGAATATTCACAAATGTAGAGTCACTTATGCACGAATGAACTTGGGTTTATGGGCCAAATGAATGAAGGCAAAATCGGTTTTGGGTTCATTTTACAATAGGGGCTCCCTTATAGCAGCGGCTTGCATTTCATAGAATGCATAATTCTATAGTTTTATATAACAGTGTAGTGTAGAGCTGTGTCCGCACTATAAACCATACTCACCGAAAAAAAAACTATTGGATATAAAGTCAAACTGCCTCACAATAATTAAAGCTGTAGCGATACATTAATTCACGATACAATACGTATCACGATACTTCATTTTCGATACAATATACGTTACGATACTAATAATTTGTAATGGAGTTTAGAGTTCAAGCCTTGTTCTTTGTTACAATTTACTGTGAAGTTTCCTCCTCTCTTCAGAAATAATGACACATAAACCTTAATTCTTTAGCTTTATTGATCTTGCGGTGGTTAGCCAATCAGACGCTGGTTAACTTATTTCTGGCCAATGACTGTTCGTCTTACACGCACAGGGCCGCTGACTGTTATTAAAACCGGATATTGCTGGTTAATTGTCAGACATACTGTTGTATAGTTATATATATCGTCAGCGTATTGATATAGGGTCATCTCGCGATAAAGATCCGTTATTTTACACTGTATCGCAAGGTATTGGTACTCAGGTGCAACGTTACAGCTCCACCCACAATCCACGTTCTGATCACGTGGCCTCAGTATTTATTCGGTGTTTGATAAGTATCGGGCGAAACGCTTTCAGGAGGTGGTTTCTGAAATCTGGGTGACTGAAGATGTTTTTGCTTTATTGAGCTGGGACCCCAGCCCTGTTCGCTTCTTAAGCGTAATTTTGATGGAGCCGATAGACGAGATGCCACACAAGCCAAACAGGAAACCACGAGAGGCCGCCACCGTGTTTCCGCACCATTGACCGTATAAAAACTACAGCGTCCAAAGCAAGGTAAAAACCGGCACCGATCTCAGCGACAGGAACCAAGTCAATCTAAAACTCGTGCGAACTTTACAGTGAGCGATCGTTGTTTTCATCATCAGCAGGTTTCTGAATTCATGACCACGCTTTTCCCGCCAGAGTATACTTTGATTGATTTATTATACGCAATGTTAAATCTTTAAGATATTCAGTTGAGGGACACATAGTATATATCAGGGTATGGTTATTTCATCGCGCTTTGGACAAGGAGGGGATAATTTTCTGTTATTTTAAAATAAGCAAAGTGTTTACATATCGAGGACCCCCGGGAACATCTTACGTCTCATTATTGACATATGATACAAATGATTTGACATTTTAACAATTCCAGTTCTCGATTTACAGGTAACATAACATGATATGCCATTTAAAAAAATCTTTGCTTTAGAATTTTGCCATATGTAAAGATACCCTAAGCTAATGATATAAATTGCTGTTCATCTATACTGGTACTGTTGCATGTGTTTGTGGGGCATCCAATCCAAGACCGAGGTATGTACTATATTCAAAAATTAAAATGTATGTGAACTAGAAATGAAAGGAAAACCTTCCTGTGTTGCATGCAAAAGATTATAATGCTTATAATTTCGAAAAAAAGGTATGCGCTCGTCCGCACACGGTGTTGTTCTTTCATTATTCCATGTAAATCAATACTTTTCGTGTTATTATTATCATTATTATTATTATAATCATTATTATTATCGTTACCAATTAAATATCATTTCATTACATCTCATTAAGGATTTTCAAACATGTTCTGCCTTTTGTAGATTTTATTGTTAATAATAAGTCGGGTATTCCTTATGAACGATTGCGCCTTATTTTAACATTAAATAACATATATCAAAGTAACACCAAGGGCGCTTAATTAAAATCTTGTTTCTTGGAAAAAGTTTTTTATCTGGTCATTTTAGTAGGATATCAAAATGAAAAAAAAGCATTTTTTAGAAGTGCTGTTTGTAGTAATGTATATATTGCTTATTGCGACGTAGAAAATACCGTATTATCTCTTGGTACCCTCTTCCTTCAAGGAAATAGTTTAATATAATCGATATATACACAAGGAAAATATGGAAATATATTATTATTTCAGCATGATGGGCTGTAACATAAGTTTACAAATATGAGTAATAGATTGGTTATTAGCATAAATTATGCCATAATGTGTAAAATTTACTCAAATGGGGAAGCAAAACATTAAATATGTACTAAGGATTGGACAGGGACTGCCTGAACTTAGAAAATTGTCTACTGACAAGTTGACATCACTTTAAATGATAGGCAATTAGCACAAATATAGGACAGAAAAGAGATTAATTTAAAACGAATGGTATTGGGATGATAAATTGTTTTAATGCAGGAAGTCGTAGGAGGGAGAAAAACAGAGATTTTGACAACACAGTATATTACTTTGATGCATCCATTTTTATTACCGTAATTAATACTGTCAAATATAATGGTTTTACCGTAAAGAAACCATTAATCCATTTCCGGTTTTTCAACCGCGTACCAATAAATTTATCAGATAATTTACTTAAGAATAATAGTTATGAAGCATTTGTAACCCCTTGATAAAATATCATATGATAAAATGACGTAAAAAGGCCGAAGAAGGCTTGTATTCATACACGGACATCGTTTGAAAAGTCTGTTTCTGCTTGGCATTGAAGTGCCCAGGTCAATTAGTCAACAGAGTAATTGGTCAAACTCTTCAGGAGACGCAGAAATTACCAGAGCATCGTACAGGTAACCCGGAGCGAGAGCCAAACGGCACAATTTCCCTAAGAGCTGCCATTAGCCCCACCAGCATCACTACAACATACTGTGTAAATTTAATAAGCTCTTGCACGACTTTTGTCTCGGAAATTTGACGTCAATCGATCATGGCGTGTTGTGTGGCTGTTGGCGCGTGTGGCGGGCCCGTTCCTTTGTAACTCGGGAGTATTTGTAAACCTACCAAGTTAATGCCCCCCCCCCTCACCGGTGAACCCTCACAGTGATTACATCAGCCACTGGAAAATAAATAATCCCTGCGTTAATAGGCGTTTCTACTCTTGCTCTCGATTGTCTGACTCACTGTGTGATGCTGTAGTCACAGTGATCAGCTTTACCTACACGAAAAATGACACGTTCGCGATTGTAGGATTATTACATAACTCTAAAGGATATTCAGGTAATAACATATTTATTTATAAGCGAATGACCTTACTTGACACGGCATGCAGCCGGCAGGACTTTCATTTTCTTGATACTTAAACGTTAACTATACAATCATATGATCGTGATGATTAATTCAGGATCGGCCTTAATTTCCAGTTTGCTACATAGTTACCAGATCTTAGGTTTAATGTTATTTTTTTGGTCAAAGTGATTCAGAAATAATGGCAAGATATTTGATACCATAAACATGAAACTTATAGTCGTATAGTCGAATATGTGAATTACAAATATTTTTTCCAAAATATACGATCCATTAATAGACCAGTGAGATCCAGTGAGAAAAATATTATTGTTATAACATATTGGGGTAAAAGCGATAAGAGCTATTATTAAACCCCAATGGGATGTGCTAAATATAACTTGTTTTCTTTTGGTTAAGTTACAAACTATTCATTATTCCATTTGAACTTCAGAATTGAATTTTAATATATTATCAAATGATTTTGTTTTTAAAGTTTCGTTATAATATTACATGGTGCAATTTCGACGAAATTAAGGTGCGTCAGAATCACTACATACATTTTTATTGACACCTGTATTAGCTGCATTGCATGTTTAAACATCGATTAAAGTATTTATATGGTAAGGAATTCCCCGTCGTCTTCGTTCTTTGTCACGGCGGCAGCACGACAGTCTATTATACGAGTTCAGATGAGCTATATACGTCCTATTAATATTGATGAGAATGTTTACGTAACGAGGCAGAGCTCTCAGTGGTTTGGCTAATTCTGGTTTCCTGTATTCTGTAATCTGAATTGACAATATCTCCATTATCAGGTATGTATGTATATATATATATATATATATATATATATATATATATATATATATATATATATGAGTAATGAGGCATAAAAGTATAAAGTATATAACTGGTGCCAATAACAGAGGTTTACGTGCGGTCTGGAAACTGCCCTATAAAGCACATGCACCTATTGTGATGTCAGTGGCTGGAAGTTTCCCTTGGAGCATGAAGATAGAGAACAGATGTATCAAGATGATATTATGCAAGTACAGGTCTAATGATTAACTTGTTCCTTTTATGGCTTACAGAGGGAAACATGATTTTTTTTCTAGTTTTATTTGTAATGATCTAGGTTATTTATGTGAAAATAGGAAACTGACGAAAATACGAAAATACGAAATACGGCATCACTGACATTGCCAATTTTGATCCAAGTTTTGTTGGTTATTTCATCATATATATATATATATATATATCAGACCTTTAGCAGATAATAATAGATGCATCAGACGCTTTTGAATAAAAAATCGACATTATATTATTTATCTTGATTGAAGTGAATCGGATTAGGTCAAACATTGCTGATCGATTGATACATCAAAATATAAAGGTATTCCAGTACAGCGAAACCTGTGTAATAAGTCCACCCATGGGACTGGTCAAAAGTAGTCTTCATTAACAGATGGATTTAGGAGTATATAATATATATGTTTTATATATATATATATATATGTTATATATATATATATATATATATATATATATATATATATATAATATCTATGATACATTGGACAGTGCTGTTGAAATATCAAAGATATAATTACCAAATTCTATAAATTAACTTTTTGAAGAGGTTATTCTGGTTTCACTTCATTTGCTTCATTGAAATTCTCAGGTAAAAGCCAGGCACTCTTGTCACAGAAAATATCGATTATTTATCAATAATGTCATGAGGATAATCAAAATAACATTTCTCTATAATCAGCCTTACCTTCTATCGAAAGTTTGTCGCCGATATGGTCGTCATGTTCCCAACTGCCGTAGTACGCATGCGCATATCTGTCAGAAAAACGGCCGGTAATCGAACAATAAATTGCTCCCTCTGGCTTTGTTTCAGGAATTATTTAGAAGGAAGAACTTGGTCAGTTATTAGTTATTAGTGACCAGTTATTACATTAGCTCAAAGCTGGTACCATATTTATACTTCGCCCAGGAGGGATAATGTTTTTATTGTCGTTTCTTGGGGTGCCTGTTGGCAACTTCTGCAAAAAAAAGTTATTAACAATCTTTGGTAAACTTTTGTTGAGGGCTAGGGCACCCCAAAAGGCGGTTTGAACGAGTTTTCTTGCTTTGTTATGATTTTGTTATTATGTTTTGCTTTATTATAAATTACCCAGTGATGAAGCTTGTATCTTGAGTACAATTCAACCATCTGAGGCTAAAACAAATTTTGTTTTGATCCAATAGGGGTTTTTTTCTTTTTGCTTTTCCGTTTACAAGAACTATAAATGAGGTATTTTAATTTTTTACCTGATGATGATTATGTTAATAACTGCTCAAAGACAAGCAAAGTAATATTCAGGAAGTATTTTGAAATTTGATGTCCCAAATTAACCCCATTTATGCTATGACTTCCTGAACTCGTCCATGTTTGATCTTATTGACTGGACCGACTATTTATATAATTTTATCAAACCATTTAAACTTGTTCATTATAGATTTGAGCAAAAGTCGTCCAGTATGATTTATCCAACTAAAAAGTCCAAGGTGATCGCATTTGAATTTGGCCATCTGGAGTGACACAATTCGACCTGATACCATCAAATTTGAAATCGTCCGTATAAATCTAGAGGACGTGCATACTTTGTATAAATTTCAGAGACTTTGTATAAATTTCAGCGTGCGGAGGTGAAACATGCTGACGTTGACAGTTCTGACCGTGGTGTGGCTGCTGCCAGCATCCTGCGGATATTATCATAACAAAGATGTGGACCGCATCCACCGGCTGCTGGAGAGGCTAAAACAATACCACCTCATCAAGAATCCGGGAGGAGAGAACGTGGAGGACAGAGTGACGCTAGAAGAGCGAGGGAAACCATGGGATAAAGTAGAAACAATAGAATACAGGTCCAAAGAGGATGGAGATGATGTTACTGATAATGAAGACCTGCCTCCCGAACAGTCTCTAGATGATGAAACTTTATTTGAAGATTTAGGTATGTAAGGAGACGCACGTTAGTTTGAGTCCCTTACCCTTTATTTCTGTCTTTGTTTAGTATTTCATTATATGCATTTGTCTGTTTGGGCCTGTATTTTAGTCTCTCTTATTCAATGTGTGCGTCTCTCTGTTTTTTCCTCCGTCCGGGGGGGGGGGGGGGGGGGGGGGTATGCGTTCATTCCCGTTCGTGTGTTTGTATGTGTGTTTATATGTGTTTGTTCGCAACAAATAATCGAGCAATCATGAACGAAATCACATGGAATTGGCCGAATAAGTGAACGCAAGCACAGGTTAGACGAACTTCTGGACGAATGAATCTGGAAGGATTGGCCAAATAAGAGAATGCTAGCACGGGTTGGGAAAACTTCTGCATGAATGAAGCTGGGAGTATTTTGCCGATAAAGTGAATGCAACCACGGGTTGGGGAAACTTCTGCACAAATGAACCTTGGAGTATTATGCCGATTAAGTGAATGCAACCACGGGTGTGGAAACTTCTGCACGAATGAACCTATGAGTATTGGCCGAATAAGAGAACGCAAGCACGGTTTGGGAAAACTTCTGCACGAATGAAGCTGGGAGTATTGTCCGAATAAGAGAACGCAAGCACAGGTTGGGAAAACTTCTGCACGAATGAAGCTGGGAGTATTTTGCCGATAAAGTGAATACAACCACGGGTTGGGGGGACTTCTGCACAAATGAACCTGGGAGTATTTTGCCGATTAAGTGAATGCAACCACGGGTTGGGGAAACTTCTGCACGATTGAAGCTGGGAGTATTGGCCGATTAAGAGAACGCAAGCACGGGTTGGGGAAACTTCTGCACGAATGAAGCTGGGAGTATTGGCCGAATAAGAGAACGCTAGCACGGGTTGGGAAAACTTCTGCATGAATGAAGGTGGGAGTTATTGGCCGAATAAGAGAACGCAAGCACGGGTTGGGGGGACATCTGCACAAATAAACCTGGGAATATTTTGCCGATTAAGTGAATGCAACCACGGGTTGGGGAAACTTCTGCACGAATGAAGCTTGGAGTATTGGCCGAATAAGAGAATGCTAGCACGGGTTGGGAAAACTTCTGCACGAATGAAGCTGGGAGTATTTTACGATAAAATGAATGCAACCACGGGTTGGGGAAACTTCTGCACAAATGAACCTTGGAGTATTATGCCGATTAAGTGAATGCAACCACGGGTGGAGAAACTTTTGCACGAATGAACCTATGAGTATTGGCCGAATAAGAGAACGCAAGCACGGGTTGGGAAAACTTCTGCACGAATGAAGCTGGGAGTATTGTCCGAAAAAGAGAACGCAAGCACAGGTTAGGAATACTTCTGCAAGAATTAAGCTGGGAGTATTTTGCCGATAAAGTGAATGCAACTACGGGTTGGGGGGACTTCTGCACAAATGAACCTGGGAGTATTTTGCCGATTAAGTGAATGCAACCACGGGTTGGGGAAACTTCTGCACGAATGAAGCTGGGAGTATTGGCCGAATAAGAGAACGCTAGCACGGGTTGGGAAAACTTCTGCATGAATGAAGCTGGGAGTTATTGGCCGAATAAGAGAACGCTAGCACGGGTTGGGGGAACTTCTGTTACGATTGAAGCTGGGAGTATTGGCCGATTAAGAGAACGCAAGCACGGGTTGGGGAAACTTCTGCACGAATGAAGCTGGGAGTATTGGCCGAATAAGAGAACGCTAGCACGGGTTGGGAAAACTTCTGCATGAATGAAGGTGGGAGTTATTGGCCGAATAAGAGAACGCAAGCACGGGTTGGGGGGACATCTGCACAAATAAACCTGGGAGTATTTTGCCGATTAAGTGAATGCAACCACGGGTTGGGGAAACTTCTGCACGAATGAAGCTTGGAGTATTGGCCGAATAAGAGAATGCTAGCACGGGTTGGGAAAACTTCTGCACGAATGAAGCTGGGAGTATTTTACGATAAAATGAATGCAACCACGGGTTGGGGAAACTACTGCACAAATGAACCTTGGAGTATTATGCCGATTAAGTGAATGCAACCACGGGTGGAGAAACTTCTGCACGAATGAACCTATGAGTATTGGCCGAATAAGAGAACGCAAGCACGGTTTGGGAAAACTTCTGCACGAATGAAGCTGGGAGTATTGTCCGAAAAAGAGAACGCAAGCACAGGTTAGGAATACTTCTGCAAGAATTAAGCTGGGAGTATTTTGCCGATAAAGTGAATGCAACTACGGGTTGGGGGGACTTCTGCACAAATGAACCTGGGAGTATTTTGCCGATTAAGTGAATGCAACCACGGGTTGGGGAAACTTCTGCACGAATGAAGCTGGGAGTATTGGCCGAATAAGAGAACGCTAGCACGGGTTGGGAAAACTTCTGCATGAATGAAGCTGGGAGTTATTGGCCGAATAAGAGAACGCTAGCACGGGTTGGGGGAACTGCGGCGTGAATGAAGCTGGAAGTATTGGCCGAATAAGAGAACGCTAGCACGGGTTTGGAAAACTTCTGCACGAATGAAGCTGGGAGTATTGGCCGAATAAGAGAACGCTAGCACGGGTTGGGAAAACTTCTGCACGAATGAAGCTGGGAGTATTGGCCGAATAAGAGAACGCTAGCACGGGTTGGGAAAACTTCTGCACGAATGAACCAGGCAGTATTTGGCCGATTAAGTGAATGCAAGCACGGGTTGGGGAAACTTCTGCACGAATGAAGCTGGGAGTTATTGGCCGAATAAGAGAACGCTAGCACGGGTTGGGGGGACTTCTGCACAAATGAACCTGGGAGTATTTTGCCGATTAAGTGAATGCAACCACGGGTTGGGGAAACTTCTGCACGATTGAAGCTGGGAGTATTGGCCGATAAAGAGAACGCAAGCACGGGTTTGGAAAACTTCTGCACGAATGAAGCTGGGAGTATTGGCCGAATAAGAGAACGCTAGCACGGGTTGGGAAAACTTCTGCACGAATGAAGCTGGGAGTATTGGCTGAATAAGAGAACGCTAGCACGGGTTGGGAAAACTTCTGCACGAATGAACCTATGAGTATTGGCCGAATAAGAGAACGCAAGCACGGTTTGGGAAAACTTCTGCACGAATGAAGCTGGGAGTATTGTCCGAATAAGAGAACGCAAGCACAGGTTGGGAAAACTTCTGCACGAATGAAGCTGGGAGTATTTTGCCGATAAAGTGAATACAACCACGGGTTGGGGGGACTTCTGCACAAATGAACCTGGGAGTATTTTGCCGATTAAGTGAATGCAACCACGGGTTGGGGAAACTTCTGCACGATTGAAGCTGGGAGTATTGGCCGATTAAGAGAACGCAAGCACGGGTTGGGGAAACTTCTGCACGAATGAAGCTGGGAGTATTGGCCGAATAAGAGAACGCTAGCACGGGTTGGGAAAACTTCTGCATGAATGAAGGTGGGAGTTATTGGCCGAATAAGAGAACGCAAGCACGGGTTGGGGGGACATCTGCACAAATAAACCTGGGAATATTTTGCCGATTAAGTGAATGCAACCACGGGTTGGGGAAACTTCTGCACGAATGAAGCTTGGAGTATTGGCCGAATAAGAGAATGCTAGCACGGGTTGGGAAAACTTCTGCACGAATGAAGCTGGGAGTATTTTACGATAAAATGAATGCAACCACGGGTTGGGGAAACTTCTGCACAAATGAACCTTGGAGTATTATGCCGATTAAGTGAATGCAACCACGGGTGGAGAAACTTCTGCACGAATGAACCTATGAGTATTGGCCGAATAAGAGAACGCAAGCACGGGTTGGGAAAACTTCTGCACGAATGAAGCTGGGAGTATTGTCCGAAAAAGAAAACGCAAGCACAGGTTAGGAATACTTCTGCAAGAATTAAGCTGGGAGTATTTTGCCGATAAAGTGAATGCAACTACGGGTTGGGGGGACTTCTGCACAAATGAACCTGGGAGTATTTTGCCGATTAAGTGAATGCAACCACGGGTTGGGGAAACTTCTGCACGAATGAAGCTGGGAGTATTGGCCGAATAAGAGAACGCTGGCACGGGTTGGGAAAACTTCTGCATGAATGAAGCTGGGAGTTATTGGCCGAATAAGAGAACGCTAGCACGGGTTGGGGGAACTTCTGCACGATTGAAGCTGGGAGTATTGGCCGATTAAGAGAACGCAAGCACGGGTTGGGGAAACTTCTGCACGAATGAAGCTGGGAGTATTGGCCGAATAAGAGAACGCTAGCACGGGTTGGGAAAACTTCTGCATGAATGAAGGTGGGAGTTATTGGCCGAATAAGAGAACGCAAGCACGGGTTGGGGGGACATCTGCACAAATAAACCTGGGAGTATTTTGCCGATTAAGTGAATGCAACCACGGGTTGGGGAAACTTCTGCACGAATGAAGCTTGGAGTATTGGCCGAATAAGAGAATGCTAGCACGGGTTGGGAAAACTTCTGCACGAATGAAGCTGGGAGTATTTTACGATAAAATGAATGCAACCACGGGTTGGGGAAACTTCTGCACAAATGAACCTTGGAGTATTATGCCGATTAAGTGAATGCAACCACGGGTGGAGAAACTTCTGCACGAATGAACCTATGAGTATTGGCCGAATAAGAGAACGCAAGCACGGGTTGGGAAAACTTCTGCACGAATGAAGCTGGGAGTATTGTCCGAAAAAGAGAACGCAAGCACAGGTTAGGAATACTTCTGCAAGAATTAAGCTGGGAGTATTTTGCCGATAAAGTGAATGCAACTACGGGTTGGGGGGACTTCTGCACAAATGAACCTGGGAGTATTTTGCCGATTAAGTGAATGCAACCACGGGTTGGGGAAACTTCTGCACGAATGAAGCTGGGAGTATTGGCCGAATAAGAGAACGCTAGCACGGGTTGGGAAAACTTCTGCATGAATGAAGCTGGGAGTTATTGGCCGAATAAGAGAACGCTAGCACGGGTTGGGGGAACTGCGGCGTGAATGAAGCTGGAAGTATTGGCCGAATAAGAGAACGCTAGCACGGGTTTGGAAAACTTCTGCACGAATGAAGCTGGGAGTATTGGCCGAATAAGAGAACGCTAGCACGGGTTGGGAAAACTTCTGCACGAATGAAGCTGGGAGTATTGGCCGAATAAGAGAACGCTAGCACGGGTTGGGAAAACTTCTGCACGAATGAACCAGGCAGTATTTGGCCGATTAAGTGAATGGAAGCACGGGTTGGGGAAACTTCTGCACGAATGAAGCTGGGAGTATTGGCCGAATAAGAGAACGCTAGCACGGGTTGGGAAAACTTCTGCATGAATGAAGCTGGGAGTTATTGGCCGAATAAGAGAACGCTAGCACGGGTTGGGGGAACTGCGGCATGAATGAAGCTGGGAGTATTGGCCGAATAAGAGAACGCTAGCACGGGTTGGGAAAACTTCTGCACGAATGAAGCTGGGAGTATTGGCCGAATAAGAGAACGCAAGCACGGGTTGGGGGAACTGCGCCATGAATAAACCTTGGAATATTTTGCTGATTAAGTGAATGTAACCAGGGGTCGGGGGAACTTCTGCACAAATGAAGCTGGGAGTATAAGCCGATTAAGAGAACGCAAGCACGGGTTGGGGAAACTTCTGCACGAATGAAGCTGGGAGTATTTTGCCGATAAAGTGAATGCAACCACGGGTTGGGGGGACTTCTGCACAAATGAACCTGGGAGTATTTTGCCGATTAAGTGAATGCAACCACGGGTTGGGGAAACTTCTGCACGAATGAAGCTGGGAGTATTGGCCGATTAAGAGAACGCAAGCACGGGTTGGGGAAACTTCTGCACGAATGAAGCTGGGAGTATTGGCCGAATAAGAGAACGCTAGCACGGGTTGGGAAAACTTCTGCATGAATGAAGCTGGGAGTATTGGCCGAATAAGAGAACGCAAGCACGGGTTGGGGGAACTGCGGCATGAATGAAGCTGGGAGTATTGGCCGAATAAGAGAAAGCTAGCACGGGTTGGGAAAACTTCTGCACGAATGAAGCTGGGAGTATTGGCCGAATAAGAGAACGCTAGCACGGGTTGGGAAAACTTCTGCACGAATGAAGCTGGGAGTATTGGCCGAATAAGAGAACGCTAGCACGGGTTGGGAAAACTTCTGCACGAATGAACCAGGCAGTATTTGGCCGATTAAGTGAATGCAAGCACGGGTTGGGGGAACTTCTGCACGAATGAAGCTGGGAGTATTCGCCGAATAAGTAAATGCAAGCACGGGATTGGGGAACTCCATCACGAATGAATCTTGGAGTATTGGCCGAATATGTGAATGGAAGCACGGGTTTTGGGATTTTCTGCACGAATGAACCTGGGAGTAATGGCCGAAATAAAGTAGGCATTCCATAATAAACACCGCCCACATCGCGGAGGCCTGCATTTTCGAGAGTGCATATTTCTAGTTTGTTTATATCTACTACTAGCTGATAGACCCGGTATACCGGGCTTATTACTGGGGTTGGGGAGATTTATTAACTGAGATGTGAAATGTTGGCTCATTTTTTTTATTCTAAAAGTTAACAGAAAATATAGGTTTTCAGTGGGAAACTGTCTCGATAAGATATGTATAAACATTTTGGCACGACTGCAGAATAACTCACGCACCTCTCTGAGGTACAACACTTCTGTGAACAGAAAACGTTTCTTTGTACAGCTGCTTGTATCTTAATTTTGCCACTTACTTTTAAATTACATGAATCCTTAACATCATACCGTCCGTCCGTATAAACTCATAATCTGGTGGAGATAGTGCGTGAGTGATCCTGCAGTCGCTCCAATATTTTTAACATTTATTTTGTGGGGCTGTCCTCGTGGCAAGAAATTTATATCCCGGTATGTTTACCTTGATGACCTGACCAGTGACGGTGTTATAAATATATATAATAATAACAGGGAGATAAAGTAAGCATATGCACATATGTATGTTGCACTTGGAGGTTAATGTAATTTGCACAAAAATCTGTCATATATTTCAGATAAATTTTTAAACCCAGAAAAATATAAGATTGAAAGCTGGATGACAAAAATCAATGAGGAGCTCCGAGAATGGAACCATCGATTGGCGGTGTCTGGCTGGACATACGAGACCAATGTCACGAAGGCCAACGTCGAAAAGGTATGGAGAAACGTATCGAAAAGCATAGGCGCGTATGTATCAAAAGAATGGTGTATGTGTGCACTCGAAGAAAAAAAAAAAGGTTCTTGAGGGTTCATTTAGGAACCCATATTATATAGTTCTATCCAGAACCATGGTTCCTTCTGGAACCCTTTCTGCAGTGGAAATGTTCCATCGGGCACTTGAAGGTTCATGTGTGTCTGTGCGTTTTTGGCAGGGGAAGATTAAGCTTAATATAAATGATTAATAATCCATATTGAAAAAAAAAACATATACACACGCAAACACATATACACGTTTAATTTTACATATATGGAACACGATAACCATTAACTAATTCCCAAAATGGACCTTTCATTGATTATTTTTGTCCATAACATATGACTCTCCATGTATGATCTGTGATGCACCAATAATCATTTTGTACAGAGCTTGTGGTTTTATCGGGTCGGAGTGGGGTATGTTGGGGATGGGAGGTGTGGTTTATTTTATGGTTGCAGATATTTCAAACAGAAACATCTATACAATTATACGAAATTAATTTTATGACTCTTTGTTTATCAATGCAAATGTAATTGTTATAAAACATTTAATGGTCAGGAATAGAACTTAAGATATTTGTGTTTATATTAAGCAAAATCTGCAACTGAAGCTACAACCCTGAAGCGAGAGTAGTATTGCGCATGCGTATTTAGTATAGTCGACATGTCGGAGTTATGATTCGTTTATCTCAAAATGTCAAGATGGCGTATTTGTTTATATTCATTCAGAAAAAGGAAGTTGCGCTGCAAATGGCCATTTGGGCTCGGGGCGCGGTGAAAAAGGCGAGAAACTTTCTCAGTAGTGGGGTCGACCTTGACCCCGAAATAAATCGGATGTTAAAACTCACGGCTCAAAGTGTTACCTCAGATGATCATGAAAAACAAAGGTAAGACAATTTTTCATATAAGTTTGAATTGAATATATACTTTAGGGAACTGAAATAGTGTAAAAAATACACGGGGATTCGCTGGTGTTTCCCTGATAAAAAGAAAAATGTTACAAACAAAATGGTTCGGTGCAAGTGAAAGTTGCTTTACTGGCGAGGTGGGACAACATCTGACTCATTTAGGTGCAGCTCTGATTTGGTCTCAGAGGTCAGCTCCATTTTTCATCCTTTTAAATTTAGATATGTTTCAAAACATTGTTTAGCCTGTAAAATAATTAAGTGCGTTTATAAGCGTTTTAAAGAAGATGCACTTTGGATGCAGATGCGTACCAAAATTATGTATTCTTTGGGTATGTATGGTTGAATAAACTGGACACTGTACATACAGAGCGCATACCCCCAAAATCGGGAGTTCATTATCATGATCGCTTTCCAAAATTGGAAGATCCGAACCCGAAGTCACAATTTCCTCAATAATCGATAGAAGTGTTTAAATACAATGGTCCTGTACCAGTCTTCTGTACCAGTGGCAGTTATTATTAGGGGGACAGGTGTACAGAAAATCATGATCCCAATCCCAAATTCTGATCACCACTCCTTATCACAAAGTCCACATCTTGACAACTTATCTAAGGTTCCATCAGACCGAGACAACCGAACAGACAAACGGGCAGAACAGACAAACAGACGGACGAATAATATACACATATATGAAAATATAGCCTCTCATTTTTTTTCGCTGGCGGAGTTTACTACAATTTAAACTGTCGCTTTGTGTTTATTTTTCAATCTTAGGAAAATTGAAGATCTTCTTAACAAGCTGAGCATGCTATACGGGCAGACAACAGTGGAAAAAGACGGAAAAAAGTATCACGTGGAACCAGAGCTAGAAAACGTCCTGGCAAAATCACGTGACTACGATGAGATCCTGTGGGCGTGGTTGTCGTGGAGGAACGCCACGGGTGCAAAAATGCTACCGTTATACGAGAAACTAGTGAAACTGCAGACTGAATCCGCCAGAGAAAATGGTATGAGTATCTTTTTAGAGACAAATATCGTAAGAAAGCTGAATGATAATTTTATAAAAAAAAAATAATCTCTACTTATTTCCCTGTTTGTTTGTGCAAATGTCTGCCATGTTAGATTTGTCGAGTCGAGCTGTTAGTTTTCAAAGTACGACTTGAAACCTGATTTGTCTTGAGTTCGGGGCTGAAAAAAGTTCCCTCATGCAGTACTGGAAACGTGCTTTTCTCAACATTTTCCGAAGAATTATTTTTCATGTAATGTAAGAGTTACCTCTAACTATGAATCACAAAGCTGATTATATTGGTTAAATACTGATACCATGTTACAAATATACTAGTTTCCATTACATGTTGCCTAAAATTGGAAGCTCCCTTTCAGTGCATACGGTCACGGCCAAAGAATTCTTAACTATGTCCGCTTATTAGTGGTTCTGTATAGTACTGTACTTTGAAATTATACACATACATTTATATATATTAATTTATTTATGGGTGTATGAATGTATATAGAGATAATGCGTGCTGTTATTTTGCAAGTTATTTTGCATATTTTATACACAGGTAAAATAGTATGATAACAAAATCGTTTTTATGTAAAAATTGAGCCTTTAAGAAAATAATATTTTTGTGGTGTTAAATTGGTGCATAGATGCTCTCAGTAGATTTCCACTTTTTATTGGAGAATGAAAATGCGACGGGTGCCAAAACCTGAAATCCACAGACATAAATTATGCATCCAATTTTGCACTTTTTAAAATCCGGGCTAATGGGAGAATTCAGTGTTGACAAATATTACATACTTGCAGGTTACCGTGACTACGGTAACTACTGGCGGGTTAACGGGTTCGAGCAGGATGACATTGGCGACGAGGCTGAGAAGCTGATGAGAGAGATGATGCCGCTTTACCAGCACGTCCATGCTTACGTCAGACGCAGACTTATGCAGAAATACCCACAGGCAAAAATCAGTCCAAAAGGTCCAATACCGGCGCATTTACTCGGTAAGTTACTTCCACGTCTCCCTCATACTCTCAAGTCTGTGAATTTGCTTTAATAGACCTTGATTCAGCGAGCCGCTCTGGTGTCTATTTCATGAATACTGAACAAGTCACAACTGCAAGTCAAATCAAATGAACGAAATGCAAAGAATACATTGTTCAAACGCAGTCTGAACAAGAACACATTGACCAGGAACGGGACAGGCTCATATGGCTTTTTTATTATTTAAATTCTCGATGTCTTCCTAGGAACACGAAACGAACGATTAATACATCGCACCATGCAGACGTCCGCGAAGAGCAATGGAGTCATTTGATTGTTCGATTACCTTGTTCATCATTCATGAAATAGTCACCAGAGTGGCTCGATGAATCAAGGTCTGTGAAAGCGTAGCTACAGACTTGAAAATATGCTTCCAGGTGACTGGGTGATTCGAGTGAAACGTGTAAATCATTATATACGCCAAAAAAAAAAAAACCCAAAAAAAACAAATGGCGAAAGATGGACCGAATATCAGTGAACTATGAGCGACCTCAAGTTTAATATTGTCTTCTTTAAGATTCTAAGTGTATCTAAGAATATCTTGTACATTGTAGTTTAATTAATAGCGGTATACCAATATATTGACATGCGACCTGTGACAACCGGGTTTTAGTGTGTACCTAAAATGGAAGCCGCCATGAGCGGTTTCGAGAAAGTGGGAGAAATAAACCTGTCAGGGTTCGATAAGGGTATAGGGATGCAACATGAATGTACTCCGAGAAAAGCGTCGAGGCAAGAATCTAGCTGCGGAGAGAGTTTGGTGGCAAGGCGACGTGTATCGGGAAAGACTAGGGCGGAATAACGCTGTTTTGAACCACGCCCAAATCCTCAAATCATCGTAGGATATTTGGGCATGACGGTATATACACTTATTTCTCAGGTAACATGTGGGCTCAACAGTGGACGAATATCCTTGACCTTGTGAGACCTTTCCCATCAGCACCCACGGCGGAAGTGACGTCAGAAATGGAAGCACAAGGTTATGATGCAGAGCGTATGTTCAGAACGGCTGAATCCTTCTACACCTCAATCGGGTTGGAACCGATGACCGAAAATTTCTGGAATTATTCGTTGATCAGGTTGCCGACAGATGGCAGGACTGTACAATGTCACGGGTCAGCTGAAGAAATGCACGATGAAAAGCATGAAGATTTTAGGTAAGTGAAAAATGAAATTAAAAAGCTCTGATTAACTCCCTGCTTTTCTAAGTATAGGGAACATGGAAAAGCAATAATACTCCGCATTTTACATTGTTGCATAACAAAAGGGCAATAGACAGAGCATGGTGCTCCACATTTCACATTGTTTTGAAAATAAAGGAACATAACAGGGCATTGATAGATTTAGTGCACAGTTTTAGTGCTACAATGTTTTAAGCATGCCTATCCAACAGAATATAAGAACGTGTCCCGATTTGGCTAAAGCCATACTGTTTTATCAATTTAGTATTTTCTTTCTAAGAAAATAATGTATTACAAAGTGTTTGATTATAGACCAGGGCAATCACTGTATTTAGTTGTTAATAATTTATTTTCAACTTTTACTGTATATTAAACAAAAAAAACAAAAAAAAAAAAAAAAAACGAAATCATGAGGCCAACTATATATATATATATATATATATATATATATATATATATATATATATATATGCATGAATAATAGCTGTGGCGGGAGTTTTCGGAGTATGTAACAGCTCATTTTAAATTAATATTAAATTAATACTTCTTCATATACAGCGTATGTTTTGTCCAGCTACAGTGTAACATGAACGTCTTTTGTTTACGGATAACATAAATGTCTGTTATTACTCATACGATCAGTTTTCAGCTTTCACAGTTAACGTATAAGAGATGCCAGAGGGACTGTAGTATATAGGACCGTTCACTTGTGTAGATAGGGCATATTATTCACGACGGTTTATTTTTCGCGATAATTTCCGATTCGCAAAAATTGCGAATTTGAAAACCTCGCGAACAAAAAAAAACCTACAATAAATACTTTTGTGAGCAATCTTTCACTTGTAAAAAGTGGCCTTACCATAGCCGGTATGTCGTCATCATCCCACCTGGCTGAAATTGACATTTTCTGCTTACAGAATCAAAATGTGTACTCGCGTGACCCAGGATGACCTGCAAACCGTTCATCACGAGATGGGTCACGTGGAGTATTTCATGCAGTACCGCCACCTGCCGGAGGTGTTTCACTCCGGGGCCAACACAGCCTTCCATGAGGCTGTAGGTGACACCATAGCTCTGTCCGTCATGACCCCGGGTCACCTCAAAACCATCGGTCTACTCAAAGAGGAATCTCTCACAGAACATCAAGCATATCGTAAGTCATCTCGGTTGAAAAAAATATCGTATAATAATAAAACAAGGCCACAAGATAAAATAAATTGTAGTATGGACTTTTGGAAAATAAAAACAAATGTGCGAGTGCAAAGTTCTAAAATAACATTTACCGGTGCAGACAAAATATTGATTTTGCTCACTTGTAATAATAAAATTTAGTATGTGTTGCACAATACCTCCATAATTACTCTAAAGGGACAAAACTAAGACCCTGATGGTCTTTCACCAACAAAGAATCTTATTGGTGTGGCCTAATTGGTAAAATGCCACATGTCAGTATGTCAATATAACACGAATATCAATATCCCTAATAAGAATTATGTACACTTCTCATAATCAGCACAAACGACATTTTAGATTAGACATATAGTTAATTCATATTAATTGCTTGGAAAACATATTTAGAGGCTATTAAGGTAATTAAGGCAAATCAAACAGCAGACACCGCCACCTTGGGCGACACCCAAAAAATATTTGTTGCACGACCATGGAGAAAAAAATATGAGTGGGCGAATTTGTATTTATTCATTTAATTCAACGGAAACATTTTAAATTATTTATTTATTAAT
Organism: Sipunculus nudus; assembly: GCA_026874595.1. NCBI lineage: Eukaryota > Metazoa > Annelida > Sipuncula > Golfingiida > Sipunculidae > Sipunculus > Sipunculus nudus. The sequence continues at coordinate 15,788,583 of CM049317.1, forward strand.
TTCTTTAACTTATCGTCAAAGACACATTTTATCAGGTTTTCATTTTTTTATTAGTCCGAGATGCTTTCTGTTCGTGCCCAAACTCATTTATTATCACACACACAGACTATATGAAGGGATTAAAGGCCCTATGGTTTAATGCTGGTTTAGATTACGCAATCCTGTTATATGTGATCACAACGGAAATCAGTTGTTCATTTAAAATTTTAAGACATATAATATTTCTTTATTACAACAGAACGGGATATGAACTTTCTAATGCAAATGGCTTTAGAAAAGGTTGTATTCCTTCCCTATGCACTTGCACTGGATAAATGGAGATGGGACGTGTTCAGTGGCGCCATCACGCGGCAAGAGTATAATCGGCGATGGTGGCACTACAGGTAAAACACAAGTATTTTTTACTCTTAGTTATTTATTAAGTAAATGAAAGGATTAATGTAACAGAGGTTATATTTCCGATTTCGCTTCAATAAAAATAGAATCTAGTAAAACAACGATGTCGGCCGAGCGCTTTTGTGGGTGGCTGGGCCTCATGCGCCCGGCGCTGTTGAAGTTGTTAATGGTTCCTTATTCAGTGTATAGGTTCCAGGTAAAATACAAATGTGTGTGACGTGTAAAACCTGTCCGGACATGGATAACGGTATGCATTTCAGAACGCCCCCTGTACGGTTCGCCTTCCGGCGCCGTATACGGATCCATACCGGTATTCTCCCACTGATGTAATATCATATATATTTAATACAGGAAGTTCTACAATGTACTTAAACTGCGCTCATTATACTTATTTTAACTGTTCATAGGCCCCATTAAACCCGGTGAAACTGTGACTTTAGCCGTACTGCCACAGTACGTGGAACATTTCAGTGGAAATACGCTAAACGTATCCGTACCCATATCTGTGTCCGTATCAGTGTCTGGATAAATGAAAACAGAGCTTAAGACTTCTGATTCCAAGTCATTTCATTGTTTAAGTTGTTTGCACACTCCAGAAATAATGTATAATAATGAAATAGCCTCTAAAATGGATTTGAACATGTGGCTAACCAATCACATGCCTATAGATCACACGCTTTCTGACCAATAATGTTTTACACGCGCTGGCCCTCTTACTATTAAATACCAGAGAAGTGAGGTAAAGTCTGAACATTCTATTGAATGGTTACCGATATATATTGTAAGCGTGTCGATAAAAGGGCATCTGATGATAGCCATACCATACTTGACTTTGTATCGTGATGTATCTGTCCATACTTACAACCCAAGTTTTCACGCACATACTAGTATGCTGTCAGCTACATATATCCACACATGCATTTAGACAAACACACCGGTATATTCTGAAAGAACAATACGAACATGTATCCACGCAATGTATGCGTGACGCATGTATGTGTGCATTGGTGTTAGACAGCGTTGACACATGGTCTTATTTTCAGACTGAAGTATCAAGGTTTGAAGCCACCTGTGCCTCGTTCTGGTGAAGACTTTGACCCCGGTGCTAAGTACCACGTGGCCTGTAACGTGCCGTACATAAGGTAAATAATGACGTCATATATTCTAAGTTAATAAGTGGAATACCTTTGAACAAGATTATCGTTATTTACGGTTAACGTAACTACCACTTTTGCTTCTCAGAGCCATCCAATATTCAAACGTTGACAAATTAAGAAGTTTAAGATATCTTTATTTTACACTGAACGGTAGCTTTCATCATATTTCAGCTCAACGCAGTGGAATGATATGTGTTCTCCTTGGCAATTCCCTCAAATGTATAAAAATATGAAATAAACAAAGAGATGACGTCACATATACTTGCTGATTTCTTGTCGTAATATGGTTAAACGTCTTTTGATTACCTAAACGAGTCACTTGTTGTGTTGTTCAGGTAGGACACCCAGGTGACTGGCGACATCTTGTGGTCTTATCTTACAAAATTCACTCACACAAATTGACGACATGATTGTTTTACGTCATTTTGTACATGAAAATGGATTAATAACTCGTCATTAAGAAATCTATCCGCGAATACACGACTTAGTAGGCATTTATACTGGGCTTGTAAACTTTATGCTGGTACGTTGATCTTCATGCTCTCTCCAAGGTACCAGCAATACCATAAGCTGTCATCAACCAGTTACTGATAACAATACAATGAAAAGGCAGTTAACTCCCCACATTTGTGTGTGAACTTAAATAAGGCCTATTTAATAATTATATCTACTTCACAATATACTGCAGACAGGGCCTTGGGTCTCTTTGCAGGTATTTCTTCAGTTTTATCGGACAGTTTCAGTTCCAGCATGCCCTGTGTCAGGAGAAAGGTCACGTGGGCCCCGACCATCACTGTGATATATACAGGTCAAAGGCCGCTGGAAAAAAGCTGAAGTAAGTATTGTTATCAATGGAGATATAAATTCAGAGCATCCTTCAGAGCGCAAATTTTCTCCAATCAAAAGTGATTAACAAACCTTTTTCACTACACTCACGCCCCCTGTTAGACGGCAAGGGAAACATGCTCTCGGGTGAAAATTAAATGCTTGCCAGGGATTTACATACATATTATCACCTTCAGTTATGGGTATACTATTTGGAAATGACCTGTGGACAATGGAAAAGCGCATGCTTTCACTGGACTCGGCAGCTTTTAGTATAAAGCACTAACAAACGACAGTGGGGCCTAAATGAGGTTCTTTTAACATGATTATTGTTAATCACAGGATTTATCGCTATGCTTTTCAGCGCCTAATGGTATTCAAACGTCGAACGATTTAGATGTGGTATTATATGTATCTTTTCGAATGAACCTAAGCTTTAATCATATTTCAGCTCAACGCAGTGAAATTATGTATTTTGGTTGCCAATCCACTCAAATGTATAAGAATATTCAAAGGATTTTTCCAGTTTTAATGCCTTACTCAAACGTTATGCGTTTCACTAAATGAATACAAGATGGCGCTGAAATGCAATAACGGTTTGAGCGTAATTAATAATGAGAGATATTTTGAGATATCTACTTGATCCCATAGTTGTTAGAACTGCTTTTGTCACAGAAGTCGGTTAAAAGGTGTCCAAAAGCAAAATATCAAATCTCATAAAAAAATGAAATAAATATAAATAATGAACAAATAAAAAGATGACTTTATTTTGATTCAGAATCTCGTAGTGGTTGCATACTTTTAACATTCGGTTAATGTCAGGGTTTATTTGTTTACTGCTAGTTTACAACAATCATATATTACGTTCACTGTTTTTTTCTTTATTCTTTAGTACTTGCAAAGGGTATTGTTTCCTACAAGACAAGACTCCAAAAGTGTTCAGTTGGATTTTGCTTACGTTCAAGAAAAAAGGCCCCACCTGATTCAATATTTTGACAAGATTTTATATTTGATTATAAATTTAAATGTACAAATTAAATTCATATTAGTATGTTCACTATAAAACATTTGTTTACAACTCGATACAGAGAAAATTAAATGTTTTGAATCACGAGTAGCTTAAGTTATAGTCTAAAGTTTATTATATAAAACAAGTAAAGATTGTTTAAATCTTCGAAAATCCAACCAGTTTTGGAAAATCCCTAAGTTTTCATATACCCGTTGTAGAGAAAACTTCAACCTTTCAGAATATGTTATATCTAGTGCACCTGGTTAAGGTAATATTAATTAAACACTGATCCTATATGTAAACAAACTCCAGGACAGTTCTCGGACAATAAAACGTTTAGTATTTTTGCGATATTTTCACAACATTTCTTATTTTGTAGATCGATGTTGAGCCTCGGACAAAGTAAACCATGGCCTGTTGCCATGGAGATTTTGACTGGCGAGCGAAAGTTCAACACACGCGCTATACGGAAGTACTTCCGGCCGCTGGAGGACTGGCTCATTGAGCAAAATCAAAACGAGGCTGTGGGATGGTAATATCCAGAAGAGTAACTCACAAAAGTGGATACGGAAATCTTAATATGCCTTTCAAATGAAAGACATTCCTTACACTGAAATTAATTGTTATAGATTTCGTTTCACACATTTTGTTTTTAATTTCTTTTCGGAAGAAAAACCTTTCTCATCTTTCAAAATCATCATTTGATACTTTATTTCGTATACACAAATCTTTGAAGTGACGGGAGATAATAGCTTACTTTTTAATTTTACACAAAACTATGTTTCCAGCAAAGCAGTGATTTTTTTATTAAGAGTTCTGACGTACCATTTAAAAAGATATTTATTTGTCTTCAAGAATAATTTTAAATTCATACTGTGGAATATCTCTTTCTTCCGACTACTGCAAAATCTAAGGAGAAGAAGTATCCCCATTTGTTTTTTGGTCTATTAACAATTTGATCAAATTTAAATAATAATTAGGAGTTAAGAAATGAAAAATAACCCTGCCTTAAATCATTGAATGATAGCATGAGATTCAATATATGCAAGACCACGTATGCCTTTGTAACTTATAATGTTCCTGCTAAACGTTACGGAATTTAGGGTAATATCCCATATTACTACTTACAGTTGTTGTGTGCTGAATAAACTGTTATAGTTTATCATGATTTTTTTCTTATCTTACAAACACACCCCTACATCACACATACACAAATATGAAATTTCAATAGTCCTGTTTAATATATAGTCAGTGTCTCCCGCCTTAAAGTGAATAATCAATTTACAGCAGACGATCGTTTGTCATCAAAACTTTGGATAGGCACCGCGGACATGTTGGGTCAAGCGCTTCATCACTAAACTAGATTACGGGTAGTCGACAAGCGACTACGTGTATCCACAGAAATCAGAGTGAGATGGGTGAAGTGAGGCATGGATTGAGAGGCAAGGGTGATAGAGAGAGGTGTGTTGCATATTAGCATGGATGTCTGCAACCAAAATGTGTATGTAGGTTGTGCCACCTACCACAAAATCCAGAAAGCTGTCCAAGTTGTATACATATGCAACATTTTAGGCAGATAAGTCAAACCACTACTTGTATATGAGTGATTTTATCAGACAGCAGACAAACAGAAGGATGCTGTGCAAAAATGGTGGCAGGTGGCGCCACCTATCTTGTGTATGATCAAGAGCTACGTGAGATCTAAACACATGCACAATTTTGGCCCAATCGGTCAAACGGTTTCCGAGATATGAGCTTGGATTTCTGCAGCGTAAACGTGAATAAAGGTGGCGGCACCTGTCATAAAATCAAGAAACCTGTCCAGAATGTATAAATCTGCAAAATTTCAGGTAAATAAGTCAAACCACTGCCGAGATATGAGTGATTTTATCCCAAGGCAGATGGTCGCAGTTGGCGCCACTAGTTTTGCGTATGATAAAGAGCTATGTGAGATCTGACAACATGCAAAATTTTGGCCAAATCGGTCAGACGGTTCGTGAGATATGAGCTGGGATGTCTGCAGCGTGAATGTGAATGTAGGTGGCGCCACCTGTCATAAAATCCAGAAAGCTATCCAGGATGTATACACATGCAAAATTTCATGTGGATAAGTCCAACCAATGCAGAGATATGAGTGATTTTATCCCAAGGCAGAAGAACAGATGGACTCTGTGCAAAAAATGGTTGCAGGTGGCGCCACCAAGTTTAGTGTATGTTATAAAGCTATCCAAGGGCTACATTTGTGCAAAATTTTTAGCCTGATCGGTCAAACGGTTCCCGAGATATGTGCGTTTATGTGTGGAAACAGACGCACAAAGGGACGCTGGGCAAAGAGGAAAGGTCAGAGGTCAACCAAAAATTAGTGCGCAGCAGTTCACGTATGACCCGATCATAACCCCGAATTTAAAAAAAATTCCGCCCAGCGGTTACAGAGGAATTCTCCGGAAACCTAAGCGGCGGCGGCGGCGTCCGACTGAAAACATAGTATCCGTAAAACTCTGTTTTGGCGGATACAATAAAGAACAATATGTGACTGTTTATCCAATGTCTCGCGATGGCCCTTGCATCAGGAGAGTCCTGTCTTTCAATCCATATTCCGTTGTAAATTTAACCACGTCTTTTTATATGAATATAAAGTCTCCTGGAACCTGTGCATCCTTTATTCATCTTCAGTGTACTCCCATCTGCGAAAATAAGAATATATGAATATTCATTTATTAGTATGATATAAATCTTATATAATTTTTTTCCAGAGAACATTTAGACATTTAGTAATTATACTTTGTTTCTGCATTACACAGTTTGTACGCAACATATACACAACTGCAAAAAAAAGATATTTAAAAAGAAATTTTGAAATTTAGCAGCAACACATAAATAAATTACACCTTAATTTGTTGTTTAAAACGGCATAGTTGACATAATCACAACATGGGATATCCAGCCATAAATTTAACTGTCTAATTCTATTTTCAAAGCCGGGAACAAATAATGTCACAAATAATGCAAGAAAGAATTAATATACTCTTAAAATGAACACGATACGGATTTTACCATGTCGTCCAAAGAATAAGATTTGGGAGATTCTTTGCCATTTCAACAAAGTTTCGACAAAATCGTACTACATACTCTGTGGATTTAGAGCATGAGCTAAATGGGATCCTTTCAGGAGACCCCGCAAATATAGCTGAGTGGGTCTGAGTAGCTGCGTTATAGGTCCCACTATCTCGAATGAATAAAATCCCAACTGACCCGTGCCATGTCCCGACTTACTGTGGTTGCCTTTTTGTTCACAAAAGATTTTAAATCAGCAATATTCACGAAGGCAAAGTCGAAAAGTGAAAGGTTGACGGCATGAATAAAACATTGGTCTATACTGTATATTCAAAGTTGATAATTTAAATGATATCAGATCTTCCCATTTTATCTGATATCATTAATGAACAATATGTTTTGTCATTAAGATTTTGTGCACAAAATATGATATTCTTAATTAATAAAATAACGGTTATACTCTTTGTATAGATTTTTGTATTGTTAGATCGCGAAAATGGAACCCTCGCAAAACAGCAAAAAAGTAAAAATTGCTAAATTTTACCCCGGCGAATATGAAGCCAACCACAATATATCGTTAGTTTAAAGTTTTCGCGATTGACGTAATAATGATGTATCGGAGTCTGGTAAATGGCGAGTGACCAAGTCCAAATGATGCACCTGGTCAGTACCACACTAAGCGGCAGGGTAAGTTTGCAAATAGAAAAGGTTAAAGCTGACGGAACATCGAGATTTCGAGATAACTGTGGTTGGTTTCAAATTCGTTAAATTTTCGCAATTCTCACGTTTTAGTGTTTTACGAGGGTTCAATTTTCGCGATCTCACAATAATGTAACCCAAACTAAGATTATCCATTTTCATATGATTTATTTATATCGAGCACCTTTTGTCCAGTGTTGGCAGATAATATAAAAGATCTGTTGACTGTCGATGGTGCAGAAAATAACAGGCATGGATAGTGTACAGGAGCTGCCAACGAGGCGACAAAATAAATGACCTGTGGAGAAGGGGTGTGTATTTCACTAAGGTTTGTATTTCGCGAATTTGAAACCCTCGCGAACAATAAGCCAATCACAGTATCGTTCTTGTGGTAATAAATTGGTAGGAATAAGGCTGGTTAATTAAGTTACATTGGACGTTGATGGGGATTCCCCGGCTCTTTCTACCCACCATCATTGAGCGTCCCTTTGTGTCGTAGGGCAGGAAGAAACAGGCTACCCCTCCTAAAATGGCAAGGAAGGCGTACAGTCCGAGAGCCGAATACAGCGACGTACTGAGTAATACCTTCAGAATGGAAAAGATAAAATGTAGAGTAAAACCCAAGAAACGAGGTTATCATTTTAATCATTATAATATTAAGGATTGTTTCTATATTAATGGTACAGGCACGACTGATATGTTATGCAACATGGTTAAAATAAGATATGTGAAAAAAACGAGAACCCAATGCAATTTTTTGCCTGGTCAATGAAATGTAATCAGTTGTCATTTGGTAAAACCTTGATTCAGTGATGTAAAATACCATAAACTTCACTATATCCCGAAGGAGGTCATCATACTCAATGAACCCTCAATTTATCCTTTCTGTATCAATTAGGAATGAGAATTGGAAAAAGTGAGGTACGAAATGTTTAATATATCAAGTAAAATGGCAAACAGTAATTTTCAAAGTTAAAGATGTCGCAGACAACCAACCGTGGTATATTTTACGAAAATGCACGTTGCTTTTAAAGAGGTCCATTCAAAATCATAACAGTGTTAAAATCTTTGTCTGAATTGTGTAAAATGATAAAAGTAGAAATCCAAGTCTATATTTATGAAAATATTTGTAAAATACCGTAAACTTTGTAAACTTACCTCTCCCACAAATGGAGTGATTACCGAACCTATCCTAGCAAATCCCGAACATACACCAAGTCCGAGTGCTCGTATCGATGTCGGATAAACCTGAAATATTAGCAGCAGATACATGGATCAACATGTAACTTATAACGAAATGTCCTGTTTCTTATTTAAAGACAAGAGGTTACAAAAGTAGCAGGAGAACAGTGCGACATAATTATATCAAGGCCAGTGCATCCTTATGTTACAGTTTTGTTATCCCTCCGCATGGTGGCGAAAAGTATTGTTTTACCATTGTTATAAAGTGATTGTCTGTCAGCTACTTTACGTAAAAACAATCAACTGATTTTGATACAATTTCGTGGAGGTTAAGGTGTACATCTACAAAACAATCCATTAAGTTTTGGGGGTAATATGAATCACCATTGTATTCTTTTAATTCAATGTGTTCTATACCACTGTCACATACGGCTTTTTCTTTATATGGTCCGTTTCATCCCCTCATGTCTACCTGTTTTTTATTTGTTACATTTAAAGGGAAACAATTATAGTGTAGAGTAGAGGGTGTAATGACATAATTTTCAACAAGACAATTAAATACCTACCTTACACCTTATTAAGAAACTTTTTTTAAATAGCAGAAATCAGTCTAAATTTTGCAACATATCAGACCCACTTTAGGCGGTCAAAGTCATTGGTCACATGCAAAAAAAGCCTCAATTGACACCTGCTGATTGGATGTTAACACTAAAAATATAAACAGCTAAATCAAAGATGGCAATTCATGCAGGGACACGTCATATCTTACAGATCATTGTGGACAGACAAACATTTTTTGACACATAACCTTGGGATTTATTGTAAAATTCTTAATATAAGGTTGTCACCTCCGTATATAGTTTTCCAGGGAAAAAATTGAAAAATATAACCTTAAGAGAATATTATCAACAAAAACCAGGTGGACAGCAGATGGTTAAACAGACTATAAAAGAACTATTCATTGATACTGGGGGACTGCTTTATCCGGGAGGTGACCGGAGATCGGGTTGTTGAGTAGTGACTGCTGTGTACACTGGTCCATGAGAATCCTTAGGGAAGGTCTCAAGGGGTGTTTCCATGTGAGCGTATATGCGTATTTGCGTGAAAAACCGCTCATATGATTTTGTAACAAGGGTGTTTCCATGTGTCCGTCAGCGTATATGCGAATATGCGTGAAAATCGCCACAGGAGCGATTTTCACGCATTGGGTCTCCATGAACACGGGGATTCAGGGTAAAATGACATCATTTCAGGATCTTTTTTGTTGAAGGCCTGTTCGATCCACTGTCATATAGGAATACTTCCTGTTGTCTCCGCCAGGAGAGTGTGCGTTCATCCCCGTTTGTGTGTGTTTGTTCACAACATAACTCTCGTAATCATGAAAAGAATCTTATGAAATTTTAAGGGCATTTCGGAAATTGGAAAAGAAAGGATAAATTAGATTTTGATGTGGATTCGGCACAAGACCCGGATTCAGGAATGTCATCAAAGAATACATGTATTCATCAAAGTAAAGTCACTTATGCACGAATGAACCTGGGAATATGGGCCGAATAAGGGAACGCAAGGCTTGCATTCCTTAGCATGCAGGTTTCTAGTTTTTTAAATGTTTACATTGTAGAACAATGTACACGCCCTATATTTTTATGCATGATATAATTACATTATATAACATGTTTACTTAAAATAGCATAGTGTAAGATAATTACACTATTTGGGTATCATTGTACAGTGTTAATTAAATTATAAATTTTTTTTTATACAAGCAAAAGTGGAATCATGGGGTTAATGTTAGTCCCGTACAACTTAACAAAAATACAAACACTTCAGAATAATGTTTGGCCAAGTTTTTTATGTGCCGTAGTTTTCTTTCATATAATTTTATTGATTCCAGAAGCCCTAAGACGTGGCTACAAAACAAATGACTTTGGTTAGTTCGCCAAGTGAAGTTATTGGAGTGTGGTCAACAAATGGCGCTCCTTAGCCTTAATTTTTTTATATAAACGTTTTAATATTAATTCATACATGTAACCATGTTTGGATTATGTGATAATGACGTACTTCCGGTGTGTATATAAAAGCCACTTGAAATCCCGCAGCGATAGAACTCCTGGCTACAAACAGCAACCCGAGCATGATAATCCTGTGAAAATATGATAGAATAATGATAAATATGAATCTGCAATATAAATTCTTAAAAAAAACCCCGACAATTAAAGACAGCGGAAGCCCTGCCATGTTTCAGAGAGACATTACGTTCCTAAACTAAAGTAAAAATTTACCCGATACGATGAGGACGACAACATATTTTCCAATTTATAATTTTTTTTTATTTTGTGAGCCTTAAATCAATGATGGTTAATCCAATATATCATGAAATGTGCAAAAGTACAAATCGCTTGCTACCCAGTAATTTCCTTTCAATGCTGTGCCAGTTCTGTAAAACCCCAGCCAAAACTCAGATTTACAGCATTAACTATATATAATTACAAGCATGCAAGTCGTGTCATTTTATATTACAGCCGACTTTTAATTAATTAATTTTAATGAGTACTTTAAATGGATATTAAGTACTGTACCCACCTCCCAGTACACATGAAGAGTAACAGGACACAGCCCACGTAGATAAATATTAGGAGGGTCATGGAGTGTTTACGTCCTATAGAGTCCACGAGAAAGGCCGTCACCAACAGGCCTGGCAACAAGAAAACAGGATGATAACGTGCATGTATATGAATGTATTTGTGTGTGTTTTTTATATCTGCTCTTTCGCTCATGTATGTGTGTGAATGTACTGTTGGTAAGAATTGGTTGTTAAATCATGTTCGATGAGTGAAAGAAAAACTAGGAGATTTTTCATGGACCTCCTTGGATGTCAAGTTAGAAGATTCTTAGTGCAACGGTTACGATTCGTGCCCTGTTAACGGACAAAGTGTGATCGCTATGGCTCAAATGACTTTCAGTCAGCTGAGAAAAAAAATACCGGTGATCAATTATTTATCGATTATTAAACGTACTCTCTATATTACCATTAAATTGGAATTATACTTATTATATTGACCGGTTAAATTTAGATTGACTTGTACATCAAGCTGGAAGATCAAGGAATTAAACGGGTTGTTGGCACTTTTCGCGTTTAAGGTTCAGTTGTAATGCCCTCTGTTACTTTTTTGTCCCGTCTTTTTCATCTCTGACAGGATAAGATTTTTTTCTGGATAACATGACAATTTAGATGTGCATACATAATTGTTTGTGATCCATTATCCAAAAATGCAACCGATTTAATATATCATGAAAGAAAACGACCATTTATAGATATTATAGATCAATTGGAACACCAATTGTATATATTTGCATGTATATTTCCTGTATGTATGCACGCTTGCGTATGTGTGCATGTGTGGGTATATATGTACGTACATTTGCCTCTAGGGTTAATCATAAATGTGTATGCACGTTTTCTTACAAACAATCTTAGAACTGATATCAAATATACAACACACTGAGAATCAGCCAAAGTGATGACCCAGGTACAGGCTCCAGGGGTCTGTACAAATGTATATAAATTTAAACCAGTACCGTCTATGTATTGGTGAAACAGAAGCATCTTTTATTTATTTATTTCTCCGAAGGTTCTGAAATATTTTTAGTAACAAAAGGGGGATTTCGAATAGCCCTATTCCTATATGCAAGATTAAACATATGTCAAACCGTCTTGGTATAAGGTTGTATATATATTTGTATATGTAAGTAAATATCTTTTCACTCGTGTATCTCCGTATATATTTGCTTGTAAGTTTGTATACTTGTATATGTACGTATGTATGCAGGTTTGTTTATGTTAGTTTGTATATCTATGCGTGTATGTATCTTTTTATGCATCTTTGTATATGTATTGATGAATATTGTATATGTTTATGCAGTAAAACCTCGCTTTAGAACCACCTCTTTTTTGCGACCACCTCTAAATAACGACCACTTGTTGAGCGGTCCCAATTCTATCTAGCTCTTAATTATATGAGACCTGGCTTAGAAGACCATCTCGAAAATACGATTTCTTTATCGAGGTTGCCATGGTGGTCTTAATTATGAGGTTTCACTCTATCAGACTTACCTGGGAGTTCAGCACATGACGTAATAACCAGGTCAATGTAGTCTTGGTGTGTCAGAGCGATACAGTCCACGCCGCAACTCTCCGTGGCCTGTGGTGCTACGGCTAAAAAGGGTTATGATTATCATTATGATAAAGATGCTACTACTACCTATCCGACCACAAAACGCAAATCCACTCCTAATTATGAACATATTAAGATTGTTATTTAATAATAATAATTATAATAAAAAATATTAATATTAATAATAATTGTAATGTAACAACAGAGATAATATTTATATTAATAGTGTTATAATTATTGTTATATTTTATCTTTATTATTATTACTATTATTTTTATTGTTATTATTATTATTATAATTATTATTATAGTACTTAGCTGTTAATAAACAATGATTCAAGACACATATGAGATCATGGAGTTAAAGTGTCCTGTTTATATTGCTAATTCACCGAAGCAAAGCATTATCTAAAGTGAATAGTGGTTCTATGCATTTTTCAATATCAGCGAATATCAATAAGTTGATCATTTTTTCGTATATTTTTACCGCCATAATCAGCCCTTTTTAACACAGGAATACGCTTTATGTGCAGATAGGCCTAATTGGAGACGTTTGTTAATATTCACTCCAAATATTTGGAATAACAGCTCCCTTACTGCAGGTTCATGATTTCTTCATTTGTAAGCAATACACAACCTAATATGACATTTAATCTAACCTGACCTTGACCTTTCTGACCTGCACTTGACCTTTATGACCTACTCACATGGATGGCACGTGGATCCCGCCCGGATAAGTCCAGTTGACAATAGAATTATCCCATAGTAAGAAAGAGCTGTAGAAAACCTGAGAGAAAAATACACAAGAGTTATTGGAAAGATCCTTTCAAATATAGCATTAAATGACTTGCATGCTGAGTTAAACTGAAGATCACGTTAATGTAATGTTAACGTTACAAATTCACTGGAGAGACTATTACGGTGAAAATAATTGACGTCCGAGTCACGTGATCGTAAGTGTGGGATACACTAAAGTACGATTAAGTTTAATATACGTAATACCACTTTTGTTTAGTATTCGTAAGAAAATAGGTTTTACACATTTATATAACATGTTTTCTATACATTGTTTCAGTGTAAAAACTTCCGAATTAGTTTATAATTCATCCTATTTTATGAGGGTGTATCTAGTATCAACTTCTCTCACACAGGTTTTGCGTTTCACAGAATGACATCTAGGGACTTTTAAGCGACATGCTGAATCAAACAATTCAGACATTCTTATGAACCTCATTGAGTGACGGCTCTTTTAGGCTAGCAGAACCGGCAAATCCTTATATCTAAAATCAACTCAAAAGTTGTTTAGATTCATATTACAACTAGAAAGAGTACATTGTTTCAATCTTTGATCTATCTTGGTTAAATATAAAAATAACATTTAATTTGCAACAAGAAGACACACGGTAGAGAAAAAAACCACCTTTTAGTTTTTTCAAGTAGTTTAATATTAGTCCACTGAAAGTAGCTTACGGTTACTGGGTGCTTAAAATAGAGTACAAAATCACATTAAAATAAATAAGAAGTTAAAAACATGTTAACCATCAGAAAAACACTGTACCAGGTTTAAAATAATGTATACTTTATGGAGCCTATGATGAATTTAAAAAGTTTGGATTGATTTTAGATATAGCTTTTTTGCCAATTCTGGTACATTAAGAAATTTACATATTTATCCTGCTAAGATGATTTAAAATGGTCTACAAGAAACCAATACAAGTGAATTACACTTTTATATTCAGATCCAATCAAAATAAATATAAAAATGCATACGTACCATATAACCCAGGAGAGTAATGTGACTTTCAGTAGAGAAGGAGCTACTAAATCTCTAAATTTTCCCCTCTTGGCCTGAAGTGAAAAAAGAGATGTTGTAGTGCTTCTCTTTGGTGCATTCTCTTCAAATAACTGTTTCATACACTATCTGTTATAAATTTATAGTGGCACAATTCCTATGTTTACAGTCCATTCCACCTGTAATATACTCTGGAGAAAGGATTGTATATCAGGAATTACGTGTATGATTGAGCAAAAGTGTTCCCGCTAGCTGTCGCTAGTTGTCCTACCTGAGGTTCCGGTATCAGTTTTCCGGGCGGTAAGCTCTTCCGGTTTTCTTTGGCCATTTTCACTAGTGTTTTGTAGGCCTCTATGTGGTCCCCACAGGCGACCTGGTAACGGGGGCTTTCAGGCAACCAAGGCTAAAAAACATTACTCAGGCATGGTAAATATACTACTTGCATGTCCAAAATGTGTGTGATCTGGTGAAATAATACGATCATAATTTCGAAATATTTATTTCCATAATATATTTTCTACATTCTACGTAATCGTGACCCACAGACCATAATTCTAACAGTTATATTTGATAACAATGATAGAAACACTAAATCCTCTGTGTTTTCATTTTGAAAGAAAGGGTGCATATACAAAGTAATGTGAATTATAGAATATGTGTACCTGTGTTTCAATACTTTTGGTAGCTGAATACGTAAAGCAACAAACAAGACAGTGACTTCAGTGTTTGCATGTGTGTGCATCTGTGTGTATATACTTACTATACATAGAATGACAAAAATTAAAAGAGGCACAGCACTGATACCGAGCCACCACCGCCATCCTAGTGTTGGCAGGATAAGTAAAGCCAGAATCACCTCCAGAATACCTCCCACAGCCCAGAACACCTACAACATAATACTCAACATTAATGTGTAGCACATAGTAAGCTGTGGTGATCGGTGAAAATAAAGTATTGACATGATAGTATAATTTGTACAGAGTGTCATCTCGATGTTTAAGAAAACAGAATAGAAAAATTCTAGAGCAAATGTATTTTCGTTGGAAGACTTTAAGGCCATATGTATCCAAACAGAATATCGACTCGGAACAGTTGGGAACATAAGGTGTTTGACCAAATATTACTCTATGAGCGAATAAAATTATGATACATCACTTTTATCTATGAATGTTTTATCCAACAAGGAGAAAACTTCGACATTTCCTTATTAACGGGACCTTAACATCCTTCCCTCCACCTTAGGGGCATAACCTTAACAGTGGAACCTCTCCTTACGGGCATCTCTCTGCTAATTAGCTGCTATTTACAGCCACTTACGGACAGTCCCTTGAAGTTAGGTCCCGAAATCTATAACCTCCCTACTAAGGGCATCTCTGTATTGTGAGCAAAAATGTCCGGTCTCTTCATTGTCCGTAATTGGGAGGTTCTACTGTACATCCAAGAGATCGATCACCCCCAGAATCACCACTATAATTAACGATCGTGCCACTCAACCGTTGTGATCTAGGAAATGCCCGCTAGGGTCTTGTGGTATCAGTGACGATGCCAAGGGTGTCTTAATGGATTCATTTGCCAAACCCTCCGTAAATCCTGACATTATTGTGTGAAAGGGCCTATCAGAGCACCATCTGTCAGCATTGGCATTGTTTTTTGCTGACCTGTATAATAAGACTGCCTGTGAATTAAAACAATTTGAGACCAGTCCGACAGACAGTCTTATAACACAGGTGGTATTATTACATAGGTGGTCTTAAAACACAGGTGGTCTTATTACACAGGTGGTCTTATTACGCAGGTGGTCTTATAACACAGGTTGTCTTATTACGCAGGTGGTCTTATTACGCAGGAGGTCTTATTACACAGGTGGTCTTATAACACAGGTGGTCTTATAACACAGGTGGTCTTATTACACAGGTGGTCTTATTACGCAAATGGTCTTATTACGCAGGTAATCTTATAACACAGTCTTATTGTGCAAGTGGTCTTATTACGCAGGAGGTCTGATTACACAGGTGGTCTTATAACACAGGTGGTCTTATTACGCAGGTGGTCTAATAACACAGGTTGTCTTATTACGCAGGAGGTCTTATTACGCAGGTGGTCTTATTACACAGGAGGTCTTATAACACAGGTGGTCTTATTACACAGGTGGTCTAATTACGCAGGAGGTCTTATCTTACAGGTTGTCTTATTACGCAGGTGGTCTTATAACGCAGGTTGTCTTATTACGCAGGTGGTCTTATACACAGGTGGTCTTATTACACAGGTGGTCTGTTTACGCAGGTGGTCTTATTACGCAGGTGGTCTTATTACGCAGGTGGTCTTATTACACAGGTTTCATTGTATCATTAATTTTCAAATCTGGAAAACTGCCATCACAGGAGCACGTGACGTCATGGCACTGTTTGAGCGTTTGTACATTACACATTTAGAATTACATTCTTACCTGTAAAGTTACCACTCCTTTCCCTCTGGCTGTACTTGGCAGAAATTCTGTAAATATTGTAACCCTACAGAGAAGAAAGAACGTCCGCCAATTAAGCATACACTTTGTAACCATTGTGTTCACGAGCACCGCAAATGGTATTGGTTAATATTCATACTGAGTTTAATGAAAATCCATCAGATTTTCGATAAGTTACCACGGCGCCACCAAAGTCTGGTGACCTCTGACCTCATTAAATATGCATGAATTTTGCTGGAATACAAACTTAAGCGCGATATTTTATTGATTAAAATTTCTGTTGAGTTTGTTCAAAATCCAGCATATTCTAGGTAAGTTATCGCGGCGACAACACAAAGTAGCCTTGTGAACTCTAACCTTGTTAAATTGGGTGGATTTTGCTCATAATCGAACTCGGGCGATACAGTCTATTTGTAAGTAGTTATGGTTAGTTTCGTGAAAATCCATCAAAGCTCTGGTAAGTCATGTCGCCAACATCTGAAGTTAACGGACGGAGACGGACGGACAATGGATATACCATAATATTTCCGGTAACAGATGAATACTAATTAAATTTTGAATTCGTCAAAGATTTTATATTTCATAGTACATTTTCGATAAATAATATTTTGGTTTATTTACATATCCGTACATCCTTAATTGATTGATCATTTTGAATGTTACTTGGTATATGGATTGTCTGTAGATTTGATGTGTTAATAACTTATAAAACTTACGCCTGTGGAGTGCCGCCAATACCTATCCCTGTCAAACATCTCAGCAGTAACATGAAGGCGTAGATCGGGGATAACGCACTCAGCAATCCGAAGTACATAGCCGTGGAGGCAAAAAACATCAGACTCTGTACAAGTACATACAACAATGACCTCAAATAATATAATAAATAAATAAAGTACCACATGCATAGTCCTGTAATAAAGTGACAAGTGCATGGCCGTAGAGGCAAAGAACATTAGGCTCTGCATGATCGAGTACATCAATTTGAGCATAAATGAACTCAATTAAGGTCAGAGAAGTAAAGATATATGGGGTTATGTACATGGAGTTAAAAAAAAACATTTAATTAACGTACAACATAGTCATAAACTCAAGTTATAATTGGACAAGTACATAGCCGTACCGGACAAGTACATAGCCGTACAGGCAAAAACCTGAAGACTCTGGTAAAGTAAAATATCACCTTTTGAAAAAATCGGATGCTCCTTACATTAAAAATGTGTAAAATAGTAGTGTAGAAAAGAATATGATAAGAACACAAGTAATTTAATGTCAGATTCTTCAAGGAGATTGAAATATATAGAAAAAAATGAACATATAATGGCAAAACAGAAATATAAGATTACCACACATTTTGCAAAATGGAACAAAATAAGGAAAAAGTTATAATTACAAACAGTAGCTTTTGCAGTATTAGTATTCAAAGAAAATCCATGGGGAAAATGTATTCTGTAAAGACCACTAATATATATGTAAATACTGCATGTGCAAATTGCAAGCATTGACGATTAGAAGTAAAGTTGAAATAATATCCAGGAAAAGTGCTTTGTATAAATTCTATACATTGCATTTGATGTGATCGTGTACAAGACTGTTTGAAATGTGTATTGTATGACTTTTTTTTGCAATAAAATTTATTAAAAAAAAACACCACCGAGCTGAAGAAACCATCAGCAACGTTTAGAAATACATTTTCATTGCATGGTGTAAAGAATATTTAAGTAAAGTACAGCCTAGTCCTAAATTCAGAATTATTTTTCAAATACATAGCCGAGGAGGCAAATCACATCAGACTCTGTTCAAGTACAGACATCACTAATTCCAAGAAATCACCAGAGACGTAGAGTACATAATCATGGAGCTAAAAAAAAACATTAAATCAAATACAACATAAGTCTATATAAAAATAATAATTGTACAAGTACAAAGCCGTAAAGACAGAGAATATCAGACTCTGGTCAAGTACAAACATCACTGAACTCGGGTAATCTTCAAGGAAGTAGAGAAGTACAAGCTATTGAGGTAAAGAACATTAAAGTTAAGTGGTACATAGTCCTGTACTAATGTGAAAATTGACCGAGAAAGTGCAAGCAAGGAACATTAAGCCCTGACAGGCACAAACAAAACTGGCTGTGCAATCGGGCCCACAAACTAGCGGTAAGTGGGGATCGGCTTTTATGTGTACGACCTTGGGAATAAAGTCATGGTCAAATATATATATATATAAATATATATATATATATATATATATATATATATATATATATATATATATATATATACGGTCCAAATTTATGATATAGGAATAATATTGTGCCCAAACTTTACCTTTAAAAAACAGCCATGTTGAAGGTCTAGCACAAACAGGAATAGTGGAAGAAAACAATGATGGAAAGAAGAACAATGCAAAGAACATCAAGCTTTTAATATTTTAATAAGACATTTAATATTAGCAAAGTCCATTTGCACGAAGTTTCGTACTAATCAGGGAAGTACAAAGTCATAGATGCAAGGAAAACCAGTACAGAATGGACAACTGTTGCCATTGTTCTAATATAAACATCAGAGTCTTCTACTTTGTAAAAGAAGTGTGGAATCATAAATCAATAATGCCTTAAGTCCATTCATTTTTCAAACATCTATGAAAATTACATTAATCATATATTATAATAATTAAAATATTAATATTGAGTTGGTACGTGACGTCATTTATCCTGTATAATGAAGTAATTATAGCTGATGTTTTCGCGATTAGACATTATTGTATCGTCATAGACGTGTTTATTCACATATAATTTACTTCGATCGTTACGAAGACAAATTGTTGAGGGGAAAATTCTGGGCCGATCCGGGATTCGAACCCATGTCGGTGGCGCAAAAGTTCGGCATACCAACCGCTTCACTAGCGAGACAGTTCGGTCCGCTTTTTGTCACCCCGTAACACACCCCCTCTTAAGAGCGTTCTGCTAACAGAACAAAATGATCCCAGAAGTAACACTTTGGTGATCTTATTCCCTGGGCCACAAAGTTTACCGTCATCCCGGACGAGCCCCCATTTTGTTACAAAGACAAATCGCTCAGGGGAAAACATTCAGCCGATCCCGGTTTAGCAAAGCAAGCTTCACTAGCGAGACTGTTCGGTCCGCTTTTATATGCATCCCGTAACACACACCCTCTTAAGAGCGTTCTGCTAACAGATCAATATTAATTATCCCAGGAGTCAAACTTTGGTGATCATAGTTGACCGTCATCCAGGACGAGCCCCCATTTTGTTACGAAGAATAATTGGGAAAACATTGGGCCGATCCCGGCCCGATGTTTTCCCAATTAGCAAAGCAAGACAGTTCGGTCCGCTTTTATGTCACCCTGTAACACGATATAATCAGTAAAAGGGCTTTCTCATATAATTTGATGATTAGGGAATGATCAAACAAAAGCGTTATTCCCATATATACTTTGCTGATACACCTAACGCACTCTGGAGATATATTCCTACATGGACGTTGTCCCAGGGGTACATTCGGGTCTCATTCCCTGATCTAACACTGAAAGGTTTGTTTCTTACAATTTCTCACAGTAAACGTGGATGTCACAAGTAAATTTCGAAATTATGGGTATATTCCGGAAGTAGTAATAAAGATAAGGTATACTTACGAACTTTCTGCCGTACCTGTCTGAGACTAAGCCAGACAGAGGGGAGCCGATCAGGTACCCGATGAACACCACCTACGTCAAATACATAAAAAAGGCTTTTTTACAATCGAGATAACAGAGCTTTATGCTTTTAAAATCGTGTGATAAAAATATGTATATATACAAAATCTATCAAGGACCAATGGTATATATGTATATCAGTTTCCAGTTTATATTCGCCCCCCCCCCCCCCCCCGGCAAAATACCGTGCTTTGGTCTGTTGGGTATGTATTTTGTCATTTTGTTTCCTTGAGTATCGAAGTTTTTTCTTTTATCGATCACGGGTTTCGTGGGTTTTGTCATTTTTTGGATCGAGTTTGGTGGGTTTGTCTTTATGTGGCCATCTTTTTGTCCTTGATTTTGTCTTTTTTTTGGCCATACAATTCGTGGTCGTCTTTTCGTGGTCTTGAGTTGCGATATTTTATTAATATGAGTTCAAAGCATATGTATATTGGCGTCTCTAAATATAAACAAAAAGTGTGTTTGTTTAATTAGGTAATGCATTATTAATATAACTTTTAAATATATTTATAAGTTGATCTCTCTGTCTTTCTTTCTCGCTCTCTCATACACACACGCGCGCACACTCACAAACACTGTGATGATACGACCGTGGGGGGGGGGGGGGGGGAACACTTCGTTGTGAATGTGTGTCTGTATGTTTACTTACCGTGGTAATGAGGGCTGCCTGTATGACCGACAACTTCCATTCACAAATCATGACAGGGCTTAAAATGGACAACACCATGATCTCCATGGAATCGGCGATCTGAAAAAAATAATAATTACTTACACACACAGAAATGCCAACAAGCTGATAAAAGACAAGCTGCTTATTTACTGGGACGGATACGCATACCCGAACACGTTTGGTGTTTGATATATAAAGGTAATATTTACCTTAATTTATGTAGGAAATGAGATTGCATTTCAGATTCACGTGAATACAAATATTATTTTTTTATGAAGTTAAATGATATATACTTTGACATTTAGTCCTGGGAGCTTGGCGACCCGCCAACCTTCCTACGCCAAGGCTCGGACACTCCTTTAAATTCAGAAAATCCTGGGCCACACGAAATGATAGCCATTATAAATATATTACAAACATGAATATCATTGAACGTTTGTAGAAGGATGGGCAACAGACATTCACTGTTTACTCGGTCCAAACTGTTTGCCGTCAATATCACCTGTTTTCAATGATTATTTTTTTATGAAATAATATAGAAGGATGGGCCATAGGTATTAAATTATGTGGCGGACAGGATGCGGATACAGTTGGTAGCGGAAGTATGCGCTCTGTGAGTGCTTTCTAGTTACACATTAAATAAGGCCCTTTCCTTAAGCACGTGTTATCCGCGCACTTCTAATTTGCATTAATGTAAAACACGTCCCCTCTTTCATGCACGCTTAAAAGTCCGTTATTTTCAGCCGCATGGAAATGGGGTCCTGGGCCATGTTGAAAACAGGCAGTTAGCTGAATAGGGTAAACTTGTGATCTTGCAATCCATGGCTGAAATACGTAAGTGTGAAGAAAGCGTATAGGGCCTTAAGTATAAAGTATCTAGGCCTTAAACGTCCAGTGATGAAGAATTTAAGCCAGTTCTCGGTTTAGTGTGTTTTGGTGTATGTTTCGCACATGTACATCTGTACGTATATGTTTTTATTTCGTTCTTACCCAGGATAAGCCCGTCATGGCTCCCAATTTGAGCTGGTACGGCCCGAACCCGATATGTTCCACCGCATCCTCTATGGTGAAGGTAGCTTCTTTAACGATTAATGACAAATATTAAATTGTTAATATTCATGAACAATGGCATGCCATATGCGTAAGTTGATCAGACATTTATAGGATTAAATATATATATATGTATATATATATTATATCCTGTTAAATGATAATATTATATCATTAATGTTCATTAGCGATGACACCCACACCCACATTACACACACACACACACACACACACACACATATATAGTATCCTTCACATAAAGAGATATACCGACAGGATTTATCTAAAGGGATCAATGATTTCTTTGGATTCGGCGATTGGCTTAATATGATTACATATTCTGTTTATAACCATGTACAAAACTACTTTCATATTAACTTATTAAGGGGTCCAATTTGTTTGTTTAGCGTTTGTTTAAGGTCAACATTCATCATTAAATCGTATTGTCACGCGACAGCTCCAACCTCCTATTTTAATATATGTATTACATATAAACTTACCTTTAGATTTGTTCTCTCCTCCATATAATTTCTTTTCCTCTTCTTTAAGATTATCAAACGTGTCATATTTAGATGGCATAATTCTATTAATTTTAGATAAGCACAGTATCCTCTGGTAAATTCTTCCGACACATAAATGGTGAGAAATGATTTCAACATTTATAACTGCACTGAATTTCCACTTACATTAAGTTACCCATTACTCATTCTGTTTCTGAGATCACAGTCTTCCCGAAGAGCCAATCAGTATATTTTTATATTCTGATTTAACAAATTTTCCTCGGTTTAGTTTCGTACACACGTCACAGGTCACATGTTGATCTGATATAAGACATTATATAATAGGCCGACTCTCTATCGGTCGTCGTGTCTTAATCTTGTCCTGATATTCGTTGTTTAGTTTCGTACACCCGTAAAAGTTAATATTCTGCAGGGTGATCTCTATTAGAATCACTTTAAACCAAAACTTCTACAAGCAAGTCGTGCCGCTACTTTAATTCTAGTTTTCTTGGTTTAGTTTCGTACACTTGTCATATGTAGCGCGTTGGTGAAGTAGAATGCTGATGTAATTCCCACTGAATAATAAAAATAAAAATGTAAGACCTGAGACCTGGTTGGTATCCTACCGTGAAAGCCATGGGTGTCACAATGACACAAAGTATAGTCCGGCCCGCATGTACGGCCTCACAGGTGTGTCCCACGACCGACACAGGTTATGATAATGACCTTTTGAATGCCCGAGCTAATGGCTCATAAAACGTTTACGATGATGCAGGTGTTAATTAGATGATGGTTTTATTTAAATTGCTCTGTCTGTCTACCTGTCTCTTTCCTTTCCCTCTCTCTGTCTCTGTCTGTCTCTCTCTCTCCCCCCAAGATATCACTTCACAAGACAAAACATACCCTTCATACCTGTTCAGTTTTCCTTATTAAGCATAGTCGGTAATATATATATATATATATATATATATATATATATATTATATATATATATATATATATATATTAATAACGAAAAAAGGTCAAACACAGCAATAACACAGTATTTGTCAAAAAAAAGTATATTTTTCTGTTTGTCAAAATCAAGAATATAAATATAAGACAGTTAAGTAACAAGTTATAAATCAGGGAGCAGCAGGTTTTTGATCTTCTTGTTTGTGTTTCAATAAATTGTACGAATTGTTACCTGAATCTCCAGGTGTGAGTTTCATATTGCTTTTTCATGACTTTATAATCAAGTACAATGTATGGTCTGCAAGGAGACTACGTGCATTTGAAGTAAGGCACACAACTGAAGGCCATACGTAATTATCATTAAACTATTACTAAGTATATTGTTGTGATACTGTATGATATATGTAACTAGAAATCTACATAGAGAGTATAACTAGAGAGTATAGACATAACTAGAGAGTGCATATTTACCTCCGCCAAGATCCGGATCAAACTTTGGTCGTACTACACAAGCGCAGATAATTTATGAAAGAGGAATTTTGGACTGTTGACCAGCTTCATAATTGGTTCACAGGTCAACTCTCTCAGCGGAATAAAGGCGTCAGATTAATTCTGGTGAATGACCCTCGTCCTCGACCGGAAATACAGATCACAACGGTACGGAATCCTTAAAATAGTATATAATATGGTGATTATCCAGAACTGTTTATAATGGATTATTTCTTCGGGGCAACCCCAATCTTCAAAGTCATTCACCGAAATCCGTTCAAAAAGTTTCTTGAGTTTAGTTTTTTAACATATTTGCTATGATACAATAGAGAAATTTACAATACCACCGAAGAATTCGTACTTTAATATCAGAATAACATCGTTAGTGGTTATTGTTATATTGCATGGCAAAGATACCTGTTGTGTACACTGTATATGGACTGAATCACAGAATAGATACGAACCACAGTAAGTGAGCTACATCATTTTTATAGAATATGAGACGTTCAGAAATATTAATGCGCAAGTAACTTCGTAAAAATCGAAAGTCAAAAACAGTCTTCATCTTTGTATTCTAATTCAAAACGTCAGTTTATCTTCAGGGGTGAGGAATGACTCGCAGGCGTAATCGCAAAAAGGCAAAAAAAGTTTGGACAACTATTTTTTATGAACAAATAGAAATGGAACCAAAGTCTATAATTCTATTTCATAATATATTTCATTTCCAATATGTAAATATGATTCTCTGAATAGCATGGGGATGATTACACTGACCAAGTATGTACTCCTATCCCCCCTCTTGTCTTACGCCCCTGATTTCAAAGATCGTCGGGATAGAACCAAGTTCACATCGTCCGGATTAAGTAGATTGTTTTCTGATAGATGGTGCTGTTACAGTCCCTTCGTGAAATTTCCCAAACAATGTTAAATTCATAAGGATTTATGGAAAATTTCGCAAATGACCCCCTTAGGACACAATTGGCATCATTCTCGGCTTTCCGAAGCCGAAGAAGGGCATTTCCATGTGTGGCCACAGAGGAGTTGCGTAAATATGATTTAGTGCCACCACCGCGTTTTATAATTTGGATTTTTTAATATATAATATATAATATATAATTAAAATCAATAAACTATGCTGTGTTGATTGGATGGTGCGCATGCGCGACTGACAAGTCATACCCTGGACGAGCTCCCGCTTTGACGAAAAAAAAAAAGCTGAAAAGCACCCACAAACAAGAGTCACTGAGATATTATAGTGATGGGGAAATCAGGACGAAGAACTACCAACAAAACATAAAAGCCAATGGACTCATATTTGACAGAAAACTCTGAGAAAGACCAAAACAGTGAGGGGCCGGAGAAAGAAAACATGGAGGCCATGACGGAACAACAGGGGCAACAAACAGGTGAAGCGAGTTTGGAAGGGTTATTTCAGTGGCTGAGAACAGAAAATGAGTAAAGCGATTGAAGAGTGTAAAAATGCTCTGCAGAGAGATATAAAAACACTAGAAGGAAAACTGGATATCATGAGTAATAAAACGAAGGAGCATGGGTGCCAAATAAAAGAACTAGAAAACACGGCGCAATTTGTACAAAGCCAGTACGATACAGTTACAAATAAAATGGAGACCATAGAACAGACAAACAAGAAGCTTCAGAACGAAATTGGGACACTTAAAGAAATAAAAAAGAAGCTGACAGAAAAAATAGAAACCTTGGAGAAGGTTCTAACCAGTAAAATACTTAACATTGAACGTTACACAAGAGAATTTAATTTGAGATTAGTGGGGGTGCCAGAAAAGCGAGATGAGGACTGCATGCATATTGTGGCCAAATGTATCTCGGAAACGAAACTTTTGGGAACTGAATGTACAATGACAGAGGCTAAAGCAGTCATAGAGACAGCACATAGAATTGGAAAATTAACTGATAAACACAGACACATCATTTTTAGATGCTTTTCACGCCCAGTCAGAAATAAAATATTACGAAATGCCAAAACTTCACTAAATAAGTCAAACGGGACGCCTTCACAGGCAATCATTGAAGATCTGACAATGGAAGACTTTGCCTTAAAGAAAAAGGCTTTACCACAGCTGAAAGAGGCTAATAATCAAAAGAAGAAGGCCCGTTTCTGGCGGGGACGCCTCATTGTTGATGGCCAAGTGGTACCTATTCAAAGTTAAATTTGAAGACCGCGAACTTCTGATGTGTGTTTATTGTACAGGGGGCAGCACGGCCGGCTTCTACAGAGGACACTTTTTCTATATGCCGATAGACTTGTTTTATCGCTCAGTCAATCCGAGATCTTTCATTAAGCGTGTCACACTGGATAGAGAACAGCACGGTTAGTTTTTCTTAGATAACACATTTTCTACAGCGTAGCTGAAAGACTTGATTTAGCGCTCAATTATTAGTCAATGTGTTTACCCTTACCATAGGTGACTTGTCATGATGCCTCAGGTAAATTGGTTTAATTTTCTGTTGTTTTTAATAATACTTCAATGATGCATTAGATAAGGATGGCATTTTTGTTAGCATTTCTATATTTTGAATTAAGTTTAATAACATGTAATTCGGTCTGTCATTACTGTGTTGAGGTAGCGTTGAGGTAAAACACCCTAATATATATTTATATATTTATTATTATTTGTTTGTTATATTCAATGGATCTGTGCTGATGATATGATTCCTATCATTGTGCGAGAAACAGAAATCTAATCAATGTTCACTGCCGATAAAGAATAACTTTGTGTTGGTTTTGGAAACTAAAACCATAAATACCTTACATTGGTATGAATAATAAGTATTTTAAAGGATCAACTGGATAGGCCAATACAGTAGTGTCAGCACATGTATCTGAAAACGTTATATGAAATTGGGAAATGTAACTAAAATGAGATCATCTTGAGTGTTATAAAATATTAAAGCTCATATTTTAAGTAATTTGGTCTGTATTGTTTACTTTTCATTCGGATCAGCTAAACTTAAGTTCTCATAGTGAAATGTCTCTTGAAAAAAGAGAATTTAGACTGATATGAGATGAGATAATCTCTAAATGGTTCTTTTTATGTCTATGTAAATTCGGCTGAGCACACAATTCTGTGATTTCAGAGGTATGTTTTGCAAGATGCGAAACTTCAAATTTGTATGTTTTTCGTAGTTATAACTGATGGATTGTATAATTCACGAGTTTTTCAATTATAGGTGATACAATTACAAGTTCAGGAACCCAATGTTTTAAATATAGGAGATACAAGCTCAGAAACCCAACTTAAGGAAAATTAATTATATAAAATATAGAGGAATGTATTGCTCACAGAACTATTGTAAAATATCAGCTATGATTATATATAAAAGGTTTTGTGATTTTTATTAAGGGAATCCTGTTTGGAATGATCCAGATTTTAAATCCATATTTTTTGTCGTGCAATGATTGCATAACCAATGTTAAAGGTTATATTTTAAAGTTTTTCCGCTTTGATATGGAGGAAAATATTTTTTCTTCTCTCAAGACGAAATGTGCGTAAATTGATAAAATATAAATTTCTCATATTTTGGATATAAGCAATGGCACTGAGACTACTATTCAATACACTTTAGATGAATTACCGGTACGCTAATTTAGATTTTGAAAGTTATCTACATTTTGCAATTGTCAGATAGAGAAAGGCTAAAAATTATTCTAATAGTGTCTAAGAAAAAAGCAGTAAAACAGGCAAAACAGAAATTTATACGGAACTTATTTCATGTTGTATATGTGTGATAGAAACGCTTCTATTAGCCTCTATCTTTGTTCACTAATGTACATTTTGATAATCATGCAGTGTTAAATACCGTTACATTAAAAAGAAGCAGGGATGCATCGTCTTAAGCAGTTGGCAGAAATAGGTATGATATTTGTTGACAGATTTATGTTCTTCTTATGGTTTTATATGTTATTGTATATGTTTTTGTATAGTATAATCACATCAGGATTACAAAATAATTTAAGCATAACATGTATATACATGTTTCTCATGATATCTACACTTAGAATAAAATTAGAAATAACCCCATTAATTTTAATTCACAGAGATAATTTCGCTTAATGTTAGAGGACTAAGAGATGAAATAAAAAGGAGGGAAACTTTCCACTGGTTACATAAAAAAATGCAAAAATAATATTATTACAGGAAACACATGGTACACTCAAAGATGAGAACAAATGGATGGCTGAATGGGGTGGTACTATTATATTTTCACATGGGGCTAGTAATGCCAAAGGTGTATGTGTCATGCTGAAAAATAATATTAACTGAAATACACAGCAGCATTTGTAGTGATTCTGGTCAGTTCATTGTATTAGATATAACTGTTGAAGGAATAAGATGTACCATTGTAAACATCTATGGTCCAAATCGTGATGATCCAAGTTTCTTTTATAATATTATGGAAATTATCGAAACTCTACTAAACGATAATAGAATATTAGGGGGTGATTTTGATCTAGTACTTAATATAGAGAAAGACAAAAAGGGGGGTAACCCACAGACTCATTCTAAATCCAACGAATTAATAAACACATGGTTAAAACACCTAGATCTGATAGATATCTGGCGAGATTTTCACCCTCAGGAAGTGCAGTACACCTGGAAAAGATTAAAACCTAAACCGTTGTTATGCAGACTGGATTTCTTCCTAATTTCAAAAGGCCTCAAAGAAATTGTACAAAAAACAGAGATTGTACCCGGTTTTAAAACCGACCACTCTACAGTCATGATTATACTAGATCTGAATCTTCATAAAAGGGGACCAGGTTTCTGGAAATTCAATGCCCAACATTTATACAATAAAGATTATATTAAATTAATAAAAGAAACTATTAGAGAGACCAAAGAATATAATGAAAACACAGACCCAGCATTATTGTGGGATGTTATTTAATGCAAGATAAGAGGGGCAACAATAGCGCACTCATTTACAATAAATAAAAAGAGAAGGACATTTCTACAGGAACTTGAAAATGAATGAAAGTACTTAGAAGAACAATATTCACGCAACCCAGATGAAAAAATAATTGAAGAGATTAAAGAAAAAAAATCAGAGATAGAGAATATTGTACAAGAAAAAACAAAGAGTGCAATGTTTCGTTGCAAAGCAAAGTGGCACATGGATGGCGAAAAACCATCCAAATACTTTCTAAATCTTGAAAAAAAGACTGTATAACAATAAAACTATAACTAAATTAAAATCTGAGGATAAACATATGACTGAACCGAAAGATATCTTACAGGAAGCACAACATTTTTATGAAAAAAATATATACTTCAGCTAACTTGACACCTGATGAAAGTCAGTATGGTGAGTTTTTTAATAAATCATCAAAAATTTTATCAGAAGAAGAAATAAAATTTTGCGATAACGTTTTAAATAAAAAAGAACTTAATGAATGTTTGAAATCTTTTTAAAATGGTAAAACACCAGGTACTGACGGTCTAACAGTAGAATTTTATAAATATTTTTGGGAAGACATTAAAGAAGATTTAATAGCAGCTTATAAACACTCCTTTGAAACCGGAAAATTAAATATCTCCCAGCGACAAGGTATAATTACATTAATTCCAAAAAAGTCCAAAGATCCCTTAGTACTAAAGAATTGGAGGCCGATATCACTTCTTAATGTTGACTATAAATTAATAACTAAATGTATGGCTAATAGACTGAAAAAAATACTTCAAATATTAATTCATTCAGACCAAACTGGATTTTTACAAAACAGATATATAGGTGAAAATCATAGTAGAATTTATAGTTTATTTAGCTACTGTGGTAAAAATAAAATCAAAGCCAATTTAATGCAAATCGATTTTGAAAAGGTTTTCGATTTTTTAGAATGGCCTTTTATCAAAAAAGTCTTAAAATTCTATAATTTTGGAGACACATTTTGCAAGTGGATTGAAATTTTTTATAAGGATGTTTCATCATGTGTCATAAATAATGGACGGATATCTAGTTTTTTTAAATTAGGTAGAGGAGTGCGACAAGGCTGTCCATTATCACCTTATCTATATATCATTTAGGCAGAACTTTTGGCTAACAGTATCAGAGATAATATCAATATTAAAGGAATTGAAATAAATACTGAAAAACATGTGATCTCCCAATACGCAGATGACACAACTTTGTTTTTAAGGGAAGGCCACATGGTAATGAAAGAAGTGATTGAAGATTTTAAAAAAAATTTCAGAAATTAAGTGGATTAAAAATTAATATTGAAAAAACAGTAGTTATGCCAATGGGTAATCATACATATGGTAAAGACCGAATAATAAAAATGGGTCTACGATGGAGCACAGGACCAGTTACAATTCTTGGTATTCAAATCAACAATAAATTAGAAAATCTATGTGACCTGAATTTCAGACCTACATTAGAAAAAAAATTAAGAATTTAATTGATATATGGGCAAAAAGACAGTTAACACCTTTGGGGAAAATAACAGTGATTAAATCAGAATTAATCTCTCAGCTACAATATCAATTATCAGTTCTACCAAATCCACCTGCTTCATTCCTGAAAGAAATAGAAGTTAACCTCTTTAATTTTATATGGAACAGTAAAATTGATAAAATCAAACGAAATATTTTAATAGCAGCAAAGGATGAAGGTGATCTAGAAATGATAGATAACTGGTCTAAACTACAAGCTACAAACTGGCATGGATTAATAGATGTCTCGCTTCCAGTTTGGAACAAGGATGGAGACAACTGGTTAATTGTAGCTTGAATTATTTGACTGAGTATCTTTTCACATGTAACTTAAAAATTAAAGATGTAAACCAAACATCAGTGCTGAAAGGGGTCAATCTTTTTTGGAAAGAAATTATTCAAGAATGGTGTAAATATAATTTTAATGATCCTGAAACCGTAAATGAATTCTTGAACCAATCTTTGTGGTTTAACTCTAATCTTAAAATAAACGGTAAAATTGTATTTTATAGAAAATGGTATGATGCTGGTATAAAATATGTTCTCCATTTAACTAAAAAAGTGAATAATTCTTATATATTTTATACTCTGCAAGAAATGCGACAGAACTATGGGCATCAAATCAATACAATGACATTCAATAGCATATTACATGCAGTCCAAATTAGATGGAAAAGAGAAATCAGAGGAAACAGTAATGAAGCCATAGTATATATGTATAAGATTGATAAACTATTATTAGTGGTGAAACCAGTAAAATTTATATATGCTGAACTTGTTAAACAGAAGTTTGTACACCCAGAAAATACTTTTCTAAAATGGCAACAAAATGTACCAGAATGTGATAAAAAAAGTGTATTAGAGGCATTTTAAAATCTTTATTCAACCACTATATCTGTAAAATTAAGGTACTTCCAGTTTAAAATTCTACATAGAATCTTAACGTTAAACAAATCTTTGGTAAAGATGAGTTTAAAAGAATATGACATATGTACCTTCTGTAAGCAAGATAAAGAAACACTGATACATTTATTCTGTGAATGCTCTAAAGTTAAAAAGCTATGGTCGGAAATATTTATATGGTTAGACACCTTAAACTTGCCCATGATATATGCTAGAGATATAATACTGTTCAATGTAAGTTCTGATAAATTGTTAGACAAAATTATCCTGTTGATAAAATATTATATTTATGTAGCAAGATGTAAAGAATACCCTTTGTCTCTAAATGATGCTGTTAAACCTATAAAATTATATTATACTATTGAGAGACAAGTAGCATTTCATAAAGGGAAACTTGTTCAACATAATTTATTATGGAACAGATTGAATAGCTTTCTGAGTGTAGATGATTGATTATAAATGTTACTCTACTCTGCATGATAAAAATATCACATATTGAACTCTTGTTGTAAGAATATACTATTATGTATCCTGTCCATGTGCAGTGCCATTTGTTGTTCTTTTGTACTGTATCATTACATGTTTTTGTGTATCTGCACTGTTTTGAAATAAAAAAAAAATGCTGTTTTGGAGCTGTGTCCAGCCATGCAGCATTCTAACAATTTTAATATTTAATATGCTTTATTGTAAAAAAATAATAAGTATGCTGTGATCATGTAAGAATTAAACACTATATTATACGGCCATATTGTGACTTTTATCCATATATAACTGATTAATTAAAACCATAGACAAATTCCAATTTGTACACTGTAGCCTTTCCATATGATTGTCCCGGTAAATTTATAAGGCAAACAGCTTGTCGCATTTGAAATTCGAAACTCTTATAAAATCAGTGAATTCAGTTTTCGTGACAAATACGAAAGTCTGTTACCTGTGTTATCTATAAATTCACTATTGGAAATATTCAATACTGTTTATGATTACATATCACTTTTCTTATAACTCGCGGCAGATTTCGACATAATTTCAAATGTCTAGTTCGCAGCATCCGGCATAATAATCATCTGGTCTCACATTGATGCTTCACGCTTGGCCAGCTCACGGCTATCGAAAGTGTTCTTGTGTGACAGGCGACAGATACGACTGTCTCACGAGGTAGTATAAAGTACTCCTAGTTGGCGGACACTTGCAGTTACATTTATATACATGTAATTCAAATAGTTAATAAAATTTCATACTTGCTCGGTCACGGCCATTTTTAGGGACTTTATGCATTATAAAATGTAGGGTTGTTAAATTGGCATCTTAACACTTTTAAAACATTAACAATCTTTATCTTCAGTCTGACTACTCTGACTTTTTGTTAAGTTATTATATGATATCATATCACAAATGATCCTTTCATAAAGGGTTTGTCAAAGTCCGGAAGGTGAAGGTATCTTCACGCTCTGTGAGTAAGGACACTACGTACCCAGGTTTGAACTAACAATTTATTAGGCCATAACATGTACAATTATAGCGTTAGATGCAGCGGCAAGCTGGACATGAATAAACGTTGAAGTAAACCTTGCCCCCCCCCCCAATTCGGTTAAATATTGGTAACAAGCGTTCAATTGTTCAAAAATACTGTGACGCAGATATGACAGCGGTGGAGTCGAAGCCATATTCCTTTCCTGGCCGGGAGAGTTGGATCGGAGGGGTCCGTTATTCCCCTGACGTCACGCCTGAAGCCTTCAAAGCTTTCCAGGAGTTTGATGTTCACGAGGACGATGTCTTCGTTTGTGGCTACCCCAGATCAGGTATGACTTAGAGGGATATCCTGCTTTCATCTAAAGTCCGTGGTACCAGGAGTTTATAATGTAGAACCTTAAAAACAAATATAACATCCATTCTATTAAAATTATCGCTCTACCATAGCCATTTCCAAATATTGATAAAGAGCATGAACTTATTTATATTTGATATTTTTCATATCCATAGATGAAACGTGAACCATTAAAGGGACCGAATCACCTATCTGACCCTTACAAACTAAAGGTAATCCCTCGGAGCTTTCATAAATACAGGTCAGAAAAAGTGAATATCACTGCACACAGGCTGCTTGTTTGTTTATATCAATGTGTTTATAATATGTGGGAGCCTGCCAAAATAATCAAAACAAATTCAAGGCATCTGGCAGCAAGTCAGATAAGCAAGAGCTTTGCAAATGACATTTTCCAACAAGTGACCTTTCTACCTCCACATATATGCAACCTACCACCTTAGGTTACATGTTTTTCCTGTTTGTCAACATTGCTGTGTTTACAAAGATGTTGTTGATATACAAGTTAACACATCCTTTACGAAGGCCTTATAAGAACTTTTCACAAAGAAATTACTCTTAGATCATTAATATATACACAGAGGAAGCCAAAAATCACATAAATTTGTTTCCAAAGGTAGGTGTCTGGGCCCCTTTAACTGGTATTTAAAATATGCATCACAGAATATTCAAAGCAGATCCCTTCTAATATAAATACAAGGTTAACAATTTTGAATTTTTATTTAAGAGCGTTCAAATTGGTTAGAGTATCTAAACATTTTTTAAACTATAAGCTTAAACTGTGACACGAAAACAAAAACAATTGATTTGAAAAAAAGGGAAAGAGATAAGGACCGAAATTAATACCAGCAATAACTGAAAAAGTTAGTTCTGGCTCTGGAAATGAACAATTTTTCGTTTCATTTACAGGAAATACATGGCTTTTGACCATTATAAATGCAATTTTTCATCAAAATGACCTGGAAGGGTTTACAGCAACAGCAAAATATAGCAACAAATACTTCCTAGAGGGAAATGCCGAAACCGCGCGGGAGTACCCTAAACCCTGTGTTTTCAACTGCCACGCCTACTATGAAGCCCTTCCGGCTGCCCTCCACGAAAGGAAACCAAAAATAATCAATATAATCAGGAACCCAAAAGATGTAGCGATTTCGTATTACCATTTCCACACAATCCTGACGCCCCTAGG
The DNA here is from genome assembly GCA_026874595.1 of Sipunculus nudus. Lineage (NCBI taxonomy): Eukaryota > Metazoa > Annelida > Sipuncula > Golfingiida > Sipunculidae > Sipunculus > Sipunculus nudus. The sequence goes on from CM049317.1 coordinate 15,823,096, forward strand.
ACCGTGGAGAGGTAACTGGGAAGTATTCTTTGAAGCCTTCATGAAAGGGGAAGTTTTCTTTGGAAGCTGGCTTGATCACGTGATGGGGTACCTTGAACACAAGGATGATTCAAATCTGATGTTGATAAAATACGAGGAGCTGAGAAAGCATCCGGGAAAATGGATAAGGAAGGTTGCTGAGTTTATAGATCGACCACTGGACGATGATCACCTGAATATGATCGCACAAATAACAGCTTTTGATCAGATGAAGAAGCACCCATTGAATCCTTGCTATAATTCGGCCCATTGGCTATTCTCTCCTGGAAGAGAGTTTATGAGATCGGGACGCATCGGGAGCTGGAAAGATGCTTTCACAATGGACCAGAGTGACGCTATGGATGCTTTAATGAAAACCGTGAAAGATGCTCATGGGATTGTGCTGCAAGAAGAGTAGAATTTAGATGTCGCTACAACTGTTATCAGGGATCATAATACTTTGAACTTTTCATCTTTCAGACGGAAAAGCTTTAATAAAGGTTTGCCGTCCGCAGAAAAAAATTTCCTTCCCTGCCATCATATCAAAAAGGAGAATATAGAGGATGAGGGCCTAAATACCGGAAAGTCTAAGAAATTATTGATTATTTGTATAGGAAAATAAAGGGAATATAAGGAGTTCAACCAACTTTAAAATATTTTGTTTTTGTGTCATATGTGTAACTACTTATTAGCTACTTATGTTGAAAACACCTAGGCATTCACCTTTCAAACGGATTGGTACAAACTAAAAATGACTTTCCGTGCACGTCTGTGCAGGTCTGAGACAGGTGGAGAGGCGTTATTACAACCCCTGATTATTGAAACAACTAGCAAATATTGTAATTACCGCAAATATTTCAGTGAAACAGCAGTTGTTTGGAGAACAGTAAATATTGTAAAAAAGTAACCGACACTGTTATTATCATAACCTTTGATTATTGTAATAGAATGGGATGGAGTTTAAAAGGTACGCTAATTTGATAAAGGTTTAAAGATGAGGATGGTATTTTAAAGGAGATCAATCAATTAACTTTGATGACACCGGCTTTGGTATCGCGCGACCCGGTTGTTAAAATATATGTACAAAAGACATACGAAAATTTAAAATGAAAATAAAATATCGATAAACCGTATGAGCCAGAGAATTGTTGTTCTGGAGGTTTTGTCTTTTTGAATTCCTATAAATATTTTTGTTCATTTTTCTTGTCAGCAAAAATAATAAAAGGGTAATTAGTAAAGCATACCATAAGGGTAGAGCACATGACACAGCGCTGGAATATCTTGCCGAGACGGTGAGATTTTTCACGGACTCTCCCCCCCAACCGTCGGTTCTCCGCAGGCTTAATGGGAAGGCCGTGCCAAACGGCCGGGCTCAACTAAAAAATGAGTGCTCCTTTCGGGAGTCCTCGGTGGTTTGACCGTATAATGGGGCGATTACACATCCAGGTTGGAGTGGGGTGCAGTAGGCACCGGGCCTGGTTTATTTCATGATTTGAAATGAGAAACCGGAATGGAATTCAGCAGATGTACATATACTTGACACCCTGAAAGACTAAACACCAGCCATTATTACTGACCCCAAATTAAAGACCATGAATGTATCTCGCTTACCAAACTGAATGTTCATGAAGGCCAACAGTTATTAACCCACTTTCAGAGATTACATTGAGAGTGTGTGCAAGGGATCATCAGACTTTTTTTTATCAGACATTGTATATTTAATTGACCTTCAGCAAATATCAGTCAGAATGGAATGTTCACTTGTGAAACCACTTCTTAAATTAGCCTATTTCGATATCTGACGTCTGTTAAGGAAAGATAATGGCTTGAACCTTTTAAAAATAGGCCAGAAAATGCTGGTCCCACCGTACACCGGCTGTTCGTTTTGTTCTAGTGATATAGGACTCGAGTTCGGACTCGAGTACTCATTTTCAGCGACTCGGACTCTGACTTTTACCAGAGGATCCTGGACTCGGACTTGTACTCGGACTCGGAGGTAAGGACTCGATAAATGAGGTTGAGTGCATCTCGAGTCCACCAGATAAACTATTACTGTCACGTATTATAAAGACATGTATATGTGTGAAGTACTAACAGAACATTACAACATAATAACACTATAAGATAAGATAAGATGCTATATATATGTAATAAAATCATCCCATACAAAAGTATTTGGCTTGACTGGCTTACTTAAACAAACACATTAAACAAGAAATAATAAAATTAAATTGTGTATAGAAAAAAAGACGTATGACTAAGACTGTTTGACTAGATTATTGTGCTGCAAGTGATGTATTTAATTCCCGAACGGCTGACGCGTAAGTGCTAGTTTGAGTTCTTTTGGAATTGCCTGATAGCGACCTATAGCGAACCCCCGATTTCATTTTTTTAAACCAATAGTTCGCCGGATGACTATAGTCTTCTATAATGTCGTTTGCTTTCTTCAACAATCGTGTTTGAGATAAGGAGTCAAATGTGGGTAAAGGAACCCCAATGATCCTCTCAGCTGTTCTAACTACCCTCGAAAGACGGTTCCTTTCCTCGACCGTGATACTGCCTCCCCATACAGTGACTGACAACGTCAGGACTCCCTGAATTACCGCCCGATAAATATTATATACACCTAGCAGTGCACAGCATCGGAAGCTATAAATGTAATTAACCATTATAGTAAAAGCATGTGTGGACTTAAAATGTACATAATAATCTGACATTTCCATTTTTAAAAGAAAACAAATACATTTTAACCAGCTCAAGGTTAAGGGCTTATGCATGCCTCATGTTTAAAATGAACGATAAATATGATAAAAAGAAAACGCACGAAACCCTGACCCAGATATCTCTGCCCTGCTCTGATCCTGAAATAAAGCCGCTTTGGTCTATGCCCTCCATTTGTTTGATCTGTTGGTCTGTACCAATTCGTGATGCAACGCACCGCCTGCCTCTACGGCAGGTCAGGCAAAGTTCACTTTGGTACATAGTAGGGCTAGGTATCGGCCAGCCTATCCAGGTACAATACTATTGCTGTACATTTAAAGCGATATCCGATATGTATTGGCTAAACGCTTCCTTTTTCTTAGTGTATTTTTTATGAAAAGCTCTTTTCTTATATAGAACCCGAGAAATTGATGCACTAATCAGAGGTAAAATAATTTATTATAAAGTTATATGCATGTCCTACTGAGTTAACAAATTGGTTGATAAAACATGCAATGCATATTTTTTTATGGTATCTATATGTTAAGTGAACATAGATTTCAACAATAACGAGGACCGATGGTAATATATTCATAAATCATCGCTCACACGCGTCGGCTTGTCTTTGTCGCCCGACAAGTGTACATCCGTTCCTCAGTCACTCGATCACTCGACAATATATGTGATCTGCATTCCGTCTTAAAGGCGAACATGACAACTATAAAATAGCTTTAGCATATATAAATAGTTTACATTGTATTTCAAGTCAGGTTTGTATCTATATTTATTAGCAATCGTTGTTTTCTCGAAACGACGATACAACATGCATTGCATATCGGTTACCGTATCGACGTGGCGTATCGAAATGTATCGATATATCGCTATATTAATATAGTACAAGTACATAGTGGACGCCTAATCGAAGTTCAGTTCACCCGTTGAGACTAAAATAAGTTCCCATGAAACGGAAATAGAGGTGCCCCTTATTCCGGGGTTTAAATACGGGGATCGTAATACGTTGAAATATCTCCCTTTCTTACAGAAAGGCATTTATACAGGTTCGCCTTTCCGAAGGAAAATGTGCCATTTCGCGAAAGAGGCCTCCTACCATCATATCAAATATTTCATTTTTGAGTCATGTTTTGTCACTACTTATCAGCTACTGATGTGGAAAACATCTAAGTATTCACTTTCCAACGGATTGGTACAAAATGAAAAATGCCTTTCCGAGCACGTGTTTGACTGTCTGAGACAGGCAGAAAGGTGTTATTACGACCCCTGAAACATATGATATAAAAAGCAAAGATAATCGATTCGTTATTTCGAGGTGGTCACCACGCATACACACGCACCCACAAACATCGCATAAACAAAACAGGTTTAAAAGTTTGGAGACCCTGCACTGTTGTAGCTCTCTGTCCTTGAGTTATGTTAGTAGAATTGTAATCGGCGTAAGGTTAATGCTTGACAGAGTCCGCGAAATGCTTTAATAATAAAAAAATATATCTCTTCTCGTATGTTACAGTTTGGCATCATCTAAATTTAAAACGAGATATGATTATTTAAAAAAAATGAAAGCAACGACGGTAAACGAAACCAAGAAGTGTTCCCAGCATGCATGACACAAAATGGCGATGGCACTCAATAAGGCGATCACGTGACCTATGAAATACCCATATGAGTAGCATACAAACACACAAACAAATTCACTAAAAATATAAAAAGGACAATGATCACTAAGAACAAGCTTTGTATTTTGTACAGAAATACATGATATGTAAATTACACAACAAATGAAATACCCATATGAGTAGCATACAAACACACAAAAAATTCACTAAAATTATAAAAAGGACAATCATCACTAAGAACAAGCTTTGTATTTTGTACAGAAATACATGATATGTTTATTACCCAACAAAGAGAAAGATAATTTTACATGATCATGTATAAGTCGACCTATAGCTTATGTGCCAAAATATTTTGAAATAAAAAATAAGCTCAAGTGCAAAGTCATGAACAGATCGATACCATTATAAACTGCAGATTCGCATACCGGTTTAATTCGATAATATTAGATATAATATGCAAAATTATGTATATCCGATTAAAAAATTTAAGGCTCATGTACACATTAATTCAATGCTTATGTACAGACTAAGCATACAATGTAAAACTAATGCCCAGAGAGGATTAGTTAAATCCTAACATAAGAACAGGTGGATAGCAGAAAACATAACATTCTCTATGTCTGTAAATGCATTCTCAGTGCTTGACACGTCACAATTGTACATTATGGATGGGCAGGTATTTAAGATCAGATAAGTTAACAGGGATCACAAACATCCATGCAAGGTAAAGAACTATTATACACACTAGCGGCGTTCTACCCGTCGTACTTTGATATTCGTGACCCGGCTTGTGACGTCCCGGTTTTAGTGTGCACGTAAAATCGAAATAGACCTGTCAGGTGTGAACCTGTCTGCGGAGGGAGTCTGGGTGGCAAGGGACGTGTACCGGCAAAGTAAGGGGCGGTAAAATGCACATCTGCGACCACGCCCAGAACCGAAAATTATAGTAGGATGAATTGACCCTGCTGGCCGTCTGTGGTTTAAAGGGGCATATTTACATATCAGGTATGTATTGAATATACATCAAGAATTTTTTATCCTAAAATGTTATGGTATCTACTTTAAATATTTCGGTTTAAAACTATTTGCGAACTCCCGTGCACAAGTGGAAGAAGTGCACCAGGCGCAAACAGCGGCGCAAAACATAAACATATCCCCACCTAGCAGCTGTACCAGGCAACTTCACAAATAAAGTTTTCATAAGCTTCCAACCGTTGTTTCTTGGGTGTTTTTTTCATATTTCTACTTCTTGTCGAGTTGCAGCGCATGCCCAAGATCAGACTTGGTCATGCATTGTTGTTGTGATAAGAAGCACACCTGGACTGAGTTTACTCACACTCAGAACCATATCGAGGTGTAAAACAGATGAACTGGCGATAGTAAGTCCCTTTTCTATTATTATTTTTCTGTATATGTTGTATTTAGTCAAAACAAACTAATGGCGTGAGATAATACACATACAATTCCACAAAAGTATGTACCTCTAATCATCCTTGTCCTGACATAGGCTTAGTGTAATGTCGTGTCGACATGCTGTAATGAACGGTTCCTCACATCCTTTTTATCCTGTTGTATTTTGATTAAATAGCCACAACAAGTATCTCTACATGGCCATATTGCATTTTCTCCTTAACAAATTCTTGTGGCAGTAAAAGGCTGTCGCTGTACTCAACCAGAAGATTTTCACCTCCATCCACATCCTTTTTGCTTTGAGCAGCAAATGTTGACCTCTGAAAGCTCCATCAATATCTCCTGATAAACCATATATATATGAAGCAAAGAGCCACGTCATATTGTCAATACAAGTGAGTATATTTATTTACAATGCCCTGATATTACACCAACAAAGTAGGTTCCATAGGTTTCATATAAATGATTTTAAACGATCAAATATTTAATTATGGTAATGTCTGGAGCTGATGTTGACGATGTCTATCTGTATATCCGTTCCTTTTTCTTCAATATGACGATAAAGGTTATTGCTTCCGCGAGGAGGATATGCGTTCATCCCCGTTCGTGTATTTTTTTTTCACAACATAATTCACGCAGTCATGAACGGAATTTTAAGAAATTTACAGGGCATTTCGTGAATAGAACAAGGCAGAATCGATTGATTTTGGTGTGGATCCGACACATGACACGGATTTAGGAACGCCATCAAGGAATTTTAACAAATGCAGAGTCGCTTACACACAAATGAATCTGGAAATATGGTCCGAATGAGTGAATGCACAGACTTGGCAGATACTTGTATTTTTTTAAAGATTTCTTGTCATATACAGTGTCCAGATTTTAATATATTCAGTCATATGGCATTCAGATGCAATTGGTAACCTCTCCGACCATTGGTTGAAGTCTGACCTCAGTATTCAAATGTGAATTCATCAACCATCTAAATGCATTCAGGTATTTGCATATACAAACAACAATATAATACAACAGAGAGAAGGCTCATTGGACCTCATCATTGGTATACACGTGTCTTGTAGATGCCCTTCCCACTGTGCTAACATAACTGCCTTGTAAATCAAGATACGTCGGTTCCGATATATCTTGACCGGTGTCCGTCGGTTCGTCTTCATGTACATTAACATGGTCAGGTTTAACGTAATCGTAATGTGACTCCGTTTCGCTGACTGGAACGGGTACGTCTTTGAAGAATCGCTGGCCGTCGCTTGTGGCTGTCTGTGGTGTGAGAGGGGAGTAGGTCCGGTCTTCTTTTGCCGAGTCATGTTTCTTCAATGTTTCATACTCTAATCCAGTAGGCCGCGCTGGCAGGTCACGGTTGTAAGTTGGATTATCAATGCTCTTCTTGTCTTTTTCCGACTTGTTGCTGCAAAAAGAATAAAATGCTTGGTTTGATTTCACCAGGACACCCGCTGTCGTTGGTCTAATACTTAGCTCGTGCCAGACACAGTGCTATCAGAGAGCGGGTGTCGCAAGTTTAAAATTTGGAGCTGGATGCACACTGCGATACCACGCTCTCATTAGTCTGATTACAATTCTTTGCTCTATGCACACACTTGCTATACAAAGCAGCAGGTACGCGAGAGGAGAACTTGGGCAACTGCAGTATATATTATAACCGCTGCATTAGGAGTGTATCTGCACACGAAATCTCATCTTATTTAATTAAATCTACACCGCAAAGGTCACTAATGATGGAAACAAACATGTGCGCTTTACCGCTGTCGACATACTTTACAACATTAAAGTCTGATGTTCTGGTCTTTATTATTTGAACGACATATTGATTATCTCACATATATCTTGTATATAAAGTATATTGAGAATTCAGGTATTTTCTTCAAATCTCCATGTCTAAACCTTATGCTTGTATCAGAATTATGTAGATACAGACCGTTAGTTTGAAATTTATCAATGATGTAATAACATGTTTCATGTCTTAATTTATGAATCTTTAATTAACACTGGTACAGAAGTTTTAGCTTTTCCTTTACCAACATAGTCGAGGCTTTCCTTTCGCTTGACAGTTGGTATATTTTTTTGTTTTCACAAGTGAATATGCGTTTTATTTTAAGAAAAAAGGGATTTTCAAACGGGGTTCGTCGCGCTTGACTCCAATGCACACCATCTGGCTGACACAAACAAACATATGCCGGTCCGATATACGCTGTGTAATCAGCTGGCTGCGGTACGGATCAGTTACTCGAATCTTTACTTGTTGGGTTTGTAATGCAAAAAAAAAAATCCAAAGCCATGTCGGGGTAAACATTTCTCTTAAAATACTACTACTGCTACTACTACTACTACTACTACTACTACTACTACTACTACTACTACTAATAATAATAATAATAAAATAATTAGGCATCAATCTACTTTGAATCAATGGCAGGTAACCACCTATATCTGCCCTGGACCAGTACCGTTGCGGATGCATGGACCCACTCGGACTGGCTAGACTTTCTGGTCTTACTATGTATATATGTCTTATATATTTACCCACCTTTTATTATTTCGCCTGCACACGACAACTAAGATGGCCACCAGAAGGACAATTATGACTGCCCCGATCCCAACTCCAACCCAGACGACTGTAAAATGTAAGGAAAAGTGGCTAAATTCAGACTAAAACAGGAAATATGAACGTATTGTATATTCTTTATATTCTTTATTCTCTATATATTTCATACAGGAAACTTTTTGATATCTAATAGTTGATAACCACAGGAAAATCTACAGAGAATTGTAATAGAAAATAAGGAGTTCAGGGATAAATTTTCTATAATATTGAACAATTTGTCAAATTGAGATGTCTATAAAACACATAAATCTCCAGTTTTAGTAAATATTTTGCATGATCACAGAGTCAACACCAATATAAGAGGTCCAAATGAAACCCTAGGCTTCTCCATGCATTTCTTACGAAGAGGAAAATAATTCACAAATATCAATTGTTCATTCTATTCATATAAGCTAAATAAATTAGAACACATGAATTCTCTATTGTTAGTAAAATATATCATTATACGATATTTGAATACTTTTAGTTAAATAATATTTATTATTTGATTACATAAGTGCTGATTCACTCAAATGCATTTAATAAAGAACATGAAACATTAACCTACCATAGATACAGTCAAATGCCTTGGAAAAACCTATTAAACAATGCATAAATAATGTCAAGTTCAATTAATGTATTTAGACTGTACATATTATAAAGTGTGCTTTATTTTTTTGTGAATCTCCTGGTGATCTCATGACTTTACTTGGACACCACTTACAAACAGAGATGCCCTGCTCGGGTTGTGGACGACCACTTGGTCTGCCCCCTGGCGGGGGACGGGGAACATTAGTTGTCGTTCCTTCGGTGATCACCTCGTAGTCCGGGAAGTCAGCTGTAAAATAAGATTATAACAAGTTCACGGTCTATACCTAGATCGACACCGCAGAACATGGTCCATTAGAAAAAAAAATGATTATAAATTAGTCTCTAAGTTGATCAGGATATTTTCTTCTTTATTAATTAAGTCACAAATTCATTCAGTGCAGTTTTATGTTTCCAAAAGGGCATACAGCCGTATTTGCTATTTAAAATTTTGTTTGACTGTTCTCACCCTGGCTCGATAACTACGTCATTAACGGGTACTTGGGATTTATCCCTACTGCCGTTTCACAACAGTGAGACACCTTCCAGGAGTCGCACTCAATTGTGAGAATACTTTGGGGCACAACCTTCCCATTGAGATTGCAGAGTGCTCACCCTTGCACCGACCGGCCGTTAAATAAATAATAAATAAAGACCGACCGTAAATATTTCACCGCTCCTCCGATAAAATTTGAAATCAACTTCGTTCTCCCGGGTTTGAGTACCCTAGACCGCAAGGGCCAGACTTACGACATAATGAAGCTGTAATATGGTAATTGCCACTCATTTCAGTTATAGAAAACAAAACTCTAATTTTCATTTTAAAATGATAGGTCCATGGAAAGTAGGCAGCACTATGCTTTGAATGAGAATTAAGAAGCCTCATACCATCCAAAGTATCGTATTTACATTGCAAGATTTACTAAAATATTCTTGTATATAATTAAAATATTCCGGCCACCACCTCCTTTTTTTCATCCGCCACAACTTGGTTGAAGGCTTTCAGACCAATTTTTAGAGCCTGGACCCCCCCCCCCCTCCTCTTTCCGGACCTGGGGGCGTTGTTTTAGGTTCTGTCATAAGTCCTCCAAGGCTGGACTCCTCCTTTTCCGAAATACTTGACCCGCCCCTGTATCGCTTCGTACCAGAATCTCCCAGAATCAGTCAAACTAGTTAAAATTCAGAATACATTAAATAATACATTTTTGAAATAATGTAGCGATAAAAGGTGAAATTACCACCTACTTGTTCCATAGCCCCAATAACTACCGTAGTCGAGTTCTCTCAGGCAGACGAACGGCAGTGGTGTCTCACAGTCTGTCTCCTTGAACCCAGCCATCTTCTGGTAACTATAGCAACTCCCACTGTTTTTAAAGGCCCAGACCCTGTTTAAATCTAGAACAGAGAAGATTACAACTAACATCAGCGGAATATCGTCATATTCACAATATGTACGCTCTTTACACAGCGCTTCTTTGGAAGCGCTAGTTTTCCGCTGCCTCGGGAGCGTATTTCTTTTAAAGTTACTTAATATTGTTGTAGAATTTTAATCTCTTTGACACAAGATGATTATAATAATTAATATAGTAAAATATTTGCAGTTTCTAGTAAAACACGCGTACCTTTGAATTGATACATGCTGACGTATTTTGAATTATCTTTCAACAAAATGTTGTTGAAAACTTCAGCTTAAATCCTAATTATTAAAAAGATAGAGTATAATTTATTTACCCTAGATCAAATTATATCCTGTGTTATAAGGGTATCCGTAAGAAACCTGTACCCCTAATTGTTACACTCCCGAAGCAGCGGAAATCTTGCGCTTCTAAAGAAGCAACTTATTTTCACGCTGCCAGCTTTGACCGTTTATGATATATTTAGACACCAGGTGGCGGTTCGTTGTCCGCTGAAAGAAACGTGCGTATGATGTGACAAGCAGCCAACCAGATGCCAATAAACAAACACTCGACAGGCATCCTGGCTCCGCCCAAAGCTACGCTATAAGCGCCGCTTTATTTCAGTTTACGGTCGTATTTTAATTGCTCTCTCTGTATTCTCGCATCATCGACCGATTCGATTATGACATTATGACTGTGTTAGCGTAGACATGTATCTGTTGTCTGCAGAAGTGAAACCAGTCAGCGAGGTGTGCACGCAGCTTATGTTGTTATGTTTCGTTTGAATTACAGCTCACCGGCCGGGCATCCTATGTGCCCAAGGCCCTAAGCAAACCACGCCTGGGGCAATTCTCTCTGAGCCTGTGGCCTGTTCAGACGGTTACCGGGGCGATGAGCTGTCACTAAAAACGAAATGAACCTGATTTGCTCCGTGTATTCCTCGCTTGGCTCTCTCTTCCAGCACAAGGTCTCATCTGATTGGACAAAAATACAGTGCTCCCCTCTGGTGTTGCAATTCAGGATAGGAGGTCATAACAAACAGCGCTTACGATATAGGAAGAAGGCCTATTGTTAAAGCGTTGTGTAAAGAGCGTATAAAAGAAAATATTACTTAAAGATAATTTTGTTTTAATTCAGGGCAAAATTGGTGTTGTTTCAGAATTGGAAAGAAAGCAGGTACAAATGAATGTTCCGTGGATGATATCTATCAGACGATGTTCCGTTTGTTCCATTTATACACCTAAGCATTTTTATGTGTGTTTTAGTTATGTTAAATTGCTAATGATTCACTTTCAGGAACAACTTATGATTAATAATAACTTATACGCATTGGTTATAAATTCCAGACACCATTTTGTCTTCCTTCTAAAGTTGAGTCTCATATGGTCAAATGATTGAACGATTTCTTACTTATTTTTTAAATTAACTTACTGAATTTTCTCATAGTTCTTTCCAACAGGTTTTTCATGAAATCATCATCGGCCGGAAACAGTTTCATCCTGGTAAACATGCACGTTAGATGAGCATTTGAACAGCTGAGCTTGCGCTTGTTCAGGAATACACAGGCGTTGATGTCCCCAATGAACGCCTCCCCAACGTTACAAGTCGACGGATCTAAAATGAAAAGAAGTTTACATTGTACATCTAGAAATCTGCATTTAAGGAATGCAAGCCTCCGCCATGTGGGGGTCCCTATTCTGTGCTGCTCCCAAAACTGTGTTTGCATTCACTTATTCGGCCCATAATCCGAAGTTCATTCATGCATAAATGACTTTACATTTGTTAATATTTCTTCATGACTTCCTAAATGCGGATCTTGTGCCGGATCCATATTAAATTCTAATAAATTATTCATGGGCCCATTCCCGAAAGGTCATAAAAATTTCACGAGATTCGGTTCGTGATTGCATGACTTATGTTGTAAAGATGCGCGCGCACACACACACACGTACACACACGCGAACGGGGATGAACGCATACCCTCCTGGCGGAGGTAACACGATCGACACTCGGTAGAGCACAAACCCCAGCCAGGACAAAACCGTTTTGCTAATAGCGTTTTGTGTAAACAGGTTCTGTATTATCGTGTAATTTATCTCACATTAAAATCAAACAAAATAAATAAACACGGATTGATACATAACCTCCTTGGCAGGTGTAATAATTTTTTTTGTTTTGTTTTGTGTGTGAGTGTGTATTTTTGTGTGTGTTTGTGTGTCTGTGTGTTTCGGGGGGGGGGGTATGTTCTAATGCTGTTACCTTCCTGGGTATGGAGGTAAAACTCGTAAATCGGCGTTATGTGGGGAAAAGAGGAGCATTAAATGATAAGTTTGTTACTCACCCAAATTCGAGAAGGCATAGTTGCACATATCACCATGGCAACAGTGGATGCATCTCTGCGTCCGAGCGCCGATAAACAATGCGTAACAGTGTGAATTGCTGGCTTGTATCTCACACGCTTCAACCTCCTTACACTTCTTCTCCACGTGATAGTGTCCGTCATTGTAGTTTATTATTGTCATACACGCCCGTTCCTGTGAAATAAAAAGGAAAAAAAGTCTTCCAGAGATATGTTGATATGTTCTATGTACTTTTTCTTATATGTTAAGCAATGAACTTTTTAGTGAAAAGCAAGCCCTGGGAACTTGACTGAAATAATGTAAGTACTTTTACGAAATTGAACAAAACCTATCATTTGTGTTCATGCATATCGATAATTGTTTAAGCTGTATCAAGCCGAGCCTATGTTTTTTTTGCATACTGGCTTTGCGGGGACCAGACCCGAAGTTTCATTTAAGAGGCGGATGGTCGCACAATCCTTTTGCTGCGCCTCACTTACATGAACCCGTGTGCAGTTCATTTATCACTGCATAGCACGCTCAGCAGAAACTTCTTGTTGATTTGATAAAGCAAATATATAAAACACACTGAGGACCAACACAGTCTATACACCATCTTTCAATCGGTAAGCTTCCAAGATACCCCCTTAGTGACCTAGTCCGCCCCGAACGTTAGGTGACATAGTTATTATAGACAGGCTGTCTTTATATATATGATGAGCGCTTTTAAGGGTTAATGGGCGCTCTGCAGGTTTAATGGGAAGGCCGTGTCTTCACTCACAAACGATTGCGCCATTCGGGTTCCCTTTGTTATATAGGCGAGCAATGGGGATGATTACACATCCAGGGCACACAGATGCGGTAGTTACCGCGCCTGGTTAACACCAGAACAATATGCTGAGTCTTTTCGGAAACTACTGGTGTTGTTATTAAGTAAACAAACATATATAATGTTTGATCTACTCTGAATATCACGATACTTGAAAGTGGTTAGGCATGGTAAAAATTTTTTCGAAATTTTTTCAGCGCAGATTTCGATATGGGATGCAATGCCTCTCCAACATTTTGGCACACTGTATGTAAGAGGGACAAAGTGCTGATAGTAATAAAAAATACTGACCTGACTATAACCACAATTCATCACATCCGTACAATTGATCTCAGAGGGTGCCCCGTAACACGTGTAGCAAGACGTGCTTTTAACACCTGTTTACGACAGAAAAAAACTAGTTCATTTTTCATATTAGGATATATTACAAAAAAATTCTAGTGAACATTATGCAAAAAATTAGACAAAGTATGGCATTTTTTTTGTTAAATTTTACATATATTCCATTATAGTCTAAGATTAAAAAAATAAATCAAATAATGATAAAATACAGCATGGGAATATATTATTTCAATTAAAATGCATAACGATTCTAGTCTAGGAATATTGAACATTATCAAAATGAGATAACATAGCAAGGTGTTATTTTATTTCAATTAAATATATAACAATTCCAGTGGGAGAATATTGTATACTATGAATTTAATATAAAATAGCATGGCATTATATTATTTCAATTAAAATATATTGCGATTCTTGTATATTAATACTCAAAATATAAAATTAATATCAAATAGCATAAAGTTTTTTATTCTAATTTTTATCTAAAGCTTTCCTATTTTGTCCTTAATGATGATTGGTTATACCGGTTTTCAAGTCTGAGTGGACTATATCGTTTTACATTAAGCATAGAAAAACTCAGTTATTATATAATGTGTTAAATAAAATACAATAAAAGCCATATACTTTTATTTAATCATACAAATCGGAAACAGCAAGATCTTTTACTAAAGACATGGGAAATAATTTGACCAGAACCCTCAAAACCTCCCATAGTAATAGAACTCCCGGCAACACTAACTTATTAGTATGCTTTCTTAATTAAATTACCTACCTATCTGTAAGATACTGGTGAACAGAACGATACAAAGCCAGCCTGAAATACCACGTACCAGTCCCATCCTTACATATCCGTTTCTGAAAAAAAAAATCATAATACATGATAATACACAGCAAAGCCAACGGAGATACGCTCCTCAGGCAGCGGTTATATACTGCAGTCGTCCGAGATCTCCTTCGTTTCAACCGCTGCTTTGTAAAGCAAGCTTCTCTGGATTACACCACCAGGGCTGCCAGAGAGCGAAGACTTCTTACCGCTTCATTAGGAGTGTACCGCCGAGAAACCTCCATGGAGACCCCCTAATAACGCATAAAAGCACTACTTGTATCAACTTTTGACGTGTATATTTGCCCATCAGTTATTAGCTCGGTTATATACAGCAGCCATAAAAATAAGCATTAATAGCGTTCTTTTTATATGTGATTTTGGCAGTATTTGTAAAAATATTTTGTTTTTGACCTCTGAAATGTGTGTCATAAGCTTTCAAACAGTTTTTCAGTTTACTTGATTGAAATGATATATATTACATATTAATATTATATATATAACAGTCTGAAACAGTCTGTTGTGAATTAACAGTGTTGTTTTTCTTCAGAGTTATATATATATATATATATATATATATATATATATATATATATATATATATATATATATATGCAGGGGAAGCCGCTTATTTGCAAGAAGCCTTTTGTTAAGCAAATTAATTACAATAACCCGAAGTTGCGTTAAGGTGAAGTTCACCTTTTAGCATGTGTAAGGTCGTTTGGACATCCGAATATATAATAATTCGCATTGGTCTTGTAACACCCTTTCCATGGTGATAATGAATAAAACAACACTGTTTATAAAAATAATAAATTATACAAGAACACAAATTAAAAGCAAATTAAGCCATGAAGGATTAACAAAGGTCACATATATTAACGACGGTAATGTATTGCTCATTTTTTTAAATGGATTAGTACACAAAATATACAAAATGCCCTTGGTGTTATTTACTTCATATTATCAATTTTATATTAGAGCCCTTGAAAATTCTCTGATGATTATCGTCAAAGGAACCAACCATGAGACACCTAACACACAAAGCTTGTTTTTCTTAACAAACACTTTTTAAAAAACGCAAGCTTATAAAGAGTTGCTCTCGTGATTAAGGTGTTTGAAATGCGTGACGCAACATTGATCTGCCATTGCTGACCCGTTTTAAAGAGAAGTATTATGTTTACCCTATCGAAATGCCTCGCTGAGCACAGGGTATTGCTAAGGCCCTTTGTACACATGTAATGTTGCCCATTCAGTTAACATAGCGGCTTCCATTCAGGTTTGAGTCTTTGATAATCTGGGGATTACGCATAACAAATCACAAGCTCAGGTAAGTACTTACAGTTAATGTAAATATGTACCTTTCAGCCCTTATTTTCCCTTGGAAGTCTGCGATTATGAGGCTTCCGATAATGCGGAGCGTTTTTAATAATAACATTTAAGGAATGGTTTTGGTTTTCAGAATTGCTTGCAAATAATTATATATATATATATATATATATACATATACATATATATATATATATATATATATATATATATATATATATATATATATATATAAAACACTTACCGTAAATATGTGAATGTTGACAATTTATAGTAAATGTAGTATATATATAGTATACATTTACTGTCAATATGTGTATTTTGTTAATTTATAGTGACTGTTCATAAAATATTTAATCAAACAGTTTATAAATATATATATATATATATATATATATAAAGGTATAATTTATATACAAAATATTAACAGTAAATATATATGATTATATATGTGATATATGATATGATATACTCATATATATTATATTTATATATATATATATATATATATATATATATATATATATATATATTTATATACAGTGGAGCATTCAGTTGTGTATATTATATACACTGTGCATTTATTTCAAGTATATATATATATATATATATATATATATATGATATAATATTTGAATGTAAAATACATAGTCGTGATATACATCGATCGACAACGATGTGTTTATGTTAACTCTATTTCGGGAAATAGATATATGAATACAGACGTCAACACCCCGGCATCAGGTCCTTTTAGTTCATGCTTTATTGAATATAACACTTCACGCCCCCAGACGGTGAACTAAGTATCGTTGGGTTCAACTATATGATGTCACACTCCCGAACATTGTGACGGGGGACACAAAACAAATATCAAAACAAAATATAGTCATGAGAATTATTCAAATATTAAATTAAAAATCACTGTTTCACAATTAAAGCCACATGCCATAAACATGTAAATGATACTCGCAGACATTAGCATATTTAGCGCTGTGCATGTGGACCCCTGTATTTTTAATAGTAATACCTTTCACATTCTGTTCAATATGCTCCATATTTTGGATCCAAGGGTTTTATTGATGTATAAATGTAGAGATTATCTTTTCCACTTTGTTCTATTAATGTGTATCTTTCAGTATTTCCTTCCTTTTTTCCACTTAGAGTTATTTTCAGTCTTTTCTATCCTTTTATCCACGTCAAGCTATCTTTTCAGTATTTTCTCCACTTTTCTCCACACGTGCACACAACCAAGCATGCGCACATACACATAATACACTATATACGCGAGTATATTACTTACTGCAAATGAATGATCCGGTTATTAATACATATAACCATCAATTTGCCACTAGTAATGTTCACTTTAGAATTATTTGTTGATTTAAAAAAAAGGACACTATACTAATACTTTTACTGATCAATATTTTCGGTTACATCGTTTGTGTATTCATAATCTGTCATCTGCGTAAAAGGATCGTTGAAGAATTTCTATAGCAGTACGCACAAACAGTAATATGTTGTGGTTATATATAAACATAGTTATACCGCTTTTGTTGATGGTAAATTGCAACCTTACCTCTTATATCATTAAGCGATCCGGGCTGAAATTCTTTAATCTTGGCGAGATAGCAGTGATGCCACGTAGAATATTAACACAGGAAAAGAAAATGAAATTTCCATAAGGTATATCCGTGTGTAGCTTTGTCGCATCATGTCTCTCAGGGCATATTTTCATCATTTGAGGGGTCAAGGACGACTTTAGAGCCGGGGTTGTTACTTTTCCGCATGAGCGCTTTCTATTATGTCGGGGACCGTACCATGCAAAAATAAGCACTTAACAGCAAGCCCCATTCTGTGACCCGCCTCCGGTGACCAATAGTGAAGAGTAACTGACCCGTGTCTTTAGCCTCTGCCTCCATTTAATATATACCTGAGCTTGTTTTCAGCCTTTGGGTGAGAAATTCCCCCGCCTACGAAATGAGTAGGAGGTTCTGTCATCCCCCGTGTTTGCCCTTGGTGTTTGCTTATATAAGATGTATAAAAAGTTGGTGTTTTAAGAAAATTAAGACTATATCGAATTTTAGAGATTTTTCCAACAAATAAAGTAGATTTTGACACCAGAATATTTACTTCCACTACGGAGGTTATGTTGTCACCCCTGTCTGTCTGTTTTTTATTGTTTTCTGTTTTATATTTGTTTGTTTTATGTTTGTTTGTGAGTTTCTATGATAATAGCAGTATCAAGCAAAAGAACCTCTTAATTGGATTTCACTTAACTCTACGGAAGGATGGAAAATTGCACTGGTAGTGAAGAGCTCTTCAGAGAAAATGTAACCCTATCCTATTGATTCTGTAAGAAATAACGGTGCACATTAAGGGCACACTCTCATTATTATTACATTTTGGCTTGGTTCCTAATAGAGGTTCGAATCTGGCGGGAGTGTTATACACTGGGGAGGGTATGCGGTCTAATAAGCACATTCTATTTCTGGCCTGTTTTCTTGTTTGCCTGCTGTGTAAAATACTCATGGAGTCATGGAGCTCAGTATAACATGTTTAGAGCTTGGTCTGGCTGCGATGAAGGGTTGATTAATGGCCGGTAATACGGACAATATGGTACAGGAATGGACTTTACGTTGCTTTATTGAATTCTGGACGCTGAAAAACATTTTCCCTTCTTTTTGGTTCACATTTTTATTAAAATATCCCTTTGTATGACGTCGCCACAAATGAATCAACTCCGTTGGCTCTCATTCCGCTCTTCTTTTATATCGGACGTTGATCGGTTCTCAATGCCATTTTATTGGTCCATGTATTATTGATACATTTCTGTGTATGACGTCAACATTAATGAATCATGATTTTCATGATTTGGGTATTAAATGCCTCTGCCGAGTGTATTGCTACGTGCATCACAGTCACGACGCATGACGCTGGGTTACATATATAATGTCACTGGCCGGTAGTGAGTGGGAACGCCCTCGTACAATATTATTCTGTTGACATACCGTGGTGGGTTTCATATACGCGGGGTTAAGATTTCACAATTGTCATTTTTCTCATTATTTCGCAAGGGTTTCATTTTCGCAATATTACTATAGAGTAACCTACACACAGTTTATCTATTATTATATGAATTTATCATATTAATATTAAATATCATGTACGCAAATCGAAAAAAAATTGGACGGGGACTTCAGGGAAGAATAAACAAGTGAACATTCTTGTTCATTATTGGCAGCAAATGTTAACGATTTGATATTATTTCTGATAAAAATCTTTGATTTACGAGTGACATATAAAATGTATTATTATTTGTATATCAATATTTTTCTTTGGATTTCCTTTCGGTGATCGGCTTCTTATTCATTTTTTTTATTTTCGCGAATATTGCGAATTTGAAACCCTCAGAAACAAAACAAAAAGTGGCGATATTCAAAAATACAAAATTTTCATGGTTCATGAGGTACCATCCCTGGATAAATACCTTGTACTTCAATTTTTTAAAAAGTAATATTAGACTCATATACAAACTTCATTTATTCTATATGGATTGTACAAGTAGTTGTAATAAATAATACGAGGATCTTTTAATAGCTTAGATGGTTGTGTCCTGTAGTCTGTAGAGGTAAAGGAACCCGGAGAACCCGGAGAAAACCACCGACCTTGGAAGGGTATCTACAACCCACTCTCATAGCCACGACGGGGATCAAATCCTGGTCGCCAGCGCAGAGAGCCGAGCGTTGTTTCCCTCAACTGGCCAGTTTAGTTTTATTGATTTTGCCAGGAATGCTGCATGGTTATTCGAATTGTTTTTATCGTCGCGTCATCCATCTATCAGCCTAAATATTAGTCCACATGTTTTGTTTCCTCTATGGGAATAAAACCGCAATTAATTTACAAGAGTAAATGTAGATATACTGTGAAGCTTCGAAATTACGTCCACCAACAGGACCTCAATAAGTGGTCGCATTTTCAAGGTGGTCGCGTAAGCGAGGTCTGATATAAAGAGCGAAAAGGAACTGGGACCGTGAAAAATTGGTTGTTATTCTGAGGTGGTCGCTTAACTGAGATGATTGTTAGGCGAGGTTTACTATATATTTGATTTGGTCTTGGGCGTGATATAGGCCTATGTACAAGAGAAAAAGACTTTGAGGTGAATAACCTCTACGGCACATCTCTATTACGAACAAAAACCTTGCTACAATCAGTGCTCGGTAAATTACAATTTACATAATAAAAAATATTAATATTTGTCTCTCATTTGAAGATTTTAAATTTGTAAACATAATTTTAATTAAACACGCGATTTATTTCAAATCTGACATTAAGTGTGGATTTAACAATAACATCATCTTAAGATACATAGGAATATCTCCGGGCGATTTTATTATATATTTGTCATCTGTCTGTCTCATACACGAATTTTAATAATTTTGACAAATCCATGGTTCTTTATAAAAAAATCCAGAACTGCTTTATAAAATAAAATATTGAATAAGTGGGTTTTATAGATTAAATGTTTTCAAACATATGTGCAGGATTGGAAATCATTATTTCCATTGAGTCGTAAGAAAATTCACTTCCTACTACTAAGAACTAAGAGTGAGGTTTTCAGCCTGACCCATATTACATCTCATATTTAATTTTTAACTTTCTCTTTTAAAATGAATCGTCATCTCTGCATATTTTAAATTATAATATTAAACAGATGCTGTTACTAATGCTCGTGAGAGCATATGAAACGATGCAATATTTGTCATTTACAAAACTTTGTGTTGTCTGAATTGAAGTCTTTACTGGAAGTGTTTCCATTAGGACCGGCGGCCATTCTTGCGCCCCCGATCCATGTTAGACACACGTAGATATAACCAAATTGACAACCTGTTCACCGTCGCATTGGTTCTTTCTGGCTTATTTTTTTTATGAAAGGTTCAAGGAATTATGTTTATTTGACAGATATCAGATATATAAATAAACCCCTTTTAATTTACGTCAATTAAGCATTGAATTAGGCGTATAACGCCTATGAAATTTCTTCTAGAGATCTCGAGATATTAGGCCGAGATCTCTAGATATTATCTCGAGATCTCGAGATGAAATATTTTTTCTTTGTCCTAATTTTTCTTTGCGATATGCTATCGTGATATTTCAAGATTTTATGTCGAGATCTCGAGATGTTATGTTGAGATCTCGAGATGTGATGACGATATCTCGAGATGTTATGTCGAAATCTCGAGATGTTATGTCGAAATCTCGAGATGTTATGTCAAAATTTCGACATAAAGTAAAAACATACTGTGTCCTTAATTACCCACCGTACAAAAGGAACATCGAACAAATATGACCGTGATGTAGTCGAGTCTACACCATCCGAGTCCGAGTGCAAGTCTAAGTCCAGGCTACCAGAGTCAGAATTATTGAACTTCGAGTCAAAATCCACCGTCTCCGAGTCCGAGTCATTCTGAACCCGATTCCAAGTCCGAGTCCTATATAAATATCCTTAAAGGAAATTCAAAATGGAAACTTTAGTTTATCATGAATTTTTTTATGTTAGTTTACACATGCTTTTTTATAAACGTCATTTTACCCCTAATCCCTGAGTTTCAGAGGCGATTTTCACGCATTTACTCATATACGCACACACGCTGACGGACACATGGAAACACCACACTTACAAAAATCAAATGAGCTTTTTTTTCACACATATATACGCATATACATATGTATGTATACGCGCACAAGGAAACACAGTGAGGTGATATTAATGTGTGTTCTGCCACCTGGGACAAGCCATGAAGCATGGAGAGAAGACATCCAGAGGGTGTTGCGCTTCAGTGGATCATGCGACTGGTAACAGAACATGAAAACAAGGACAAGTTTCTTAGTTTATATGTCAGGTCTTATAATAAAACATCTGATGGTCGCTTAACATGAGACCCTTCAGGATGAAGACGATCGAGAATATAAGACTTCAGGAAGAAGATAGAGAGACGGAAAGAAGAGACATAACAGATGGTATGTGTACACACGGATCCTTAATCCAAGTATGTTTTCATATAACATATATTTCCCATTGTCAATTATTACTAAAAATGTTCAACAGCTCAATTCCGGGCACATTACTTTTTGAATATTTCCTCCTTAAACACTTGGGCTTGTCTGAATCATTTTGGAGCTGTGGTCAATTCCAGGCGGTGTGCAGGGGTTGGGGCCTGACCTGGGGTGTGTGTGTCGGGGGATTCATTATGGATGTATTGCAGGGGCGTAGCCAGAGGGGGGCCGCAGGGGGCCAGCCCCCCCCCCCCCCCTTCACCTTCCGGTAGGATCCACCGCTCCCCGTTCTCCCGGAATATCACAAATCCAAATAATGACTAAATTTTCTTAAACACAATCAGGAAAATCTTGTCATTGGTATCCACAAATCTGGGACATATTTTTACATTTCATTAGGTTTGATCCCGCATATATGATATTTGTAGCTTAGCTCACTATAAGTCATATGAGCTATTGCAGTGTTCCCTTGTCCGTCATCTGTCTGGCTGGCTAACCGTCGGTAAACAGGGGAACTGTTTGAAAATGTTGGACCTACGAATTCAAAACTCAACATATAATTAGATATCTTTAAGTTGAGTTCCCCTATCAAACCTAAAACTTGGTCACTTCGACTTCATTCTCTTGTAAATTTAAGGGAAAACCTCCGTTTTCCAGCAAAAGCCTGTTGTTATACGTCAAGAGTGTCTTATATTAAAACCACTAACATTTTGTTTACATTTGACATAGATAATTCTCTATATATTTTCTTTGTACATACAAGAAATTAATTAAAATAAAATATAAATTCTCATTAAACATGCCAACTCTTAAAGCTTGATTATTATCAAGGATAAAACTTTATTTAGTCAAACATTAATCGTATGCCAGATATAAGATCAGAATTTTGTATTTTTTTTACGTTATTGCTATACATCTGAATACTCTTTGTAAATCTTGAATTTAAAGAATGTGTAAAAAAGAAGCTTTTATTCAAGTTTTCAGTCACAATATCAAGTATTGTTTATATCAAGTCAACCCAGCACTGTTGTGTGCAGTGAGTGCTGGAGCCCTCACCTATATACCTGTTGTGTAACTTGCATAGAACAGTCCTCACAGCTAGCTCCCTTTACTCAGCAGAGCTTGGCTTCCCCTTCAGCATCCCCCACCTCATTGGATGTTTAAACACGATGAATGTTATAATTTTCATTTTTTTTCTAAAATATATTTTGGAATTTATTTTGTATTCCAAGGGTTTACATTGAGTGCACGTTGAATTATCAGTGTTAGTATTTGCTATAAAAGTGTGAATGTGCATGTTAAAATTGAGAGGAATTCCTCGCTTCAGAAGAATAAAACACTGTTTTCTTTTTTTTTTAACGTGTGTGAAATTCATAATTTAATTACAGTTGAGATAATAATAAGCATAATTGTGTTATTTGTCCCTTATCCAACCAACAGTCTGTATACCTGATTTGAAAGTGAACTTTTAAAAAAATTTTACTAAATTTTAATTTTTAAGCAGGCACACTAAAAGCCCCTATGTAAAAACTTTTTTTGGAACAGTAATCTAGGGAATAATCTAGAAGATGCCAATTTTAGTGTTTTTATCTTTAAACAAATTATTTCTTTTTAATTTCTTTAAATTATATTATGATTAAAAAAAGTAAAACATTTTTTGTATGCATAATTTGACATGACTTAAATGAGGATAAATAATGATGCAGTTTATAATTCTATGTTAACTTGTATTTGCAGATTTGTTTTGAATTTTATCATATTTGAAAAAATTGAAAAATGCAATATGATAAAATCTTTTCATTAAATTAATCATTATTCTCCTGCCAAAATGGACATGCAAACAACAAGTTTTTATATAAACTAAAAATCTTTAATTCCCTGTCTCAGCAGAAAGTGAAAAAGTTATTAGTCCTTTCTGTTCATCTGCGTCAATCTGTAAATACTTCTTATGCAACATGCACAGTATGTCAAAAACCTATACTGTTTTTTCCATGGCAGTCGTGTCAAAGTATAGTATGGCACTCATATTTTAAGTACTTGATTATCAGCAAATATTTTTCTCTTAGCTTTGCAAATACAATATAAATTATATAAAAACAATAACAGTGGAAACAAGTATATTCTGCATTTGCTGAAATTTAACAAAATTCAACTGAGCGCCGTGACCCATGGAGCCCTTGTTTTTATTTATTTATTCTTCTTTCACAACTGACATTTCTAATTGAAAGTAAACATTAGTTTGTTTTGTGGAATTATTTAGAGGTGTTTTGTATATATATATATATATATATATATATATATATATGCATTAATTGCATATCCCAAATATTTCGGCCCCCTCCCTCAATCCTTGCTACGCCCCTGAAATGCCGAGGCGGAGGTGTTTGCTTCACTAAGTGCAACCCTTCCTCTGTCTGCCATAATTATTACAGTACGATAAGGTATGGACAAGAAAGAATGTGGGTAAATCTAAAATATAAGTAATGGCTATTGAATACTTGCATATTTATAATTTAACACATTAAAAGTACATTTATTGAACTAATTTCAGAATTCTTCACGGTAGAGGAAGCAGTTGGACATATTGGGGTTGGATGGTACCACGTGAAGCTCACAGCAGTTCTTGGTCTGTCATGGGTTAGTACATTATTGGCCCATTGGCCACGGAATTTTAAATAATATTTAGTGAATGTTTTGTATTTTCTTATGACAGTTTGCTGATTACACAGTTCATACATGTCATAACATAAATTTAGCCAATTTTGATTTCCGACAGGAGGGTATGCATTCATTCTCCTTTATGTATGTTTGTGTGTGTGTTTCTGTGTATGTTTTTGTGTGTTTTTGTGTGTGATTGTTAACAACATAACACATGCAATCATGAACGGATTTCATAAAATATCTGGTCATTTTGTGAATGGACCAATGAACATTCGATGAGATTTCGGCGTGGATCCTGTACATGATCCGGATTCAGGAACGCCATAGAGAATTATTAAAAAATCACCTGGAAATATGGGCCCGTTTCAATGAATGCAAACTTTGGTTTGGGTTGATGCATCCCCAAATAGGATCCCCACAGGGCGGAGTCTTGCATTCCTTAATATTCAGATTACTGATAGCTGGTGTGAATACACTCAAGCACACATGCACGTACAAACCTTCATACACAAATAAACTGGACCATGCAGAGGAAATTTCCGAAGCAGCATTACTATCTCAACAAACACACACACATGCGCATACAATCATTCTTTCATTATCATTCATTTCAATTGAAATCATACATCTTTTTCTTTAGGTCAAGATATAATTTGAAACATTTTAGTGTTCTAATCCGAAGGCTAAGTTTTATAGTGACACTGTGTGTAAATAATGTGTTATTATCAATATCTTTTGTTACATATTAATATAATTATACATACATTTGTATATATGTATACACACAAACCCCCCCACACACACACACACATATATATATATATATATATATATATATATATATATATAGAGAGAGAGAGAGAGAGAACATATAACCGTCTGAAAACCATTGCTGTAAATAGAACCCGGTTATAAATGATCTAATCTTGATCACTTCTTTCAGCTCGGTGAAGCGTCTGAAATTTTGGTTATCAGCATATTAGGTCCTATTCTTCTATGTGATTGGAAAATTGGCCGCTGGCAGGAGGCATTTCTGACCACGGTAAGCTATACTCTCGGTATTTCTTTTATTAAATCCGTAGACCTAATAACAACCGCATCCCGAATATTATGGACCACATCGAGGCAGTTAACACCTTCAGATGCAGCGAATGGCAGGAGTGTAGACACAAGTGGATTATTTTCCTAAATACCAGGACATAAATAATGATTTTAATTTTATAGATAAAAATAATTAAAGTTGACATACATTTCCTCCAAACAGAGGAAGATATATACAGCTCTCTCTAACTAAGATCGCGGTAAGCATGTACTGTAGCAAGTTACTTATTAGTCAATATATTAGTCAATACGATCTGCTTCAAATTATCCCCAGATCCCCAGAAGATTTCACCTTCTGGATTACTCATATCACAAGATACGTATACTTCATGTTATATGCAGGCTGCTTTTATTGGAATGTCGATCGGCTCCGTCGTATCAGGAAAACTGGCGGACAAGTATGGCAGACGGGCGGTTAGTACATTTTTAATTAATTAAGCATATATAAAATGTACCTGTTAGCTAAATGAAAGTATATGATAAAGTATATATGAATACATTTTATGTATGAAACATTTATAAAGGAAAAGTACTTTAAGTATAGAATTTATTTTTTTTTAAATTAAAATTTATTTATGTATAATATTTAAAATTTATAAATTAAAAGTAAGGATAATTTTGTGTAATTTAGTGTATGGTGTTATGTATACACGATTTGGTATAGAATATTACAAAAAAAAATTAAGTATATGCTTTTACGTTATCAAGAAAATTACCTTCTTACCACCCCTGTCACGTGACCATATTAATTATAATCCTCCCCGAAAGGATGGTGGTTTGGAAGTGTGTCAAGAAAAGAAATAAACATCAACACTACCGATTTGATAAGTAACTCGCATCAAAATGTTTTAGTGCATCGTTACAGCCCTACTAATACACATGCTCAGTGCCTGTACTTTCTGGCTGTCGTAAAATCGGGGTTTACTGTAAATTTAATACGGAACCTTGCGGCTTGAGTACACACTGTTATTTTCTTCTTGCACAGACGCTGATGTTACTGCTTGTGTGGATGTTGTACTTCGGGTCACTAAGTGCACTTTCACCACTATACGCCATGCTCTTTTTTCTTCGACTTTTGACCGGAGTGGGTATAGGAGCCGGATGTGTTGGGTAAGCAGATCATCAGATTTGTATAGTATGTTTGAAAATACAGAAATCCCCCATTTATCCGTATATCTCGATTATCCGAACACGTTTGCTGAATGCTCGACACTGGTGAGCCGATTTTCCCAGTTAGGTTCTATGCTAGGGTGTAGGTATAAGATATTTAAACAAAAATATTACAATGGGAAAAAAAGGTATTATTGACCAAGTTGTGTAAGGAATAATTACTTTGCACAAAAAGTGATCTCCAGAATTTAACATTTCACGTTGCAGTGAAGGAAATGTTCATGATTTAAACATTTTGAATGTTAGTTTTATATAGATTAGTGTTGCACAGTATTTGCTTCAAAACTCAAAAGGCAAAACAAAAAACAAGGAGAACATATTTAATTAAGATCAAGACATAAAATGTTAATTTTTGTTCTTTGTTTTCCTTATCAGGCTTGCAGGCACGTTGGAGTTCATGCCCAGCCATGCCAGAGCGAAAGCTGTCATGGGGTTAGAGGTAAGCATACTTAAGAGCATTAATTGCAAATATATTTGATGTTTAAATATGCCTAGCCTATAAAGTTAAGCCGTTGGGGTGCACAGACGGACCCTTGCCAGCTTTTTATTATCCAGTATATATTTTTTATCATGAATTATATTGAGTTCTGTCCCTAGGAATCAAGGGTGAGACCTTATATGTTTTGTAAGACGGTCTGGTTCAGATGGTCCACTGAGGGATTAAGCATCTCGATGTCATGTCTATGGCTGAAAGTAATACTCGAGTCCGGGTTAAACTGAACGAGATTCTGGTCCAAATGTGGAGTACTTGTCTCCGTGTACACACACTAGGATAGTACTGAAATCTTACAGGCACTATATTTTGTTGATTACCGTAGAGCTTTTACTTACAAGTGCCAGTGAACTTATACATGATATACATTGATACATTACAACATAAACTATTATAATTTAACTAAATTATTTTGAGCGACTTGGATTAATGAGTCACAAATGCTTAGGAATGGATTTCTACTCCATTTACGTCTAATACTTAATTTGGAAAAGTTTAGCCGATGAAAAATTAAAATTTACATATTTGTATTGTAACGTATGTATTTTAAGCAGATGTCTATTTATACCGTTACGACGTTGTCATGGCAAAGAGTCCGGGTCGCTCGAGTCCATACTTCTGTCCCCATTTCAGCCCTAATAATGTTTATGACATCAGATAGTTTGTGTGATTCAGAACCTTTTCCTAAATTCCTGCCTGTATTGTTGCCTTCCTTACTCTTTCACACTTTAACTTTCCGTTTAAACTTTCAAAGGCATCGCTCCACTCCTTAATTTGGTTATGGTTGAATTTTGTTTAGTTGGCTTTGACATACTTCTTCATCATATATTAATAATTTGATTAATTTTTTTCTGGCTTTGCTGATAGACCGGGATGAATGTAGTAGAGATGTACATATTCGTCATACCAGGTACTGTATATCTTTGATTATAGCCCGAAATTAATACCAGAAACATTTCATTACAGATAGCTTGGAGTTTGGGAGCTGTGTATGTGGTCGTATCAGCAATGGCGATTCTGCCTTCACTCGGCTGGAGATGGTGGCTGTTCTTTAATGGTTTGCCTTCAGCAATCTGTTTTATTTTTTGTAAAGTAAGTTATTTAGACAATCAAACAATTATATAATCACGACTATAGACAGTAAACCTAGATTTTTTTTATTATCGTATACTTCAGAGGCGAACAGTTTTAAGACCCTTTCTATTTAAAATTAAGAAACATACTGATATTTAAGAAACTTTTACACATTTGATCACTGAAGATATAGATGCATGTAGTTATCCAGAAAGATAGGACATATTTAACATTGGTGATTTAAAATGTTTGAAAATTTCAATTCTTGTTGTATAGGGTACTCATATTTGTGCAGATGCAAGTTACAACTTCCTAGTACAGTTAGAGCCTTGAGGTTCCTAAATAATATCTGCGATGTAGAAAAGAGGATACCTCTAAAAATACCTTCATAAAAATGGTTAAATCCACATACACCAAGGTAAATGGGAAAGTCTGATGGATAAATAACGAGAGATAAGTGAATTGAAAAAACTGAATTATCACTAATTAAATTACTAACATGAATATTATTTTGTTCGTCTAATGTTTGCATATCTAATTTTGTCCTATATGGTAAAGGTACTGTTAATTGTATATGTGCTAGTCTATATATTTTTTTCTGTATGTTATGTATATATTCGTTTTTGTTTCAAACAAATGATTTAAAATGTTAAGGTAGGGAAGCTTGGTCCCTCAGGAAATATACAAAATCATTGAATATTTAAACGGGAGTTCCAAACCACTCCGCTGGACGCGTTTGTTCTGGGCTAGGATTTTTTTCAAAACAAAATATTATAAATATTATGATACTTCAGAAAAACTGAAAAAATGCCAATGAAATGGAGAATAAGAGGAGTGTAAAGATTAAAAAAGGAAGAAAATTATATAATTGGAAGATGAAGTATAAAAGAGAATAAATAGACATTATTCAAATGACAAGAAAGAAGGTATATTATATAATGTAAACAATTATTAAAATTTTGTTTTCAGTTTTGGCTCCTAGAAAGTCCATATTACCTAGTTGCTTCAAGAGACAGCCAGGGGGCGCTGGAGGTTTTAAAAACAGTTGCAAGAGCATGTGGCAAGACGCTGCCGTCGGGCGCTCTGAAAAAAGAGTCTGTGGTAAAGCAGTTTTCGTGTGCATGGGCTATGTTTTGAACTGATCTATACAATAATTCACACGCATGCAAGGACACAACATCTGATTTGTACTAGTATAAATTAAAATAATTATATAAGTAAGGGCGCTGTAGCCATAATGTTAGACACTTTCCTGGAACAAGTGTTGAAGAAACCTTAACATGTATCATCCATGTCGTATGTGACATGTTTAGTCAAGTGCATATTTTCTTAATTTACTGGAATTTGAACTGGACACACTTTTCATGATCCATATAGTGAATGGCTTGTAACGAGAAGGATACTTAACCATACTGTGAATCTGTTAAGGTGTAAACGCACGCATGAGAAAATGTAAGAAAACTATCTAACTTTTCTTGGTTTGAATTGTGTAATGAAAGATATGCGACAGACATGGTTATCAATTAGCATTGGGTTTGCACTATGAAATATTAACTTTTTAAAGTGCAAACCCGATGCTAATTGATAACCCTGTCTGTCGCATATATACACATATGTTTATTTGCTTTATATGTATATATATATATACATAAATATATATATATATATATATATATATATATATATATATATAAAGCATATAAACATATGTATATATATATAAATATATATAAAGCATATAAACATATGTATATATATATTTATTTATATATTTAGTGTGCGAGTGTGTTGTAGGAAACAAGAGGTTGTTTACGTGATTTGTTTTCTCGAGGGTGGCTCAGAACGACGGTTTTACTCGCGTTCGTATGGTAGGTGCACTTATCCTAAACGCACTGTATCTGCTGATATAGTAAAGCCTCGTCTAATGACCAGTTTTTCAGTCCCAATCCTTTTTCGCTCTTTATGTAAGACCTCGATTAGACGACCACCTCGAAGATGCGACCACTTTATCGAGGTCCCGTTGTTGGTCGTAATTTTCGAGGTTTCACGGTATAACCAGAAATACAGCATGACAGCGGCAACCAATATCAGGATGATTACTACGAGATGAAGTTTTACGGTTGAGCTTTTGCCCGTCGAATGTGTGTCTATCCATTTTATGGGCCGTTCTTCGGTTATGAGGATGCCGTTATATCGTGGGAGTTCATGCTTAAGATGGTACAATAGGTCCTGGTGAAATGTTATTATCAGAGTTAAATTGTGTAAATGATTAAGTAATGTGGTAATGTGCAGAATGCCAAAGTAAATACGTATAATATTATTATATTAAATATCATATTTTAAACGTAGCGTTTGAAACAAGTTTATCGAATCATTCACAAACGTAGCCATCTTGTAGTATTTAAAAATTATAATAAAAGGAGACCTGAATCATTAAAAAGTGCCATTGAGTAAACTCCTCTGAATATTGATCTTATGAAAACCGCTTTTTATAGGTGGATTCTATCATTTTTGTACTATGGGGTTGTGCTCATCTCCACAGAGATCATTTCAGTGAGTTCAAGAAATTCCAGTAAGTATAACCATCGTACCGGCCAACGCCCCTTTTTTATCTAGAAATTCTGAATATAGAAAAATACACTTAAAAATCGCAAGATACTACGTCACGCACCGTTTTCATTTCTATTTCTGCATGTTCCAATTGGCATCCCCTGTACATTACTTCACCTGGGCCAGGATGCTGCACCCCATTTATCTCAATTCCTCTATCCGCCACATCACTATACAAAGTCAAATATCGTATCGGCATCATCAGGTGGCATCGTGTCGATATTGTGTCGATATCTGACTTAAATTGACGCTCTCTATGTAACACATGTAAGCTGAAACGTCATTTGTTCAGGAACGAGCACAGCGGCATCCAATTGGCTAATTTATTAAAGTGGTTTGTAGTTAAATTTGATGAAAGATGGAGTTTGGTAATATTTCTGCAGACAACTTAAAGTCTAGATAAATGATTATACCTCATGTGTTCGGTTTCGTGTGATGTATCATGAGCGAGGTATTAAAATATGTATCGTAACATGCAATTTCTTTTCGTTACACCTCTAGAAAATCAAGAAATTCTATATTTAACCTGAGCCCAAACAGGCGTGTATTACCTTTTTCATCTTATATTAAGATACAGGGGAATCTCGAAAAAAAAAATCGAAAAAAATCTGGAAAACTTCAAGAGCATATTGTTATGAGGGATTTTAGTACGATCAAATGGATTAAAAAATAAGTGACAATATTGGTTTATGAGAGTTTAGTTCTCATAGTTGAAATATAGTATACAGCTTTGAAAACATAAAGCCCAAACTTTATCGATGTATAGTATGAATAACTATAGAAATCTGCATTCAAGTCTCCTGAATCCGGAACATGTACCGGATCCACACCAAAATCAAATCGGTTTCTCATTGGCCTATTCCCGAAATGTCCTGAAAATTGCATGAGATTCCGTTCATGACTGCCTGGGTTATGTTGTGAAGAAACACACACATACACACACACACACACAAACAAACAAATACACGGGCGGGGAAGAACGCTTACCCTCCCGAAGAAGGGAGTCACTGATATGGCTATATGTTGATCTGAATAAAGGTTAAGTCTGCAAAACCACTACCACGCTCATACGATAACCTCTTTATATTCGAAATAGCGAGAGATAACGGTACTTGATATGTTAATGCTATGATATTTTCTCGTATATACCTAAACCCTTGTAAGTAAATCTTTTTTTTAAGATTTCTCGATAGGACAGGAAGATGAGACGTGTTCTGCAGGCTGTCAACCGCTCACCATGACTGATTATCGTGATCTTTTAGTCACTTCATTTGCGGAACTGCCATGTGAGTAGACCCAATGTGTTAATCATTAATCAGTATAAACTCGTATGTCCGTACCTCGTTTATCGGTAAATTGGTTTGACAATAACAAACACAGAGTTTTCCTCTCCATTTTATTTAAGTAAAAAAAATAGCTTCTTTCATCCTCAATGGCAATAGTAATCATTGCATGACAGGTAAGGTAAACACAAAAATTATTAATTTATTCTATGGACTATTTCGCCAAATATTCGGAAAGAGAGTTCTTATAATTGTTTTCTAATAAACCGGTTGAGAGAAAAAAAAATAATCCAATTCTGCCAACCTGTCGGAGGGATACGAATGGTGCTTTAATTCTTGAAATGGTGAATAGGATCAACTCACTGTGTATTCTCTTTCTAAAGTTAGCTTTTTATTGAAATTCTTCCCTTGTCGACACGTAAGGATTAATTGAAGAGTACCATAAAAACATTACCGAAGACCCAGTTTGGGCTTACTAACAAAATAAATGATTTGCGAATATATGATTCCTCTGAATAACCGTTTTTCTGTCGTGAACAGTGCTGTGTGGGGTCCATAATGTCTGAGTCCAAGTGCAAGTCTAGGCACAAACCACTCGAATCCTAGTCCAAGTCCATCGTCTTCGCGTCCTAGTCCCTAACCTCGAGTCCAAGTCCAATAAAAAGTCATATCTGAGACTGTTATATTGATTTTTGTCATAGTTTACATCATGATTCCTAGTTAATTGTTAAGATGCATTATCCCTCTGATGTGGAGATAAAGCTTTGTATATATACACGATTTTTGTCTTGATTTTTTTAATAATCTTGCAACAGTTCACTTATATTACTACTACTACTACTATTACCACAGCATATATGAGTTTGTATATAATTAGCGTGTACGCCAATCTGAACACCAGCTTTATCGACTTGAGATGGATTCGGCCTGATATATGAAGTCGTGACCTCCGAGTCCCGAGTACAAGTCCGCGTCCAGGACCCTCGAGTCCATGTCCGAGCCAAGCCCCCCAAAATGTGGACTCGAGTCCTACATCACTGACATATAAATGTACAACACGTTTGTTTGTTTTATACTTTATTTGCTGTAGGTGTGTTGCTGGGTATGTTTCTCGTAGACATAATCGGACGGAAGAAATCTATGATTCTGCTGCTGTTATTAACCGCCGCCCTGTTTGTTTTTATAATCATATTACAAAACAGGTCAGTCTGAAATATCACTGCCTTTTTTTAACCAAACGGTAAAATTAATACCCTTTTTCATGGAAGCTCAAATGTGACAGGAAACTGTTGCATCAGTACATATATAAATATACGCTGGTTGATTTAGAACACAAGAACATTTTTTTAAATTAATCGATTTCGAGAACTCGGGATGATTCGTTTCGAGATCCTGAAATGATAATTGATCTTGTTCGAATTATAACCACAGGATAATCTGCATTTTTGATTCATCAAACTGTGTTTTATTTTTCACATGAAGCTATGATTATGACTTTGAGAAATAAAATAGCCTCTCTTTGCATAAAGCCTGAATATGATAACATATGACTCATCCGCCATGACGCCAAGGTAAAACTGGCACACTACTGAAGGCCGTAGCAATTAAGTATAAGACACTTGCAGTGCCCTATTTGGCTTTTATACTTCACAAGGACGATTTACAAGAACTTGTCTGTATTATAAATTTTTTAAACTGAGATATTTTCTAAAGTACTTTTTCACGTAGAGGATACGATTAATTTCTTATGAACTAATCGACAGACGAAGGGAAAAAGGACCATGATTAAAGTACTGTGTAATTTTTGTTAGACCAGTTCTGAGTGTTCTGATTGCGTTTAATTTGACTAGCTCTTTTTTGCAGAATCATCAGGATTGGGTTACTTTTTCTCTGTAGAGGTGCAATTGGAGCAGGTTTCCAAGCAACGAGCGCCTACACGGCAGAGGTAAATGTAGTAAATTGTGACCGTGAAAGAGTGTTCGTTATTTTTAGGTGGTCGCTAAACTGAGGTGGTTCATAGGCGGGGTTTTATTGTACTACAGTACGATTCAAACAAGGGATGTAGAGTCATGTAGCCAGGCTTAGACGGGACGTATTAGGGTGTATACCCGCGGTCCACACATCCGTCGTGCCGTCTGTCCCTTCGTTAATTTAAAGGGTCCCCGCTATATTACTATGTAGGACTTTGATAAGTTTTCACAAAAAAACTCACCAACATTACTTAGCAATTGTGATCTCGCCTGAGTTTGATCATTGGCAACATCAATGCATATTTAATCAGGCCAGAGGTCACAAGGCTACTTTGTTGTGTCGCCGCCACAACGTCCTTAAATATGATGGATTTTGATGTAACTAAAAAATATTAAGCAATATAAAATGTCTCGCCTTAATTCTATTCCCTGTAAAAAAATCGATGCATATTTACTGAGACTTTGGTGGCGCCGTGATGACTTACGGAATTTCTTATGGATTTTCATGAAACTCATTATGAATATTTACCAAATAGAGTTTCTCAACTGGATTAAATTCTCGGCATATTTAATTAGGTCAGAGGTCACAAAACATACGACGTTTTGTCAACTTGTTTCTGATAGTTATGCAATGCTTAAACATACATTTCTTTTCACTCTGTAGCAATGACGGAACAGTTCACAGGCGACAGAAAATTAAACATTTAATTCATACTTATTGATTTTATACTTTACGACTACATATTGATTTTAAACTTTACGACTATCTGGGGGGCCTGTTCGTGACATGATATCGCTCACTTCCTGTAACTGGCAATAGTGTCTGAAAAATTTATACATCAAATCAGCTTCAAATTCAGGTCTTTCATAACTCGTCACATTTGTCAATGAGTCGTATTAAATGAAAAACATTCCATAATTTAAATTAACATTTTAATCAATGTCTTTCGGAGTTAGTGGGTTTGTTGGTTCCTATAGCTTGACCTGTGACCTCTATTATTTAGATCAAAGTCATGGTGCTGAACTATAATATTTAAAAAAATAAGATTAAAAAATATTTTGTTAAAATATATTGTAATATATCTAACATATTGTAAGGTAGCAGGCCGCCACTAGTTTACGCA
Organism: Sipunculus nudus; assembly: GCA_026874595.1. NCBI lineage: Eukaryota > Metazoa > Annelida > Sipuncula > Golfingiida > Sipunculidae > Sipunculus > Sipunculus nudus. The sequence goes on from CM049317.1 coordinate 15,858,659, forward strand.
TATAAAGTTATAGATATATTTTATTGTAAGGAAATGTTTATTTTGGCTCGATATCATCTGGTGTACAGGTATACCCTACAACTATTCGAGCTGTTGGAACTGGATTTGGATCAGCAGTTTCAAGGGTGGGCGGAATGATAACTCCCTTTGTTGCACAGGTAAGAAATATTTCATCTTTTGCATGATCATATATATATATATATATATATATATATATATATATATATAAAATCCATATATTTATTATTGAGACAGGAGTATAGCATCACTTTGATGAGGCAGAATGGGTGGGGATCTCTGGTAGCTCAGTGCATGGTATTGCAGTTGACCCAAATAATTGGATGATCATAGTTTCGATTCCCAACCGGAGTGAACCGACTTTTCTCTGTATTTATGTTCCGTCACTTTATACTGTGAACCAGCATGGCTGTTAAACATGTACATATATTTATGTGCGTGTGTGTGTGTGTACCGCCAAACTCTCCCCTCCAACAATCTAGCAGGAACAAGGACCACATTATTTTTTTGTAATTTCGTGTTTTTTACTACTAGTTTTTTAACAACTTTTGTATTCAAGCTTTGCTGATATCCTGATATTTAGGTTTTGCTAAATAGGTCACCATTTTATGGGTTCGTGATCTGTCATTATCTTTTAGGTTTTGCTAAATAGGTCACCATTTTATGGGTTCGTGATCTGTCATTATCTTTAAGGTTGTGCTAAATAGGTCACCATTTTATGGGTTCCTGATCTGTCATTATCTTTTAGGTTGTGCTAAATAGGTCACCATTTTATGGGTTTGTGATCCGTCATTATCTTTTAGGTTTGTTAAAGACGTCACCGTTTTATGGGTTCTTGATCTGTCATTATCTTTTAGGTTTTGCTAAATACATCACTGTTTTATGGACTCTTGGTGTACGCCCTGGTGGCGGCTTTGGGAGCGGCCGCCATTTCAGCAATACCGAGAGAAACCAAAGGACAGAGCCTCAAGGTCAGTATCAGATATAATAATACATATGATATGTCACAATATATATATATATATATATATATATATATATATATATATTTCTAACCTGATATTACATACATACTCTTCTCTGAAGTATATGAAATTTATAAACGATTATATTAACAATACCTTTTATTTTTGTCGAAAGCCTTTACTTCTTCATAATTTTTCCAGGGGTGTCTGTCAAAATACCTATGTAACGCTACCTGTGTTTAATTACACACATATCTATTATATCACATTAATTAATGAAATGGCCATCTACCTTTCTGCACAGTTTATGTTATTTGTAGCTTACCCTTGCGACATATAAATAAACTGTAAGATATTCCTATTTAAAAAGTTGTCATAACGCCTCTGTGATGGATGTATGCAGCGGAACAAACTGTTAGTAAACAGAGTGCATGCGTCATTGTTGACAAATAGAAAACAATGTAACCTTAGATGGTTATTTGCATATGTGCGAACGTTGAAAGGCCTCCAGTTGCAAAAGGAACTTTGCAAACCTCTGGTTCATCTGACTTGCCGCCAGATGTCCTTGTTGAATGCGTTTAGTTTATTTTGAATTATAAAAGATTCAATGGATTTTCTTAAGGGAATATATATCAGCGATCGGAATAACCCCCTTTAAAATGTACTCCATATTTCTTATAGGAAATTTTATCATACAGGAAAGTCTGACCCGATGATAGTAAGCCCAGGAAATGACTATATTATTAACTAAATGTCTTACTCCATGCATGCAATTACTTTTTTTTTACTTACGGCCTCCCGCGGCGTATATCATATTAATTAATCATGTTGGTATTTTTTAATTTGCAGATATGATTATATCCATGAGGAGTGTCCAGATAAAAAATAGGATCCCCAGAATAATGTTGCTGAAGCTGTGCTTTTTTATCACGTGACTGTTTATTTATACGCAATCTGCGCAGAATCGGAGACAAAGCAAATCGGAGTACTACTCTGCTGTTTAGAATCTGTGTGCATAAAATTTCCAACCCCGCAGTTCACCGGGGGTTCTAAATACATCAGCGGCGTAGGTATACATGTAGGGAAGAGGGTCATGTAGACCTAGACTGGTACCCTGCTCTATTAAGGCCCTCAGCCAAGCATAGCTATGCTTGGCCTAGAGCAGCGGTGCCAAAATAGAGCGGGGTACCAGTCTAATGTAGACCGTTCAAATATGTTTGCAGCAGCTGAGAAATCGCCGACAAGTGAACGAAAGTGAAAATGTTTGGGAGGAGATGTAAAGTCACTTTTTCAATGAATGCCACAGCCATGATTTCCGGTGACCGGCGTGCAATGAGTCGGCGCATATTAATGATTTAGGAAAACTATTGGATTCTTAAAGAGTTTTTATTTTATAATTTTATACTGAGACAGCTTTTTGGAACTCTCTCTCTCTCTCTCTCTCTCTCTCTCTCTCTCTCTATCTCTCTCTCTCTCTGTAGTGTGATTTAAATATGTAAATGTCATATATATGTCCTTTTAGTAAGGACACGCTGAGAAGGTCCATCTTTAAGGGCCGCTGTCCCGGTTATTAATAAACAGTGATGTCAATTTATCTACAAAGGGTGAGGGGGTTGACCTTGTATTGTCTGTGTGACTCATTTCAATTATATTACAATTAAAGTTAACATTTTATAGAAAAATGTTTTATGTTTCAAGTATGGGTTAATTTCAAACCAGGTTTAGATATTTAATATTTCATAAAGTAAACTCAGATATGGAACCGAAGTCTGTAATTCTAATGTTTAGTATATTTCATTTCCAATATATCAACAAAATTCTCTGTGTAGCAAGGGTGATGAATACACTGACCATACCCCCTTGCCAACAAGATGGGGAATGAATACCCACAATCCCCCTATATTGACACTCCTATTTTTAAACTCTAACGTACACAACAGATGGCGCTGTACGGAAACACTTTTAATTAAAATGACTCGAGAAGAATCTTTGTTGTTGTATCTATAATGTGAGAATTCCCGTGTGTAAACCGGTTTTTGGGTAGTTAATTTTATTCAATATTTCACAGTAAGAACTACATTGGCAGGGATCGAAGTCCACAGAAAAAAACGACGTACGCTATAGATAATTCCCTCAGCCAGAGTATATTTGTGAATTCATAAATTCGGTCCATGGTTAGTTGTAAAGGTTATAAACTTCATTTTCATGAAGAAAGCTGGCAACATACATCATTTAAAACGTAATGACCTAACTAATATAAAATTCCATATTTCCATTTTTTCCCTGTAGTTTCAAGGTAAATAAACAAGGTTGTCCTATTTTCCCTGTATATTAAAGGCTGACAAATAATGTCAGTGTCATGGATTGTAAAATTTCTTATTTTTTTCGGTCTCAATTGTTATTCAATTGGAAGTTCATAAATAAACACACACTATTATAAAGCTCATAACCGAATCAGTTTAAAATCCATGTTGATATTTTTTTTTTAATAAGGTCAACAGTCAAGGTCATTGTCATGTCTTGGGTTTTTATCTATTAAAAATATGAATGCCAAAGACACCCCCCCCCCTCTGCTGCATATCTCTGGTCAGTAGTACTTATTACTTAACCATAAACTTTCTCTCAAGGTCTTTGTCGTTACTCGAGGTCAAGGTACTGATTTAAGGTAAAAAAAAAAAAAAAAAAAACACTGAGCTGATACACACACGCGCATATATATATATATAAATAAATATATATATATATATATATATATATATATATATTTGTATATGTATAATATTTTAGATGAGCTCATCTTACGTGGAAATAAGAATACAAGTGGAATCATGTCACGAGGCTATTCTCTCACGGGTAAAGAGATTAGGTAGTGAAAAATAGTTAAAAATATTTTCTTGCAAAAACAAATACATTTAGGGCATTGAGATTCTTTAATCAAATCTCCACCAGCTAAGCCTGATAGTGCCCGGGTCTTTAAATAAACATCAATACCTGCCCCCCCCCCCCCAAGCATACGAAATCTGAGGCAATGTAGCTGGGACAATTTAAGAATAATAATGAAAAACCCTTACATCTAAAATATTTAAAATGTGTTCTAGAGTTTTTAGGGGTTTCATGTATCATGTAATACTGAACTAATGTACAGATGCAAATTTGAGGAAATTTAACTCTACAAGGAAGAATTCTAATGACTCAGACATGTTTTTGTGGATATTTATATGGAAAGGTAAATATGGAAAAGTGAAAAGAGAAGTTTGAGTAAACCGAACAGGAGTAGGCGGTTTAAGTATGTTACTTGTATGTGGATTAAAAGGTATTTTAAAAGAATACAGAGAGATCAGAAATTACTTCTTGAGACATTTTTTGAAAGGATTGCAGGTACAAAACATTTACTCAAATATAAGTATGAACAAAAGCCGCTTAAAAAGTGTTGCAAGATACATTTGTATATGTGCAAATATATTGATGACTCGCAAAGAAATCCTTTGGCAAAATTTTGCGTTCCTTAAGTCCCTATAGCTCGAATAACAAAAGTAATAAAAGTAACAGGCAAACTGGTTTTTTTGTGAATTCTGTACCATGGGGCCTGGACAGCTGAGTGGTTAAACGCTGGCGACCCGGGTTCGATTCCCGGCCTGGCTATTCGAGATGGGTTGTAGCTTCCCCTCTAAGGTCGGTTGTTTTCTCCGGGTCCTCCGGTTTCCTCCAGTTTTACCGACTACCGAGCGCCAATTTCCGAGCCATGAAGATTTCCTCGTATTAATTATTATAACTAGTTGTACAATCCATGTTCAATAAATAAATTTGATAAATGTTGGTCAACTGTATAAGGGCAATGGAGACCCAGTTAGTTTTTAATATAAAATGAACAAAGAAGCAAAAAGCTGTAATTATTTAACATATAGGTCAATTTTAAAGCAGAGCAGGGAATTGATTTACAAAACTGAAATAGAAAATAGAGAACACGAGGAAAGGTTGAATCAAAGTAATATAAGAAATGGTTATTCACTTATAGAGAAAATAAAAATCAAAAGAAGCTTATGATTTATTTGTTCATCAGATAAATCGGTAATCGTGCAAAATAACGGACCCATATTTCTCTCTCTCGCAAATAAGTGTGACCACATTTCACTAAAATTTTTTTTGCATGATAAGGTTGACGATCCGGCGCATCTAATGATATCATATTTTTGTATGTTATTTATATATTTATTTTGCTACAAACTGTCGAAAAAGGGTAGTTTGCCGAAAATACCCAAAATGACGTCGTGTCAAAGACGTTCTGAGCCGACGTCATGAATCCACAGTTATATACATATATACCATGTTAACATTTAGATGATGTCTTATAAAATTTACAGTCAATATATAATATTACCCATATATGTTTATACTTTTTTACCTCTTTTTATCCACATTTCACTTGATGTACATTCAAGGTGACGACGCCCTGCCGCCAGAACGTAAACAAATGTCGAGTGTCACGTGACAAGTCATGCACTTAAAATCAAGAGAGACACGGGAGAAACACGTTCGTCCGCATTATGTTACAACATTTTTTGTTATACTAACATAATAATATCCTTATTTTTAATAAAATAATTATTAAGTGTGAATACATTAATTAGTTATAATTAATGACATTATTAAGGTGTGATGTCTTTTTTATAAATTGTGTGACCACATATAGTAGTTAGAAATAGTAAAAAAAGGTGTTGTGACCACATTTAAATATATTCTTACATCATAATATCCCTTATTTTTTTCACAATTTAATCCTGAATTATTTTCAAACCAAGGGACCATATTTTTTATCAATAAAAAAATAAGTTGTGACCACATTTTATTTGACCTGCCATATTAGTTTGTATTATATATAGAATATTATAAAATGTGGTCACATATGGCGTGATCATATTTTTAAAAATAAATTTTGCCAAAAATAAGTTGTGACCACATTTTACTTGACCAGCCATATAAGTTTGTATTATATATAGAATATTATAAAATGTGGTCACATAAGGTGTGACGACATTTTTACCAATAAATATTAACAAAAATAAGGTGTGACCACATTTTATTTGACAAGCCATATAAGTTTGTATTATATATATATATATATATATATATATATATATATATATAATTTAATATATTATAAAATGTTGTCACATGGTGTGACCACATTTTTTACAATAAACTTTGCCAAAAATAAGTTGTGACCACATTTTACTTGACCAGCCATATATTTTGTATTATATATACAATAATATAAAATGTGGTCACATATGGTGTGACCACATTTTTCATCAAAGAATATTGACAAAAAATAGGTGTGACCACATTTTATTTGACCAGCCATATAAGTTTGTATTATATATATAATATTATAAAATGTTGTCACATATGGTGTGACTACATTTTTTACCAATAAATATTAACAAAGATAAGGTGTGACCACATTTTATTTGACAAGCAATATAAGTTTGTATTATATATATATAATTTAATATATTATAAAATGTGGTCACATGGTGTGACCACATTTTTTACAATAAACTTTGCCAAAAATAAGTTGTGACCACATTTTACTTGACCAGCCATATAAGTTTGTATTATATATAGAATAATAAAAATTGTGGTCAAATATGGTGTGACCACATTTTTCACCAAAGAATATTGACAAAAATAAGGTGTGGCCATATTTTATTTGACCAGCCTAATAAGTTTGTATTATTATTATATATATAATATTATAAAATGTTGTCACATATGGTATGACCACATTTTTCACAATAAATATTGACAAAATAAGGTGTGACCACATTTTATTTGACCAGCCATATAAGTTTGTATTGTATAAAGAGTATTATAAAAAATGGTCACATAAGGTGTGACCACATTTTTTACCAATAATTATTAATAAAAATAAGGTGTGACCACATTTTATTTGACAAGCCATATAAGTTTGTATTATATATATAAATATATATATTAAATATATTATAAAATGTGGTCACATGGTGTGACCACATTTTTTACAATAAATATTAACAAAAATTAGGTGTGACCACATTTTATTTGACAAGCCATATAAGTTTGTAATAAATATATATAATTTTTAGAATGTGGTCACATATGGTGTGACCTCATTTTTAAAATAAAAATTGACAAAAATAAGGTGTGACCACATTTTATTTGAACTGCCATATATGTTTGTATTATATATATAATATTATAAAATATGGTCACATATGGCGTGACCACATTTATTACCAATAAATATTAACAAAAATAAGGCGTGACCACACTTTGACCAGCCATATAAGTTTGTATTATATATATATATATATATATATATATATATATATATATATTATAAAATGTGGTCACATATGGTGTGACCACATTTTTAAAAATAAATTTTGCCAAAAATAAGTTGTGACCACATTTTATTTGACCAGCCATATAAGTTTGTATTATATATAGAATATTATAAAATGTGGTCACATATGGTGTGACCACATTTATTACCAATAAATATTAACAAAAATAAGGTGTGACCACATTTTATTTGACCAGCCATATAAGTTTTTATTATATGTAATATATTAAAATGTGGTCACATGGTGTGACCACATTTTTTACAATAAATATTTACAAAAATAAGGTGTGACCACATTTTATTTGACAAGCCATATAAGTTTGTAATAAATATATAATATTTTAGAATGTGGTCACATATGGTGTGACCACATTTTTTACAATAAATATTGACAAAAATAAGGTGTGACCACATTTTATTTGAACCGCCATATATGTTTGTATTATATATATAATATTATAAAATATGGTCACATATGGCGTGACCACATTTATTACCAATAAATATTAACAAAAATAAGGTGTGACCACACTTTGACCAGCCATATAAGTTTGTATTATATATATAATATTATAAAATGTGGTCACATATGGCGTGACCACATTTATTACCAATAAATATTAACAAAAATAAGTTGTGACCACATTTTACTTGACCAGCCATATAAGTTTGTATTATATATATAATATTATAAAATGTGGTCACATATGGATGATATGCCCAACATGGTCCCGTGTTTCTCCCGCGTTCGTCTCGATTTTAAGGGCACCGGTCTGTTACTCATGGGGAAGGATGTTCCTATCTGATTGTCCTTACATAAAGTAGTCTAACAGGACCAAAAAAAAAAATAAATAAGATAAATGACATGTATAAAATGTAGTCTTTATACTCTGTCCACAAAAATGACTGTTTATTACACAATTTATATTTATTTGACATATAAAACGTACATAGAGACAAAGCTGAACAGAGCAAGAGTTAACGTGATCAGTCGAATACATTCACAGACGACAGTTGCATGTTTATGATTTGGTGGCACGACGTCGTCAACTTTTATTAAATCTTGGGAAATATGGATATTTAGAGGTAAAATTGTCTCTCTATCTATGCATAAAAAGATATATTGACTGTAATTTTTGTTAGACATCATCCTTTTGTTTAACATGGTATGCGCGTACAGTACTGTGGATTCATGACGTCGGCTGAGAACGTCTTTGACACGACGTCATTTTGGGTATTTTCAGCAAACTACCCTTTTTCGACAGTTTGTAGCAAAATATATTTATATCAAACATACAAAAATAGTGTATCATTAGATGCGCCGGATCGTAAACATTTACATGAAACAGTTTTTTCATTGAAATGTGGTCACACTTTTTTGTGAGACCATGTAAGATGGGTCCGTTATATTGCACGATTACCGATAAATCGGGTCTACTACCATCAAAAGTAAATCTGAGTGTCAGATATAATATATTAGAAGAAGAATGGGAAGTTTTTTTTTAAATGCTGCTTTCTTATGTAAATAAAAAATTGTGTGAATTTCAGTGTAAAATACTGAACGATTATTTACATTTGCAAGGATAATTGTTTAAATTTGGTCTCACAGAATCCCTTAACTTCAGATACTGTCTTTTGCATATTGAAGATTAGGCACATCTATTTTGTTTGCTGAACGTAGCTCAGCCATTATGGCCAGAATTCACCAGTTTTTATAATAAATCACCAGAATTAATATTATTGAAATTTATTATCTTTGGTAGACAAGAAAGACATTATAAGAAAGAGAATAAAATTTTCCAACATGTGAATGTTTTTATTTATCATACAATAGAGAGGTATAAGCTTAGTATAGGAAACTTTAAAACTTATATGGACATTGAGAAAAGGTAGAATGCTCTCAGAATAAGACAGATAGTAATTGGAGTTTATTTTAGGAATAATTAAAGGAAAATTAACATAAGCAACTAGAATGTGCATACTTATAACCATACCACAGAAAAATAATATAATAATACTATAGCCAAACCATCTTTATATTTATTCAACTTTCTATGTTAATTGTCTATATTTCTGTTTGTCGTGTAATTGTTTAAACATTTGTATATATCGACTCTATCATTGTATATTAATTGTATTTGTTTGTTTCAATAAAATAATATAAAAAAAGTTACACTCTTTGTTACATTCAATAATTATAAATATCTTATAAACACCTTCTTTGCATAAATATATTAAATATTCAAATACGTGCCTCAGCTTTGATAGTCTGCTTTTAACGTGGTATTTATTGCCCAATATACAGGTGAACTTTAACCTTTTTTTCTCGACTGTGGCAATGTGATTCTCGCGACCAGACGCACTAGACAAGAAATTGCCTGCTACATAAACTTATACTAAAATGTAAATTAGGGATTAAAACTTAGTGGATATGTATTTCATTAAACTATATGACCAGGATGTTATCATCAACAAATAAACAGTATCAAGAGTTAGAATAGATGTTCTTAGAGCTTAAACGTTTCGGTCGCAAATGAACATTGCATGTCGTGCCCTGTCAGCTGGAACGTTAACTCACAACTCTGGAACGAAACTCGAAAAGGGTGACACGCATGAGAGGGCGACGGGTGTATGTTGTGCACTGTAATGTGTGATATTGAAACAGAACATGGCAACATAGACCTAAGATGGAATACTGATGATTTTGTATGCCTCTAGTTCTGTTTATGCGTTAGGTTTAATGATAAGCCTTTTTGTGTTCGCTCAACGTAAGTCCCTGGAGGATGGACTATAAAACATTTGGTGGGAAAGAGTTGAGGAGAAAACTGACGTGTTCAGACGGTGAGTTTTAAGTAAGGTTGGGCTAATATATTAAAAACCCATCACAACTGTATCGATCAATATTGTTATACACCAAACACTGGCGGTTATGTAATATCTTTAAGAGGTGTCAACAATGTTATAGATACAAATCCCTTCTAAAAAATGGTTTGCCCAAGAAACATGAAGTTTTAAATCTCAATAAATGCACATTAATACTTGATACCAGCATCACGGAATTTAATTTATTGATTACACACAACATTTATTCAATTCATCTCATTTTTAAAGATATAATCCATGACGTGACACTTGCATCAGCCAATCCACCACTTGCACCAGGGCCCAGTCACATGATAGGAATCACGTGGTATATGTTCACCGAACTTAAACTTTTTATTTCCCTCAGCATTTTTCTATTACTTAACTATTTATTATCGCAGTAAAGGGCAACCTGCTTTTTCAATCTCTGTTTTTTTTTGTGATATGGTGTATGATCCGGTGGTCCTTCATGTACCTTACACAAAACTAGAGCTGTAGTCATAGAACGCGTACCTCCGCCAATATGTTTTAAGAACTAAAACTTTCCCATGTTCCTGTGCACACGGTGTGGTGGGTCACAGACTAGATTCAACGGTACGAGAAGTAACCATGTGTCTAACCAACCAGGACAATACACGATACCTCCTTGCGTCGGTGTATTGAAACTTAAATTGTACTGGTGTGACTTGCAAACCTGAGAGCCGATCAATGAACTCACTTTAACGTTCTGCAGGCGATTGTAGGCGAAAGTGGCCATGTTTTCAAGACACTCGATTGACATTCATTATCAGGGGTGTCCACGTTCCTTTACATTATCACGCAATTACATGCGTTTTTAGTGCGAAATTACCTCTGACCAGTGTTTGTTTCTTTTGCTGTATTTTTTGCACTTTTTCTGTGTATTTCTTTACGTTTTTCGTTTCTATGCGTTTTCGTGCTATTCTGTTGCGTTTCTTGGCGTCAATATATTATAACATGCCCAAAATATTCCCAGACATAGCGTCTCTGTCCTTGTTCTCACGCGTTCATTGTTTGCGTTCCTGTGCATTCTCATGTGTTTATGTGCGGTATCGTGCATTATTGCAAAGCCTAGCCTACACGACACGAACTTTCATTACGATACAATTTCGTAATATCCTTCGCAACGTCGTATCGTAAATACCTAAGATTCGTATGGTATTATCCGTACATCATATTAATGCCATGCAAAACGGAATGCGATAATTACATCAAATATTGAAGCAACATGGCTGTCTATGGAATAGTTGGTTCTATACATCGCAAGAAATTGGCTTTTATGCGCTACGAACAGGAAATAAAAGAAGGATACGATAAGGAAAATGAACGAGCTTCTTAAGCCCGGCGTACATGTTATAAAGTTTGGATACGATACAATAGAAAAACAGTTACGATACGAACATTTCAAACATGGTAAAAAATACGATATGATATAAGACATACGATACAAGCCAAGATCGTAGGACTTCATATTGTATTTCAACATACACGATGCGATAGGAAGCCAAGAAGCCAGGATTCTGTGTCATATTCTACTTCGTATTATATCATATTCAAATTTATCAACTTGACGCTGGGCTTAACTTTGAGACGATTTCACAACGCGAGCAATAGCGTTGCCAAAACGCGATTTAACGCTAAAATGTTAGGGTTCCTTATATCAACCAAACAGCTGGAATATGTTAGTATACCTTATTGCACAAATGTTATCTAGCTGTCTCCAGTCAAAGTGCGATTATTAGGTTGAAAATTCAGGTACATTGTATTTGGATTACTGAAAACAATTCCTTTAGACCAAAGTGTAGCTGAACTGCTACACTATATGACCATAGCCATAGTGGAAATGTTTTTGACTTTATGTCGGAAAAATCAAACTCCTACCATGATGATCTCCGCTGTGTAGATCAGAACACCTGTCAGGGTTCAACAAACCCATTCTAGGTCGCCTTACAGTACAAAGCCACCCGCTAATACCAATCAAACGCTCTGTTATAATGAAAAATCCGTAAAAATGGGAAGAATCGATTAAATTAAATTGTTATGGTGAACTTTAATGGGTTGTTCCATGTTTTTCAACCATCCACAAAATCTGCTCAAAACTTTTTGCCAAAATTAGCTGACAGACAAACCAAGGGTAAAGTATTATACCTGTCGCCACCTGGCGGAGGTTTGTATCCCCAGCTGGAAGGAGGTTGAGTTTCAGCGGGATGTGTTTGTCAATAGACTTGCCATGAAACATTTTGGGGGCTGGGCTCGGGGAAAACCGATATAAAAAATTGGTGCAGAACTACGTAAAGGGCTGTTTGATGTTTGTATGTGTATTTATTTGTTTGATTTTTCGCAGGAAAACAGAAAAAGTAAGATTTCCACGTAACGTGGGGTGAATCAAGGCCGGAGAAGGTGAATGAAATTATTAAGAACACAAAATTTTATTTCTTACCCTATAATGGGATGGATCGAGCAGGATGATCTTGGCGGAGGTTTGCGATTTACTACTGCGCTCCATTATAGTTCAAACTACTATGAAAGTTATATAACTATAACAAATGTACGCTAATTAGATATCATTATTATGATAGAACACCTGATTTAATTTCAGAATTCTTCACGGTAGAAGAAGCAGTTGAACATATTGGGGTTGGATGGTACCACGTGAAGCTCACGGCAGTTTTCGGTCTGTCATGGGTGAGTAGGTGAAAGCATTTTTTTTTCGTGTGACACGTGGACCACGACGCTTGGTTGAATTCTACACGGGCATATTTTGTATATATTATGTGTTATGGCGTAATAGCACATAAAACCAGTTGTTCAAGGTTCAATCCATATATGAGTTATTTATAACTTATTCAATAACTTCCAAACCATAGGTCATATTTAAGAAAAAAAAAAGCTGAATGGTTTTAATCTAAACGAAAAGTAAGGTGTCACAAAACACAGTACTTCAAGGCTGACAAATGCATAAGAATAATTATAACTGGATTTAAAAGGATTTTCCGTCTATTTTTCTGTATTAACAAAGGTTTTTGAAAAAAACTGGCAGTGAGATTTAGTTAAATAATACATTTTTCAGCTGATACCCTTTGAAAGAAAGGCCTAGGTCACTGAAACTGGGTCATTTAGTAGGTCGCATATGAAAGTATGCACAACAGTGATGTTGTCGAGTCCACACAGTCCAAGCCCGAGTCCAGCTAGACCACTCGAGTCTGAGTCCAAGTCTGAGTCCTTGAGGTTCGAGTACAAAACAACCTACTTCGAGTCCGAGTCATTTAGAATCCGAGTCCAAGTCCGACTCCAATAAAAATATTCCTATTAGGCCAAAAAAATTAAAGGTATGGTTCTCAGGCACCGCCCGCATCAATTTTAAACCCCCGCATCAAAAATTTTTATTTTGATTTTCAATAAATACTTTCCAATTTTGAGCTGCTGCCGCTCCGACATTTCTTTCAATAAGATAAAACCATACAATTTCCTTTGTTTTGTAGTGCTTTTACTTATTTAGCAAAATAAAATTGTTATTTTCATGCTTTTCCCTTATCATTTGACATTTTTATCGAAACATAACAAAACATTTAAAATAAAAAAAAGCGCCCGCCCGCTTTGATTTCTGAAAAAAAGTGCCTGAGAACCATACTTTTTTTTTATTTTGGCCTTAAAAGAAATGTAAAAAGGATATTTGAGATAATCAAGCAAATTTTACGTTAATTTACAAGTGACTTTACCTGAATTGTCAATTAAGTTTAACCGTTGATGTAGATCTACAAACTGGTATGTATAGTCCTATTTGTTGTGATATTCTGTTAATAGTTCACGCGTGTCCACCATCGTTATATAGTATGTGACAGAGGTTTCTTTTCTTAGGGACTCGAGATGGACTCGGTCTTATTTCTCGAAGCTCACCACCAAGTCCGAGTACAAGTTAGGGTCCTAGGCCCTCGAGTACAAGTCCGAGACTGAGTCCTAAAAAGAGTTGATATAATACAATATAATATGATATAATATAATATAATATAATGTAATATAATATACTATAATATAATATAATATAATATAATATAATATAATATAATATAATATGATATAATATAATACAATATAATACAATATAATATAATATAATATAATGTAATTTTAACTTCTCTCTCTTTATCTCCACCTATCAGATCGGAAGTGATTATGGTTGCTTCTGAAATATGTAAATTAAAACGTTATTCCATGCCTCAACGGATATTACGGAGTTCAGAACGTTTGCACTTGGTTAAAGGTAAAATGTATATTCATGGCGGTCCGAGCATTAGTTGCTCCGAGTGCATGACAGTTGACAGGTGCTGCCATCTATTACTGGGTGTCGCAACCTCTCACCTTGGGGAAAGAATCTAAGGTGTCGCAAAATATACCGAAAGACTATCTTTTTTAAAAATTTCATGAAATGTAAAAATGTAAAACTTTTTTTTCTGTGAAATTTAAGTTTTCAGATTTACTTACCAAAACAAATCATGTTTGGACACTAAATAGTGATATAAAACAAGTTTTCTATATTTCCGTTTTTAGCTTGCCGAAGCCTCCGAGTTATTAGTGATCAGTATTTTGGGTCCTGTTCTTCTGTGTGAATGGAAAATTTCCCGCTGGCAAGAGGCGTTCCTTACAACGGTAAGCAAAACTACTAGCATTTCTCTTTTTTATAGCCGCATGAGGGGTCGTAGAAAAGCAGTAATGCTTCGTTTATTATGAGATGTCATCCAATGAATTATTTATGTCACGTGGCTGTTAACCCAAAAAGTTTATTTTACTTGCAGGCTGCTTTTATTGGAATTGCGGTCGGCGCTATCGCGGCAGGAATAATGGCGGACAAATATGGCAGACGGACGGTGGGTACCATTTCATTTGGGTACCTCAGCATATGTTTTCATTATTAATTAGGGTAAACCGCTATTGATATCAGCGCCATCTTGTGTTCGTTTAATGAAACACAAAACGTTTTAGTAAGGCATTAAAACTGGCTAGTTCCTTTGTATATTCTTATACATTTGAGTGGATCACAAACAGGAATACATAACTCTTCACTGCGTTGAGTTGAAATATTATTAAAGTTAACGTTTAATCGAAAAGATAGATATCTTACACTGTTAAATCGTTGAATACTAGATGGTGCTGAGAAGCAAATGCGGGAGTTACCGTCAATAACAATAAACTTGCTCAAAGGTACCCCATTAGGTACATTAATATACCCGGCTCTGTTTAGTTTTTAATACTAAATAGTTAAGTATACAATATATATTACGACTAATCAAGCACGATTATTTTCTTTATTTTTATATATGACATTATTCAACTATGTACATAATTTATAATGAAAGGCCATAAGAATACAAAGAAAAATTAAGTACAGTGGAGCCTGTCTGAAACACCACCTATCTTAGGGCCCATTCGACAATTCGAAACTGTTTTCGGTTTCGTCCACTTCCGGGAAACCACCCACTTAATAATAACGAAACCTAAACTGGCTTTGGCGAAAATGAGAAAACATCTCCGGAGATGGTTTTGGTTTCACCAAAATCGTAAACTCGATAATTATACTTGCAAGTTGACGGTGTAGGGCAAAAAGTAGTGCAGTTCTGTTGATTATTAATTGATACTGTTGATGCCTGTTAGAGTTAAATAAGACATATTTGAGTTATAAACATTATTTCGGAAGTGTTCTGAATTCAATATATATTCCTTACTATAAACATGATAAGCTAGAGAGACACGCGTATTCTGTACGTCCATGTCGTCAGACACGTGGACATTTTATAAGACGCAGAGAAACAGTCTATTTCATCATAATTCAATATATATTTGCCAGTCACAATTAATAATGCTCTTAATTAGTCTAAAAGTGCCAGGGCATGGATCTCTTTTGAGACTGTGACTTTTTGAGAAAATTTTTATAATTAATATATTCAATTAATTATAAATAATTTACAAAATGATCAATATTTTTTATTAAAACCGAAACCGTCCACTTAAAAATACATGCTGAAACCAGTCAGGCCGGTTTTCCTGGAACCGGTACCAGTTTCGATTTATCGACCACCTGTCGTTTAAGACTACCCTTCCGTGAACCATTAACATTGGTTATAACTCACCTGTCTAATAAGGCCACCTCCGAATGAGACCACTTTGCCAATCTGAAGGGTGGTTGAATCACACTGATTTTACATTAACGGTAGTGCCTTATATTCAACAAAGGCTTACCAACCTTAGCGACACCTTTCGGCGATTAATAACACTATGTTCTGCGTCGGTCATATTGACATAATAGATCATATTACTTATTTCCTCCTATAATAAAACATAATTAACCTACCTTATCTTTGACGCTGACTTAACCGATCCGAACACAGTAAACGAATATTACGCAGTGCGCATGATCGTCGAAAAGGTTTTTTTAAAGTGTATTAAATCCAATGACGCCCATCTTGGTCACATGATCTCGCTTCAGTGATAATTTATTTCAAACCTCTGTGTATGGTTGAAGACGTTGGAGAATTTTCCACTTGTATGCTGATAAGTCCGTATGCACAGTACGTATTCGTAGCCCCGTGCGCTAAAATCGGTGTTTAGATATCTCCATGTATCCACAGGTGGAAATATTTGTTTTTTTTTTTTTAATTCAAGAAAGGCATGCGAACATGTTCTAGTTTGAAATGGTGTTAGAGAAACTTATAATACAATTAAATAAAAAACCACCATATATACTTTTTTTACTGTTTTTTTTTCTATTTTCATTGCAAACTGTAAGGTTAGGTATTTTTGTATATCTAAAGCGCCAACGTCATTACCTCAACAAATAGTAATAAGCAAAGTGAGGATACGTACTACGCATTGGGTGCATAAGGACCACCGGTGTGGACTATGTATACGGACTTACATAAGGAATGCGGACATGAACTATGCATGCTGACCGCCGTTTCGAATAATGCATATGAACTACAAATACGGGTAATGCACGCGGAGCACAGTTGGGGACGACGCATACGGATTCCGGACAGGAGTTACGCTTACGGACTTGGCACTACGTACTTATGGAAAAGAGTTTTATTCTAATACAGGCGCTGATGTTACTCCTGGTGTGGATGCTGTACTTCGGGTCATTGAGTCCACTTTCACCGCTCTACGTCATGCTGATCTTTCTTCGACTTTTGACCGGAGTGGGTATAGGAGTCGGAAGTGTGGGGTAAGCAGAACATCAGATTTGTTAAGTTGGTTTTTAAATACAGTAATCTCTCTTTTATCCGTATATATCGATAATCCGAACATATCCGAGCAGTAATTGTAATATATTTGTTATATATATGTATAGATATAAACACCTTGCCAAATGACCCAATACTTTTTTGCTCTTTATATCAGACATCGTTTGGAAGACAAACTCGAAAATGCAACTACTTTGTCCCGTTTGTGGTCGCAATTTCGCGGTTTTCTGTGTTATCATGTGACTTATAATGTCTTTATTGTTCCTAATCAGAATGGCGGGCCTCTTGGAATTCATGCCCAGCCACGCCAGAGCAAAGGCTGTCATGGGTTTAATGGTAAGCAAAAAACGGTTAAATGTCTGGGAGCCAGCAATAACTGAAAGACCCTAAGCGGATTATGAGCAGTCAAGGGATTATGATAATTTTAAATGAATACCTGTATCGCATTGTATCTGATATTTGAAACTCCTCATCTCAAATTTTTGCGACACTTTTCATTTTGGCCACGTGTGATTTTCGTTTACATGAATTTTATATACTTACGTTCCTTATATTGATCATTCCTTTTCAAAATATAAACTATTTTTTCTGACATAAAGTGTTGCGTGTTGAACAATAGATGTACTGTATATCTTCGAGTATATACCGAACAACCTCTGCCAGAATTTACTATATGAATTTAATAACTATAGTCAGGAGCAATCTAAATTTGAGAAGGCTGAAAGAATGAAGATAAGGTTATTGCACTTCAACTGTATCTATCTACGATGAATGATTATTTGTTTTAATTGTTCCCCACAGGTAGCCTGGGGTATGGGGGGCGTGTACGTTGTCGTATCAGCCATGGCGATTCTACCGGCACTCGGTTGGCGATGGTGGCTGTTCTTTAATGGTTTACCTTCAGTAGCCTTTTTCATTCTTTGCAAAGTAAGCTATTCGTTGTTATGAAATTATAAAGTTAGTTTCGTTGTAAATTAAGTTTTATGATATTTTTTTAAAGAGAATAATCAAATTAATCATGGGTTTACGCTTAATATACTATAAAATTTACAATAATTATATGATAAAATATGATATTTTTTTAAAGAGAATAATCAAATTAACCATGGGTTTACGCTTAATATACTATAAAATTTACAATAATTTTGAATATTCATATAAAATCTTACTCTCTCTGTGACAAGCTTAACTTGTGAATATGTGAATAGAATACTTATACTTATTAAGTTTTTGACAGATAACTTCCGGAGACCTTGATTAGGCGAGCCGCTCTGGCGTCTATTTCTTAAGTATTGAAAAACTTGCAAGTAAAATCCAACGAACAAAATTTAAACAAAATATTGTTCAGACGCTGCTTGAACAAGGACACATATACCAGAAAAGGTACAGGCTTATATGGATTTATTTGTTTGGTTAAATTCTCGAAGCCTTACCGGCAACGCTTATCGAACATCACACCAGACGTCCTCGTAGAGCAAGCGTAGTCGAGGCATTTGATTGCTTTCAGTTGTTTTTAATGATGAAATGGATGACAGAGGAACTCGCTTAATCTAGTTCTGTGAAGTGTGGCCACAGACTTAATAGTATGAAGATGTTATAAATAATATAGTTATTTATTATATTAACGCAATGAAATAGTTATATTTAATATAATGAAAAAAACAAAGAAAATAGGTGCTAGACTTCCAACCTGAACACATTTTTTGTGTTTGTTTCTGACGTATCCGAAGGAACGTATAAACGGCCATTTTGGCTCGCAGCTTAGTGTTTAACACAGGTGGAGCTATCTGCAGGTTGTAATCACATGCCAGTCATATGTGTCTGCACAATTTGACAAAGAAAGCAGCAGGGTTTTATTTGGTATTATTTTTTATTACTTTGTAAAACATAGAGGCGAACAGACGCACGCTGACCATTTTCATCCGCCGTAGGATTATATAGTGAAAAAATAATGGTTGAAGGACCAGAAATAAAACTAAGATTTGTTTTCAGTTTTGGCTGAAGGAAAGTCCATATTTCCTAGTTGCTTCAGGAAACAGCAAGGGGGCGCTGGAGACGCTGAACACAATCGCAAAAGCATGCGGGAAGAAGATGACTCAAGGAACTCTCATAATACAAACTCAGGTCGGCTTATACTCTTTTGTAAAATGATGTGGTCGTGATTTTAAGATCGAGTTGATATATAGGTTTGGCCGGTCATGCCCAGTCAGGAGTCACGCCGAAGGTTTGTTCCCCCGGTGGCGTCAGTTTATCTTCAAGGGTGGGTGGATGTGGGGTTGACTCAGAGGGTTGGGAGATGACAGGCGTGGGAGGGTAATCAAAATTGGGATAAAACAGACATGTTTTATATATATATATATATATATATATATATATATATTAATATTATTATATTAATATATTAATATATTATCCCCATCCCCCCTATATTGACGTCCCTTGTCCCTTATGTAAAGCCTTGTTGGTTATCCCTTCGGCTAGCCCTATGGTCTAATAACCTTGAGAGGTTCTTCAAGGAACCTTTGTAAAGGTTCCATATATGGAACCATATTGAAACCATTTTTCTTGGAGTATAGCTCACTCGAAATTAATCTCTGCCCCTGAATGCATCATTTTCCACAATATGTTTTTTTTTGTCCTGTACGCATGTACGTGGAAACGTTTCCCTGAACCTTTCTATGCGCTGTAAACCTAGCTAAAACCTTTCCTTTTTTTATCCATTTTGACAGCACCAAACCGGTTACAAGTATCATGTAATTTAAAATAAACCAGACAAACCGTTCAATCTGCCTGCTTATTTTGTAACATTGCCTGCTATGGTGCGAAAATGATGGGTAAATCTCTCTGCATATTTGTTGACTTTCTGAGTGCACAAGAATAAAAAAAATTATGATTAACAAAGTCACGTGATATCTTACATACATTCGCTCATGGTCAACTTGGAAACTGGAAAAAGGAGGTGTTTTCGATCCTGCATCTCCTGTAATATTACGTAAAAATTAGCGCAATTTTTATAGTGCTAAGGATTGACGGAGCCCTGAAATATTAGGATACTAGTAAATAGCGAAGTATAAAAAAGTGAAAGAAAATTTTGTTTCCATATTGAGAATGTCACCACAGCACTTGATTCAGGTGTCATTGCAGGAATTGGCGATAATAGACATACTTAAGGTGGTTTACTTCTGACGTGTGATTTTCATTTTGCCTCCTGTTATTATTTTTATAAGTGTCTCATTGTAATTATCTAACAAAATTTGTATTATAATGATGGTTGCAAACATTGTCACGCACCTCTGTGTGGACCTGAAACGATGCCACTTGTGTCCTAAGGGTCCGGGGGATCTAATTTATTATATTCCCATGAATCCTGTGAAATTTGACATTATATCGCCAAGGGGCTATCGCAGCGCCATCTATATGGAACTACGTGAAATCGGCCCAACACAAGAGTCGAAAGTAAAACACATGGTATATTTTGGGATATAATTTGGTGGAACGTGCCTCTGGAGAATCAACTTGTAATTTTCATCCGCTGTGAAAAAATTGTCAAAATAAAGTGCCTTTTGCAGACGCAGCTTGGTTAAGTGTCATAATATTAAAATTAAATGCTATAATTCCAGTGCGTAGAAAAAAATGTGTCAAAGTGTGCCTAGAATTAATGCCCTTGTTTTGGTTCCCTCATTGGACGATATTAAAAGTTTGCGGGAAAGAATGATTTTCTTTATTTATGTATCATTATTTATTAGCATTATTTATTTATTGTTATTATGATTATCGTCATCATCATCATCACCATCTTAATCATTGTTATATTATCATCATAATTGTTATCATTATCGTCATTATTATTATTGTTATAATAATAAATTATTTATTACTATTATTTATTATGCTGTTTTAGGCGAACAGAGGGCGTTTACGTGATTTGTTTTCACCGGAGTGGGTCAAGACGACACTGTTACTTGCGTTTGTTTGGTATGTAAATTTCTGTGTATTCATTGTTAAAATTCTTAGAATACAGGAACGTCCCACTTACAACTTGCACAGCTATGAACATATGATCTAAATCACCGTTTTTATGGATATTGTAAAATCGAAGCTATACAATATATATTTCATAATTTGTTTAGTACAGTTTAACGCCGTTTTTCCGAAAACGTCGGGGAACAAGCTTTTAAGTCGGAAAAACAAACTTTCGGATAAACAGTCAGGGACCTGGCTGCAAGTTCTCACGACAGTCACCAGGGGAACTCCTTGTTTCTTTTCGACCTTCGTAGTGGACAACAGGGACATATAAACAACAACATTCGTTGTAGGTTTTTTTGTAGATGATATAATAGCTCTTTGTACTTGAATATATATTGGTATGACCAGGCTCACATGCTATGGTACCTAAACACCTGCGGCACCTTCACCTGTTGCAGCACAAGCCATGCATGAATGATACCCCACTGATGCTTATACGGGTTGACTGTTATTTTCAGTTATTTGGCCTGACATACAGGCCCAAGCCTACGAACTATGCCTGCTTGGGTATAAGGGAGCTATGGTTCATAACACACAATTGCTCTCGGATTAAACTGGGATTAAAATACTCAGTGGCTTTCGTGGGTATAGGGAGGCTAAGTAATGCGCGGCTAGTGGCAACATCGACCCAGAACCAATTAATTAGGTGGGTCACTACTGGGCTTAAACACCTGACCACAAGCACTGGTGACTCATAATTACAAAAAAATAATGTGAAATATTTATATGTTTGAAAAATGTTTCGGTAAACCAAAAAATATTCGGTTCCCGATTTAAAAATTTGAAAAACGAATTTTCGGAAAGAAAACGGCGTTCGGAAAAATGGAGTTCTACTATGCAACGAAAAATCATAATTTTTAAAGTGAATAACTTATACAACGTTTGGAGGAGATATGCAAGAAAATATAAATCGTTTGATCAATAATTATGCTGGCAAATACACCTTTGTTATTGAAAAACGAAGAAACGTATTTTATAACAGTATAATAAAAATCAACCGATTTTTAGAAAACCCCAAATTTTCTTTGTACCAAAATTTAGAAATTATCGTTAGTTTTCTTATTGTTACATATCGAGTATTCCGTAAGCGAGGGTTTAGGTAATATCAAGGAACATTTGATTCGATGTTAAACCATTATCACGAGTTAGCCATCAAGATCCAAGATCTGTCCAAAAGTCTGTCTACACATGTTTACATATTCCTTAATGTTACCTAAATTATTGCCCTGGTATATCAAAAACTGGTTAAATTTTGAAAGATTTAAAAACAATATTTTTTTAGTTTTATATATTCAATTTTAAGTGAATATTTTTCAGCCATATATATAAATCAATACACAGCATTATTTTCTGCATGGAGTTCTAAACATATATTCCTGAATGCTTATTCTATTTTTTACATATCTCTTATGTGAAGATTTTATGCATGTGAATTTAAAACCTAAATGGATTTTTGTACATTTAAAAATAAAGTATATTTAACATATTATTTTAACACTTGCAAATGAGCGTATATAAAATATTCTGTTTACAGGCTTGTTTTCGGGTTTGTTTACTATGGAATAGTACTTGTCAACACAGAAATAGTTACAATGAGTTCAAGTCATTCTGGTAGGTACAACCATGGCAAGTTTTGATTTATGTTTCAGAAAGAAACTATTATAGAATATCTTACAATAATCAGTTTATACATTTTTATTTTTTTTTATCCCATAGTCGATCTATCATAAGCAACGGTGTACCCATTAATTAACACAAGACACCTGTGACATCCGGGTTTTATTATGTACTAAAAATGGCAGCCCCCATGAGCGGATTCGAGAAAATGGCAGATGTAACCTGTCAGGGTTCGATGTGGTTTCGGAGAAACGACACGAAAGTCCTCCGAGGACAGCGGAAATATACGGAGAGAGCTTTGTGGTATCCGCGAAGTTTAGAGAGGAATAGTGCAAGCCCAAAATCATTTATAAAATCATTCTTTTGCTTTTCGACGATTAACATTACAAGAACATTTATCGTTCACGATTTGCCGTTGAGGCTTCCGCAAAAATGAAAGTTAGGGTTTAATTCGCCAGGGCTGAACTTCGTGCATGCATATATCTATTCCGTGAATATCACGAAATTTTAAACCTCGATAAAAATCAGGTTTTCCTGACCAGATGTGTGACCTTTGTCAGCTATCAATGTCATCGCAACGCCAATCGATTACTCATATATCCTATACTCTCTGCTATATCGTGTGACATACCTGGCTAAAATACCCCATTTCAACTTGGTTCTGCACTCGATTTGAAGTTGTGTCAGGACCAGTTGTGTATATACCATTTAAACCAGGCCCAGTGTTCTTTCAAATGGTATATGCATTGATGAAATAAGCATATATTGCCTATCGGCATTTTGCTTTTATACTTAAATTGTATGATACCTTTAGAGCATATATCATCGTGAATGATTCGCTTTGAAAAATAAAGCATTGTTATTATTATTATTATTATTATTATTATTATTATAAAACTTAGCACCCAGTCAGACCAAACCCTCTTTTATGGTCTCACATAAAACCACATGGAAAATATCCCAGTACATCGTGTTTCACGTGTACTGGATGTGTAGGGATCTCCATTGATGGGTCATAGCACCGAGGAACCCCTGAAAGGCGCACTCGTATGCAAGTGAAACGCGATTACAGGACACAGATTTTTTTTCATATATGATATAATAGTATAAACTCATTATAATAATATAACGATATGTTAATTATAATATAATTATATGAGAGTATGTGCAACTTAATCAATCAGGGTACCTGTCACCTCCGTGGACACTTCATGTCCTGATAAGTGAAAACTATGTACCTCACTAACACGACAATTATCGTGCTCGCGAAGATGTTCATGATTGGGCGCTTTTGCGATACTTGTCGACCATCGCGAAGCGTGGGTTAGGCCTATTGTTTTCACCCAATCCTGTGTGTGTGCGTGCGCAAGATAATTGAAGAACGGTAAAACGGATGTACCGCATGGGGACCTAGATTGTTGTCCGTTGCGTTTATGCACAAGGGCAGCAATATCACAATATCCAGGGGCGTTTTCGATTAAAACCGTTCCCAGGAAAAAACACAGGTTAATCGGGATTCTTGTAACTGTCATATGACAGTCACGAATCCCAATCTGTCCTCCTATACCCTACCCCCGATTCTCCCATTAATATTTTATCCGTCTGTTTTAGTTTGGAGAATATAGTTCTGTAAAACAAATAATATGTAGTAATTTTTTGGGGGGTTTTCCAAGATGATCAGAAAATACTGAAATACTTTTTGTTATTTGCAAAACTATTACAGATATCGCTACCAAACGTACCACTGCACTCTTATTATTGTATATGGCATATCGTTTTAAAGAATTTAACTTTCCAGCTCAAATGGTTTATCTGGAAATGAAAGCTAACTGAAAAGTGCAACTTTGCAATAGTAATGTTGGGACCCAGATTTGGTAACAGCATTTTTAGCTAAGAGGTCAAGGTCTCTGGAACTTGGTCAATGTAATTGGCAAATAGTAAGGTACATCTTCGATAAAAATCAATGATGTCGGACAAGAAAAGTGACAGCATAAAAACAAGAAGAAGAATAATAAAGAGAAAAACTAAAATGGAGAGGTAGAGATAATTAACACAACAGGGCGCCGCCTTTGAACACTATCTTTCGCGCAGGGTTTGAGTCCTCGGAATGGACGCTTTTTTAATTGCATATACAGTAGGACCTCCAATATTCGAATGGTTTTGGGAGCATAAAATTTGTTCGGATAATTGAGGTAACGGATACGCGAAGTCAGACATTTTTCAAGAGGTATACTTCTAGAATCTTGATAGGTGTGTTTAGCACATCATTATCAACGTTCCTTTAATATGCTGATCTTGGAATACAGTAATGTTATCTCAACAGATCATTTTTAATCATCATTATTTTCCTCTAAAAAGCATAGAAGTATGTAATAGAGGAAAATTTCGGTTCCTTACTTTCAATTTTGGAAAAACGAATGAAAAAAAGAGATATGGAAATTCGAGGTTCTGCTTTATTTCGAAGTATGGTAATGAAACTCGTTGATGTTTTTGACAAGCATTTGAGCACGAGGCTGCCTGCTCCGAAGACTGCCATCCTCTTACCATGAAGGACTATCAACAACTTCTCGTCAATTCACTTGCTGAGACTCCGTGTAAGTAAGGTCATACAAATACAATTACGATTCTATAGATTCGTCGGTACAATTTTTCGTGGATTATTTCTTTTAAGCTGAAGACCAGGTCCTTGTTTGTGAAAGAGTGAAAGAGTGAAAACATCGCCCATTAGTACCATATTTTTAGCCCGAAGATCATTTTTGTTTGTTTGTTTGACTAAAGCGATTTATTTCTTATGCTCTGTCAGGTTATATGTTTGTCAGACGAGTTCTAGCTGAACGCTGTCATATTGCAGTTTCATGTTTGACGGATCTCAGATGAACGCGCCTCATTTAGACGCTCTAATTATCAATATGATGTCCCATCATATATAGCAAACTGTCACTTGAACGAAACCTCTAGACTGAATTCTATTTTGATATAAGCATGAATACATTTTTCATGAATACAATTTTTTTTTATTTATCTAGTAAATTTTATTAAGTTTGTTCGCTGAAATAATAATGAACCAATGACGGGGATGGCTAGAGTTATATGTTTTATAATAAGTTACACCATATTTTTAATACAGTTTTCATTGATGATCAGTCTAAATAGGGATCCTATCAGAAATGATGATAAAAGTCAAGAGTTCGCTAGATAGAACCCGCCCATCTGGTACGCCACCCTCTGTGTCGATAATTTTTTTTCGAGATATGATTATTTTTATGTAAAATTAATCAAGCCTTACCTTTCTTTACTCAAGCGAAAGAAGTTTGGGCTAAAATAAAATGGCTGCACATCAGTAGAGTACCTTATATGGATTACATATAGTGAATATGATAAAAGATATGAGAACAAATATCTATTGTATCACGTCATTTCATTAGTTTGCAGCTTGACAGACAGACACACAGACAGACAGGCAACCTTGGCATTTGTAGAATCATAGAAACATTGTCTCCTTTCAAAGGTTATAATTGATAGGTAAAGTCCGGGAATGCATGAATGTACTATATTTTATGTCATTTTCCTCACAGCTGCATTGCTGTGTGTGGCCCTGATGGACTTAATCGGACGGAAACGGACTCAGATTCTTCTGTTCTTAATAACGGCCATCATATGTGTTCTGCTGAACCTCGTTTCCGACAGGTAAGTGTGACGTCTAACATAGTTGTAATATTCGGTTGTTAAATCACATTCGATGACTGAAAGATAAAAAACGACAGATGATCGATTATTATTCGATTATTTATGTATCGTCTATATTAACGTGAAAACTGCTGTGAGGAATTGTACCAAAATATTGAAATTCAATAAATTCAGTCCAACTGAAAGGTCATGATAATGGCCGGGTTGATACGTTTACGTTTCACAAGATAGACTTTTATGCTGTTTGCTCTTTTGGGCCCCGTCTAAATTCTTATATCTCTGGCAGAATTATAATATTTAGTCGGGATAATATGACTTGTTTGATGTGCATACATCATCGTTTAGTGATTGATTATGCAAAAATGCAACACATTTAATAGATTTTAAAAGAAAGCGACAGATCATCTGTATAATCGATTAACTGGCATAACACTGGTATTACGGCCAAGTTTGTTGCCTGATGGGCATTTTGGTTCTAGCTTTATAGTCATAATTTCGACATGCCACCTGTGACATCCGGGGTTTTAATATGTACGAGAAGGGAGTCCTTGTTGGCAATGGGACATGTATCGGTAAATTTAAAAGCGCAGAAACGTTTTTTTTGGCCCATGCCCGAAGCTAGTGGTACAGGCAAACCAACAAATCTATAACATGTTTAGAATTACACTGAATTGTCTACAAGAAAAATGGGAAATTATTCTTTAGTTACCATAATTAGAAGTTTCTAGTTTTTTTATCACCCCGTCTTAGACATGACGTATTATTGTATGCGCATCGTCCGTCCGTCCGTCCGTCTGTCCATCCGTTACCTTTAACTAACTAATATATAGAGACGCTCCGCAGGTAAATATCGAGATTATCTTTGATGAACCATGAAACGTAGTGCACTCTGGTGGAAAATAAACTTAGCAGGATAAAAGATGGACTACCGATCATATTTTACCCGTGTTTTCAATTTTCATTCGCACTAAAATCGGCGTCTTTGATAAACAGGCAGAGAGGTCTTCTCGGTATTATATTATGTCCTGGCTTTTCACATTGGTGCTGTGCGAACATGCATCATAAGCCATGGTTGTAGAAATATTACTCAAAATACTTGGCAAAATAAAGTAAATGAACGCGACCGTTGCCAACAGAAGCAGTGTTCAGTACCATATTCGATGAGTGTTTATTTTTTATAGATGTAAAAAGTCGCTTGCAGTGTGAAAACAGGGCTTTAAGGACCGTGTTCCATATGTATCACTTTATTTATCTTGATAGCTACCCAACCCCACAGCATTTACATAAGCACATGCGCAGTTTTGCTTCGGGCAGCGTTCACACCATGCTTGATCGAATAACTAATGCTTAACACGGTCTGATAATACGCTATGTGACGTGTTTATAGTGTGAAAACACCATTTGAGAGATATTTTGCGGTTGTTACAGATGTCTCTTTTATTGTATATGTATGTGCAGCGCTAGCATTGGCCGTTGCTATGGCGACATAGCCCTGCCCACGCGTAGGGTCTCACGTGTAAACAGCGGTCATGCTAGTCTGGGGCTTTCTCGCCTGGCCGAGCCGGGCCAGCCCACGTGTGAACCCTGATATGTAGAAATACGGCGATGTTGTTCTAGATGTTCCCTGTAACGCGTGAGTACTGTGTGTCTTGTTAGGTTCTTTGGTTTGTTCGGGAAATGGAAAATTATCGGTTTGAGGTGAGAAGTTATAAATAGGGGGCTGTGTTTAAAGCCGAGAGGCAGAGGAGAGAAATATTCCAGCGGACACCGAAGCGTGTACGTCAGTTGTGGACCTTTTCGGATAAGTGCAGCAATTATAGAATTTCTTCTAAATTTGTGACGGATCTTATATAGTCTTTAGTTTGCTATCGGGATTATAACAAGAACTTCACTTTGGGATTACAACGGATTGGTTTTGTGAATGAACTGGACTGTTATTCTCTGAGAAGATTTATGTGAACTGTTCATCTGGGTTGTACGTTATAAAGGACTTCTTGTATTAATTTTCTGTTTTACTGTTGTTATACTGTGTAATTATATTGATTCAGTGTATCGTAATGTTAGGATTGTTTTAAGAATAAATTATAATTATTTGTTAACAAAAACCTTTGACCTCTTTATTCATTCCCCTAGACATTTCACGCTGCCTAATGTTACAGAATCTGATTTTTTTTTAAATCTCCATCACAAAATTTATGTTCGTCACGACTGTGTGATCCGTTGATATTAGGTTCCGTAACACAGTATACAATTTAATCTTTTCCTGCATATAAAATTTCCATTTAAGTTAACGATTATTCATTAGAGTATTGATTATATGTACTTTGTTAATAAATAAATACGAACAGAAACAACATACTTGCAAATACATTTATACAGGCTTTTTCAAAGATTGCGACTCCAAAAAAAAAATAATCAGGGGTTAACACGTTATTTGTTGCAGATCTATCAGGACTGGTTTACTTTTTATTTGTCGTGGAGCAATCGGCGGAGGAATTCAAGCAGCACATGCTTATACGGCAGAGGTGAGCGTTGTCACAGATATTGTTCCAGCGTATGTCACATGAATATATAAATAAACGTATACGTATGTATACATAGACATATAAATAAATATCCTTCCTCAAAGTCGAAAGATCAAACCATTGTCCCAGCATTCCCTGATTATAGGGTTCCGTCCGGAACATGTAATGTTACCATCTACCCTGATGAACTGGAATCACATGATTTTTGTTAACCAATTGGGAATGGGCCAATGAAGAATCGATTACATTTTGGTGTCGGTTCGGTTAATGATCCGAATCCAAGAAGGACTGACAGGTATACTGACAAATGAGCAGTCACATATGCACTATTTAACATTGGAATATGGGCCAAACAAGTGAATGCAAACTCTAATTTGGGAACTTATGCACCACTGAATCTGGGAATATGGACCATTAAGTGGATAAAACATAGGTAACGGAGTACTCCATATTAACGATTGCCCACATGGCGGAAGTCTGCATTCCTGAGAATGTATTTTTCTATTTTTATATACAATTTATCATAAGAATGAGCATTAAGATGGCATTCCATATATCCGTATGCTGTACGTATGATGTATGTATGATGTACGAATGGTGTACGTATGATGTATGTATGCTGTACGAATGCTGTATGTATGCTATACGTATGATGTATGTATGCTGTACGAATGCTGTACGTATGATGTATGTATGCTGTACGAATGCTGTACGTATGCTGTACGTTCGATCGCTTACGGTTGCGACCGAAAAGGCATACTCATTGTGACGGATAGATAACTTCCACACTTTGACGTCAGTGATAGGGTATTATCTTAGCAGAATACATCTCTTCCCATGCAGCGCCATACTAACAGGCCCGATTTCATTGCATACGTACCGCATTCGTATAAATGGAATCAAGTTAGTCATTTTCTAGCTGCAACGGCATACTTTCTGCATGCGCAAAAGTACTGCATACATGGAATGTAAGTTAAAGGCAGCACCACTGGGAAAACTCCCTAATTTATAATCAACCAAAAAGCCACTAACAAGTCATTTAAATTTATATGTCCTTCTTGATTAAAAATGAAATTTAAAATATTGTATTGAATCAAAATACATCCTTTCAGGTTTGAGACAGATAGAAACATGTAAGAGGTGAAACAGTCTTGAAATATTGTCGTATAGTTTAATATTAACCCATTGAAAAGTGGGTTACTGTTAAAGGTTGCTTAAAATAGTGTAACATTAAAGAGTTAAAAAAAATGAAAATGTTAAAATATCATATGGAAATGAATAAAAATAAAAAAAACCTATATATGCAGAAAGAACATTGTACCAGGTTTAGAATAATGTATACTCTATGGGTCTAATATGGGTTTAAAACCATGTTTGGACTGATTTTAGATTTTTTGGGGTCTTCTCGTGTTATTACCTTCATAAGAATGACGGAGATCGCTTCAAACCTGGTGTTTACTTGTCCTTGTAGGTGTATCCAGCTACCATCCGGGCTGTTGGAACTGGATTTGGGTCAGCCATGTCAAGAATTGGTGCTATGGCAACCCCATTTATTGCGCAAGTAAGACATTTTTTTTTTAATTTTTAGGATGACCATAAAACAGATATATCGCTTCTCTAACACGAATATCTCTGGCAAGATTTTGTCAATTTTATGGATGGGGATAGTTAATATTTGTAATTATACTAATATTATAATTTAATAATATTTGCATTTATATTAATTTTAAAAAGAATAAAATGCCTATCAGCTTTTAATTTGTCATATTATTTCAATCAAGATTTTATAATAACTAGTTCCCTTTGAATTAATTTAAAAGTAATAAAAATGATCATTTTCAATGGAATGTCGGAATGGAATGTCTATGATTTGATATTTGTAATAGTCTTAAAGAGCTTTGCTGAATGCACAGAACGGGTGGAACCACCTATTTCTTTATATTTTAGATATATTATTTAGATATGAATGGAATTTTTATATGCGTATCACATATACGATCATCAGTTATCCAAAAGTTACAGCATAATGTAAACAGAAAAACAAATTATGCCTGTATTTTGATGCATACTGTGGACCGACTTCCTGAGGATAAAATATATCAATATAATGTATCCTGATGACAGAATATTATAGTTCAGTTCTTAGTTATTTTTTACTGTATACGCAATATATGTGCCACCTTTGTTTACATGTTATTTTATATATATATATATATATATATATATATATATATATATATATGTAACCGTACACACAAAAGCGTTCCTCCTGGCCTTGCTTGTGAAACTTGGTTTATTAGCAAAGCGGTAGAACGTTTGACTTGTGTGTCACAGGTTACGGGTTCGAACCCACATTCAGGCATGGTTTCTATTTTCACCCGTTACAAATGGTGGCAGCGGTGGGATCCGGGGAGTTGGTGTCGTGTCATGATGTCCCATCCAGTTCACGTGTGTGACCCCCGGGTAGATTCCCACGTTCTGGGGACAGAACGTTCTCGGAGAGGGGGTGAATGTAACCGGACACACAAAAGCGTTCCTACTGGCCTCGCTAGTGAAGCTTGCTTTATTACGTCTGACTTGTGTGTCACAGTTTACGGGTTCGAACCCATATTCGGGCCTGGTTTCTATTTTCATCCGTTACATATATATATATAACAGTGGTCTGTCTGTGAGTCTGCATTTGGGCCCACTTTCTGATCAATTTCGTTTATTGAAGAGCGAATACCTCAGCGAAACCAGGTTGTTGCACATGACGGTTTATTTATACAGTGCGGGTGCAGTATATACAGGGTACTTGACTCTGGAACTGAACATAAGAATTATCTGTAGACGAACTGCCTACACGCAGAGTCAGCGCTGGTCTCTTTATAGAAACAAATTTAACAAGAAATATACGTAGTTAATAATATGAATATACATATAGGCACTAACGACTAGTGTGTCACTAAATACTTTATCGACGGTTGAATACTTCATATTTGAAATCTTTATGAACAAGTAATTCCAATAGTAATTCCTTCAATTAAAATACTTCGTTTCTGAACATTTACAGAAGCATCATAAACATTCGTATATAATATTTCTTAGAATAGTAAGGACTACTTCTTAAATAATAAATTGACCTTTCGTCTTTAACTTATGACTTCGAAAGATATTCTGAAAAAGGCCTACCTGAACATAAGAAATATGTGTAGACGAACTAGTGTAGTCGCTCATGTAGCAAAATCCCAATGCCGGAGGAATTGAATGCCCAAATTGAGATAGCACTTGTTTTCACTTCATTTAGGTGTAAGCTGATGGAAAAAGTTAGGTATCAAATTTTATCAACCCCCTAACCCCCAAAAATCCAAGATGGCCGCCATCATAATAAAAAAGTCTAGATATTGCTTTGATATTGTAACTATCGCATCAACTGAGTAATATTCGATCGATTGATAAGATTTTGAATATGTACTGGTAATACCAACTACTCCAGGAGCTGTCCAAAGGTTAGGGAGGGTATTCAAGGTCAAGGTCAAACTGGTTTACCAACCTTCGACCTAAGGAATAACATTAGACATCTTGGGTACAACGCTGTCATATATTATGTAATATGGTTTTCAAATAGTCAACAGTATTAATAATTGTCTCGGCAGAATAATATATCATAGGGACGATATTGAAATACATCACATTAAGATACATATGACATATGGTTTTCAAATGGACCTTAAAGGTGCCTATTCACCTACCTTTTTGAAAGAGATTTTTGTGATTTCTGGCTTCTCTTCGTGTGTATTAATGATCTAAAGGTAATTCTGTTTTTTTTTGAAAATTCTAATTATACCTCCGTAAAGAATGTATGATATTGTTGATCAATACCATGTTTGTAAACAGAGCAATGTTGACAAACGGGGAAAATGTAACCTAACATGGTATGTGGCGTATATGCAGTAGCACAAAAGGTTATTTGTTGCAAAAAGTCATTTGCAAAACTATCCCCTATCCGACTTGCTGTCCGATGCCATGTTGAATTTGTTTTATTTTGGCGGGTCCCCACATATTTTAAACACGTTGATATAAACAAAACAAGCAGCCTGTGTGCGTGATATCAACGTTTTCTGTCTATTTTGATTATTAAATCTCAATGGGATAACCTTTAGTTTATAAATGTCAGAAAGGTGATTGGACCCATTTAAAACATGAAATTGTTGTGCGTGTAACATATTTCACATATTGCTGATTCTCTGCTAATTTATTGCTAAGTATTAATCTTCAACAGTATTAATGCAAAACTACCATTTTTAAATCAGTTTGTGTGGTTAGTAAAAGAAGATTTAAACAGCCTTGTTGATCCTGTTTCAGGAACAATCTATGGTATTTAACTATTCAAGACGCCTGGTACACTTCGAGGAGCATTAGCAACCTTTGTCTGAATATCTTTTGAGTTTACCAGTATATTGGCGGGAATAGGTCAGCTATTATTGTAATTGTCACAAAAAGATTGAATTAGTAAACCAGAAAAATAAGCCGCCCGGACAAAGGGAGACAACACAGCTGCATGTGCAAAGGGTCATACTAGCTGATGCGGTCCGTAAAATTTAGGTCGCAGTGACCTAATTTAACGTTTGCAAAGAGATCTTTTTAGAAGTTCTAAGACTGCATAAGGTTCATGATCCTGGCCCTTACGGTTAAATTTGTGCCCTGCTAACGGACGGACGACCGGCCGGACGATAGGACGACGGACAAAGACCCATCGCTGTAGCACAGCATGACTGAAATGTAATGTAAAAATGTTACGTGTGTACATGTAAATGACATCTTGCGAATTCAAATAGATGTACTTTTAAGAACCCCGTAGTAGGTTAATGTCGGATATTCGGGACCGAGCACCTCAAGATTTAGATACCACTACCACGTATGATAAAATGCGGAATTACTAGCAGGTCTGCATCGACCAGAAGTTGCTTTGGAAAACCAGAATGCCAGAGCAGCTGGTTATAAGATACGATTAGAACGTATTCGAATGATTTTGAGATGGACAGTGAAATATATAATATAAGAAAAACTGTTTCAAATGACCATATACTGTAGATTTAGATAATATCGTGGGCTTAAAATTTCGTGGTTTTTGTACAAAACGCATATCGTGGGGTATTTGAATTCGTGGAAAGACCATAATTATAATAGAGAATCTTGGTTATTAATGTCTCCATGTGCGCAAGGAAGACGAGAACATATGTACACAGGTAGTACACCGGTGGCTCGACTCAGATGCTTATCACACGGTGCGCCTGTACCGCGGTCAATTGAGTCAGTGTTGTGCAAACAAGCTTTGCCTGACCCTAACAAAGGAATTAATCAGCCGTAACCGACACGTGCCGGACAATACATCGGCTATTAGTTGTAACACACGATACATCAGCTATTAGTCATAACACCCGATCGCACCACGTTCACAGAAAACGTTAACCCTCACTTGATCGGAGAAAAAATAAAACGGGACCGTCCACTTTAACGTTTTTACCTTGTTTTAATCATTGGGGCAGTCACACGTGGTCCCTGTAAATCTAAGACGGGGCAGAGCTATACGAGAGACAAGATTCGTTCGGCATTCAACGTGTCAAAAAAAAAAAAATAAATAAATAAAAATTGACAGTAATTTTACTCTTCTGAAAATTAGAGGGGCATAATTTGCATTTGTATTCTGCGACACTTACTTACGCTAACATTTATGTACAACTATCGGCAATATTCGGAGGGAGTCCCGTCTGTCATTTTAATGGCTCATTTTTATGCACGCAACTGCAGTCGGCAATATACGGCATAAGTTCTATTTACATTCGAGTCCCCGCGGTAATGCAAATGAGTTCACATGGTCCTTGTCTTTTAAGCCAATAGGGAGCGTAGGCCTAAGTCTCGTTTTATCTCCATTGAAAGAAGGTTGAAAAAAGCCGTGCCTCGGTAGCTGTGGTTACGAACATTGGAACAAGTGTACCGTTCTTGTCGTCTCAGAACTTCCGCTTTGAGCGATAGAAATGTGGCATTGTTCTTAAATATTTCACCCGAAATGTTTAAAAGAGGAAATGTGGGGATTTGTTTTCTAGTTTAAAGTAAAGTTTGATATTGTTTTATTGTGAACATTTCAGGGGGCCGTGTTTGTGCGATATTAGGGGAACTAATGGAATTGACAACAGAATATTTACAAGTCACGTATTTTTTATAGAATTACAGGTAAAGTAATGCAATACATTTATTATATGTATCAATGGAAATCATAAAATAGTAATAAACCATTTTGGTACCTTTACTAAAAAATTCAGCCAGCGATAATAACTATATATAGATGAAGTCGACCACCAGCTGCTGTTAAGATAATCTTTGATCGTACGAGTTTTTGATCGTGGGAATCATGAATTCGTGGATTAACTTTATTCACGAAAACCACGAAAAAAAATCCCAACTAATATTTCTGAATCTTCAGTATATGTATGTAGGTAAAATCAACAAGAATTTTTCTTGAACATGGTTAAAATTATGTATTATATGTCAATCCAAAGGCACTGTAATGCCTGAAAGACAGTCAGTGGGAACATCAGAAATACTTCTCTTTCTGCTACAATCATATAATATATAAATTATTTGTTGAAACCGTTGACCATTCAACTGCGGAGGCCGATGATGCTGTGCAAGAGATTCAGTGTTAAATTGGGCAATCTGTGCCGCTCTTCTTGAATTAGAGAAACAATGAAAGATCTCTGGTGAAGGTTGCATAATATCGGGGGATTGAAGACATTGAAATTCAAAAATACGTTGAAATCAATTGTCAATTCATGAACTACCTGTAATAACACGGTGGCATAATCGCATTATTAAAGCCACAAACGTTTTCTCCTTTACGTTTCTTCGTGCACACGATATGAAAACCTTGATATAAAAAATGCCTCCTGTATATAGGGAGAAAGTTTCAAATATGCAATTTAAGGAGGAATTTTTTGGGGCATTATTCACATAAGAATTATGAAGATTTTCTGCTCCACAACTATTATTCCATTAAATGTCTTTGGATAATGTGGTTAAACCTTAGTGGGGCTTAGCTTTAATATTTATAGTTTAACAAGTTAAAACTTAGGATATAAACTGCACGGTCTATACATTCAGTTGTATGTTACACGTTGATTCATGTGTTTCTAAATTATCCCTTCTTAACATATCAACAGATTTAATTTTTGTGGTAAAATAATTGATGTGGAAGTCTATGTTTAACTTTGCAAATTTAATGACTTCTGCAGTCTAGGCAGAGCACATGTAAGAGTGACAGCCCACACCAACCCAGACTGGGCGCCCATCAGACTAACGGGAAAGCTGTGCCTCACTAAGACATGAGAGCAATTTGGGAATCTATACCCTGGTGTTGTGACCACACAGAAAGAAAATAAAGAAATACCCCCTTCCTAAATATACAAATATTTAGATGTTATCTTAACGGAGTAAATCACACATACGTCAATTAATAATTTAATTGCTGGAGAATAAAAATGAAAAATCTGAAAACAAAAAAAAAATCACGAATAAATGAGAAAAAAAAGAATGTAAGCGCCAAACGGGGGGGGGGGGGGGGGGGGTGGCAGTTTTCACTACTGGAAACAACTGATGGTTTATATTATTATGGCATTTGCATCCTCTGGACCTGCAGGTGCAGTATTCATTAGGGCTTCGTGAACGCCAGGATATAAAATGAGAGGAAGCGTGTGTTACTGCCCTGTGACGTAGTCCGAAACTGGAATAGGATTCTGCAAATGTACATATATGTAATTAATTTGCATTAAAAATGGAGGCGGGTACCTCCACCCAAAAAGTTCCATCCGTGGTGTTGGCCTTTATGCCCGGATCTACATGGTTCGTTTTATCCAACATAAGTGTACCGTAGAGATATTTGTAAACCCGTAATGTGCAAACTTTCCTTTGGGAATAATGCGTATATGCTCATATGCCATTTTACATATGCAGATGTGCCCTCTTTTCTGCTTATCAAAAATGGCTGTTTAGTTTTTTGTGTGCATTATTTGTCTCTTTTTTAGCTTTTAGAAGTACCTTATCTATAACTTTTAACAATTCGACCTGTTTCAGCTCATATTCAGATAAATTATATAGAAATATAAAATATCCAGACAACGGTTTCTACCGATCCCCCTGTTCTACAAGTTACTTGGAAAAGTTTAATATGACATGAAAATTTCTGTATCAAGACCACCAACAAGGCTTTTGGAATATTGGGATCTTCCATATAACCACAAAAATTGATTCTAAATGTTTGTTTTGTTGTAATATGGTAGGCACCTAGACCATGTAGTACTTCCATGAGAGAATCAGCAATATACAAAAAGAGAAATCACGAGCATCACTTTCATGAAGTCTATTTCCTTTTGATCACCATATCACATAACATATGACAGTGTAGTGCCAACAATATTTTTTGCTTTAAAATATTAGTACATACATTTGACTTTGACCTTTCGTACCCTCTGTTAGCTTCCGACAACTCCTTGTTAGCTGCAATTAGTCGAACACATTCAAAAAAGGATAAATCGATCCAATTATTTAATATAATTGAGTTTTATCATTATCTCTATGTTAAGATGGCAATGGCGGCCCTTTTGGATTCCCTAGGGTCACAGAGCTCATGAAAACACCTTTTTAGTTGCAATCGACAGAACACATAAAAAAAACGTATAAATCGGACAATTACTATTAAATTTAAGTGAAAATTACAGTATAACAGTATTATGTCTACGTTAAAACTGCAGTGGTGGCCATCTTATATTCCTTGGGGTCACAGGGTTCATAAAAAAGTATAACCTGCATTCATTCATCAGTTTAAGCGCAACCACTGTCTCATTCATTTCCTAAGAAAACGTCGTTCTGTTATACATGGAAGTACACTATATCCCCAACACTCACAAATTTCAATGGGTGAAGGCGGCCATCTTGGATTTTAGGTGTTAGAGGGATCTGAAAATTTGTTACCTAACATTTTCCCTTAGTTCATATCCTGTTTATGCCAAATCAGTCATTTTCGCAATTTGGGCATCAAATTCCTACGGAAATACATCCCCGTCTACACTAAACTGCCTACACGGAGAGTCAGCGCTGGTCTAATCTCCTGGACAGTTCGTCCTGAGCATTCGCGGTGACCACGACTTTCCGCTCTATTACACCCGTTCATAACAACAGTTCATGATAACGAAAACCGGTCCAAGGGAGTGGAACTGGTTTGCAAGCAAGTATGACCAGCGAAAACACGAAATGGCAGCGATATGGCCGTTGTACAAAAAAAAATAATAGAGCGTATGAGTGATAATATGTAAAGGGTACAAAATTGATGATAAGGTGCCTATATTGAATGAACCGTTACATATATATATATATATATATATATATATATATATATATATATATATATATATATATATATATATTGTATAAACAACAGAACTGATGCCAAAGCTGAGCGTCGTTACCCATTGGTCACTTGAATGATGGTTTGGCAAATGAGTGAGCAAACTGGTCTGTCGTATAATGAATAGGCGAATAGGCAAAATATCAGTTTGGCAAACAATTTTTGACTTTGGCGTTCATGCTTTGTTTATAACGTCACCATTTTATGGGTTCATATTGCATTTTTTTCTCATAAGGTTCTGCTGAAAAGGTCACTGTTTTATGGGCTCATGGTGTACGCATTTGTGGCGATTTTTGGAGCTGCAGCCATATCAGCGATCCCGAAAGAAACAAAGGGAAAAGGCCTTCAAGTAAGTATCGAATTAATTATTCCATATGGATTTTATACTCTTAGATAAAATATATACATTAGACAAAATATATATATTAGCTAAAGTATTTTTAAAATGAAATTTATGGTTATATAATTTGCATTAATGTTTATAAAAGACGGTACAGAAACATGTATAATATAAGGTATATTATATAACATAATACTATTTATTCACCAGTCACATAAATTATCGTTCAAGGGCACAGGTCTTATTTCAATATGTGATTTGGCTGTTTAGTGGCTCTGTATTACTGATTTGTGATTTTCGTATTTGTTTTCTCCGCAGGTATAAATATTGTGGCTGTTGTCTGAAAGACTACCTGTCAAATCAGATCCCCTCTGAATTAAGACCTGTTCAGTCCAATGGACGGGTTTTTTTTACACAGATTGTATATTTAGCGGAAACGTTCAGCAAAAACATAGGACCAGCACTTTGAAAGATAAAATGCTGCCAAAGGATGGAAATGATCCAGAAAACAACGCGTCTCTTTTAACGACGTTAACCAATATTTATACGGTGAAGCCGAAGTAAAAAATAAAAACCTAGTTGTATGCAATCGCCACTTGAAGCCGCCCCCACTGCAGACGTCCTCAACTAGCGATAATGGGGGATCGGTTATAAAGTATATCTCCTTTGGAATAAGGTCAAGGTCACAGATATATGTCAGGTGCGGATATGTGACCTAGAACTATATTTACTTTTTTATGTTCGTCATGGTTCTATGACAGATATTTATGTACACATTGTTGTTTCTTGTTCATGATGTAGAATTTATATTTGTGACGCTTTTCTTCTTATGTCTGTTATTATATATCTTATATGATATTTATAAAAGGAATTCGGTACATTTTTGTCCTCAATGTTCTTTGAAACAGCGTTGCCTATGATACTCTGACCTTGCCGATAGGAGAATATATAATATTTAATATACACATCATATTGAGTTATTTTTGTTTGGTTATTACATTGCATTGAGGTGACCACCGAAAACAGCAGAACTGCCTTCGGCAAAAGCGGAATGCCTGGACCTCTATCGCAGGAGTAAGGTATCTTGTGTATATGAATACCCCTACTGTCAGTACTTTAAGCATGTTTGGCCTGACATTTGACCAAATCTCTGACCCACGTGTATGGTCAGTAAATGTGAAGATACATGCGACGATTTCTTATGGTCAGCAAGCTATGATGGTTAATCCCCCAGTTAATCCAGGTAAACATCTAGCATAATGTTGAAATAACCACAAGAAGTGTCGCTGCACTATCACCTTGCACTTACATATTCAACAATTCTGGAAACATTTTTATCACGTAAACTGTCCATGGAAGCATGTGCATAAATATCTGTTTATGTTTTGGTTTCTATTTGAAGGGATAATATTTAATAACTTATCAAGCTGAGAAAAAGAAAAGAAATGTCTCACACAAAACACACCCTCTTAAAGACATCCCAAAAACAGAACTATGATTTTTGTATTTTACAGCGCATATTAAAGTTCAGAAGGAAAGTATACACAAAATATTAGACATACACAAAATAAAATGGACAGAAAATGTGATATTGTTGTCTGTACTGGGGTTTAAACTTGGCTGTCTTAGTACTCCCCTGCAATATTCAATAGTCCAACGAGCAGCCAAGGTATTACATGGGAATGTCATGAGCTAAAACACATTGACACCGGCTCACACATTACGTCATTATGTAATGTACTAAGGGCCAGTATATTAAACTGCAATGCTCACTCTCTGTATTTCATCATGATTATATAATATGTAAAGTGCAGGTGTTTAAGTAAATTGGAACTTTGTGTATTCCAGTGTCAGACCTGAGTTGCCCGGGTATGTACATGACTGTAATTGATTAGCCTTGATTACATGGCAACTCTATATTCAGTCTGATCGCACTTTCATTCAGCTCCTATGCACACCTTTCTTTAATTGTATCTATTGTGACACATCAGGAAAATCTCTAATCATGTTTTATGAATCTTGCTGGGATAGATGAGATGTATTGAGAGTCAGTTTGTAACCGGGGGCCAGCCCCAAAGCATGGGCTGCCCCCTCTGCTCTTTAGCTACAATAAAGAATAGTATACATCAACTTAGAGACTTGTAAGTTTGTCGCCCGTGAATCCTGGACCAGGTTATGATCTCTACAAATAGACATATCATAGATGTGGAGGCAGAGATGTCAAAGAGGTGGTATTATCCTGTATGCAGCGAGGAATCGCAACCATCCAATTGAAGTGCTTTAATATATACGTAATATATGTGTATATATATTTATGCGTATGCAGCACGTTTCAATCGCTCACGGTAGCGGTTAACAACGCATACGCATGGTAACGGACAGTGGAGTTCCAGACTTTGTCGTCAGTAATACGGTATTCCTCTGCCAGATGACTTCTCTACACAAGCAGCTCAATACTATGGGCCCGATTTAGCTGCATACGTACCGCATAATCATACGTATCAATGGAATCATAGGCGTCCGTTTTCGAGCTACATTTACTCATACGCCATGCATTTACATCACATATGTACCGCATACACAAAAATGGAATGCTAGCTTTACAGGTGGCGTCATCTGTCATTCCGTTTTGGAACTACTCTGAGAAACGAGATGTAATACAACTGTGAAACGACTTACCCAGCATCATTTATTAATCAACACTCCCCGCTGAGCTCTAATACTATCACTGACATGGACTGAATTCTAACTAGACTAAACTGAACTCAAGGCTTCCTGCCGCAAATTAACTCTGACAAAAATTCCTTTTTTGGAACATTTCAGCTTTAAAATTGCCTTTTCATTGGTATATTATTGAACGTACATGAGTAAAACAAAACAATAAATATCTGTTTAACACTGCTCATACACAATTCAAAATCACAAAAAGTACCTAATGAATCTTAAGCCTGTATGTTGCTGTTATGCAATCATATTGCACACAAATTAGGCATAAATATATGGGACTTTTCTGTGAAAATAGGCTTATATTATACCGGGGGTAATGACGCTTTCACTGTGCAGTAAACTATATGAGAGGAGATTTAAACAGCCTACTTATGTTGTTGATCAACCGGCATTCCATATATGTTACAGCAAAGATGAAACAAAAACTTTAATTATCAAGTATAATACTAAAACCATCTAAAGAATAACAAATTAGAACCTAACTTGATCATCAATATACAGAAATTTACGACGAACATAATACATGGACCCTAAGACAAACCCCCAATGCTTCTAACTAAAGATTTTTTTTTCAAAGCATATAAAAAAAGAGATTTATGAGAAGGATGTAACCTGGTATTCCGTGGCCACTCGCTGAAAATAAGTTGTTTACTTAAAGAAAGTGACAAAACAGCCTAGATACACACTCCTTAGGCAATGGTCGTGTAACATTCGTTTTGTATCTCCTTCCACTTAACCACTGCCTATAACAGGGTTTAATCTGTTCCTTCAACCTGTGTCCAGCCGTCTTTTAAATAATTATCTTGAAAGTTTATAATTTTCAATAATTTCTTAGAAAGTTGTATTTGAAAGTGATAGCCTAATATGGCAATTAAAAATTTCAAAATAAATTCCCGGTTTTTGTTACACAATTTTATGAACTCTTCACAATAATCTGACTGATTAGATCTGTCCTTATCTCTGTATTAGATGGTCATATTTTTTAGAGTGTTTATAATAACATCATCAAATTAATCAGCAGGTGTCCACCGAGGTATTTTTTATACATAGGTGTTCACTTACTTTGTT
Organism: Sipunculus nudus; assembly: GCA_026874595.1. Taxonomy (NCBI): domain Eukaryota; kingdom Metazoa; phylum Annelida; class Sipuncula; order Golfingiida; family Sipunculidae; genus Sipunculus; species Sipunculus nudus. The sequence continues at coordinate 15,901,571 of CM049317.1, forward strand.
GAAAATCAGGCCCTCTAATCTTCAACTTTGAATTAGATTTTCCTCATCAAAATAAAACTAAAATTTTTATAGAATAAAAAAAACAACAGATGGACATGAGGGGATAAAACGGGCTGTAAGTATTGCCCCAAAAATGAGTTGACAAAACTTTTCCGACTAATGAGAGATGGGTATCGGGGGTTCTAACCAATGATGAAAAACTCTATACTCCGCTCAAACTGGCCAGAACATCCTTTAGTCTGTGCAGATACACATAGGCAAATTCTGTTAGTGACAGCAGTGGTTAAGTTGGAACAATTATTGAACGAATGTTACGCGATCACTCAGTGTTATTGATAATGAACACTGCATGACTGTCATACTACTAGAAATATCCGTTACAACTTTAAATGCATGCATGTGATGTCGACAATTCGTTCATTATAGGATCTGACGAACAGAGTTCATCGTCATTTTATGAGAAGGTTTCAGATATGTAACGTTTCCGTTTTCCGGGTCGTTCCGTGTCTTCTATTTCTACAGCTTGGTAATCTGTTCTTCGACAACAATGGCGGTAACAGACATAGATAAAAAAGCAGAGGCCGCCAAACGCCTGTGCCGATCCCACCACGTAAAATGGGGCGTCGAAGCTCTTGGTCTGGTCGATAATCCACCCTGAAAAAAAAGAGAATTAAAATCGATATAATCATTAATGCTTGTAAAAGACAGGAAATAAATTAATGAGGCACTCCATCTGAAGAATTTTCTCTAAGCTCAATATCCCATCCAAGTGGGTTCAGATTTCCCCGCTGTTTGTTTGTTGGTTTGTTTGTCTGTTGGCAGCGTGTCGAAAAAATGCTGAACAAATTTAAAGAAAATTGTGGAGCGAAGGGACGTGCCTCAGAGAAAACCCTTACGATGTTTGGCGCGGTTTCGGGTCAAGGAGATTTTCAATTAGAATTGATTTGTCTTGAAGGATGCATGTGCTCTATTAAGTGCACTCTAGTTCATTGTTTGAATGTGAGAGAATCTGACATATGAATACCTTGTGTTAAAAATAAAGACGCCCTGTGCTAACATATTTTCTATGAATAACAGTTACTATAAACCATGCTATTCGACGTATCCTCCACACGAGGATTTGGATTCGAGTTGTGGTTGCATTTGCTGAAAACTGAAGTAAGCGGATAAACGCTCTGCTATCACGACCATCCTGATACCACGACCACCCCATTACCACAACCCCCCCCCCCCCCCCCCGGCACCACTACCATCCTGGTATCACAACCATGCCGGTACCACGACATCCCTGGTAATGGGACCCTGCCGTACCAGTAACATCCCGTTATCAGGACCACCCCGGTATCACGACCATCCCGGTATCAGGACCACCCTGGTATCAGAACCACCCTGGTATCAGGACCACCCCGGTATTAGGACCACCCCGGTTTCACGACCATCCCGGTATCAGGACCACCCTGGTATCAGGACCACCCTGGTATCAGGACCACCCCGGTATCACTACTACCCTGGTATCAAGACCACCCTGGTATCACGACCACCCCGGTATCACTACTACCCTGGTATCATGACCACCCTGGTATCACGACCACCCCCGTATCACTACTACCCTGGTATCATGACCACCCTGGTATCACGACCACCCCGGTATCACTACTACCCTGGTATCATGACCACCCTGGTATCACGACCACCCCCGTATCACTACTACCCTGGTATCATGACCACCCTGGTATCATGACCACCCTGGTATCACGACCATCCCGGTATCACTACTACCCTGGTATCATGACCACCCTGGTATCACGACCACCCCCGTATCACTACTACCCTGGTATCATGACCACCCTGGTATCACGACCACCCCCGTATCACTACTACCCTGGTATCATGACCACCCTGGTATCACGACCACCCCGGTATCACTACTACCCTGGTATCATGACCACCCTGGTATCACGACCACCCCGGTATCACTACTACCCTGGTATCATGACCACCCTGGTATCACGACCACCCCCGTATCACTACTACCCTGGTATCATGACCACCCTGGTATCACGACCACCCCGGTATCACTACTACCCTGGTATCAAGACCACCCTGGTATCACGACCACCCCGGTATCACTACTACCCTGGTATCATGACCACCCTGGTATCACGACCACCCCCGTATCACTACTACCCTGGTATCATGACCACCCTGGTATCACGACCACCCCGGTATCACTACTACCCTGGTATCATGACCACCCTGGTATCACGACCACCCCCGTATCACTACTACCCTGGTATCATGACCACCCTGGTATCATGACCACCCTGGTATCACGACCATCCCGGTACCATGACCATCCCCGTATTATTGGCCAGCCCGGCATAACGACCACCCAGGTACCACGACCACCCTGGTACCACGACCGCCCTGGTATCAGAACCATCCCGGTACCACGACCACCCCGGTATCATGACCAGCCCGGCATCACGACCACCCTGGTGACAAAACGACCCCAATAACACGACCTCTCTTGTAACATCACCACCTGTAACATGACTACCTAGGTACCACAACCACCCAGAACTCTCAATAAATCTCTCGATATAATATCTCTTGGTTAATTTCTAAATTCCATGGCTCTTGTCTCTCTCACCCGACTTAATAGCATAAGGATTTCCTGATTACCAATAAAGATGCTCAACTTACCCGACATTGGAGATGCAAACAGGAAACCAATAGAACCGAACGCCAATGCCAGCCCGATGGCTCGCTCGACCTGATGGAACCCCATTAAGTCAACTATCACAACAGGAAACAGCGCCGCAAAGCATCCTGGGAAAAGGAGAAACAAAGCATTGAACAAAGAAGCGATCATGGACCGGTCGATGCAAGAATAAAGTTGCGTAATCGGAACATGACAAATAAATAGAACTCGAATTTACAAATTTTAAAGTTGATCTCTACTTTTATAAAATGAAGCTACAGCATTATTTAATATATCATAATAATGGGAATGTATAAACCTGTCACCTGGGAAATAGCAGTATTGTATTTAATATAATATTAATAATCATATCAATATTCAATATAAAAATATCATTGTTAATAAAGATAAATCGGTAATTTAGCAGATACGAGTTACCATGCATATAGCAAAGAAAACAACGTTTAAGGCCATAGCATGTTACACCCAAAATAAATATGCACTTGTATGTAGTACTTAGTAACATGTAGTAAGAAACATATTTTATAGATTTAATATGCAAACTTCAATTGAGCCATTTACACGTTCCCATTATCATTAGATAAATGAATCTACTGTTAAAGAAGGTAATAGTTTTAAGGCTTTACACGGCATGTCACGCATGCGCATTAACTCACCGGAACATGCGCCGAAGAAACAGCTGTAAACCACCAGTGAATTAAAATCATTGAACAAGAAGATAAAAACACTGACAGCGCCTCCTAGCGTCAATACTGTAGCTGTCATAAAATGGCGGACGGTTTCGTTCTTATCGCCGATCCAACCGAAGAGAAGCCTACTCGCCACATTAGCGACGCCCATAATGGATACAAGGAGTGCCGCTTTGGTGGGTTCTATTCCAAGAACTTCGCTGGCTCGGTCAGGCGTGTAGGTATACGGCACGTGGTATCCAAAAGTGAACATTAAGATGGCGAAGCAGAAAATACTGTATGATGGAGTGAGGAAGAGAGAGAAGTCAAACATCTCTTTAATGACAGCCCAGAATCGCGAACAGCACCCTGGTTTGAACGTGGTATTCTTTCCCCGAATTTTAACGTCAGTGGATTTGTAATTTTTCTTATTGTTTACGGTATCTTTAATAAGCGAGACTGTTTCTTCATGGTCTCCATTTGAATAAGGAAGCGGCCGGTAGAGGGAGCCACCTATTGTTCCGATGACCAAGACAATCCCGCTCTCCACTACCAGTGTCCACCGCCATCGTACGACTCTCAGTAGAAATGGAATCAGGGCGCCGAAAACGAGAGTGCCTACGCCACTTCCGGCCACGGCCAATCCGGTTGCCATGGCGCGTCGTTTGGTGAAGTAATGTTGCACTGGTACCATTGATGTCAGGAACATAAGACCAAAACCAAAACCTGCAAGCATAAAAATATGACATTAAATCAAAGTTTTGTCATCATATTTCCTATGTATTATTAGAGTGTATTCTATCATCAGTTTGAGCATTTTCCCGATAAACCTACATTAACAGATTAAGCTTTGTTTCGTGATCTGCCTATGCTATATGATATTAATAGATTTTGGCAATGGATCCGGCACATGATCCAGATCGAGAAACGTCATCAAGGAATATTCACAAATGTGCAGTCATTTATGCACGAATAAATCTTATATTATGGCGCGAATAAGTGAATGGTGGAGGCTTGTATTTATTATATTGCAGATTTCTAGTTCGGCCGTCGAAAACGCATACGAAGGCGTCAATTCATTCAGCTAGTAAACTTCAGATGTCTCAGTCGGGCTGCAGTAGAACTCTGCAGGAAAACACGGCAGCCTGCAATCGTCGGGCATTCGCGGGGAGCCCAACACTGAGCGATTATGCGGAACTGACTTGTAAGTTTATGAAGATCAGCCATATTGGAAAGTAACTATAAACATGGGCCGCAACCGATCGATAATAGCAAATAGGCTTCATTGCCTGAGACATTGAAAAAAAGGTCAAGGTCCAAACTAAATATCAGTGGAAAATCTGACACCTGTTACCATTACTCATTTTTTTATCTGTTATTTTGTTGGTCTAGGATCAACATGAACAAGGAATATAATGCAGAAATTATTGTATCAAGTTCTATAAGCCTTCCTCCTTACCATGAGGCTTATTTAAGACTTGACGGAAGATGGAATGGAGTTAAGGTGTATGATTTCTCCTGCGGATAAAATAAAGCATCACAGCAAATAAAATATTAAATCGGTATGTGGTTTACTTAAGACAGGGAAGGTTGCGGGCTACTCAACTTCGCTGGTGCATAACTACCTCCATCCCCTTATACAATGGACCCTGGCTACTTACTAAGTTACTTACCTAAGAGCCAGCTACGCTACATGGATAAGTATTTCTATGTTCCACTCTGCCCCCAAGCCTACATTATCATCCGGGCATTAATGTGTAAGTCCATTTATAGTGTATGAGGGTAAATAGAATATCCTACAAAGGCAAGCATGTATTGAAAATGGTTACTGTATATATAACTGCAATATCCAATCTGATTTGATTCATTCTCGCGAACGCACACATGTACGCACACAAGTACACATTTACTTTTCTCACCTGTTAGTACTCCGTAAGTAAAGTACAGCAAATAAATGGTCGGGGCAAAGGCGCTGGATCCAAATCCGATAGCACTGATGACAGCACCACTGATACTGACGGCGCGCCAACCAAACCTCTTCAAAAGCGGGCTGCCCACAATACCTGCAAGGAATAAAATGGTAAAGTATTTAAGTGTCGACTTTTTAAAATACCAGACACATCAATCATACGATTTATACATGTTTAAAATAGAATTTCAATTGTAACCACAATATATCAGCCAAATCACAGACTCGAGCGCAAATTTAATGACTAATCTAAGCACATGCACAATTTAAAGAATTCCTGCAAGTAGTTTCTGATTTAAACGGTTTAATTTATTAATAATCACCAGTGATTGGTAAACGTTTAATTGCAGAAAGTGGCGCCACCAGTCCTATGTCCGAGATAAAGCTGTACAAGATCTTTAATCATGTGAAACCTTAGGTCAACCATCAACTCCTGCGATAAGTAGTTTTCGACCAAATTAACACATGAAAGGACACCGCAAAAACGATTTTATCAATCTTGTGTGTAAGTTCCAAGAAGTACGGCTATTCAAAATTGTAGGTAAATATATCTAACTCTCTTGAGATATATGAAACTGCGGAAATATGGATTTGTGGGCGTTTATTAATCATTCTAGTTTCAATTTAATAGTCGGTATTGTTATTGTAACATCATCTTGGTATACTCCATTGTAAACCTGATTTGTTATAGCATATATTACATAAAGCAAGTATACGACTTTCCATATAAATACTTTTCCATCACAGAAACATTTATGATTTACGTTAACCATATTTATTTTCAAAATGCTTCGAAACACATAATTTCAAATTCAAAATGGGGGACATCTGGGTCGACAAGAAACCCTCCCGAAATAGCGCGGGGTACCAGTCTAACAAGTGGTGTTGTATTTTCCCAGACAGACACGCGATGGCGCTAACAGTGACTGACCGTGTGGCAGCATGCGAGGCGCCGCGGTAATGGTATGGCAGGAATTCTGATGTCACATCGTGCTGGAAATGACAATATCTGAGTTCTAAACCGAGCTTAAAAATGATCCAAGTATAAAATTGATGAAGGTCTTGTTCATGAAGCCATCGATTAGCTCCCTCTTCTATGTACATCAATCGATAAAACTTCCAGGTGTGGCAGAATTTCGCGCATGCGCACTTAAGATGGTGTGACAGGAAGGCCGACCATTTATTTTACATTTCGAATTTCAGTTGTTATAAAAAGAATACAGTAGTCATAGTGCTGCCACTTACCGGTGAAATATAGCAACGCTGGCTGTATGGATCCGATCCATGCAGTGCCGGATCGGCTGGCTTGAAAGTACTCCAGCAGATCCACGTACAAAATACCGAAAGTGTATGTGAGGCCAACGGTCAAACCTTGTAGCATAAAAGAACTAAACACAATAACCCAACCCCACCCTCCGTCTGGGGCGTTTGGGTTCGCAGGGACCGCGGTTCCAGCCATTGACTCTGCTTACAGATCTGAAAAAAAAAAAACATACAAGAAATGCCGAGCGGCTGAAGCTCAAAATTAGTAAGTGTCTACTGAAAATGAAAATAAACATTTTTGATGCGGGGGAATAAAACTTACGCGCGCGGTGCCTGAGAACCATATCAATTTTTTAGGCCTTATCAGTTTATCACCACTCATTTTCACTTTATCTATACCCATCAAACATATCGGTCTGGAAAATATTCCCTCTTATAAATATATTTTCCGGTGGGCACCTATTCTTTAATCGCAACGGACTCTGGTTACCATTAATGAGTGAGAATAATTAGGACTATATGATGACCAATGATACTAGTGTTTTAATGAAGAATGTAGACCTTTATAGACTTGTTTACCCTTCGGCGCCGGGACATACAAGTTCTTGTTTTTTGTAACAATTGAATTAACCATGAACTCTATGTGACCTTAATTGCATATTCATTCGATGAATAATAATGAGCAGTTGCGAGCGACTGATCACCTAACAAACAAAAGATTTGCATAAATTGTGTCCCGATTCTCGTTTTATTGGTACCAGTGGAAGCGGAACGCAAAGAAATGTTTAAGAAGTTATATCTAATGAGTTTTTGAGCGGATAACGGCATATTTTCAGTAAATAGGCACTAACAGTAAGATACACTAGTTTGATTAATGATAAGATAGGCTAAAACGACAGTTGAGGGTGAGGTCTTCCAATCGTAATCATATCGCTCCTCCCCGTCCGCATCCCTCCAATTTGTTACAACTGTGTGTGCTATGTCGGGATTTTTTTTAACAAAAGAGACAATATAAAAACTGCTAGGCCAAACGTTGCAGCAGCTATTCAGCAGACTGCTGAGTTAATAATGATGTTTTACCTTGCACTGAATTCGTATGAGACAAATAATCATAAATATGACCAGACCCTTCACAATGATAACGATATATTCATCACTGGAGAACAGAGATAAAGCAATTTCAGCTGATGATGTCAGTCAATGCGTCGTCATACGAAAATTCTTTGTGGCGCCTTTGCGACGTCACTGTTGTCCATCTCTTGCAACCACAGACTTGGAAAGACTTCTTTGTAGGAGCGTTTTGGGGGATCAGTAGGTCAAGGGGTCGGAGTACATGGCTGAGCATTGGTATGGTAATTCGTTGTGAAAGATATTGTGTGCAGGTGACATCGCAACGGACAGAGGCTTTCAGTGTCCATGAGAGAGTTTCCTTGTAACACTTGACAAATTTGTGTCCACTCACTGTCGAGGTTATTGATTGGAGCAATTGCGCTAATTAACATTGTCATGATCTAGTGACACATGACTGTATATGACAACCATTCTACATCAAAGTTTGTGTAAATACATGCATTGTTGATTGCCGGCACAAATGATAACTTAATAACCTGAGATCTTTATGATGTTTATGTGTATATGTTGAATGCGTTTGTGAGGAATGTAGACCAGATGGCCGAAAACCCGAATGCCGAAACAAATTTTCACATACCCAAAATGCCGGAGCCCATCCTGCCGAAAAAGAAAATAAATAATAGGGAATAATGTGATTAATGCGCAGTAAAGTGATAAGTACGTTGTCTGTTAAGGTACTTGCTCAAAATTTGATTCCATCCTCTAATATTTTCAAATAATTAACGGTAATTTATTCGGCATGTCGGCAGCTGCACTACAATAATATCGGCATGAAAACCCGGTCCCGCTAAATGTCCATAGCTTTATTAAACCCTCATTTTGCAGGTATAGTCAGACTAACTGATTTTCATGAAGAAAGTTATATCTTGTGTCACATTTATTCTTCTTTATGAACTTTTTTTTTAATTTACACATCGGTCAACTGCATATTAGCCAAGATGGCAGCGGTAGCGTGGGAAACTTACGGGAGCGTGGCGACACTCGGAAATCTGCAAGGAAACCCGCCTGACGACACTGGACCCGTAATCCTTCGTGGAAATAGCAAGGAAACCTCTAACATATCGTCCATTTACCATCCTTTTTTTCATGTAAACTGATTTTCATGAAGAAAGTTATATCTTGTGTCACATTTATTCTTCTTTATGAACTTTTTTAAAATTTACACATCGTTCAACTGCATATTAGCCAAGATGGCAGCGGTAGCGTGGGGAACTTACGGGAGCGTGGCGACACTCGGAAATCTGCAAGGAAACCCGCCTGACGACACTGGACCCGTAATCCCTCGTGGAAATATCAAGGAAACCTCTAACATATCGTCCATTTACCATCCTTTTTTTCATGTAAACTTTCTTTTCTTAGTGACATTCACCTTTTTCTCTCACATGTTGTCTTTTTTACCATTACCATGTTAATCAATGACACGCCTCAAAAACTATAGTTCATAGTATTGGAGGCAGAAAACTACCAGTGATAATTCTGGATCGTGATCGATATTTTTAAGGAATTCTATCAGAAAATATTTTTATAAATAAAAACGGTTGGAGAATTTCATAAAAATATACTTGTGTAATAAAACCAGAAACTGAGAAGTCTAACAAGATAACTTCAAAGAGAGCGAACTCCTGTTTGTTTTACTAATAAGCATTCTTATTATGGGGCACGTTACCGGTTGTTTTATATTGTTGTAATAACTAAATCTGGCGTTTGATTAGAGTGATGAAGTAGGTCACAGTTAATTGAGTACGGGTATATAAAAATCGTATACGTATTCTGCAGTGAATAATAAATTTAATATCAGATTTAGTATGTTTATAGATGCATAATTTGGGAAATGTGTGTGTTTGTTATATAATTACTCCGCAAGCACTATATGGAGTATTTACTGCATGAATGATTTTATTATCAATATAAATTCAACCATGCACAATGAAAAACGGATTATTTTATCTTAAATGTTCGTTTAATCGCAAAAATCTCTCTCCCTCTCTCTATCTCTTAATTATCTCTCTCTCTCTCTCTCTCTCTCTCTCTCTATATATATATATATATATATATATACATATTCCTTTATCCATATAAGATCTCTCTCTTCCTCCATCCTCTCTCTCTCTCTCTCTCTCTCTCTCTATATATATATATATATATATACATATATGAGAGTTAGGTCCTGGTTGTAAAATCAAGTTTTATGACTAAAAGATAAATTGTAAAATTAAGTTAGGTTCGATGACTGAGTACTAAAAACTACCGGAGATCGATTATTGACCGTTTTCTTCATGTACCACCTGTATCATGTTCCTTCAGTCATGTTATGCATACACCAGTGTTTGTGACTGATAATATGAAAAATATGGCTTGTCGATCAATATTCTCGAGTGCCTCTCTCTTATTTTCTCTCTTTCTGTCTCTTTCTCTCTCTCGTTCTTACAAAATATTTTGGTTTTTCGATTGTATGTACATTATAATAAAAATCATAGCTCTATGTTTGATAACGATGCACAGGCTTCTTGAGTATATATATATAACATGTATATAATGTGAATAATGGTGTTATATTGATATGACTTGTGTGTGCATTCGTGCAGAATTAAGTGTAACAAAGTTATATTTGTAAAACATATATAGGCCTATTATAAATTTTATGTGAACATATAAAATGGTATACATTAACTTAGGAACGGCGATTTTTTTAACATTTCATAAAAAAAGTATATCTTAAATACGAAGGGCGTTAATATAAATTTCTCTTTGAATCTAAAAAAAACCCTGTTATTTGTTAATAAACATGCAAATTATAAGTTAACGATGTATATAGTGCACTTGTACGTGCGTGTTTGTGTATACGGATATTTGTGACTCGTTTGTAATATGGCTCTATTTCCATCATTATAGAATATTCATATAGTTCATACTTCACATTTTATTTCTAATCAGACGGTTTGTTCTTCCATTATTTTCAACAGGAATAAATGATAAACAATTTGCATTCATATTCGATGTTGACATCATATTTGATGTTCTTTCCTTTATCAGTGCAATATTAGCATAACTCGTTGATACAAAAGTAAATTACGACATTAAAATATCACAGATAACAAAAAAAAATAGATTAAATCAGATTCAATTTAAAGTATTTATGAAAACTTATAGAAATCTAATGTATTAATTGATTATTCACTGGAGAAAATGTGATTTTTATATGCCTCTACTCAATTAGCTATGACCAACTACATCACTCCAATCAAAAGCCGCACATGATTATTACAACAATACACGTACAGGCCCCCATAATTGACACGCTAAAAAGCAAAACTCGACTTCGCTCTCTTCAAAGTAAATTTTGTTAGACCCATATAGGTCTGGTTCTTTTGAAATTCTCCCATTGAAATTTTAACTTTAAAGAATTTTTGATTTATGGAAATAAAATTCCGTTCAAATATTAGAAAGACCCGAGCTTCTCCAAATTTTCTTAAATGTTTTCGTCATATTTTCAAAGCAATACGGACGATATCGGTTTTACTGTTGGCTATAGTTAATTATACAAATAATTATGCATATTAATCAAAGCGTATTGTAAGATAGACTGAAATATTTAATTTTCCAAATCAAGGGGAAGGTCTTTGCAACCGTCTAAAACCCTCGGGGGTTTCCTTGTTTTTTCCACTATAGGGATTACGGGTCCACAGTCGTAAGGCGGGTTTCCTTGCCGATTTCCAAGTGTCGCCATGCTCCCGTGAGTTCCCCATGCGACCGCCGCCATCTTGACTAATATGCATTTGAACCATGTGAAAATTAAAAAAAAAGTCATAAAGAAGCATAAGATATAACTTTCTTCATGAAAATCAGTGAGTCTGACTATACCTGCAAAATGAGGGTCTAATAAAGCCAAGGACATTTAGCGGGACCGGGTTGTCATGTTAATATTATAGTAGTGCTGCTGCCGACATGCCGAAAAAATTACCATTAATTATTTGAAAATATTAGAGGATGGTATCAAATTTTGCTCAAGTTCCTTAACAGACAACGTACTCATCACTTTACTGCGATTAATCACATTATTTCCTATTGTTTATTTTCTTTCACGGCAAGATGGGCTTCGGCATTTTTTGGGTTCGGAACACTGGGTTTCGGCATTCTGGGTTTCGGCCATCTGGTCGACTACCGTTTGTGAGGCACCCTCTCATATGAAACATCAACACATATTACCCGACTGCGTTACAAAGCACGCCTGCACGAGCACGATCCGGCTCATAATCCTATTAACGAACCCACTCAGCCTTAATTTGAACCGAAACCATTTAAGCAGGCCCTCGCGACAAGGCATTTGTGCCCACGCATGGATATCAGTTTTAAGCCCGGCCTATATTTTTGCAATTTTGTTACGGCTCATGCAACCACTTATCACAGCATGAAGATCTGCCAGTTTTCTTTACAGCCGATAAGTTTTAGTTCTTGATAAGGGATGTGGCAACAAGTGTGACAGGCAGACTACCGTGATAGATGATGGTCAGGAATGCATCCACTTAACTGATCACAATCCGATGGATTATTCTTCTATCGCCGTGTCCCCAGAACAAAAATATCGACCTTTTAATGTATTTTCTTGGTGGAGGCAACCCCCTCCATTATTACCCAAAGCTTGGGTAGGGGCCGACCGTGAAAAATCTCACCACATCGACTGAGATTCGAACTCCCGGTAGTGAGCGCTGTTCTCTACACAACGGATGATGGTAATATCGACTGCTGGCTGCTTTTATTTACAGCCCCGCAGTAGTCGCCACTCACCTCTATATGCTGTGTCAATAGTCATCATACACCTCAATGTGCTTTGTCAGTGGTCGACACTTACCTTAATTTGTTGGGTCGGTATTCCCCATACATCTTTATATGGAGTGTCAATAGTCATCACTCACATCAATTTTTGTCAGTAGTCTTCACACACCTTAATGTGCTGTGTCAGTAGTCAACACATCCTTTAATCTGCTGTGTCAGTAAACACCACGCGCCTTAATAAATGTGCTTTGTAGTCTCCACTCTCTATACACCTCGCTGGGCTTTACTAGTAGTCACCATACATCTTAATATGATATGTTGTTACGGAACCTTATAACAACAGATCACGTAGTCGTGACGAGCATAAATTTTGTTATGGAGATAAAAAATATCAGATTCTGCAACACTAGGCAGTGTGAAATGTCTAGGGGAATGAATAAAGAAGGCAGTAGTTCTTTGTTAACAAATAATTATAATTTATTCTTAAAAAAACAACCCTAACATTACAATACACTAATCAATACAATTACACAGTATAACAACAGTATAATAGTAAATCAATACAATTACACAATAACATAAAGAAAGTGTACAGTACCATAGTGTCTGGATCCTCTGCTTTTCTGGATACCACCACTTTTACAGCTCAATAAATCCTTTAAAACATAATCTTGATGAACGGTTCACATGAATCTTCTCAGAGAACAATTGTCCAATTCAGTCCCGAAATCAATCTGTTGTAATCGAAAAGTGAAGTTCTGGCTATATTCCAAAGGCAAACTGAAGACTAAATAAAATCCGTTACAAAAAAGGTACACAAACCGACTCAAACTCTTCAGTGTCCGCTGGAATTTTTTTTCTCTCTCCTCCCTCGGCTCTAAACACAGCCCCTATTTAACTTTTTATCCGAAAATTCTAGAAATGGTAAACTCCGTAGAACAATAAACACGTTACAGGAACACACTTGAAATATCTAGAACAAAGAACGCTGTGTTTCTACATGTCAGACCCTACGCGTGGGCCGGGCCAACTCGCACGTCTCCCATGGCAACGTACTATGCTTGCGCTACAAAGACACATGCAAGACTCCTGCGCACAATAAAAGAGACACCTGTAACAATGTCAATAGTCACAACTAACTTTAAATGATTACGCCAGTAGTCACCATACACATCAGTGTGCTTTGTCAGTAATCACAATACCTCTTAATATGGTGTGTCAGTAGTCACAGCTAACCTTAAATTATTACGCGAGTAGTCACCATACCTCTCAATGTGTTTTGTCAGTAGTCATCACTCCCTATAAAGTGCAATGTAAGTAGTCACCATTTACCGTAAGATGTTATTTCAGTAGTCACCATTCACCTTAAAATGTGTCAGAAGTCATCATTCATTTTAAAATGTGTCAGTAGTCTTCATTCACCTTAAAATGTGTCAGTAGTCACCATTCGCCTTAAATGTGTCAGTAGTCATCAATCACCTTAAAATGTGTCAGTAGTCACCATTCATCTTAAAAAATGTCAGTAGTCACCATTCACCTAAATGTGTTGTCACTATTCAGCATTAATCCTAAGGTGCTGGCAATATTAATTATTTATCCTAATGTATTGTCAGTAATTATTATTTATCCTAATGTGCTGTCAGTAAAACATATTATTCATAATGCACTGTCACAAATCAGTATTAACTCTAATGTACTGTCAGTTATTAGCATTAATCCTAACGTGATGTTAATATCTATCATTTATCCTAATGTGCAGTCAGTAACAAGTATTGTTCCTAAAGTTCTGTCACAAAACAGCATTAATCTTAATGTGTTGTCGGAAATCAGCATTAACCCCTTACTGTTGTGTCAGTAAATAGCCACCACACAGTTTAATGTGCTATATCAGTAGCCACTGTACACCTTAATGTGCTGTGCCAGTAGTCACAACTCACCTTTATGTGTCTTCTCAGTATGATGGGTTTTATTTATTGATATCTTCAGTCACTGAGCCGATCGTTACAGCATGATGGTACACTTTTTTATGATTATTACTGGCGTTGGCTCAGCTGCACCGATGACATACAGTCTGCCGTTTTCTTGACCCTCTCAGTCACAAAAGTACCAAACGTTTCTTGTTCCCCAATGAGAGATCATTAAAGGTACAATCCACGATGGTCAGCAAACCCTCAGGTAGTGATTGCGACACCCCAGGCAATGACGTAATGGCATATGACCTGTCATTCTACAAGCAAACATCTATTGACAGACTAAAATGCCTGGCTGGTTAATATGTAAGAGGTGTTAAAAATCTGAAGATGCGTCGCACTCATAACAGTTGACATTCTTTAGATCGCACAGTCAAGGACAGCTTATCAACATGACTGTCAACAATTATAACTCAGTATCTGTGTAGGAATCTGTACTGATTAACCCCAGTCTCGGGTGAACAAACAGTTCTTGATGCGCTAAGAAGTAGGCGACACTCAAAGTCATACTATTATCACATGACTACTTGAGTTACTAATCCCCACCTAGCATCTCGAGTGAGTTTTGCAATAAGTGATTATTAGAAATGTAACCCCAGGTTTTAATACATCTACACTTACCTTTTTTTCTGATTATTTTCATAATTTACGATGTCAAATATAATCAAAATTAATTATATCATTTAACAATAATTTTTAATATTCGAACATTTAAAAAAAAAAAAATTTTTAATTAAAACGTGTATCAATAAAATAAATAAAAAATAAATGTTTATTTTTCAGAAAGTTTAAGTCAAATATCCTCTAATATTTTGTCTATATGGGTTTAATAACAAGAATATCAAAATTGTCCCAGGATGTATTTAAGTTTAAAGTGTTAATTTTATTTTCTTAAATGGCAAGTTTTTATTTCAAAATCAGTCTTTTCCCAAATGATATCGATTTCAAATCTGTTAAAACTACCTTACAAAAAGACAGATGGACCTTTGTTAATAAAATATATGCATAGTTTAAACCAATTTATAATATTTCTTTTCGAGAAATAAGAAAATATATTTTATTTATAAGAATTTTAAATTATTTTATTAAAGAAACACTTCAAGGGTGGGGGGATGACTCGCAGGGGTGTCAGAGTAATCTGCGCTGGGTCAATTTTATAAACAGCCACACCCACCCACCAATCTACCCACACACACACACACACACACACACACATATGTATACTTTTATTGTCTTTTTGACACATTTCAATTATATCACAATTAAGTATCATTTTTTTAAACTGCTCTACCCATTGATGCTGCTTAAAGACCTGAAAATTAAATAAAGTGAAATTGTTTGTGCTATAATTCATTATGGACTCTAGCCGTGATAATACGTTTCATTAGGCATTGATATTGGACTGGTTAGCCGACTTTAGTCGTTATATGAGCCATACGGGGGAACTGGGACGGACAACCATACTATGGCATCGGTACCTTAGTAAACAGCCAATAATCTTAACATTAGTTTATGAGTAATGAATTGGCACAAATTACCGAAGTGTAAAACGAAAATATTTGCATCCTCATCAAACATATATATTTAACATTGTCAGATTTTAGAAGCGGGTGACAAATTACTATTCAATAATAATGAATATGAATGAGCTGTACACCCCAGGACCCCTGTATAAGAAGTGTGCCTTTACATTCACAGCGCCTAGATTAATATAGCTGGTTCTCGAAAATTAGGCATTTGTGAGTATATTTTCTTACATGTTAACCAAGGGGAGGGGGGGGGGGGGGTCCAGGCAGCAAAAAATGATCAGAAACCCATAGAAAAAGGTTGCGGCGGCTGAAACCCCCCCCCCCCCCGATCCGCTTCTGTCATTAACGAAAGTATGCATATTCCCTTTTCTTTTTGTATGTATGAATTTCGTGCCACGAGCACAGCGCCAAAACTAAATGTAAAAAATGTACAGATCTTATCGAGACAGTATCATGCTGAAAAAATATATTTTATGTTAACTTTCAGAATTAAGAAAAATTGAGCCAACATTCCTCATCTCATTTAATAAATCCCCCAGCCCTATAAAACATCCGGTTACCGGGTTTATCAGCTGGTAAATAATAATTGCAATTTTTTTCAGGGGAGAACTGAAATCAGATATGAACCAATGAATTCATCCTCGGTCACTCTATGTGTTGATGACGTAAATACATTGATTGATGACGTAGTACATGTATTGACCCCGGACACTTAATGCCACTGCAATTTAGCCTTAAAAGTCCGAATATAAAACAAGGGCACCACAAAGCGGAGCATCCCCTCGCACGGGACGTAATTAGTATGGGTGTATTACACAGTATGAAAATGAGAACGGCAGTTCTCTGGCCTTGACCTTTGCTCCTGTGACCTCAAACTCAATAGGTTCTTCATCCACGGAAGGGTGAGCCATATGAGCAAGATGACACTGACAGGTGTAAGTCAAACCGTTTGGCTTTAAATGGGTCGACAAGCTTTTTCAAGAAGTGGGGCTTGTGGCCGTGACCTTTGACCCCGTCACCTGAAAATCGATAGGATTCTTCATCGATGGGTGGGTGAACTAGCGACACGTGCAAGATGAAATATGTTGGTCAAACGGTTTGGCTTCGATCCACAAGCCAATTCTGGACGGACAGGCGGACAGACATACAGACGGACGGACGCACGAACAGAGGCGTTACTATATCCCCTTTGCAACTTTTTTTTTGCGAGGGGATAATAACTGACCTTAAAGGGACGCAATCATAGATCTGACCTGTATAAACTAAAGGTAATTGTATCCGCCAAAACGAAGTTTTGCGGATACTATGTTTTTGACCGGGTCCTGCCGCCGCCGCCGCCGCCGCCGCCGCGTTCGTTTCCGGAGAATTCCTCTGAGACTACTGGACAGATTTTCCCGAAACTTACATAAATTATCGGGTCACATGTGAACTAGTGCCTAACCAAGTAACCTTGACCTCCGACCTCTCCTCTCTGCCCAGCGTCCGTTTGTGCATCTGTTTCCACACATAAACCCATATATCTCGGGAACCGTTTGACCGATCAGGAAATTTTTTTTACATAAATGTAGCCCTGGGATAGCTTTATAACATACACAAAAAAAGGTGGCGCCACCTGCAACCATGTTTGCACAGTGTCCATCTGTTCATCTGCCTAGGGTTAAAATCACTCATATCTCTGCAGTGGTTTGACTAATTCACCTAAATTTCGGCATGCGTACACATCCTAGATAGCTTTCTTGATTTTATGACAGGTGGCGCCACCTACATTCACGTTAACGCTCCACACATAAACCCATATATCTCGGGAACCGTTTGACCGATCAGGAAAATTTTTTTACACGAATGTAGCCCTGGGATAGCTTTATAATATACACTACAAAAGGTGGCGCCAGCTGCAACCATGTTTGCACAGTGTCCATCTGTTCATCTGCCTAGGGTTAAAATCACTCATATCTCTGCAGTGGTTTGACTAATTCACCTAAATTTCGGCATGCGAATACATCCTAGATAGCTTTCTTGATTTTATGACAGGTGGCGCCACCTACATTCACGTTAACGCTCCACACATAAACCCATATATCTCGGGAACCGTTTGACCGATCAGGAAAAATTTTTTACACAAATGTAGCACTGGGATAGCTTTATAACATACACTCCAAAAGGTGGCGCCACCTGCAACCATGTTTGCACAGTGTCCATTTGTTCATCTGCCTTAGGTTAAAATCACTCATATCTCTGCAGTGGTTTGAACAAATTACCTGAAATTCAGCATTATTATACATCCCGCATAGCTTTCTTGATTTTATGATAGGTGGCGCCACCTACATTCACGATCACGCTGTAAACATCCATGCTTATATCTCCGGACTCATTCAACCAATCAGGAAATTTTTTTAACACAAATGTAGGTCTTGGATAGCTTTATAACATATACAAAAATGGTGGCGCCACCTGCAGCCATTTTAGCACAGCGTCCATCTGTTTGTCTGCCTTGGGTTAAAATCACTCTTATCTCTGCACTGGTTTGACCAAATTACCTGTAATTCGGCATGCATATACATCCTGGATAGCTTTCTTGATTTTATGACAGGTGGCGCCACCTACATTCACGTTAACGCTCCACTCATAAACCCATATATCTCGGGAACCGTTTGACCGATCAGGAAAATTTTTTTACACAAATGTAGCACTGGGATAGCTTTATAACATACACAACAAAAGGTGGCGCCACCTGCAACCATGTTTGCACAATGTCTATTTGTTCATCTGCCTTCATCCCCTTGCCACTCAATCCATGCCTCACTTCACCCGTCCTTCTCTGATTTTGGCGGATACACGTAGTCGCTTGTCGACTACCCGTATTCTAGTTCCTTGGAGCTTTTATAAAAATAGGCCAGATGACTTTGATATCACCGCACACAGGCTGCTTGTTTTGATTATATCAACGTCTTTTTATTTTGTGGGGGCCCGTATAAATAATCAAACAAATTCACCAAGGGCATCTGGCAGCAAGTGAAAAAAGCCAGAGCTTTGCATATGCCTTTTTTACCACTCTGCAGTGGTTTGACTTTTCCACATGAAATATTGCATGTGTATACATCTTGGATAGTTTCTCGTTCAAATAACAGGTGGCGCCACCTACAATCATGTTTATGTGGCAGAGATCCATTCTAATATGTAACACATGTAACTCTATATCCCCTTGCCACTCAATCCATGCCTCACTTCACCCGTCCTTCTCTGATTTTGGCGGATACACGTAGTCGCTTGTCGACTACCCGTATTCTAGTTCCTTGGAGCTTTTATAAAAATAGGCCAGATGACTTTGATATCACCGCACACAGGCTGCTTGTTTTGATTATATCAACGTCTTTTTATTTTGTGGGGCCCGTATAAATAATCAAACAAATTCACCAAGGGCATCTGGGAGCAAGTGAAAAAAGCCAGAGCTTTGCATATGCCTTTTTACAAAAATTGATCTTTCTAGCTCCGCATAAAAGCAACCTACCACCCCAGTTTACATGTCTTTCCTTTTCGCAACATGACAATGTTTACAAACATGTTGTTGATTAACAAGTTCATTCATCCTTCACGATAGCATTATAAGATATTTTCACAACCACAGTTACCCTTAGGACATTGATAATACAACAAGGAAGCCAGAAATCACATATATTCTTTTTCAAAAGTGGATGATTGGGTACCTTTAATGCAGGGAGTGATTTGTGACAACTTTTATGTAAAGTCTGCATAGTGAGCACTGATGTTAATGTGCTGTGTCATTTGTTGGCTTTTACATAAATCTTCTGTGTCAGTTTTCTAAATCGTTTAGTGTCACTGAAATTAAATTTAATGGGTTGAATTACCAGTCAGGGTTATATTGGCCGTTCACCAAATTGTGATGTTTACGTTCACCTTTATATGTCAGTAGTCACCATCCATTTTATTGCGCTGTACTCAGTACTCATCACTCAACATAATGTGCTGTGTCATTGGTCACCATACACCATAATGTGCTGTGTCAGTGGTCACAATACATCTTAACGTGTTGTGTCAGTAGACACCACCAACCTTAATTTAACCAAGTTAAGATATATAATATATTATGGTAAACTCGGACATGGAACCAAAATCCATAATTCTAATGATTTATATTATGATACCAGCTGATAAACAAGGTAATCAGTCTTTTTATCTGGATTCGGGGGAGGGCGGGAGGGGGGGGGGATATTAAATGAGATGAGGAATGTTGGCTCATTTTTTAAATTTCTATTAATGTTAAAATATTATATAGATTTTCAGTTGAATACTGTCTCAATGTGTACAAATATTTTTACATTTATTTTGTGGCGCTTTGCTCGTAGCAAGAAATCCATACATTGGTATGTTTGCCTTGAAGACCTAGTCAGTGATGATGTTTACATTTGAGAACCGGAAGGGGACGCAGAGGTATTCAGATTTTGTTTGACTGATTATATTTATTATTATTGTTAGACGTATAAAGGACAGATTGATGTGAGGAAGATATGAAAGATGAATAAAATGTGTGTTTGAAGGCCAGGAAGCTGTTCCAAAAGAAAGAAATGGGAATATACATACCTCCTTCGTTAGTAGAAGAAGCAGAAGGGAGGGGGGGGGGGGGTGGGGGTAGGGGATCATTTCGGACATTTCAGTAGTCCTAACTCCTACTTGTCGGGAGATTAATAAACATATTTGCATAGAAAAATCAAAGAGCTATAATTAGATTGAATACAACAGATGGTATATATGAAGTTTTGAGTTTAAAATTGGAAATATAAAGATGAGATCCAAGACTCAACGAGCCAGTCTATTGAACACGTTTAATGGAACTGCTATAAAACGTTTGGTCGCAATATGTAACAATATATATGGCTTACGAAGATTTAAATATCATTAGCCCGACACAGGAGTGTGCCCCATTTATAGGTCCTGCTTTAAGGAATGGATTCCATATGCGAAATGTCAGATGTAAATTGATTTGGCCATTCAGTTTTAAACATACTCTGTTTAAAATTGCGGTTAAATATGCCATCGACATGTAAGATTGTTATGGTAATTTGAAAAAAAAATGGCACAAATTATTTATGATTTTTCAGTTGCAGGACAGGATTTGTCTTAAGTGGAACAGCCGTATTACATCAGTACCGAAGGGAAGGAAAGAAAAATAAACGATGGGTTTAATTCAGATATGGTGTGCGATAATTTCATATATTTATCAAACTTCAAATTTCAGAGTCAATTTTTTTCTTACAGTGCTGTTTATCAGATACCGACGAAATTAAGAGACTGCGCTATTGGATATAGGGAATTGCAAATGCTTACGAAAATCCTTACACTCCGTAATATCACCCAGTTATACGGACGACCGTTTGGGGGAGGGGGACGACTTTGCGTCATAGCTATTACGGCCACCTGTGGGACCAGTCAAAGTGGTGAAGCTAGCGAGGCGGTCGACTTTAATGTTGATTTACGTTAGTAACTAATGATACTGTCCGGGACAAAAAGTGGTCGTCTAAGCGGTATGGTCGTGATAGCGACCAGGTTAAAATGTCAGGCAAGATTTCACTGTGTTTTAAGCCTGCTTTGCCATTTGGCAGCCGGAAACACTCGAATATTTAGAATGCGTGACCGTTAACTGACATCCTCCTACTGTACATGGTCATCACGCTCTCTGTGACAAGCAGAGCCCTTGATCCATAAATATTCAAATCACGGTACACCAAAGAACAACAAAAACTTATACTTTCATGATCAAGTATAATTGCCAAAACATTTAAAAATAAAACAAATAGATAATAAAAAAGAAAAATTGATCATTTATATAAATTACTTTGTGGCGAACTATATACAATGAATCTCTCGATATGCTGTTCCGTCGCCTACACAGAGATTATTTTCAAGGTATATATACAATAAAGATTTATGAGAAACATAAGAATTCATGTATATGTAATCTGTAATATATACACACACGTGTACACACACACTTATATATGCGTGGGTGTTAATATTTATAACATCTGTATGTGTCACTAGATTTCGACATTCAATACAGCAATATACATATTTCTTCCTTTCAGAATAACACTGACGTATACGAAGGTATGATTATGACCCCACTATGTACACCATTTCATGATTACATTAAGCAGATATTACAGAATACCCGGTGGTATGAGATAATGTACAAAAATGCATCTTTGTGTCTGTCAGGACCTGCAGCAATACACAGTCTTTCATACTCTGTTCCACACGATTTGTTGAAATCACATATACATACTCCTTTTTTACATAAAACATACTTTCACGGACAAATATACAGCCGATTTATAGTATTTAAAAGTCTTGTTCTAAATTATCAGAATCCTAACTGCCATGGGATATGACTCATGTGGCCGGAGTTGCGATGCTTGCCATCTTTACTTAGACTTACTTTTATTAAAGTTCATTTAATGGCACTGAAATTCAAACAACGTCTGTATATGATTTGTACATTTTTGTAACTAATCATCAGTATTAGTCAAAATATATTGTAAAATACTGAATAAATGTTATTACTTAAGCTTAGCAGAAGATTTTGACTGCTATATACTTTCTTATTATTAGTGGGTTGTATTCCTTTATATTTAATTTCTGGAAATGAATTGTTTACTTAAGAACAATAACAAACTGGCCTAGAATCATACTCATGACGAAATGGTCACAATACATTCGTTCTGTAATTCGTTTCACTTAACCACAGCCTTCAGTTGCAGAGTTTGTCAAGTATGGCCCAGGGGGAGTATATCACAGATTGACCATGGTCAGTATAAGCTGTGTATGATGGGTTTGATAAAGTTTGAAATGCATATTACTTCGCTCTCATTAATTGGATCATTCTTAGCTCTCTGCCAATTGGTAGGTACTGAAACGTAACATTGAATGCAGAGGTTAAGTGGATGAATTTGAAAGGGATGTCTAGTGAGCAACTCGTACGAAGAAGAGTAGCTGAGAATAGAAAGCGAAACAAAGAATAAATGCCATACCACTTTTAACAACACATAACTTTACATTGTACATTATAGCTAAACCTATCACACAGTTCATGACCGAATTTATATTTTATGAGAAGGTTTCAGATATGTAACGTTTCCTTTTTCCGGGTCGTTCCGTGTCTTCTATTTCTACAGCTTGGTAATCTGTTCTTCGACAACAATGGCGGTAACAGACATAGATAAAAAAGCAGAGGCCGCCAAACGCCTGTGCCGAACCCACCACGTAAAACGGGGCGTCGAAGCTCTTGGTCTGGTCGATAATCCATCCTGAAGATAAAAGTAAATAAAATCTTAAAATAAACAATAATCCTTTAGAAAAAGCCGACATATCAAATTACGTGTCGGTCTGTTTATGTAATCAGAAGGTGGTCTTCTTATGCTTAATATCGCCACCAAGTAGAGTATGTTTCCCCCCTGTCTGTCTGTTGCTTGGTTTTCTGTTTGCAGTATTTGAAGCAACCAGTAACAGCAAACTACTTATTAATGGGATAATAATAAAAAAAAAAAATTACAATATCTCAAAACGCCTTTTTCCCCTGTCTACCATGTTCCATTCATGTCTAAAAATGAAAGTTAAAATTCTTACTCTATCAAATTTTAAAAAATTCAATTTTAAAATAGAAAGAAACAATTACGGAAAAAAGAGAAAGAAACTGTTTGGGGATACTTTCATGTAGTTTAACATTAGCCCATTAAAAAGTGGTTTGCTCTTATTGGTTCCTTACATTTGTGTACCTTTATGGGTCTAATATACATTTGAAACAGCCTTATTATACTGGTAACTGAAAGAATCTGACTGATGAGTATCTTGACCCAAAACATTAAAAGGGCCTGTGCTAACTTATTTTCTAAATCGAAAACTTAACTACATGTAAACCAAATTATTTGAAAAATATTTTTTTTTAAACCTGAGTACGTTAACGACCACCCCGATAAAACGACCAACCTACTAAATCGACCACCCTGCAATATGCCCTACCAACCGGTAACATGACCACCCTGTTAACACGACCATACCAGTTACAAGATACTCCCTTACACCACTTCTCCGGATCTCCCCGCCCACCCGGTAATTACCTCCACGTTAACCAAACCTATACCCATTAAGACGACCTCTGATAACATGACCATCCCAGTAAGGTGACTTTCAATGTAACACAAATCCCGGTCTCGAAGATATTTAGAGAACTCTTGATTGATCACCTACATACAATATTTATCGGTTTCATATCTATTTTTTCCGGCCCTTGTCTCTTGTATACTCTGCTTAAGGGGACCTAATCACCTATAAAACAGTGGACCGTGTGCGCTCATAGGCGTCAACAGAAACACAGCGCATGAAACTCCGGCGTCGCTAGGATCACAAGACCTGTCAATTCTGACTGACTTGGCCCCAAAAATGTAATTCATGTTCCCACTGGCTGAAACATTGCATGTTACGGTGACTCATACCTGGGGTGACTCGGGCCTTGTTATTGTAAACACAGACACGTGGACTGTGTTTACTAATACACAAACCCATGACAAGGCTTTAAACAGCTCAAAGGGAGCTATTGAAACCGCTTGCTGGGATGGTTTTGCTCAGACAATTTTGTATAAAGCAAAAGTGAACTGACAGTGTGAAAGAAAAGGCATAATATTGCTCTTGGTTATGTCCAATTAATGGCCGTACATGATTTGTCCTTGTTTACAAAGATCATAAACTTACCCGACATTGGAGAGGCAAAGAGGAAACCAATAGAACCGAACGCCAGGGCGAGCCCGATGGCTCGCTCGACAAGATTGAACCCCATGAAATCTACTAGCACCACAGGGAACAGCGACGCGAAGCATCCTGGGAAATACAGAAATTACGTACTACAAAAAGTATCGTATAATTCTTTTCACACAGAGGTAGATGGGGAAACTAGGTAGGCGATTCCAGATTACATCGGATATCAAATATGCGTGGAGCATTTAAAGTTAACAACGTACGGCCAGACGGGCTGTTGTTAGATTATTGTTAGCCAAGCTTTACTTGGACAAGAAATACCACCACTTTAAATTATCTCTTTAAAGTCCCGTCGGTGGCCGTTATTTCTCAGTATTTCTGTACATACGACGTGCCCTACGTTATTAATAGTTATACGAATCAGTTATACGAATTCTTAACTTCTAGCATTTCGTTCTATGCAGCGACAATGATTGTATTAAGTATATAGCAAAGAAAAGTTCCAAATCATATATTACTGCAGTTAACATCCCATATAAATATTTACTCTGGGAATATGAATGTTATTTGTTGGAATCTGAAACATTGATATATCCCATCTTTGAATATTTTACAGAAGAGGGTAGTGATAGCTCTATGGAAAGCACGTCACGCATGCGCAGTACGTAACTCACCTGAAAATGCGCCGAATAAACAGCTGTACACCACAAGTGTATTCAAGTTATTGAACAAGAAGATTAAAACACTGACAACGCCACCTAGCGTCAATACTATGGCTGTCATAAAATGGCGGACAGTTTCGTTCTTATCGCCGATCCATCCGAATATAAGCCGACTGGCCACGTTGGCTATTCCCATAACGGATACAAGTAGTGCAGCTTTAGTCGGTTCCACGCCGAATTGTTCACTCGCTCTATCTGGCGTGTAGGTATACGGCACGTGGTATCCAAAAGTGAACATTAAGATGGCGAAGCAGAAAATACTGTACGATGGAGTAAGGAAGAGAGAGAAGTCAAACATCTCTTTAATGACAGCCCAGAATCGCGAACAGCACCCTGGTCTGGACGTGGCATCTTTTTCCCGAATTTTAACGTCAATTGACTCATAATTTTTATTGTTATTTCCGGTATCGTCAATCAGTGATACTGATTCTTCATGGCCTCCATTTGAATTAGGCAGCGGCCGGTAGAGGGAGCCACATATTATACCTATCACTAAGACGACTCCGCTGTCCACAACAAGGGTCCAGCGCCATTTTAAGACTGACAGGAGATATGGTATCAGGGCGCCGAAAGCGAGGGTGCCGACGCCACTTCCGGCCACGGCTAAGCCGGTTGCCATGGCACGTCGTCTGGTGAAGTAATGCTGAACCGCTACCATCGACGTCAGGTACATAAGACCCATCCCAAATCCTGCAAATAATACAAAATATGTTTGCTTTAATTTTTGTAAAAATTTCCTGTTTTACGGATCTATTATCCTTATTATCAGCTTAAGGTATTTTCCTCAAAATCCGATAACACCAGATTATCAGGATCAAGTCCCACCCTTTGTCTTCCATAATTAATGTTCCATTTATTTTGCACCTAACATAGAAACTTATGTCAGTCAGATTGCAAATAATACAAAATATGTTTGCTTTAATTTTTGTAAAAATTTCCTGTTTTACGGATCTATTATCCTTATTATCAGCTTAAGGTATTTTCCTCAAAATCCGATAACACCAGATTATCAGGATCAAGTCCCACCCTTTGTCTTCCATAATTAATGTTCCATTTATTTTGCACCTAACATAGAAACTTATGTCAGTCAGATTATCGTGAAAAGGATCACAGATTTTCTTCGATCTCTTATTAATCTTAGACCTGCGTAGGTCCCTATAATTTTGTCTGTTTCTGATTTTACATAAATATACCCCAAGTAAAAGTAACCCCTATACTGTTACTCTGTTGACCCTATGTCCAGCTGCCCTGTTGCTGGGATGACCAGTTCCAGTAATTCACAATTATAACTACAGGTGGCGTCTGTGTGCTCAATTATAGATTCTCATGTAGTCCTTACCCCTTAGTGATAGTGGGGCCCCCTGGAGAAAGAAAGTAAACTATTTGCACCCCACAGAAGGGGCCAATACATGAATTATAAAATGATCACTGAACATTAATAAAGGTGATACAAAAAATGAAAAATAAAAAAATTATTCCTCGACCTGTTGCAGGTCTAAGTAATCTGCGTATTGTCTGTCATACCCCAAAGCGTCAACTCTTTCAGCGAAAAAAACTATTGATGCTCCTCAGTCTGTATAATATACCCTTCTAGTTGAAGAAAAATGGTTACAGAAAGCATGCAATAAATATTACCGAGATGTTCCTGCTTTTCACTGACAGTTGGTTGTCTCTGCCAGTCAGGTTTAGTTCATCCTTGTTCGTGTATGCGTGATTTTTCACAACATAATGAACCCGGTAATGAACGGAATCTAATGAAATTTCATGCCATTTCTGGAAAGGGGCCATGAAAAATCGATTATATTTTAGTGTGGTCCCGGAACATAATCCTGTTTAGGTAGATCATCAAGCAAACACGGTTTTGCGAGCAGCGCACAACAGGGACCCCCACATGGCGGAGGCTTTTATTCCTCAGAATGCATATTTCATGTTAAGTTACTTATGCATGAATGAACCGAAGCATAAGGGCCGAATAGGTGGATGCAAAA
This sequence comes from Sipunculus nudus, assembly GCA_026874595.1. Lineage (NCBI taxonomy): Eukaryota > Metazoa > Annelida > Sipuncula > Golfingiida > Sipunculidae > Sipunculus > Sipunculus nudus. Next base: position 15,929,075 of record CM049317.1, read on the forward strand.
CAGTTTTGTGAGCATAGCGGAGGCTTGGATTAATTAAAGATCATATTTCAAGTTTTACTGCATGCAAATACCTGTCAATCATACTATCATTTGTTCTTTACCTGTTAGCACTCCGTAAGTAAAATACAACAAATAAATGGTAGGAGCCAGAGCACTGGTTCCAAATCCGATAGCACTGATGATGGCCCCGGTTATACTGATGACGCGCCAACCAAACCTCTTCAGGAGTGGACCGCCCACAATACCTGTAGTAAGGAATATAATTATTTAGTATTTAAGCATATAATCATTTAAGTCACATCGTCCTCTCTGATTGTTCTTGTGACTGAAGGTCCCTTTTTTTTTCAACTGGAGGACCTCATTCACGTACAGGGAAAATCATTTTTATAAAGAAATCTAGATGTAAGAAAAATCCAAATCTCCCTCCTTCCAAGCAAGCAAGTGCAATATTTAGATTTCTCACAGTAATGTACGTAACGTTGAAAATTATCTGTAATTATATATTTTTTATACACTGTTGGGAGAAGAAGGAGAATAATACGTAATGCTTTGGTCTTAAACAAGCCTTCAATGAAGACTCTTCATTTTTTTTTATATATTACTGTTGATGGAAAGTTTAATATAATTTTCAGTATACGTATCAACTATAAATATATTTGTACAACAAAATTGTCAAAAGTTTGGTAACGTTAAAATATTATAATTTCATTATTATTTAAATATTATTATAATTTCAATCATTATCCTGAAAAGAGGAAGACGAATATGTGTACTACTGTGGTTGGTTAAGACAAGCTCTGAAGGAAGTATCCAAGAGGTGAGACTTTGCTTCATATGTATCATTAATACAGCAAACTTTTCCTGTGGTATTTCAATGTAATTTTTGATTTGACAAAAGTATTTCAGCGCATAAATTCCGCATTTTACTACTGGGTTTAAACACAATGTTTGTATAGCGTTCAGGATATTAATATAAAATTTCCCTTATCTAATGTTGTAAAATAATGCGAACACATTACGGTGCTGCCACCTACCGGTGAAATAAAGCAGCGCCGGCTGTATGGATCCGATCCACGCGGTGTCGGATCGGCTGGCTTGGAAGTACTCTAGTAGATCCACGTACATGATACCAAAGGTGTACGTGATCCCGATAGTCAGGGCTTGTAGCATAAAGGAACTAAAGACAATAACCCAGCCCCACCCTCCATCCGGGGCCTGGGGGTTCGCGGGGGCCGCGGCTCCTGCCATCAACTCTGCTTACAGATCTGAAAAGAATAAATAAAAATCTATTGAGCCACAGCCATGAATTTTAGCAATGTGGTAGTGTAGCTCCTGTAGTTCATCATCCGGCATCATCCTGTATGCACAGCTTTGTTATCTTTTTTGTTATTTTTTTATAACTAACGGCTGTGGCACTCAACCGTTGCCCCGTAACTCCTCCGTGTCCAACTCATGGGAAGTGTCGATGATGCCAGGTTTGTTCTAAGTAAACAAGAGCACCGCAAATGGTGCATAATACGCCCGTCCCGTAACTGGTGACCTCTGACTTAATTAAATTTGTAGGAATTTGCTGGGAATGTAATTCAGGGGAGAAACTTTACTGGTAAATATGTATAATGAGTTTCATAAAATCCATCAGATTTCTTGTAAGTCACCATAGTGCCACCAAAGTATGGTGAACTCTGTCTGTCCTCATCAAATATGCATGGAATTTGTTGAAAATTCAACTCAGGCGAGACATTATACTGATTATTTTTCTGATGAGTTTTATCAAAATCCATTCTATTCCTCGTAAGTTAAGCTGGCGACACCACAAAGTAGCCTAGTGACCTCTGACCTTATTAAATATGCGTGGATTTTGTCCATAATCAAATTCGGGCGAGATAATCTACTGGTAAGTAGTTATAGTAGTTTCGTGAAAATTCATCAAAGCCCCGAAAAGATATTGCGACGACACTAAAAGATAACGGACGGACAGACGGACGGTGGGTATACCATAATACGTCCCTTCATAGAGGGGCGTCTACCGCCGCGCCATCTACCAGAAACTATGCAGTGTGGTGCATAGTGGCCTAATGGTTAGGGCGCTGGACTTGTGACTTCAAGGAAGTGGGTTCGCGTCCACTTTGACCACCTTCTGCGCTAAGACTCCCAGCAAAGTCTTTACCACACGGGCGCGCTCTCTATATCTAGGAGTGAACGGGTACTTGTCAAACATAATATAACGGGCAAGCATACGTAAAACGAATAACCATCTAGCACCGTGTGTGGCTGCTTGGTCGTATACTCCCCAGGGAGAAAAGCTGTGAGAATGAAAAGGCCCGAAAGACCAGGAAGTCAAAGTATAAAGTCGGATGAGACGGACATCATCGGTGATATCAGACTACAAACCTCCTACCTCTGTATCCAGCTCGAAGTCACTCGGACCTGTCTCAGCCCCTTCACAGGCTACGTCGTAAATACACTGTTTCACCTGCCCGGTCCTATTATATTACTGCTCGCATGAACACTTCAATGTCGCAATTAAAATGTAATGCACTATTAAATCAATGTAAAGTATATTGTCAGACAATGTAATGTAAATTTGTTCGAGAAGAGTTTAGTGACGAAGCGTGCATGTTAATACGTTTGCGATAAATAATACGTGAACGATAAAAAAAAAGAATTTAGATTTAAATTTAAACACTACAGAAATGATTAAAAATAAATACCAGAATAAGTAATACAGGTTAAAGATATCTTACCAACAAATTGATTATGGATCACATTATATGCAATGTTGGGAAATGAAACCATCAGGGCATATTAAAAAAAACATGGAAAGGATTAGCAGGCACGAATTGAACATATCTCAAATATCTGCCAAATGCCAATTTGGTTTCCGACTTTGTGACACGGAGGCGACACACGGTTATCCTGGCGTCAACCAGGGTTGATGTCCCGCCCGTGAAGGTCATTCTTGGCAATCAGTCCCTTCGCCAGGCCAAACCACAGAGGAACCCCCGTAAGACGCATTAGTGTGTGCGGGAAGCACGACGGTGGGGCTCTCTCTTTCAAAATTATAAGCCTTAAGCAGTGTAGGGCGCGCATCGTTCATCGCCTGAACTCACGATCACCCGGCTTTGAGTCATGTGCCCTACCCCTGGACCACCCGCATGCAGATCTCAAATACACTGATATGAATCAGATCGCGGTCAACTAATATCAAATATCAGATAATATTAATAATACAAATCTAATTTATTATATGACGTAACGAACAATCTAACTCATCGATAACAAAACGTCACCTTAACGTAATGTACCAACAGTCAATACACTTTAACTCAGAACACTAAGGAAACCCCCCCCCCCCCAAAAAAAACGCATTCGTTTGTGAGGGATTCACAGGTATGGGGCACAACTTTCCCATTAGGCCTTCAGAGCGTTCACCCTCTGTGGGGGCAAGCCGTGAAAAATCTCACCCCTCCCTCTTCTGAGATTTGATGTCACGGCCCCCTAGATATGAGGCCCGTGCTCCAACCCCAGTCAACAGAAGCAGGTTGCCTCTGTCTGTTTGTTTGTAGGATTATCAATACCATTTCTGTGAAACAGTGGAAGGGCGGGTAATGGACCAGGGAAGTACCCATTATACATTATGGCGCAGTCCTAAAAGATACCTAGAAACCTGCATTCTACGGAATGCAAGCCTCCGCCATGTGTGGTCCTTTTTTGTTGGATCCTGCCCAAACTATGTTTGCATTCACGTATTCGGCCCATAATCCCCAGGTTAATTCATGCATAAGTGACTCTACATTAGTGAAAATTCCATGATGATGTTCCTTTACCCGGACCATATACCGGATCCACACCAAAATCTTATCGATTCTTCTCTGGCATATTCCCGAAATGCCCCCGAAATTTCATGAATTCCGTTCATGATTGCTCGATTTATGTTGTGAACAAACACACACGCGAACGGGGATGAACGGGAACCTCCAATAACCTTGTACATGGAAGCCGCCTAATCTGGTCTCTCCGAGCGTGAAGTTACCTTAGGCTGTGTCACTGTTACTGTACTATTCCTCTATGATGTGAAACATTTATACAAATCCTGGGCTGAACAACAACTGAGCAATCCAAGCTCCCATTCAACATCAACCTAGCCAAAGAATGGTTGTTGAAGACCCCTGGGCCGTCTTGCCCTGGCGGCTATATGCGCTCTACAGAGGGTCATTCTCGTTACTTTCCTGTGCTTATTTTAGATCTGAAGTTCACTGGCGATAAACATGTTTTATGTGTGTTTACTACAAAATCATAAAAATTTTCCTTATACACATGACTTTCTAAATAGGTAGGCCTACTGTACCACCAACCGTAATTGCGATAATATATTAGGAGAATGTAATTTTCATTATAATTCATACGAGGATAATGCATAACTTTAAGGGGCCTTATCACCTATCTGACCTGTATAAACTAAAGATAATCCCCTGGAGCTTTCATATAAAAAGTCCAGGAAACGTGGATATCACCACACACAGGCTGCTTGTTTTTTTTTTATCAACGTGATTTGTGGGGGCCTGCCAAAATAAAACAAATTCAACAAGGGCATCTGGCGGCAAGTCAGATGAGCAAGAGCATTGCAAATGGCGTTTTGCAACAAGTGACCTTTCTGCCTCCACATATATGTAACCTACCCCCTTAGATTACATGTTTTTCCCGTTTGTCAACATTGCGGTTTTACAAACACGTTGTTGATAAACAAGTTCATACATCCTTCACAGCGGCGTTATAAGAACTTTTCACAACCAGAATTACCCTAACATCATAAGTATATACACAGAGGAAGCCAGAAATCACAATTTCTTTTTTCAAAAGGTAGGTGAATGGGCAGCTTTAAGGGGCAATCGCGGTACAAGCCCTTTGAGTGAAGTCTTATATCAATACTTGATTATTGAAAAACAATCATTAAAATTAGAATCATTGCACGTTTCTTCACTGTCGTTTTAAATCAATGTATTCCTATATTTCTATCACTGTATTAAAAATGTCTTGATAATAAAATCGAGCTGCATCCGTGGATCTCACCAGATTTCGGACTTTTAAGTCTATGCAAGGAGCATATCTGGGTTCCAAAAACCAATGACTGAGTTATTAACTTTATCATTAATACTCTATTCGGTTAATTTCATCCACATAGCAGTTGCTGAATAAATACCAATAAGCTTACATCAGAAATAAACACAGAGATCAGAGATACATATACCTGTTCGTTGCTGACGACACGGCCCTCCTTCTACCCTTATGTCCAGACCCCGGTGACACTGGGACCCCCAGTGCGTTCTAGAGAACTTATTAAATCACAGTGCATATTGTCGCCAGGTCACAACAAATGACCATTGTTGCCGATGCTGCACAAATCCCGTCTTCTCATTCAATAGGGATCGGGCCTCGTGAGTAAATAACGCTCTGTGTCAGGTTCAACATGGGCAACTTTAGTCCTATAACAAAGCTAACACGTCATGGAGTCCGGAGCCGGGTTAGCCACACAAATGCGGCCAGCTTGGACAAAAAGATGGCTGACTTTAGTGGTAAGCTGAGTTTTGTGGCTCGACTCGGCATGCAAACTGTCGGCTGGCTTAAACTGACCTGAAAGCCTATTAATTTGACGATGTTGACGATTATGTGTGACATACTGCATCCATTTTACATTCACATTGTTTGTGATTAAATATCGAGTTTACACTTTTCAGCAAGGGCTGATGGTCAATGTTATCATCCCCTACTACACAGAGAATAATGTTTATATATTGGATATGGTGTATATTTACGATAAGAATTACAGACGTTGATTCCATTTCTCTGTTAACTGTGAAAAAAATTATATATCTAAACCTGGTTTAGAAGTAAGCTTTATGGGAAACATAACACCTTATTTTGGAATTTTTCACTCAAAGAATATATATATATATATATATATATATATATATATATATATATATATATAAGTCAAATACCCTGCTTATGTCGAAGTTACAGACTCGGTATTCCGGACAACTCTAGTTAAATTATTACTAAATAAAACCCGCTTGTGTCGAACCTCGCATGTGTCGAAGTTTTCTGAGGGTCCCTTCGACTTCGATACAACGAGGTTTCACTGTATATGTATATATATATATATATATATATATATATATATATATACATATATGTTGTAAATTCAATTGAATTTAGCGAATTATTTTATATAGTTCTAAAATGTGAGTGAAAATAAATACATTTTAATGCGATGTGCGCAACTGTATTTCAAGATTAACTATCTAAGAAATATACAGCCTGATTAAGACACGTTAATTCAATTGATTTGTATATAATATGGAATAGACTGTTATCAGACTTACATGGTGAATACAAATTGGATTTGACATGAAATTAGTACAATTATCGATATCGTGATTTTCAGATAATTATCCCCGGTTGAAATTGAAAAACAACATCCAAGTGTTGTCTGTATTAGATGAAATTCTTGTGCAGCCGGGTTCCAGTTGCATTATAAAACACAGCGATGTCCATCGTTCTAGTTCCTATATTAACAATGGTATTGTTGAAACCATACAAAAAATGACCTACAAGCACTCGAAATATGATACAATATATACCTACCGGTAATACTAATTGGATATAGCCGGGAGACTGCTCAAAGCCAAATACCAACAAAACTTCACAGAACGTATCCTAGGTGAGCTGTCCCACAAATAACACGACCTCGATTATTTAAACATATTAAAGGGCAGCAGCGAACCACGTGACATAGGTTTATGTTTGAACTACCAGTACTCTTTGAATAAACCTCTGACAGATTCTGTCAACAGAAACTCAACTCCAGGACACTGGGGTGAAATCTATCACCTAACGACATACCAGTCCCTGAAATCAACCAGTGCAAGGGGTCGTAAGGTACAACTGATGTGTTATCTATCAGTTCGAGATACGCGTATGGGTGAAATCAACTTGTGAAAGAGGTTAAAGGTCAAAGCAAATTAATTTCATCCACTTTTGGTTAAAACAAACGGCGTAACCAATCATAATACGTTACAATATAATCAGGCTATCCTCAGTAACAGTTGTGCAATGGATGTTATTGTGGGGACAATGGCAGCGTTATCATTTGGGATGGGTTGATCTCAATGAAATATAATAAAAATAAATGATGGACTGTTCGTATATTTCATCAGTACATATAAATGCTTACCGTCGCATTTAGCCAAATAAAATGCTTTTGCTATACTCTGTTTTACTCTGTTTTTAGAATTGATCACAGTTAGTACTTGAACTTGATGAGAACAAGTTTAATGTTATGATAAGACAATGTTATGTACTGCACAATTAAGCAGTTCGAAGTATCAGTACCATTACCGTCATACAGAGGGCGCCACCTTTGATTCAAAATCAAAACGAAGAATGACATATTGCGCAAATTCAGACTCGCAAGAGTACGACTCTGGTGTTTGGGGGTAGATGGTGTAGGTATAAATATAGTGAAGAGGGTAATATAGTCCGTCTAAAAGTTGGATAACAATTGTATCAAGGCAAATTACATAAACATAGGTGTTTTTTTGTGTGGTAATGTCTCCACCGAATAAGTAATAGCATGCAAGCATGCACGTGTAAAATGTAAACAGAAAGTGTTTCCTTGAATTATAACAAACTTTAAAGTTTGACAGTTGAGACAAGTAGTCCCGGCCGTCCCACACTGCCTAACAATAAGAGGTTCATTTTGAGTAGAAACGACCTCTGAAGAAAGGTGAGAATGATGATGGCCATGATGATGAAGAGTAAAAGGAAGAAGAAATGAAAACTCAGAATGATCAGTAAAATATAAGCCTTTCACGGTCAATACATACACATATGCGTGTCACAGAGTGAATCTGTATTATAGTTGAAAAAAATCTTTTCATATGACCTCTGCACACTAAGAAGCCACGCGACGTAAAACATCAATGAAACACGTGATCAGCATCGTTCACAGGGTGACGTAAATAAAGTGATCACGTGACAGAGGTGTGCCCGTGCCTGGTTAGCCGTCCGTCTGGTGGTAGTTTTCAAGGTCATTAATCTGATAGTGATAAGGAAATAAAGTGTCCTGACACGCTTAAAGATGGTCAAAATGGACTCTGATCACCCGGCGTAGCGCGTGTATACTGATTTTTTTTAGATGCTTTTCGCGCGTGTGCTTACACGTGCCTAGGACTATGTGTGGCTGGAGGGAGGCTAACATAAGAAAGCTCACGCACTCCAAACCCTCGTATATTACTGGAATAAAGCATTTAAAAGAGATCGAAATAAGAATCTAAACTTTTCAGAATATCCCGATATCATATTTTATATATTACATATCAGAGGCGAATCAAGGGTTTAGAATCCTAATCCTAAAAGGTGCCCTATATAATCCTATATAGGTCGGGGGGTGGGGGGTCCAGGCCGCAAAATTGGACTGAACTTCTGAAAGAAAAACGTTGCGGAGGCTAAAAAAAGGGGTGGGGGGTGGTCCGAACCCCCTGGACCCCCTCCGGATCTACTTCTGATATACATTATATATTATTTATTATTATATATAATATATATTATTATATATTATATGTAATATATATATATTTAATTAAAATACTTATCGACCGCTCCATTTTCGGATATATATATATATATATATATATATATATATATATATAGTTAGAGTATATATTGAGGGTTAATCCCATGATCCTATGAACACTGAAGGGATCTTATTTTTTTAAAAACAAAATAAAAAAATAAGAGGTGCTGTAAAAGGGAAGTTTCTCGGTATATGGTTAAAAATTAATTGAAAAAAAATACAATACAGTTTCCTACATTTCCCTCAAAGTCGGCCTGTGGTTGGTTTATTTTTGATTAGGTAATATAGGTTATACACGTATTACTTAACCGACCATGGTCAACATTGAAAGACTTGCATACGGGCGAAATTGAGACAAAACTCATGAGTTAATTGGTATCATGTACACTGATAAACAGATTCCGATCATAGATACACCTATAGATTTATGCGTCCCGTCTATAGAAGAACAAGTTGTACCCGTTTATTCATGGTCAAGTTCTTACAGAGCTAGATCTTTTATCAATTTTACTGCTCTGCTGTCCTGGAAGATTATATTGTAATAGAGATTTTTCTCAAATTTGGCCAATTGTTCCCATAGTCATTTACTAATATGGACATCACCTCCAGTATGTTTCAACAAAAATATGCTTATCTTAAATTATTATTGGTATCTTTATTAATATTATTGTTGTTTTTGTTATAAGAAACTTAGGCAAAAGAGAATTAACTTGAGAATGTTTACTTGAGTTAAATTTTATATTTCTGGACGTATCGTCGTAAGGCATTATACGTTTTGCTGGATGCCACCGTTAAGCTGACGATGTATTTTAGAATAATTATGTACCATCATCCAATCAACATCTGCCAACAGCAGCATGTGCTTGACCCGTCATTCCATTGGCGCCACCAGGAGGGTATACATTTATCCCCGTTCGCGTGTTTGTTATAATTAAACTCGTACAATCAGATTTGGTCAGCTCGGGTCCGGCACACGATCTGGATTCAGGAACGAAATCAAGGAATTTTCACAAATGTTTAGTCACTTATGCACGAATGAACCGGGCGAAAGTAACTGCTATGTGGGGAACTTGATTTATTCACTGATAGATATATTTTTCAATTCAAACTGATTTTGTAAAAAAAAACCAAAAAAAAAAAAAAAAGTGGAAACCTATTCGTATTCAAAAATACAGTTTTTTACTCTACATACTTAGATCATATCCACGGTCACTGTAAGGGGCAGTCTGGCCTGAGATTGTATTAAAAAAATCTTAGAATTTTACATCTTGCTGTTTAAATCTACAACTATAACTTCGAAAGATACCGCTATGACTACAGCCTTTTAAATTAATGAGTAAAAATCATATTTTAATTTCCTTGTCCAGTGCCGCTTAAAATAATTTCGTCCATGATACCTGTAATGTGTATAATTTTTTTATATTTACGCAATGTCTTTCATCTGATCAAATATCTTTCCTGAATTGCGCATCACATAAACTGTTTTGTGTCAGTCATGGAATTATATATGCATTCTTATACAGTGTAATATTTTGTCAGTATGTTTGAAAAGGTCAAGATTGTATGACGTAATACCCTTGGTCCCCTCACTGACCAGTCTCATGACCCTGTCCCTGTTTGTCTTATCAGTGTCCTTGACCTTAGCCGAAGATAAGAACTCCAGATAAGTAATTTGTCTGATAAGATATACCCTTCTATGTGGAGATTATGTTATAGCAGATATCAACAACTCCATATTGGTTATAACAGTGGTAGTGGAAGGAATCAATTGTGAAATCATATTCGATGATTGAAAGAATACTCGGATACGGATACTCGATGATTAATCGATTATTTTATGTATATTCTTTATCACCATGAAATCTTCTTTATAGAATAACTAAACAGGGGCGGATTTAGGGGGCGGGCGCCTCCCCTTCTTTTCCACCTGACCAAAACAATCTGGGAAAAAAACTCATTATATACACCGTCTTCATGTAATCTATAAGTTACACCATTTCAGTCTGTTACATAATGAAAATTAAAGACCAAGTGTATAGAGCAATTACCATGTATGGCTTGATTTATAATGCATTTAAGCTGCCACAGATTGCACGATTGCAACCTAATTGAAACAAAAATTCTACACCTTGCAGGGGGGGGGGGGGGGTACCTCCCCGGCCTGGCAATGTGAGCCCCCTCCCTATTCTAAATTCATGTATCCGCCCCTGCTAGAGTACTGGCCAAGTAAATTAAGTCTGACTTGTACATCAAAGGCAGGGTAATGGCTGGTTGTTGACACTTGTTGAAACATTAATGCTCATCGTTGTTGAGTGCTTCGTCTTTCTTTTATCTGTGATATAAGAATGCTTTATCGCTTATTCGGGATAATATGACTTCTTTTGATGTGCATCGTTTGTGGTCTATTATGGAAAATGTAATCGACTTAATCGATTATAAAATTAAACGACCAATCAACGGTATAATCGATTAATTCCCACAACACTTTAAGGATTACTCCATGCTATATCGATATTTTTACTCTCTCAATACGAACGGTCGATGGGATGTCCTAACATCAGTCCGTTAGACTTTTCAAATTCCACCTGGTCTCCGCGCACCAATATGTGTGTAATAGCTTTGTATGTACATTCTATATACGTTTTCCCCCAAAATAAACCTTTGGCGAGGATTCAGGTATATCAAAAATAGATACATGAAATACTAAGCTCATTGGATCATCAAACTCTTTATAAGAAATCAAAAATAATTCTAATGATTTCAAATCCCCCCCCTCTGACAAGGGGTTAATTCAATAGTTGTATTTAGGCGTTGTCAAACACATTCTTTTATACAGTGCAAGATTATGAAAGACTACGGTGATTTAAACCATGTCGATACATGCAGGTTTATGTTCAGCTACAAGTATAAGCGTCATATAAGGTATATGGCAATATGTTTCCAGAAGGATATTACGTTTATTATCCTTTGTAATACAACTCCTTTTTTTCTTGTCCTAAATAAGATAAATATCTATGCTGGGGGAAATGGATAAAAATCCTAAAATGTACTGATTTATTTATAAAAAAAGGTAACTTCTGCCTCTCAATGTACTTATTTATTTAATATGTCACGTGATTCCCTGAACTTCACAAAGATGCAACGATGATGTTTATTACTTTATAATTTTACTACAGAGGTCATGTATAAACTAACAAGACGTGACAAAGCACGTACTATATATATATATATGTGTGTGTGTGTGTTTCTAAACTTATTTTGATATAGATTTTAAAGCATCATTGAACCAAAGTAGTTTGACGACTTTAAAACGAGGAACTGGACCACAGGCAGACCTGGGAGCCGCCGCCGAATTGAGCCAGCCGCCGCCGTTTATTTTAAAAGCAAGCCGCCGCCGATAGTTTTCTTGAGCCGCCGAATGGCGCCAGCCGCCGCTGATTATTAAACACCGGCTCAGCCGCCGGTGAAATATTGATAAGCTGAAGAAAAAAGCTTGTCAGCTTGTAAATAGTTACTACAGTATTACGTTAACACGAACTCGTCTTAAGCAGATATCACTGAGCTGCATGGCTTCGCAATGGAAATGCATGATTAATTTTATGGAAGTTTTAAGTCATTGTGTAAGACAGTTAACAAGGTTCCCGCAAGCCTCTTTTTTTTCAGACCGGATAACTGGCATATTCCCCGTTTGATCAAGGGCGTTTCTCTATAATCCTGGTTGCTCAAAATAAAGAGAAATAATGCAGGAATCAAGATAATTCCCAAGTTTATTCAGTCAGATACTGATGCTTGAACATTTAAAGTTACTGAGGTCGATGTGCAATATTTAAAAAAAATATTATATACTGCTCGGTTAAAATTTAGGATAAAATGAACGAAAACCATAGGGAAAAGCTGTTATATGTATGGAAAAAATATACATGCATTTTTGTTATCTTTATTTCCAGCCAATATAAGACAGTGTACGTATAACCATGAAACGATGTCGGCAGCCAGCGACCGCTCATAACTACCTAATATTATAATCATGCTACAAATGTCATTCGCGTAAACACATATGGATAAATGTCATAAAATCCTTGAGTAGAAACTCAACTTTTAAGCGAGTCTGATTAGTTAGCAATTTGAATTTTAAACGCGAGACCAAATCAGTGTCAAACAGCTGCAGACACCGGATGCTTAAAATACTGACAAACGTATTGCTGCATTCATGAACATTTTAAGGGCCACAGATAAGAGGTCACGGGGATGATTGAGGCTGACACCTGCGAAAATGCATGACAAAATTCATATTTCAATTAAGACACGTGACAAATTACGTACAGGATTGCGACCTGGAAAGTTCAGCGCAGGAAAAAAACATGTTGATTATAGGCTAGGCCAAAAGGAATTAGAGATTTCGTGGTTGTGGCAGTGAGTTTGTCTGTTCACATTACGTCAAGAAGAATTCACAATATGTTTTAAGTAATCAAATTTTCATAATTATTATAAAAACTATTGGGCTGGAGTTCGAATTTGTACGATTATGTCATCTCTCTCCCTCCTCAAATGACAGATTATTACCAAATGTTTTTATTAATTTAGACACACTCGCGGGTGAAGCATGACTTTCTGTACACTATATATATATATATATATATATATATATATATATATATATATATATATATATATATTGACAAAATTTCTTGCCCTTTCACATAACCTCATGTGATACAGTTAAAAAAGAAGCACGCAGTACGTCAAGCTTTGACACTTTAAGTTTGGCACACGAAAAACGATTATCCGGTTGAACTGTCATGCAAGTGAGCGCACGAAAACAGTTTCTCTGAGGATGCAAACAATAATATCTATATATCTTAATAGCTGAATTGAAGCCTTCGATTTTTTAAGATGCTTTTAGCAATGTAACATTATATCAGTTGAGATCAAATAATGCATGTGTAGCCAACGTCTGTCAAAAGAAATGAGGAAGATCATAACAAATTTCATCTGATCAAATAAGCGCTCAGCATCACCAAAACACGCTATGTCGTCAGATCTGAAAACACAGTGAAACCCCATCCTTCACGTAACCACTCACTGTCCTTGTACACGCCCGGCGTGATTTTGAATAAAATTAATTTATCCAAAGGGTAATTACCTTGTCAAAATATTCTTTAAGTTTGTTTCATATTCTTGTACATTTAATATAATTGCATTAGATTGAGAGAACATTTTTTCCATTAGATATTTGCTTTATCTTAACGGCTCAGCCGGCTAGCCAGCCACAACGCTGTCCACTCAGCCATCATCATTGTTCTTAGACCTGAGCCGGCTCAGCCGGCTAGCCAGCCATTTTTTCTTCCAGCTAGCCGATTTACAGGTCAACGGCTGGCTCCCAGGTCTGACCACAGGTCAGTTCAATAACAGGAAGGCTTGCTTGTTTATGTGAATACATGTTGCCTGACCTTAATAATGCACCTGTATAATCACAAGTGTCGCTTTATCCTATAAATACGGTAATGTGTTTTTACGAGGGTTTTCTTCATTCCCTATACAACGTGCTATTTATACTATTTTATTTGTCAATAGCAACGAGATGTATGCTAAAAAATAAGACCTATAGAGTTTGATAACGAAAATAGTTCATATGTAATGACAAAACATGCTCAAATATAGTTTCCACAAAGCAAAGTTTCCTTGGCCTATACAGCTCCTGTATATAACAGAATATTACCTTTGTTTATAATTTGCGCCAAAGATTGTAAAGTAGGCCTTTGTAAAAACAACTAAAATGCATATTTACCTAAGACTGAAGTCGAATATGCGTATATTATCATAGTATATTATTATGACTGTAACATGTTTGATAGTGTGGCATTATTGTGTATCCTGAATATGACCCTTGAGAACCTCATATATGTGCATCGCAAATAGGAACACCATAGATCGAAATTCTAGCACAACATCTATCACAATTATTAACTTGCCTTTAAATACATGTTAGTGTTAGATACACAACCAAACATGAATGAAGTATAACACGTGCAAATTTGTTTACAAGTTAACCATGCAGTACTTACAGTACGTACAGCCAAGATAGTTCCTCTTCAATGTCCGCTCAATATACCCTCGAATACAGTGACTGTTATAAAACTTAACATGCAAAGTCCACGCCCGTTTGAATAACCAACAGAGACAGATAGATGGTGCGCGCTGTCAGCGGGTATTATCATGTGGCCTGATAACAGGTGACTGAGGTAGCGCGCAACACTGGCACAAGGCCGACCGCAGCCAGATAATGTCGGCCCCCGTGGGAATTTGATTTAAATATTCCGGTTGGTACCTGCTAATGCGAGACCAATGTGAGCACCTCGTGATTATTTGTACCCCACGGCGATTAATTAGGCTATTGTGTCAGCCAATTCACTTGGTATGTATAGTTATTACAAAATACCAGTAAATTTAAAAGAATATATCTTTAGATGCTGTTAGAGCATTAAGTGATATATATATATATATATATATATATATATATATATATATATATATATATATATATATATATATATATATATATATTTCTTGTAGCGTGTAAAAGTAAAGAAAAAAATACTAGGGACAAAAAAAAAACACGCTGGGGACAATTACAAACTGCGTATACGTTAAACATAGAGGAGCCCAGTGAATTGGGGTAAAGGTCATAACATAAAGGGATGGTAATCTATCTGTATGATTAGCTATTTTTGGTACTGTTGCTGTGTAACTGCCATGTTATACCATGGTATTATCTAATCTTTAAGTGTACATGTGTTAAATTACTGCGTGAACCATGTATCATGTTACAAAAACATAACGGTTAACTAATTTGAATTAAATAGATAAATATATTTATATTATATATTATATATATATATATATATATATATATATATATATATATATTTATATATATAAGTACCACATATTGCGAAAGAAAGAGAAACAAATTAACACAGATTAGTCTGTAAAAGCGTAATGAGTTTATTTCGAAATGCCGCCACACCCCAAAGCCACCAAACCGTGCCAAAAAGAAAATTACAAGTACAGCTTTGTGGGTGCCTGTGTTGGCTAAGTTATACCTGACGATCTCCTGGAACACCGTCTTCCTTGTAGGCGTGTATAGTAACAAAATGCTTCAACATGTTTAATACTCAGTAAACAGGCTCTACTTAGCTGTAAAGAGCACTTTTCTACATAGACTGTAACTAAAACACTAGGATATATATAGGTAATTGCAAGTATATATATGTATGTGAGTGTCTTTTTTTGTGTATATTAATGGAAATACACAGCATTAAATCTTACTGTTTGAAAGCACATATAGGCACAAGTAGCATACTGATATTCTAAATGATAGGTACATTTAGTCAACAACAATTCCGCTATGGAGCCATAAAAATCTGTTTAATAATTTGTATAGATCATTTTTGTTCAAATGATTAGGCTCACTTAAAAAAAGGGTATGGTTCTCAGGCACTTTTTTCAGAAACCAATGCGGACGGATGAATTTTTTATTTTTAAATTTTTGGTATGTTTCGATAAAAATGTCAAATGATAAGGGAAAAGCATGATAATAACAGATTTATTTTGCTAAACAAGTAAAAGGATTGCATAACAAAGGCAATTGTATAATTTTAACTTCTTGAAAGGAATGTCCGAGGAAGTTTCTATTGAAAATCAAAATAAAAATGTTTGATGCGGGATTTAAAATTGATGCGGGCGTTGCCTGATAACCATACCTTTTATTTTCTTTGGCCTTAGAACCACAAAGTTCAGCGCGTTGTATTGTGCTGATGATATGATATCACTTTGTGAGGGCGTCAGTGCTGTGGTCTCTCTCTCTCTCTCTCTCTCTCTCTCTCTCTCTCTCTCTCGCTCTCTCTCTCTCTCGGGGGCGCCTGACGAGCAAAAAAACATCTTTATTAAGCGCGTTGTATTAAGGATCATATGCAAATTTAACAGGACCACGCGACATGCTGTCCTTACCCGGCGATTATGGTGAAGCAACGACTCCTCGACCTTAACCTTGACCTACATTTGAAATGATAGTGCCCCAGTACCCTGAGGTTATCATGTGATCACTGAAAACCCGGGCCCTATCTGCTACATGGTTAAGGTAACATTCCAAATGCCATTATGTTATCATACTACACATTTACTGTGTAATAATCTACGCTGCAATGGTCCGTAATCGGTAGCATATCAAATGACCGTTCTATATTATTCGGGAAAACCGTTTTCAATATATTAAGCACGTGTCCATGGTAGAAACCTGAACAGCTGTTGTCGCCCCCCCCCTTACCAAAAAAAAAAAAAAAAAAATAATAGCGTGGCTCCTTATCTAAGCCCTAATAAATTGACAGATAGGAACATGCGTTCTCATAAATGATGGCTGAATGTGGGTTACTCCGCCGGTGCTTTTATTCACTTAGTGGCCCATATTCCCAGGTTCACTTTTCTTCTCATTAGAGGGTATGCGTTCATCCCGGTTCGTGTGCGTGTTTTTGAGTGTGTTTGTGTGCGTGTTTGCGTGTGTGTTTGTTCGCAACATAAACTACGCATTCATGAACTTAATCTCATGAAATTTGAGGGCATTTCGTGAATTGGCCAATGAAGCATCGATAATACATTGGTGTGGGCCCGGATCATGATTCGGATCCCGGAAAGACTTGCAGTTATTTTCCACAATTGTGCAGTCACATATGCGCGATTGAGCATTGGAATATGTTTGGGAACTTATGCACAAATGAACCAAAGAAAATGGGGTCAATAATGAAAACACAGGATGCGAAGTACCCCACATTAAGGACCTACATTGCAGAAGCCTGCATCCTTTGAATGCATGTGTCTGGTAGGTACATATGTTCCCTAACAAGTGTTTGCATTCACTTATTGACTTAGTATTCAATAATATCTCTACGGGAACGGGTTTTAGGAGTAAAATAAAGCGTAACACTCACCGTAATATATAACTGTGTTAAATAATTACTTATATCCATATAATTAATGATATTACGATAGTAAGCTGATCAGGTACAGTGATAACCCGGTCAGTCGAGGTTGATGAACTTTAAATAGGTCAGGTTTGATATATTTCTGATACCCCTCAGGACAACGACCAGTGTGTTATCATATACTCTACAATAAAGGATCATATTTAACCTTTACTTGAGGAGGCCATAGTTCAAATATTCTATTTTTAACGTGGTAGACCTTTTGCTTGCGAAAGAGGATGAAGCCTACCCATTTTTGTAAAACACGATCGAAATGCTTTAGACTTCGTGTCATGTTGTTTTACCTGTATGATGAAACAGCTTATCAAATTACTAGAAATCTGCAGTTTCAGAATACACTTTTCGCCATGTTGGGGTCCCTATTGTTGACGGTTCACAAAGTCGTGTTTGCATACTCTTATTCGGTTCAGATCCCTCCCTCCGCCCTGCGCAACTGTATTTGTAAATATTTCTTGACGACTCCCGAATCGGGATCATGTTCCGGGTCAACACGGTAATCTAATCGTTACCTTCCTTAAACCATTCGCGAATTTCTGAAAAGTTCATGAGATTCCATTCATGAGTTATGTTGTGAACACCCCCCCCCCCCCCCACCCAACACACAAAACTAACAGACACACACACCATAGGGAATGAACGCATGTGCAATAAATAGAGATCATATACATGTTAAATCGATACATTGAACATGAAAATAAGATTTAAAAATATGCAATATGACTGTGAAGTCGCAGTTTTTTTGTCCATACCAAAGTTTGAGCATTGTTTAAAATACTTTTTCATTATATATTACTTTTATGCCATACGATATTTATGCTGACTTCTAAATCCCGAATAAATAAGAGGATTTCCTAAACAGACCTGTTACAGGGGAGGAATGAATTAGTTTTTTTAATAACAAGTGGCCCATGGGCCATGACGCTCAGTGGTATTCAAGGAGCCTTGAACAATGGGCAAAAAGACTCCCAGAGTGCTCAAAATCATGCATTCTGTCAATACCCCTTAGATATAGGTTACAGTGACCTTATTCTACATGCAGCTGCTACCATTTGTGCCTTCCTGACTAACTGAGAGTTAAAATCAAGTAATTTCACACAGCTTGCATAAATGTGCCAGAATGACATTTCAGGTTTTCATGGAGATTTTTAAGGACCACCCTGAAGGTTATGTATGAGGATTTTAGGCCAAATGCATACAATTTGTGCCCCATCTGACTCATTTGGTGCTTAAAACTCATGTTTTCTCCTCTTTTTTGCAAAATATAGTTAACCATGACCTAATGGACAACTGCTTCATTTAAGTTATCAAAAATAGACATAAAAATGCATAAAAAAATGAAACTAGAATGGCTTTGTTTTTGCAGTGCAAAACAGATATATATGTCTCCTCCCTATGGGCCATCCCAAAACATCAGGGGTAAAATATGCAAAATCTCAAAACAATGAATCTAGATTTCAGCAGATTAGACCTCGAAGGTCAAGGTCACAGCTTTTTGAACTCTGATGGCATACTGGCAGAAAGAACTGTAGTGTCAAATTTGAAGCTAAAATCTTCAGTACTTACAAAATTATGGGGGTCACAATAAGCCTACAATTGCACAAATTTGACCTTTAAGATCAAGGTCAAGGTCACAGGATTTCAAACACATCCAAGATTTTTGGTGGGAACAATGAGTGTTTCAAATTTTGGAGGAAAATATGCAGCCATTCAAAGTTATTGCGTTCACAAGACAATAACTATAATTGGCCGATTTGACCTTGAAGATCGTTATCAAGGTCACCAGGTTTCAAACTCATCTGAGAACAACTGGTGTACAAAATTTGAGGACAAAATTGGAAATACTGGTACTTCAAAAGTTATGGGGTTCACAAAAATGTTACATTTTGGCAGATTTTACCTTTAATAGAAAGGCACCAGGTTTCAAACTCCCTGAGAGCTTGGAAGGAACAGTTGGTGTACCTAATTTAGGGACAAAATGTGAAATACTTCAAAAGTTATCATGTTAACAAGACAAAAACTATAATTTGGCAGACTTGACCTTGAAGATGAAGGTCAAGGTCACCGGGTTTCAAACTTCTCCTTGATTTTGGTAGGAACAATTGGTGTACCAAATTTGAGGACAAAATGGGAAATACTTCAAAAGTTAGTGGGTTAAAAAAAATTTACATTTCCGGCTGATTTGATCTTGAAGATGATGGTCGAGGTCACGGGCTCTCAAATTCCTCTGAGAACTTTTTTAGGAACAATTGGTGTACTAAATTTGAGGACAAAATGTAAAATACTTCAAAGTTATCGCATCCATAAGACAATCAGTACAATTTGACTGATTTGACCTTGAAGATCCTAGTCAAGGTTACCGGTTTTCTAAATCGTCGGAGAACTTGGCATGAACAATAGGTTTACCAAATATGGGGACAAAATGCGGAATACTTCAAAAGTTATGGGGTTCACAAAAATGTTACATTTCAGCAGATTTTACCTTGAAGATGAAAGCCAAGGTCACCGGTTTTCAAAATCCTACGAGATTTTGGTATGAACAATTGAGGGTTTCAAATTTTGGCGGAAAATATGCAGCCCTTCAAAAGTTATTGGGTTCACAAGATATTCTACAGATGATGATGACGATGGAGGGGGGGGGGGGGGGGGGCGGCGAGACATAAAAATACAGCTGACATCACCAGTTTGCAAGAACTAATGAAACCCCCAATTATGAATATGCATGCAAAGAATCATGGCATTCAATGCATCAGATATTCAGATACTGGAGCTTTTGTATCAAACTTTTCATTATTCTGGGGGGTAATTACAAGCCTCAAAGCTTGGAGAATATGGGTAACAGAGACATAATTTCATGTTTCCAAGGATATTTTTCATTGACCTCCCAGGATGTGAAGTAAGAAAATTCCAGGTGCAACGGTAAAAACTTGTGCCATGTTAATGGAAGTCCATTTCATTTGAAGGTCTCAAACAGAATAAGAAAAAATCGTAAAAATGAGAAGAAATACAGGTGGCACCACTAGTCTGCAGGAACTGCTGAAACACTCCATGATCAATAGGCATGCAAAGAATCATGGTGATCAATGTATTAGTAGTTCAGATACTGGAGATTTTGTATCACATTTTGAATTATTCTGGGGGCACTTACGAGCCCCATTGCTCAAAAGGAAATGGGTTACAGAGACCTAATTTCAGGTTTCCACAGATACTTTTAATGGACCTCTCTTGATGTCAAGTTTGAAGATTCTAGGTCCAGCGGTTACGATTTGTGCCCTGTTAACATTTGACAGCTTCTTTGAAGGTCTCAAAAGTAGAGAAAAAAATTCGTAAAAATAAGAAAAATACAGGTGGGGCTACCAGTTTGTGGGAAGTGACTGAGCACTCGATGATCAGTATTCATACAAAGAATCACTCTGATCAATGTTGTAGTTATTCAGATACTTGAGCTTTTGTATCAATTTTTTTTATTATTCTAAGGGGTACTTACGAGACCCATAGCTCGAGGAATATGGGCAACAGAGACCTAATTTCAGTTGTCCAAGGCGATTTTTAATGGACCTCCCAGGATATCAAGTTACATGATTCCAAGTACAGCGGTTACAATTTGTGCCCTGTTAACAGCTGACAGTTTCCTTGAAGGTCTCAAAAATAGAGAAAAAAAATCGTAAAAATTAGTAAAAAATACAGGTGGTGCCACCAATTTGTAGGAACTGATTGAGCACTCGATAATCAATATTCATGGAAAGGATCATGGTGATCAATGCAGTAGTTATTCAGATACTTGAGCTTTTGTATCAATTTTTTTAATTATTCTGGTGGGTACTTACGAGACCTATAGCTCGAAGAATATTGGTAACAGAGACCTAATTTCAGGTGTCCAAGAAGATTTGTTATGGACCTCCCGGGATGTCAGATGACTTTCAATCAGCTGAGCTAAAAACAAAGATAAGATAAACAAAACTTTTTAAATGTTCCCCTCCCTACTATTCTTCCATGCTTTGTGACCATTTCATGTTTGAACTTCTTCCCAGTTTGGATAGAGTTTTTTTTCCTTTCCTTTTTCACTTTTCTCCGGGCTCTGAGAGAGAATGGTTTGGCTTGCTTTGGTTGGCTCTAGCCATTATGCCATGTGGCCTTAAAAACGATTGTAAGATTTTTAAGTATGTTTTGCTTAATTTTAAACAAAATTTATGGTATCAGTCCAACATTTTAAATTCTGTGTCCAAACAAGGACATGTTTTCCAAACGCTTAGTTGGGACTGTTTGGTGGTGGTGGGCGGGGGGGGGGGGGCGGTTAATTATGGCTTCATGGTATTCGGACCAGGATTTTGAGAAAAAGATATATATAAGCCCAGACTTTCTTGTCTTTGTTTTTCTGTAGAAAGAGCAATTTCTCAGCTAAGAAAAAGGTTTAATACCAGAACTTCTATTTAAAATTTTACAAACTAATCTCAGACTTCAGGGGTTTATGTAGATAACAAAATTATATTACCAAATATCCTTAAAGGGATATGGACATAAGAGAATCCTTTGATTGAGCACACAACGCCACCTGTAGTGATTATTATGAATTACGGGGGGGGGGGGGGGGGGGGGGAAAGGGGGATGTCAGTCAGGGTCAACAGTCAACGTGTGGGGGATGCATGCTTGCATTTGGTTATGTTGTTATCTTATATTTGGATAAGACAAAATATAGAGAACTATATTGTATAATGTCCCTAAGTGCAACATAAAAATTTTAATTCTCAGACTGCCGCCAGGAGGCCCAGCTAATATTTGTACTTTAGAAAACTTGACATAGAAATTGTTTGCTATAAAGGCAAAGATTGACATTTCTCACTATTAACTATTCAACGGACTAAAAAAATCTGAAAAACTAAAAAAAACTAAAAAACTAAAAAAAAGCCGTGTTTGCACTATTCGCTTGATAAATCATTGGTATGTATAGGTCAGTGACGGGACATCAGTAATTAAAAAAGGGGCGGGAAAAAGAGTGCGTAAACATTACAAATATAATTATTACTTAGAGCCAATTAACAGACATATCATCTATCAACCATATCCACCTGGATCGCCCAGTGTCTTGCGATGAGATCGCTATCATCGTTTCTGTAGATATGTTCTTTAGTCATCCTTAAAAATAAGCGTTTTCCTTGTGCGTGTTAAACTTATGTCACATTTACTATTCATGTATGGGTGGTCGGCCATTTGTCTGAAGTCATCTTTGAAAAGAACAGTAGAAAACGGAAGTATTAACAGGGGGAAAATACGGGGATTATACCAGTCTCCTCGTTAGGTGTCGCTGTCGTCTGTGTATGGCGCCATTCGGAACATCTCGCCATATCTCGCGAATCACTCGATATTAGGCTCGGATGTATTTATGGTCCTATAGGATATGCCCACGGCATGAGTATTTTCTGCGCCGGAAGTACGGCGAACAGCAACCGCGGTTTATAACCAAATACTTCCAAAGAAACTTTATCCTGAAGCATTGATTAAACAATGTTAATGACTCCACCGGGAGGGTATGCGCTCATTACCTTTCGTTTGTGTGTGTGTGTGTGTGTTGGTACACAACATATCTCACGCAATCATGAACGGATTTTAATAAAATTCTCCGTGCACTTCGGGAATAGGCCAAGGAAGAATCGATTAAATTTTGGTGTCCATCCGGTATCTTCTCCAGATTCAGGAGCTTCACCAAGGAATATTTACAAATGTGCGGTTACTTTTGCTCAAATGAACATGCGAATATGGGGAAAAAAGTGAATGCACAGAAGGATGGTCCCCCTGTGCAGGTCACGCTCGAGCTCTCAGCACCTCTGAGTATGTCCAGTGTGTTTGCATTGCGTTTATTAACTTGTGCTCCCATGGTGGTGGCTTGCATATCCTTTGGGATGCACTTTTCTAGTAATGTATTTCAAATTACCTCATTTAATTTTGTTTTAATATAATTTACGGATATGAGTCGTGTAGTCTGACATCATGTTATTTCAGTGAGTGAATGAATGTAGTCATTTGAAGCCTATTTTAATTTTGTTTTAGTAACAGTTCAAAAACAAATTTATGCATGATGTGTACATCGTTCACTGTGAAAACAGCTTAGTATATTTCCTTCCATTAGCTGTGGTTTGTCATCGGTTTCCGCGTAGTGATTGTTGGATATATTTCAAATATATTTAATATATATTTATTAATTATTCATATTTTAACATAGATTTGACAATAGAATTTAGATGTCAAACATAGATAAAGAGTGGGGATATAAAATAAAAATGAAATAAATTAAGTAACTCCATTTATCTAGATTAGTAATAAATTTTGAAAATACTTCAGCCAGCCTTCATGTTCCATTCTTCAGCAAAACCACAAATATGGACATAAACTGATAATAATAACTTTCCCCTTTGCTCCTATATGCCCTACCAAATAGTAACTATATTGGAAATGAATATATTTTGGGAACATTAAGTCAAAAATTGCCATGACAGACAGAGAGGCGATGGGAGGGTTGGAAATGTTTCAGGGAAGAAAATTGTTAATTTATACTCTACCAGTTGGGTCAGGAATGGATGTTGTTGGGCTAGGAAGCAGTGGCGTATCCAGGATTTGAAAATGGAGGGGGCGCAGCAATAATGTCGGGAAAGGAGGCTGTTCTGCGTCTTTTAAACATGTCATATATATATATATGTATATATATATATATATACAGTAGATCGCCTGTATTACGGTCACCATATGGACTGGAAGAAAGTGGCCTTTATACAGGAGTGGCCGTTATACAGGACTTGACCAGGGTGGTTAAAGGGTGGTTAAAATGTAACACGAAACCAAGTTCAAATCTTTTTTACGCTCAACAAAATAAACGTTTATACACAGTATTGGTATAACTACTGTTATCAATAAAAAAATAAAATATTTCTGCTAGCTGTCGGCTGCTTTTCCCGTCACTCTTCCTGATCAGATCTACCTTTTCTTTGAGAGCACGTTCATGTCTTTTCTTGGTGATTGGGACAGAGTATGCGTAACATTTTATACATGTAACAATATTTATTTTGCATTCATAATTATTCATGTATGAGTAAATTTGCGATGTTTGCCGCACTGTTTTCGTTTGATGTACGTGTTTATAAGGATATTAAAGAAAGTTTAAAGATGCACAGTTAACCTAACGTTTTTTTCTGATGACATAATCTTCGGGACCCGCTGGTTGTCATTCGTTAATTAAATGACAAACACTATGATTAAGATCCGGCTCGCACGACTGATTCCCAAACATACACGCAGGTTGGAACATATGCCTTACAATTGTGCATACTAATGAGGCTGAGTGGGGTAGTACGACGCTGGCTACGTTTCAAATAACTCAGTCACGGTCGAGTGGTTACCTTTATTCAGGCACTCATTGACAGACAGGAATATGTGGGAGCGGACACTTGTGTAATGATATTGAGGTCAGAAGTGGCCGCTCGATTTGTTGAGCCCATGTCACGGAGTCACTGCCCCTGACCGTAACTGAGGCGTTTCCCGGCCTGCAGGACCGAGAGTCCTGGCCGCAATCCGAAATAGAGGAGTGACCGTAATAGACAACAAAATGATTATGAAATATATCGGTCGAAAATTCGGGACCGGAAAATATGACCGTTATAGACGTATTGACCGTTATTGAGGCGTGGCCGTTGGCAGGCGTTCTACTGTATATATATTAATAATTTTTAAATTATATTGAGATTCAACAAATTGTCTCCTACTAAACATATCAAATATTGTTAGTTCGTGCATAATTATAATGATTTTTATATGTAATTTTGTAAGGTAGCCAGTTCCAGTTGTTTATTATGTTAACCGTGGGACCCTCATCTATATATAATGCATTATTTGAACAACAGAAAAAAACATGCATCAATAAGTGTAGTGTTGTAACTTAATTGTAATTTTTAAGTAGAAGATGGTCAGCACACATGTAAAACTGGAATGGATTAACTAATATATGTCACTGAATCTGTCAAAGGTTACTACATCTGTTTTTCACGCAGAGCTTCTGCTAATGAATTCCATAATATAGGTTTTCGTAGATGAATTATTTTTGCAGCAATTAATTCGAACTATAGCCAGTGTGAGTTCAAAAGAAATAAAGATAATCTGACCTGAGATAATTAAAGTACATAAACACAAGAAATATTAGAAGTGAAAAATACTCATCGACTGTTATTTGCATACCATTTTGAGGTTTATATCATTATTGAAAAAGCAGGTTTCAGACATAAAGCCTGAACATCTAGCTCCAGTGACAGTAGCTGGGTATTTAGAGGTGATTTTAATTACCCCAGAATCAAGAAACTGGGAGCTTTCATTTAAAAAGGAGGCATAGCAAGCGTCTAGTGGAAGTACAAATAGCTTCCATGGATTGTTTAACAGTTTTTGGCCATCCACCATCATGTTACAGAACAATAATCGGGTTCGGAGACTTCACCTCTGCACACAAACAAAATAGAAAAGAGATATGGTAAAAACATGAGAGAAATGTGTGAGTATATAATCCCTTTACTGTTTAGATTTATTTTAGAAATTTTCAAAGTCTGACACTCTTTACATTTACATTACAGACAGTATCTTGCTAAGCTTTTGTTCTTTCTTCACAAAATTTCAACAAATACAACAAAACAGTTTCTTTAGGTCAATAGGAATCCTTTAGAACTGATAATAAATATACATTATTATATCAGATATATATATATATATATATATATATATATATATATATATATATATATATATACATTACAGACAAGATCTTTCTTGTTTTTCTTCTTTCTTTTCCATATGGGAATAACATTACCATAACCGTGCATACAGAAACATGAAAATATTTATTACATAAAACGCCATATTTATCTGTGTGTGTATACACTCAAATAATCGAACATAGAATAAATTTGAGTTAACATACATAACACTTGATAGTAGTTGACTGGTATAAGTGTGAGCAGAATTTTAGGGGGGGGGGGCGCGCGCCCCTTTGCGCCCCCTATGAATACGCCCCTGAGGAAGTGTGCTAATGCAGTAATATGCTCTTTAATGCTTAGTAATTGTTAGTGCAGGTAGGACTGCCTTAAATTGATCGAGGGCTAGTGTGTGTGACGGACAGTTGCGTTCGCAAAATGGGGCGCGAACTTGCCAAGTGCCGTGACCACATTAGCCATAGGTAATGGCCCCTCACGTGCCAAGGTCACGTGCCAACAGCAGACCATTTGACATTCACCGTTCAACATTCCTCGGCGGCAAATAACGATGAATACAGTAATATGTGATAATTTTGACACAAGGTTTGGTGAATGTCACACACAAATCTGGCTCACGTGGTTCGTATGCATCCTGAGACACGGTAAACTTGATACTGCTGGAGAGCGCAGAACTCCGCCAAAATCAGAATCTTATCGAATTCACCCGTCAAAATTAAATAAAAGATTCCATTACTTTTATTAAAGATTAGGCCTTGTGGAAGATCAGACTCTGTCAATGCACAAATATGTGCTAGTGTTATACAAATACTTCGTTTCACTGTTTAAGCAGTCTAAATAAAAGAAACAAATGTATTATGATAAAAACAAATCTTGACCCATGACTATCCAGGCATTCCATGTACATTTACTATATTTCTCCGACATTTTTTATTTGAAGATATAATAATTAAATATTTGTTATTTATGTTAGGGCATATATGAAGTAGTAACTCACTATGGCTACACGGGCGTATTAAAGGGTTGAAATTTAGAGTCAATATAAGTAATATTTACATTTACTGCACTTTAACATAATATGAGTTAAGGAATTTATTCAGTGTAAAGTTGTAACTCTTCCAGCAAATTTGAAGGGACCTATTCACCTGCTAGAGACATTAAATACACATGAACCATAGTGTCTTCAAATAATATGATCTTTGCAAATATCTTTGTCTGAAACCGTCCACAAACATATGTATAAAAGTAGAAAAAAACCTGGTAGCGGGCGCGATCAGTTGCACAAAACATTTTCCTAGCACGCACGCCACGTTGTGACAATACCGCGTAATTTCACAAATCAAAATCTTTAAAACTTCCAACCAAAGCTAGGGTGTTTCTTCTGTGTTTCTCCTTTCATGTTTCTTCTTCTTATTTTGGAGTTGTCATTCATGAGTTATTTCGGATCTCTGATTACGTAGTCTAGTTATGGAAAACAAACATACGTGGACTCTATTTGCCCACACCAGAAACTTTACAGTGTTGAAACGTGTGCAGGGCCGGTGTTACTTGGAAACTGTTGTATCAAGCCAAAATGAACTAATAGCTCGATAGAGGCTTCAACACAACGGAGAAAGAATTGTGATCTCTGTTACTTAAATTCATCATGAGTAATATCACTACACACATACAGGATAAATTAAAAAATGAAAAGCGGTTCATTTGTTAGTTTTGTTATTAATCGTGGAATCTAACACGAATGCGCCCTACGGCCCACATTAATAGCAGGCTATGCTGTTAGAATAGCCAACCTTCTCTGGACTATAAATCAGGATTCCATAGTCTAATGATGTCATTTATTTATTAGACTCTTCACGTGTAAGCCACCATGGCGTAACTAAAAAACATCAATTATTACATAATGACTCAATCCTAATTTATTTTCTGATCTACCTTTACTCTTTGCCTGTCTGTGAAATATTCTTTACATTTGTATAGCTACACTTTATCTCTCTCTCTCTCTCTCTCTCTCTCTCTCTATATATATATATATATATTTATATATAAATATATATATATATATATATAGAGAGAGAGAGAGAGAAAGAGAGAAAGTGTAGCTATACAAATATATATATATATATATATATATATATATATATATAATATATATATATATAATATATATATATATATATATATATATATATATGATCATGAATGATTTGTCATGCTAGCATTGTAACGACTGACGTATATTAATGTTTGAGTCCTTTGCCTGTATTTTGCTTCATATATCAAATAAATAATTAAAAGGTCTCATCGCTGCATAATATGGCCGAGGTACAATGTACAATTTTGTCAATATCGAGTTGCAATAAGCATAAAAGTAAGCTTATAAATTGATATAAATGATTATTTTTAAAAAACTCCTGACTTAATTTAAATTTTTTAAGAGTGCAAACGAAAATTTAAAAAAATTTTAAATGAATAAAACCAACTTGATCAACATATCTTTAGTCGACAAAGTAGCAACAGAAAAATGCATGTAGACTGTCGTGAATCGCTTTAATTGTATTACAATACGTATTGTACCTAAATTTGCTGACCTATGTTTGGTACTGTGTCGTCCTTAAGTTAAAATTTTGAGTTCCCATATGAGATTGCATTAAATGACCACATTTCATGGCCATACAAAAAAAACTTCTCTACCTGTTTGTGTGTTCTATATATTAACCATTTTATTTATTTCATAGATATTTTACCAGTATGGCCTATTCAGCACATTATGCTAATTTTCAATAGGGTCCTGGGTCCAGTGAACATTTCAATTGTATACATATAAATGGCATATTTACTACATTCATCCTTTATGGACCCGACTCGAAAATCTCGCCATGAGGCAAATTTAACGCCATGTCTCGGAGCACGGCGTATGAGTGCGAGAGGAGCTACCCGAACAGATAAGTTTGCCGAGAGATGAGTAGGCTGAGCGAGTACGTTGAATATGGAACACATATAGAATAAAAATGTAAAATGCTGAACATATAGCATGAAAATATATACATAATTAGTACTTTATATTGTATTATAATCAGCTGTATGAAGTCATTATGTAAATAAGTTTCCTATATTTCAATTGAAATTATATTAAAGACACAAAAGCGTTGCCAGTAAAATCATACGATCGCAGTTAAAATAAATAAGATGACTTACAAAAAATATAATAAAAGCTTATATCATTTAAATATATTGATAGACTGATATCAGTTTTGGATATTATAATCAACTTATCAATAATAGTTAAAGCTAAATAAATAATATAATTAACATTAAAATTAACATGTGACGAAAACAATAGTTCAGGCCTTGTTAGTGTTTGTACTCTATTCTTTTCTATCTTCTTACTTTTAGCCAATTATATAACCGTCAGTAATATATTAGTAATTTTGAAAAAAGAGCCTACAGATCAAAATGCAGTGTACATCTTTCAGCCAGGTAAATATGAAATCACTTGGTGCCACATTGTCCTGGGACAGATGTAACATGATTCTGACGGCATCAAGGTCAGAGGTCATTGAAGGCAATATGGAGACCGTGAAGCGGTACTCAGGTAATACATTTTTTGACCGCCAGAGGGTTTCACTGCGTGGTAGCCCATGTAATTGATATCTGTTGTGGATCTGCATCTTCTCCTCTGTAAATGTAAATAAATAAATAAATGAATAAAAATAAATAAATAAAACTAGATATATGCGTTCTCCCGAATGCAGGCCTCCACCATGCGGGCGGTCCTAATTAATGTGGGGTACTCCGCAACCTGTGTTTTCATTCACTCATTGGCCCATGCATATTCTCAATTGTTGTGCATTTGTTCCCGTTCGTGTGTTGGCGTGTGTGTATGTGTGATTGTTCACAACGTATATTTCACGTAATCACGAAGGGAATCTGATGACATTTTCGGGATATTTCGTGAACGGACCGAAGAAGAACCTTTTGCATTTTGGTGTGGATCCGCCACATAATATTGTTCCCAGAAAGTCATGAAGGAATAGTCGCCAATGAAAAATCACGAATGCACGATAACCCCCCCCCCCCCCAAAAAAAAAACCAAAAAAAAAAAAAAAACCGGGGAATATGGGCTGAATAAGTGAATGCCCTCATGGTGGAAGCTTATATTCATTAGAATGCAGATTTATATATGTTTTGCTTTTTTATATTTAAGATATTTGTTAATTCTTAAAAACAAATTAAAACCACTTACCCTAAATAGTTTGTAGCTGGGGCAGGCTACAGCCGTAAACTTGCACGACCTGTTCGTGATTGATTCTGTGTAATACACAAGCGACATGTGGTGGTCACAGCCTATTACTTTTCTGCCTGCTGCAAAAAAAAAAAACAAGACCACTTCACGATGTTTTTCTATA
Organism: Sipunculus nudus; assembly: GCA_026874595.1. Lineage (NCBI taxonomy): Eukaryota > Metazoa > Annelida > Sipuncula > Golfingiida > Sipunculidae > Sipunculus > Sipunculus nudus. The sequence goes on from CM049317.1 coordinate 15,959,892, forward strand.
AAAACAATAAATAATTTGTAGAAGTGCGCGATAATATCGATATATCGGTTTATCGCGATCCGCTGATGCGCATATTGCGTTCTGCGTTATGGTTTACATATCTCGATATTTTTCGATATTTTATCAAACGTGACTGAAACTGATTTATTGAATTAAAAATAAGAAATACTGGAAGTGGCTGGTCTTAAAAAGGAACGACTTCTAGCGAAACGATGGCTTTACGCGGCAGTACTCAGGAGCGGATCCAGGATTTTGAGAAAGGAGGAGTCCGGCCGAGAGGACTTATGACAAAACCTAAAAAAAGGTCTCCAGGTCTGGAAAAGGTGGTCCAGGTCGCAAAAAGGGTATGAAAACTTTTGAAAAGGTTGCTGAAAAAGATGGGTCTAGCTCCCTGGACCTCCTCCCCTGGATCCGTTTCTGCATGGTACTGGACTCCAGGTGGACTTATTCTAAAGCCCTGACGTCCGAGTCTAAGCTCAAAGTCTAGCACCATCGAGTTCAAATCAGAGTCAGTGAAAAAATGGACGCAAATCTGGACTAGAGTCCAAGACCGGACCCGATTCCTATTTCACTGCCTCTTATCATATCGAACGGTGAGCTTCATTGAGTTTACCTTCACTTTCACCGGCGAAGTTTGATTTTATGATTTCATAGATTTTGGCCATGTATCCCCGACATGCGGGTTGTCTGACGCCCCCGTTGACAACGAAGTTAGCGTGACCTGTAAGGGTAAACAGAATAAGATGTCAGGTTAATTTATTAACATAACAAAAATTAATAGGAAACATTAAAAATGTAGTAAAAAATATAAAAAAATTGGTGTACATTTTCCCGTCCGATATAACAAAGAGTTTAGCTTTGCTATAAAGGCGTTTGTCAATATAAAAAATCAATTGTGTGGAATAAAACCAAATATTTCTATATTACAGTCTTTTCCTAAATTATATCGATTTATAATCTAACTCATCTGTAAAAAAAAAAAGAAAATGAAGGGCAATTTTGAAATTTATACCGTCAGAAATATATGCATGTATAAATTATATTTAATGCTGTCTTTAGAAATACAATGTTAACAAATTATTATAAAAAAATTTAGAAAAAAAGTATTTAAATGACAACTCATAATTTGAAAATTCTTTCTCCTATGACTAAGAAGAAGGAAAAATTTGAATTTAAATAGTTTAATGAAAGTTTCTTTACCTAATTCCCAATGGCAATTTCGAATACAAAAAAATCATCAAGTCCTGAAAATGTATACATTTTTTTTTCATATAGATTTCAATAATTATAAATAAAATACACAAACAGAAAATTGGGAATGCTCCGAATAACGCGGATGGTACACGCAAGCCATCAGATTACAATGCATAGTATCATAATGACGGCCACAACCCTGAAGATTAACACCCCGTTCATCTTAATAACCCGCTTAAATGAATATTTCAGATGACAAATACGATATTCAATTAAACGGGATCAACGGTATACCTTTACGCCTGTGCGATAGAAATGTCCTTATTTCGTCCACAAATTCAGCATCAGTGGGGTCCATTGTGAGGTTCAAATCGTTTGGCATTTGACGGTCTGGAACGTCGAGACCTGAAACAGGTGTAATACAACTGAAATTCAGATAGAGGGCGCTCGTGTATATATTAGTCTTTTGCACAGAAACACGGTGGCGCTCCGCAACCTGCACTGGATCTGTCATTGAAACTTGATAAAAAACCGGGAGTCCCCTCCAGCAAGGTCACTCCAGCAGATAGCAGCATCTTGCCACCCAAACGTCGATTTTCAATGAACTGAAGATGTTCAGGTGACAATAAAAGCCATTGGGTTTGGTTCAATTCAAGTATAAATATAGGTGTGCACGCCATTTCTAACAGTATTTAGTTTATTTTCATCTACTCGTCGAACTGCCATTTTCTCGATATAAGAGTGACATTATTCTGTTTGGTGAAATAATAAATATTACATTAACGGTTAACGTGTATTCATGCAGTAGTTATCAATGAAGAGGCTGATCTCTTCGCCCTTTATGAAGACTTGACAACGGAAACTGCGGTAGCCGAAACTGCGTCAAACTTAAGTTCTCCGCCAGGGTAACCACCACAAATTTTGTGCAACATCATTTCTGCTTCATTATGAAGCAAATAAACAAGACCATAAAAGCCGCTGGACCATACAAGCCTCTGATGTCAAATACTACCACACAGCAAATATGTTGATCCGACCCTTGGAATGGGTGTTCTATTATGACTTGCATCATGACTCGCAGGCCTGTATCAGTTCAATTAAAAAAGGCCTGCCATGTTGCCATAGCTATACTGCAGATGGCATGTGCCCAGTAAATTCGTGATAGGAATATACTGGTGACGAGCAAACAGAATGACTAAAACTGGATAAAAAACGATGCCTGGCCATGTGCAGGCCATTTATAAAATGTGCAATGAGGCACCAAGGCGCTGCTCAATGAGAAAGATCAATATATCTAAACAATCAACGCCATTGTCTCATTCTCGAGTAACGGGCTCTCTTGTAGTGAGCCTGTTGCAGAACCTAGAACTTTGTTGCCTTAATATTCGCGATTTTTACTTTTCTTCAGTGTTTGTCGAGGGTTTTGTTTTATTTCATTTTCGATTAACCATACCGTAACTTACACAATGTAAATAACCGTTATTATAATATCGTTTACCTAATGTGTTCAGAAAATCTTAACAATTACACTAGGAGCTAGGGAGCATCTATCCGGAGGAAAATTTTCCAGCAACTTTTGGAGATTTATCAAAGAACTGCTTTTATTTAAATCACCAATCTTCGAAATACGGACAACATAAAATGTAAGCTATTATTGACTGACACAAATAATGTGAGATACCATTGAGACTATTGAATAAATTACTGTTCTCCTGTGCAGATGTGGCGTTTCATTCACGAAGATTTAATATGAGCGACAATTTCTAGATTATCGCGAATTTGAAACCCTCGCAAACCAAAACGGTAACTACAGTATATATTTCATGTTGGTATATATTATGGGAATAAACGAATTAAACCGGTTAAACAAAGCTTTGGTGTATGAGGCGCGGATACAGGTGATCCTGGTATACAAGGGTCACCCATCAGTGTTTAGCAATAATTATAATATTTCTGTCAAGCATGTCAAAATAGCATCAAATAATGTGCACTCCGGTAACTGAGAATGAAATATTTTATTCAAACTTATCGAATGCATACATTGCATACTTGTGTGGCTACAGCACAAGATGGCCTGTTTTAGCTGACGATGTATTATTCTAAGACATTTATAGTACCCCAATCATCCAACCAACGTCTGTTAAAATGTGTCCTTGATCTTGTTACTTCAGTTAACACTTAGTGGCAAAAATAGATTGTTTTCTCCGATATTTTCATAATTGGATAACCCTAAATCTTTGCAAAGCATGGGTTCCATATAAATAACTACTGAAGCATACTTTGTGTGATTTTTCCCCAGATTAACTCATTTTAAATAAATTGACGGGTGTCCCTGGGTGTATCCGACTATAGGTTCGTTAAACCTCCGCCAGGTGGCGAGCAATTATATTCCCCCTTAAGGCCAAGTCAGTTGGTTTGTCTGTTTTTAACAGTTCTGATAGTTCCGGTAAACCCAATAAACTGTGGACGTAATCTCGATCACCATCATTTTGACAAATGAACCTGGGAATAAGTGAATGAAAACGCTATAGTTGCGGAGTAACCCACATAGCGAGAACCTGCATTCCTGAGAATGCATATCTCTATTTATTCAGAAGTATTTATTGTGAGGAATATCAGGATACTCTTACAGTGATTTTATTCATTTTGGGAATTTCGGTGCAGTTCATACTACGGTTTGTTGCTTTTTGTTTGGATGTTAAAATGACAGTCAATTATTAATAGGATAACCCTTTTGGATATATTCCACAGAAACAATAGAACAACGCAGAAATTTAGTATCTGTTCGAATTGGGAAAAAATGTAATTATAAACAATAATATATTCTCTTGATATGATATACCAGCATGCATTGATAATGTAAATATATCCAGGACCCACATTGAAATATCGCGATATATACTAGTATGGAACATCATCAAAATATGGCGATATACCGTTATAAAATGTATTTTTGGGCTATACCAACCTTAATGTGTTATCGGACGAACTTACCCGAAATTCTGCCCAGTTTGGGATTACGTAACCGTTTACCCGCGGCGGCTACCACGTGACCACCTAGACTCACGCCAATCAAATGGATCCGTGTACGTGACGTCTGTGTGTGTCGTTCCAACATTTTGATGAAGCGAGCAATGGCGGCCCCGACTTCGTCGCCCCGCTCTATAGCTGTCTCATAAGGAACAAACGACCCCAGCTCCCAGTCCGCCATAAACACGTTAACGTCCTCCTAGTAGCAAAACATGTATTGTTTAAAGATTTTAACACTTTGTGTATATTTATTATGTCAATGTAATATTTAGCTTATTTCATGGTAATGATAAAAAGCGACATACTTTTGTTTGGTTCCATAGTGTGCACATATACACACACCTACGCACTCAAAAACACTATTTCTCTTTACATACTATCCTTTCCTTTCCTTCCGCTCCCCCTCTCTCTTTGTACATATATATATATATATATATATATTTATATTTATATATACATACATATATATATCTGTGTGTGTGTCTTTAAATAGAATGTGTACGCAATTATCACAATTATTTACAGATCAACGATTCTTACATTGGCAACGAGAGCATCCTTTAACGTCGTTATATAAGGGTCTCCTCTGAGAGTCCGCCAGCCGTGACACAGTATCACAGTCTTCTTGGAAGGGTCAAATGTCGACTGCTTCAGCTGAGGGACGGTCCCCATGGTGTAGATAGCGCCACCTGGTGTTCCTCTGCGTAATTAACAACGTAAAGATAAAATGAAGATCGGAAAGCGGGGGGGGGGGATTAATGCTTATTAATGCTGCTGCTGGTTATTAAACCGGCATGAGAGTAAATTTACTGCTGTTACCCTGATATATCAAACAGAATACTGTCATTTTTATTCAAATGTATTTATCCATGGTGAAAACTTTACTGTGGTGATTTTTACTTTTTGAAGTTCAATGTAGTTCAACGTAGTTCAACGTGGACGCATTTTCTAAATGGTCGTCTCAGGAAGTATGTTGTTATTTTGAGATGGTCGCTAGAGCGAGGTCGTTAGACAAGGTTTTACGATGTATGCATTTATAGATGATAAGGTACATTGATGTTAACTTATAGTCAGAATCACGCCGCACATATTTTATGACAAGCCATGAGACGGCTTTATATATATACCTCAGTAAAACAGGCTTACTATGCATTATTGTTCCCTATGATGTTTAAGTCTGCCATATTTTATTCCCTGCTTTTTTATTCTTTATGTAGTATAATGCTATAGCACTTTATGCTGTGCTTACAAATATTGTAACGCCAAGGAGATCATGTTTTCGCCCGTGTCTGTTAACTTTTTGGCAGGTGTACGCAAAAATCACGGATACTAATTTTACAAAAGAACATGGAGGGGTGACCCAAGGACAATGAAAGAATAGACAGTCAAACCGGGGGGGGGGGGGGGGGGGGTTCGGACGGAGGAGCGGGTCTAGTGGATTGGATTACCTCAGTGGCGGAGGTATGCGATCTACTTACTGTCGGAGGTATGCGATCTACTAAGTGTCTTAGTCATTTAACTGTGATTAATTGTCTCTTACCTTTTGTATAACACAAAACTCATCTCATCAGTTGTCCAGTTAGAAGCTTCAATGTAAACAATCATATCATGGATGATGATGATACTACAAGAACTACTACTACTACTTTTAATAATAATAATAACATTACTATTATTATAATTATGATTATTAGATTGATTATAATAACAATATAAGCATGATATAATAAACATTTCTATAAGGGATAATGATATAGGATAACAATATAATATATATAACAAAATATAACATAATATAACATAATATAATAAATATAATATAATACAATATGATGTAGCTCCCCGGATCAATAGGGATATGTCTGGATTAAGATGTAGCTCCCGCGATCAATAGGGGTATGTCTGAATTAAGATGTAGCTCCCCGGATCAATAGGGATATGTCTGGATTAAGATGAAGCTCCCCGGATCAATAGGGATATGTCTGGACTAAGATGTAGCTCCCCGGATCAATATAGGTATGTCTGGATTAAGATGTAGCTCCCCGGGTCAATAGGGGTATGTCTGGATTAAGATGTAGCTCCCCGGATCAGTAGGGATATGTCTGGATTAAGATGTAGCTCCCCGGATCAATAGGGGTATGTCTGGATTAAGATGTAGCTCCCCGGATCAATAGGGATATGTTTGGATTAAGATGTAGCTCCCCGGATCAATAGGGATATGTCTGGATTAAGATGTAGCTCCCCGGATCAATATAGGTATGTCTGGATTAAGATGTAGCTCCCCGGGTCAATAGGGGTATGTCTGGATTAAGATGTAGCTCCCCGGATCAATATAGGTATGCCTGGATTAAGATGTAGCTCCCCGGATCAATAGGGGTATGCCTGGATTAAGATGTAGCTCCCCGGATCAATAGGGGTATGTCTAGATTAAGATGTAGATCCCCGGATCAATAGGGGTATGTCTGGATTAAGATGTAGCTCCCCGGGTCAATAGGGGTATGTCTAGATTAAGATGTAGATCCCCGGATCAATAGGGGTATGTCTGGATTAAGATGTAGCTCCCCGGATCAATAGGGGTATGTCTAGATTAAGATGTAGATCCCCGGATCAATAGGGATATGTCTGGATTGAGATGTAGATCCCCGGGTCAATAGGGGTATGTCTGGATTAAGATGTAGATCCCCGGATCAATAGGGGTATGTCTGTATTAAGATGTAGATCCCCGGATCAATAGGGTTATGTCTGGATTAAGATGTAGCTCCCCGGGTCAATAGGGGTATGTCTAGATTAAGATGTAGCTCCCCGGGTCAATAGGGGTATGTTTAGATTAAGATGTAGCTCCCCGGATCAATAGGGATATGTCTGGATTAAGATGTAGCTCCCCGGATCAATAGGGGTATGTCTGGATTAAGATGTAGCTCCCCGGATCAATAGGGGTATGTCTAGATTAAGATGTAGATCCCCGGATCAATAGGGGTATGTCTGGATTAAGATGTTGCTCCCCGGATCAATAGGGGTATGTCTGGATTAAGATGTAGCTCCCCGGATCAATAGGGGTATGTCTGGATTAAGATGTAGCTCCCCGGATCAATAGGGGTATGTCTGGATTAAGATGTAGCTCCCCGGATCAATAGGGGTATGTCTGGATTAAGATGTAGCTCCCCGGGTCAATAGGGGTATGTCTGGATTAAGATGTAGCTCCCCGGATCAATAGGGGTATGTCTGGATTAAGATGTAGCTCCCCGGATCAATAGGGGTATGTCTGGACTAAGATGTAGATCCCCGGATCAATAGGGGTATGTCTAGATTAAGATGTAGCTCCCCGGATCAATAGGGTTATGTCTGGATTTAGATGTAGCTCCCCGGATCAATAGGGGTATGTCTGGATTAAGATGTAGATCCCCGGATCAATAGGGGTATGTCTGGATTAAGATGTAGCTCCCCGGATCAATAGGGGTATGTCTAGATTAAGATGTAGCTCCCCGGATCAATAGGGGTATGTCTGGATTAAGATGTAGCTCCCCGGATCAATATGGGTATGTCTGGATTAAGATGTAGCTCCCCGGATCAATAGGGGTATGTCTAGATTAAGATGTAGATCCCCGGATCAATAGGGGTATGTCTAGATTAAGATGTAGCTCCCCGGATCAATAGGGGTATGTCTGGATTAAGATGTAGCTCCCCGGATCAATAGGGGTATGTCTGGATTAAGATGTAGCTCCCCGGGTCAATAGGAATATGTCTGGATTAAGATGTAGCTCCCCGGATCAATAGGGTTATGTCTGGATTAAGATGTAGCTCCCCGGGTCAATAGGGGTATGTCTGGATTAAGATGTAGCTCCCCGGGTCAATAGGGGTATGTCTGGATTAAGATGCAGCTCCCGGATCATTATGGGTATGTCTGGATTAAGATGTAGCTCCCCGGATCAATAGGGATATGTCTGGATTAAGATGTAGCTCCCCGGATCAATAGGGGTATGTCTGGATTAAGATGTAGCTCCCCGGATCAATAGGGATATGTCTGGATTAAGATGTAGCTCCCCGGGTCAATAGGGGTATGTCTGGATTAAGATGTAGCTCCCCGGGTCAATAGGGGTATGTCTAGATTAAGATGTAGATCCCCGGATCAATATGGGTATGTCTGGATTAAGATGTAGATCCCCGGATCAATAGGGATATGTTTGGATTAAGATGTAGCTCCCCGGATCAATAGGGATATGTCTGGGTTAAGATGTAGCTCCCCGGATCAATAGGGGTATGTCTGGATTAAGATGTAGCTCCCCGGATCAATAGAGATATGTCTGGATTAAGATGTAGTTCCCCGGATCAATATAGGTATGTTTGGATTAAGATGTAGCTCCCCGGATCAATAGGGGTATGTCTGGATTAAGATGTAGCTCCCCGGGTCAATAGGGGTATGTCTGAATTAAGATGCAGCTCCCGGATCATTATGGGTATGTCTGGATTAAGATGTAGCTCCCCGGATCAATAGGGATATATCTGGATTAAGATGTAGCTCCCGGATCAATAAGGGTATGTCTGGATTAAGATGTAGCTCCCCGGATCAAAAGGGATATGTCTGGAATAAGATGTAGCTTCCCGGATCAATAGGGGTATGTCTGGATTAAGATGTAGCTCCCCGGATCAATAGGGGTATGTCTGGATTAAGATGTAGCTCCCCGGATCAATAGGGGTATGTCTGGATTAAGATGGAGCTCCCCGGATCAATAGGGGTATGTCTTGATTAAGATGTAGCTCCCCGGGTCAATATGGGTATGTCTGGATTAAGATGCAGCTCCTGGATCATTATGGGTATGTCTGGATTAAGATGTAGCTCCCTGGATCAATAGGGATATGTCTGGGTTAATATGTAGCTCCCCGGATCAATAGGGGTATGTCTGGATTAAGATGCAGCTCCCCGGATCAATAGGGATACGTCTGGATTAAGATGTAGCTCCCCGGATCAATAGGGGTATGTCTGGATGAACTCACGATCTCCCGTCTTTGAGCCCTGTGCTCGGCTACACATGGTTTGGTCTATTCAGGTAAAATACTTCATAAAAATATACATACCCGAAGCGATGCGCCATAGGTGTTCTCGGTATTCTTCCCGTTCTTCGGCACTTACTAACGTTCCCTGAGACAGGGTCCTGTTGGCCGGTCCTTCGGAATCTGTCAAGTAAAACCAGATAAATTCCAGAAATTCTTCTGGAAAACACACCATTTGAAATTAAAAAAATATAAATTTTTTATATAATGGACTCGAACACGTACTGTATGTCGTCCCAAACAGATGTCGCAACTGTGTTATAAGTGCAGTCACATGAGCGACACCTGTGCATGCGCGTTGTAGCCCTACTGCGCATGACTGTCATTTTGACCTGATGCAATATATTGCCTCCGCCAGGAGGGGGTGCGCTCATTACCGTGTGTGTGTTTGTGTGTGTGTGATTGGGTGGTTGTTCATAACAAAGCTCACGCAGTTATGAACGGAATCCCATAATATTTTTAGGGCACCAGGGGAATGACCCAATGAAGAAACAATTAGATTATGGTGTGGATCCGGTTCAAGATCCGGAGATCTTAAGTAACGTAAATTACTGAGAAAAGAAGTAATTCCCTGGATTTAAACGCATACTAATGCGTCTGTCTTGTTAGGAAATCGTTCAATATATCATACTTTTTGTCATACGGATAGGGCAATAGGTATTTTTAACCAACGGCCTCAACAATTTGCGTTGTATCTATTAAGCTTTAATTGGCACCTTTTCTCAAACTGCGCCAAACACAGAAGTTCTTTTTTCTCTATTGCAGAAACCTTTCAAATTACCTACAAAATAGCTAATATATTAATGTGCGATCACAATAGGTACAATTGTCAGCGATCTTCCACGGTTTTCTGCTTACAATAACCAGTCAATGTGATACGTAACTGTATATGTGCGGTGTACGTATCCTGGTTTAGCATAGTGTTTGAAAAGCGGGCGGGAACTATGGCTACCGGTATGTGATTTGATGAGAGCACGGACGGTAGGGCTATGTGATTTGATGAGAGCACGGGAACTAGGGCTATGTGATTTGATGAGAGCACGGGAACTAGGGCTATCTGATTTGAAGAGCGTACGGGAACTAGGGCTATGTGATTTGATGAGAGCACGGGAACTAGGGCTATGTGATTTGATGAAAGCACAGGCGGTAGTGCTATATGAATTGATGAGAGCACGGGAACTAGGGCTATGTGATTTGATGAGAGCACGGGAACTAGGGCTATGTGATTTGATGAGAGCACGGGAACCAGGGCTATGTGATTTGAGGAGAGCACGGAAACAAGGGCTATGTGATTTTATGACAGCATGGGAACTAGGGCTTTGTGATTTGATGAGAGCACGGGAACTAGGGCTACCTGATTTGATGAGAGCACGGGGACCAGGGCTTTGTGATTTGACGAGAGCACGGGAACTAGGGCTATGTGATTTGGTGAGAGCACGGGCGGTAGGGCTATGTGGTTTGATGAGAGCACGGGCGGTGGGGCTATGTGATTTGATGAGAGCACGGGAACAAGGGCTATGTGGTTTGATGGGAGCACGGGCGGTAGGGCTATGTGATATGATGAGAGCACGGGAACTAGGGCTATGTGGTTTGATGTGAGCAGGGGCGGTAGGGCTATGTGATTTGATGAGAGCACGGGAACTAGGGCTATGTGATTTGATGAGAGCACGGGAACAAGGGCTATGTGGTTTGATGGGAGCACGGGAGGTAGGGCTATGTGATTTGATGAGAGCACGGGAACTAGGGCTATGTGGTTTGATGGGAGCACGGGCGGTAGGGCTATGTGATTTGATGGGAGCACGGGAACTAGGGCTATGTGATTTGATGAGAGCACGGGAACTAGGGCTATGCGATTTGATGAGAGCACGAGAACTAGGGCTATGTGATTTGATGAGAGCACGGGTGCTAGGGCTATGTGGTTTGATGAGAGCACGGGAACTGGGGCTAAGTGATTTGATGAGAGCACGGGAACTAGGGCTATGTGCTTTGATGAGAGTACGCGAACTAGGGCTATGTGATTTGATGAGAGTACGGGAGCTAGGGCTATGTGCTTTGATTAGAGCATAAGAGCTAGGGCTTTGTGATTTAATGAAAGCACGGGAACTAGGGCTATAAATCAATCTTACATAACCATTTAAATGTTGACAGAGACCATCTCTCGTTTCATCCTAGACCGGTTTTGTCTAAGCATCCCGGCCTCTCCAAATTTTCTTCTTATTGATAGCTCTTATATATATATATATATATATATATATATATATATATATATATATATATATATATATATATATATATATAAATTGACCTCTTTTTCCGGCAGCTTCGACTCACCGGGCTTTTACCCGAGATGACAGATAATGTTCTAGTGTCCGCACAAACATAATACAGCCCTGTCCGTACCAAGACCCCAATGGCCATGTTATATCAATCTCGATGACACCAGGTCGTTCAGAGTGTCGAGTTGAGACGTCCGAAACTAACTCAGTCACGTGAATATAACGATATAATGTGCCCGACCGAGGCAGGCTACAGTACGATACGCCTCGACTTTGACATAATGTAAATACTATATTGCCGTTTCAAAAACAGTAAAAAGTATTGAAAACAGTGACGATACCGCTATGACATATCACGATATTACAATATTTTGTCACAAATCTCTAGGATATTGTTCAAGTATTGACACAAGTTGCCAAAGAATGCCATGATGTTTATAAGATTTGCCACGCATATATCCAACCTTTTTGATGATATTTACACGAATTGTCACGGATATCCAACAAAGTCCGTGATGTGTACACGATTTGCCACGAAACTTCTAGATATTTAAACAATAATGAATTGCTACAGGACTCAAAGATATTAACACTATTTATGGGGCAACTCTTAGGCAAAAAAAAAAAAATAAAAATAATAAAAGGTATGGTTCTCAGGCACCGCCCTCGTCAATTTTAACCCCCTGCATAAAAATATTTTATTTTGATTTTCATCTTTCAAGAAGATAAGATAATACAATTTTGATATGTTTTCCTTTGTTATGTAGTGCTTTAACCTGTTTAGAAAATAAATTATGTCATTATCATGCTTTTCCCTGATCATATGATATTTTTATAGAAACATACAAAAAAAAGGAAATAAAAACCCCAACCGCCCGCACTGATTTCTGAAAAAAATCTTTTTTTTTGGCTTTATGTAAATCAAATATTGCCGACTTTGCATACAAAGGTACATTATAGCGGCTCTAAGACAGCTACTCTGGAGAATTACCCCTCTGACAAATACCCCCTGGCCAATAACTCCCCGAGACAATAACTCACAGGAGATGTACACTCCGGAAAATTACCCCAATGTTATAAAATATATTTGAGTCTACAGTCTTATTATAGTCTTAGTCTACATTAGTCAGAAAAAAGTACCACAATACTATCGAAAAACTATACGATGGCACATTTTTTCCACATGTATGTGTGTTATGTATACTTTAACATGTATATTTATACTATCAGAGTTAATTATGTGTGGTTATTCTCACGGTATTGACGGGGAGTGGGGGGGGGGGGGGTATTGTTCGATGGTTAATATCCAGGGTTATTGTATCGAGGGGTATTGACCGGACGGTAATTGTCTGGGGGTAATTGTCGGGGTGGGGGTATTTGTCTAGGGGTTAGTGTCCGGAAGGGAGGACAATTGTTCGAGGGGGGGGGGGCGTTCTTAGGAAGGGGGGAGATGGGGTTTGAAGGTGGAGGTGGGGGGGGGTATGTAATCATTCAGCTGCCAATTATAGCATACCATTTATATACATTTATATGCAAGGAAGTAAACTTGAGTTGTTTCAGCCGTAACCACGCTGGTAACACGGAGAACGTATGAGCGATCTTGTAGCCTGCAATAACCCTAGATGTTCAGCGGTTGGAGTTTTGGTTAAATACCTTAATTGCAATGTTCGTTATACAAAACACATTATAAATACACTAAACGTTGTGTTCTCTATGATACCATTTATATTACACCTAAGTGTATGGATTCTGTATTGTTAGATCTGTTCAAGAGTACTCTTAATATTTCACCTAAACCTGTGATTCCTGCATTATATTAAAAAATTAAAATGTCTACATTTTCTCTCTTAGGTAGGGGCAAAAAAAAAAAAACAAAAAAAAAAAAAAAAAAAAAACCAAAAAAAAAAACCAGTGGAATCTGTCTGAAAGACCACCTGTCTAATAAAGCCACCTGTCTATTAAGACCATCCTTTAGTGAACCGAATGCATACACATTGGTTATAACTGATCTGTTTAATAAGACCAACTGTGAAATAACACCTCTTTGGGGCAGTAACAAAGGTAGTCTTATTACACAAGTTTCACTGTACTCTCTATCTGGAAATACCTCTACTGCATTTACTATTTATGGGGTTTAAACATACCAACAGGAAACGGCGGCAACTCTATTTGATCTTGGAATATATGCAAATACATGCAAATACATGCAAATACATGCAAATACATGCATATATAGTTGTTCGGTAATACCTCGAAATAACGACCCCTAAAATGACTTCGACAATAGTCCATCAGATAAGTGACTAATACACGTCAGTTGGTGATACAAACACCAAATATTGCTTGTTTGTTCAAGACTCCTTTACAAGAAAAAAACCAAAGCCAGTAAAAAATTCAACATGGCCGCCATTCTTTAAAAAGTGGTCCTTAAGGTGGTCTTTTTAGTGAACTCTCATATAAAGAGTAAACAAGAATTAGAGGTAGTTATTTTGAGGTGGTCGTTAATTTGAGATGGTCGCTAAAACAGGTGGTCATTATAGGGGTTTTTACTGTATATATTTGGTAAAATTCAGGGGAACGTGTTAAAGGTCTTGATCCTCTCTTATTTACCATCTGTTCCTCTATCTTAGCTTCGTGAAGGTTAGTTTATACTATAAAAACACATAGTGAGTCCACATCGACTTATATTAATACACCAGGAAGATATTTGCACTCAATCTGTAAAAGCCTGAGTCCGCTCTCTGCTCACAATGTGAAGGTTAGATTTCTTGATTAAACTTCTATTCTTACATCAACAGTTTAAACCTTAACCCTATGTGCACTGTGCGTGTTCTTGTTACAGTCGCAACCTTTATATGCTTTCTACATATACAGACACAACCAGAATTTTTAACTACAGCATGTGAAATTATTGTTCTAGGACGAACGGAGTACATAAACTAACTCCAAACAACACACCATACATCTCTCCTATCATGCAATTACAACTGTAAATCATAGAAATTCCTGGTGTTTTCATGCGTGTTTGATTACATATGCCAAAACATGGAAACAAAACCACATACCGGCCAAAATGACATCCAAAAATAGAGCTAGCAAGAAAACCTCCAAACCCATCTTGCTCCAATGAGTTGACATTGTTGGTTTACATAGGTTTGGGTTGTACTTGGTGTAGAGGTCTAGAAAAATTCTTGACGTCGTGTCATGTCATGTGTATCGTCTCATGTGCACTGAACATAAACCGCTTGGACGCGCTGACGTTACCTATATGTGCATGAATGCCTGGTAAACTTCATGGATAAACGCACCGGCCGGGTCTGAAATATATAATGTGGCAGTAATGACCAAAATACCCACATATCCGAATCTTGTCTGTTACATTAGGGTGGTCCCTATATCCGTCTTCTTTTCACTTGTATATAATTAATCATTGTTTTTTTTTATTTGAGCCACATTTGAAAAGCAACAATGAAAATATATATGTTGCCTTAGTTGTTGCTGGTTTGAACAAAACATGGTTGCCTCTAGTCGGCAGGCAACTTAAGCTATCATTATGGTAAAAAAACTATATCTAAATAAATCCAAAAGTTCTTTTAAATTCATATAAGACCCCTCAAAGTATACATTATTTTAAACCTGGTAATGTGATCCTTTTGTTGGTAAACTTATTTATTTAACCATTTTTCCTTTTTACATGGTTTTATAACATTAAAAAAAATATTTAAACAATAAAAAATTGTAAATGGTACACTAATTAAACACCCAGTATCAGTAAACCACTTTTTACTGGATTATTCTTAAACTACATGACCATATCTCAACCCTTTTTATGTTTTTCGTCCACTCTGTGTCTTCTTGGTGTTAAATAAAATGTGATTTTTTTATTGAATCGAAATATAATACTTCAATTTTAAGAGTAGATAGTGTTACGGGGTGACATAAAAGCGGACCGAACTGTCTACCTAGTGAAGCTTGCTTTTCTAGCGAAGCGGTTGGCACGCCGGACTTGTGTGCCATCAACATGGGTTCGAAACCGGGATCGGCCCAATGTTTTCCCCTGAGCACTTTGTCTTCGTAACAATAGAGACATGAGAAAGGAAAAACAAAAAGGTTTATGAGATATTGTCGTGTAATTTAGCATTACTGAATTACTGTTAAAATAGTGGTGGTTAAAATAGCGTGCTTGTTGTCAATTTTTAAAATATTACAAACATTAAGTGAAACGTAGTTTAATATTGAATAACATGTATACCATCAGGAAGATCACTGTATTAGATTTGAATTAATGTATACTTTATGAGGTCTATATATAGATATAAACCACTTTTGGATCGAAATAAGATATAGGGGTTCTTGACAATAATTGTATCTTAATGACTCGACTCGACTAAAGTCGCCAGTCTCATGATAACTCTAAAGTATTTGCGTAAAACTTTCGATGTTGCAATATAAACATTTAAGCTATTTAGAGGAAGCTGGATATAATTTAAAGTGTAATTGATTTACTGTTTTAAGAATAGCACATGTTGTCCATCATATATAAACTCAAGTTTTGATTATAATGAGTTGACGTTGTTGTTATTATTGAAGATCTACACTTGGTATTCGAATAAACATATCAACACAAATATATATATATATATATATATATATATATATATATAAACATATTTATATTGTAAACCTTGGAGCCCCCATTAAGTCACATCCCTGTTGGTGTTGATAAGGCGAAACTATAACACCGGATTACCGCTATCATTAAAAGTATCAATGTAAGCTATTAATAAGGCCTAGTTTGGGTTTCGGCATTTGGAAAAGCGCATTATTATTTGCTTTGTGCACGTCGGGCCACTTTAGCTTAAAAACATTTTGTGGCGGCTGCAGGTTAACTCGGCTCGGCTTGTTTTGGATCGATCTCGGGCTGGTTGCGGTGGCTTTATTTTTATATGCAATTCTTCTTTATTAATGTGGCCAGTCGCCGGATATTCCCCTTTCGTAAGCTTGTTCAAGTCTCATCTAGAGTATCAGAGACAGGGCGGTAGATTTCTGTTATTTAGTTCTATGTCCCGGTGTCACCGAAGGCAGCTGTCTACTACACCACCAACCACCACAAAATTTGGGTCATAACAAGGAGGAACGCCCCCCCCCTCCATTTTTTTTGAGTGAGGGGCACAGCCTTCCCATTAAGCCCATAGAGCGCTCACCGTGGTTGGGGAACGACCGTAAAAAAGGTCCCCCTTGAATTGCGAAGGAACTCAAAGACACTCATGCACTGAAGTTTAAGTGGTGTAAAAAAAACCCCCAAAAAACACGTAAAAATGGCTCCAAGCAGGAACCATGTTTATAGTTTGAACATTAGAATGGGTCCCAGATAGCTACATTAGAAGCATTAAGTTATAACATGTCATTGTTACTTTATATTAAATAACTGTAAGATTTAAGTTAAAAAAATTTCATAGACTTTCACAAAAAAAAAACCAAAACCCCCCCCCCAAAAAACAAGCAAAATGACGACTTGTAAAACTAACAATTGAACAAACTAATAAATACAAATTCGCAGTTTTCAAACCCATTGAAACTCAACATACAGTAGATATAAGAAACCAAAACATTTTACCACATAAAAGACATGATGTGTCTTTAAACTAGAGTTAGCTCAATCGATATTACAATGGTCACACAAGACTTTTGTCCCATATTTTCACCTAAATCCTAAGATATTTCAATCTATTTTTGTTCCAAGGCCCGATAGCAGCGCCACCTGATTGTAAGTAGGGTTTGAAACAAGTTGTTGTCTTAGGAAAAAAAAGGTATTGTTCTCAGGCACCGCCTACGTCAATTTTAACCCCTCCCCCCGCACCAAAAATTTTTACTTTGATTTTAATTTTCCAAGAAGATAATACAATCTTGATAAAATTTCCTTTTATGTAGTGCTTTTACATGTTTAGCGCAAAATCTTGTTGAAAAAAGTGCCTGAGAACCATATCTTTGTTTTTTGGCCTTCTATGTTGCTTATCAATTTACAAAGTAGCTTTTGGTACGTTATTACCATTAATTTCTGTGGCCTTATATTTTCCATATTGTTACATTATCTGTTTATTATGCGCCTGGCGTTCTGATTTGTGTAAATCTCAAGCCCTGGGCGTTGCTATGAGTTGCCAGAGACACAGGCCTCGGTGTAATCCGTACTGGTTGAACCCTGGCACGTAGAGACACAGCCTTCTTTGTTCTAGATGTTTCAGGTCTGTTTATTCGCGTGTGTATTGTTCTTTGGAATTTTCCATTTCTAGTATTTTCGGATTAGAAGCTATAAATTAGGGGCTGTGTTTAGAGCAGAGAGAGAGAGAGAGAGAGAGAGAGAGAGAGAGAGAGAGAGAGAGAGAATCAGTTTGCCTTTGGGTATTTCCAGAACTTCACTTTTGGATTACAACAGATTGATTTCGGGACTGAATCGGACTATTCTCCTAGAAGATTTGCACGAACTGTTCATCTGGAATATTAATATTAAAGGACTCTTTTGAAGCTGTGACAGTGGTGGTATCCAGAAATCAGAGCCTAGGATCCGGACACTCTGGTACCGTACATTTTACTTGTCATACTGTCCAATTGTATTGATTTGGTGTATTTTAATGTTAGGATTGTTTTAAGAATAATTTATAATTATTTGTAAACAAAAAACCACTGACTTCTTTATTCATTCCCCTAGACATTTCATGCTGCCAAGTGTTATAGAATCTGATTTTTTTATCTCCGTAAGAAAATTTATGCTCGTCACGACTACGTGATCTGTTGTTATTAGGTTCCGTAACAATATGTTCACCTGTCACGGATGTGTTGTTGTTTTAAAATGGGTTTGCCAGTCTTTCTTGTATATCTTATAGATAATAGCACTGATTATTGTCACCAAGTGCAAATTATGTAAGATAGGCGGGTATAAACAAATCAGACAGATACCATAAATGTTCAAATATTCCATTATGGGTTATCGATAAATATAACCAAAACAACTAACCGATTTTACAACTGTTTACTGAAATTAATCTAGTAAATAACGTAAGTCTCCACTAGAGGTCACACCACTACATGCTTCCGCTGCAATTATTCCACCTCCACGCAGGGGCAAGATCTATTGAGGAAAAATGAGTGTCCCCTTCGCCTTGTCATGTACATGGCCTGGCAATCTCCAACGCAGGGTCAATTGTGTCATATGAAAAGACCTTGCAGATTATAAAGCATGACAACCTGCTTGACCTGAATAAACCGACCCAGTTGTATTTAGATTACTGGGAACACCATGGAAACCCCGATTCTTTGGCCCTGGCATGTTAGGACACCATACTTTACTGGATAATCCCCCTACATCAATTTCAATCAAGTGATCGTGTTGCATAATGCTGAACTGGTCATAACCAGTGTTACTTTATCATCAAATGCATATTCATACATCTTTAGCAAAGCTAGAAACAGATGATTCACATAAAATTACCAAGCAAGCCGTGCACAGATTCCTGTTTAAATTTACAATGCAGCGTCACGGATATTACACCCAAAATAGATCCACATGTTTGCTAAAATATAAAATACCGACGAATACTATATGTTGTTTATATTTGGAATTGATGTTATCGATCATGTTCTATAATTGTTCGATAGTTAAATATACGATTCCCTGGCGAAATAGCTCGGTGTCGGCGTAAAAGCGTATGAATGTCTGCAGGAGTTTACCCTTGACATTCATAGATATTCTTCTGTGTGGAGAATCGGCAAGATGTCGGCTGCACGGTTAGTACAGATGGTCATTTTGATTAAAACTTAGAGGAGGGCATACATGGGGAATTTAAAAAAAATCATACTTACACTAGCATTTGTGGGGCACCTATAGAAAATATCTCTCTCTCTCTATTTCTCTCTCTTCCCCCTCCTCTCTTTGTTTGTCTGCCTATTCTCTCTCTCTCTCTCTCTCTCTCTCTCTCTCTCACCGTGTATATATATATATATTTATATATATATATATATATATATATATATATATAAATATTTATATATATATATATATACCAATATATATATAAATATACCAAGTGTTCACAGGCAACTTGCTTGAATGTAACTTAAAAATAAAATATGATGAACATATGCAAGTGAAACAAAGTTGAATATATGAAAACAAGTAAATATTAGTCATGAAACATTGACCAAGGAACGACAGGAGTTAACAGTGATAGACTCTATCTAGTAATCAAATACCAATATATATATACCAAGTGTTCACAGGCAACTTGCTTAAATGTAACTTAAAAATAAAATATGATGAACATTTGCAAGTGAATCAAAGTTAAATATATGAAAACAATTAAATATTAGTCATGCAACATTGTTATGTTTAGTGGTTTTTACTACATATATCCTTCTAATGGCTCATATATGTAGATACATGCATCTTTTTCCATAATTAAGTAATTGTCGATTTAATCTATTGTGTAATTTCTTTTGTACAAAAATGGCGATGGAATTTGTTAATCGGTAAGTGCCGCGTGGAATGAAGGTTTAGTCTTAGCTTTAGGTTGATTTAATTATAATTTGTTCTAGGATTCCCTTCATTTCGGTGTGTTAGCCTGCAAGGGAGAAGAATGCAGAAGGGTAAATAATATATTTATTCAAAAGAATATCTAAGACGCGAACGAAGGAGACCGTATTTTATATATTTTTGTATAATCTGAAACATATAGGAGCATAGGCAGATCCTGGGGGGGTGGGGGGGGGGGGGGGTGGGGGGGGGGGGGGAGGCAGCGGGCATGCGCCCCCACCATTAGCATTCGTAATTTTATAAATTTTTTTATTTTAGATTTTAACTTTGTTGCTGAAAGAGATAAAGTGAGTTAAATAAAAGTTATTTTGAAATCACTTATTTAAGATTTTAAATTTATTTAAGATTTAAATTGACAATTTATGGCATGTATTCCTTTACAAATGCCACAATTTAAGGTCACTAAGGAGACTGACACATGGCCTTGTTATTTTGTATTAAACATTATGCTGAGCTACTTATATATAAATATCAGACCCTTGAGACTTTTGTACCCCCTCTAAAGCAAAATCCTGGATCCGCCACTGACAAAAGTAGTCAACAGATGAAATTGATAATCATTATTTGGTTCAGTTTTTATCAGAAAACTACTGTATTTTATTTACGCATCAGCCCGGTAACAAAAAATTTTTTTGAGATTAAAAAAAAAAAAAACTCGTCTCTTGAATTCAGAGCATAGTTGAGGCAAAGGCCGAGTTATTTATTAAAACACCAAATCTTTTAGACGAGAAGGCGCTGCGTGCTGTATACTGGCATTACAAGTGGAGTCGGCGATTTTATTTTTAAATCGAATTAAATCTTTCGTCAATGCTATGACATATACCAAATATCCCTGATATCCGGATAATGCTTATACATACAATCGGGGACTGGGCGATTAAACAAGAGTCGGCTGAAAATCTGTAGAAATTATATAACTTCAGAATGGTCTAACCTGCTCTCCCCGTGTACACTCGTAAATTAAGCATGTACAGTGGAACCCCGGAAATACGACCACCTTCGGGACCAGTGGAAATGGTCTTAATTTCGATGTGGTCCTAATTCTGAACACACGCTGAATGATGTATGATGGGTAAACAATGGGTAGTAATGGATAATGCAACTAGACTTTAATTTTATTAATTTCTTTGAATAAAAAGCAAAACTTCACTGTCTAATCATACATGTAGGGAAATGCACATAAATAAAATCAAGCAATTCAATCACTGTGAGTCCATCTCAAAAAGTCAAACTTCACTTTTTGAAGAGGGTATCAAGCGTAGTGTCCTTATTATGTATACACTTGGCTTGAAAAGAATGAGCAGGGTAACGAGTACCAATTGAGCAGTTTTTGGATCACCTAACCCAGTTGATAAACCAATAGATATTATGATATTTTTTCCTAACTAGATATGTAGTGCAGTGTCTGGAGAGCGAAAAAAAGATAAAAAAAAGACGGCTTATCATAACTGGGACAGTTTTCAGTAATTACTAGAAGATATACTATCCTTTGTTCTTTTGTAAGCTGCCCATGCACACTTTGCTAGTTACCATGTCTGAGTGGCCTATGGTGTATAGAAACTAATATCATGTACACTCCTGTAATGGCCTGTAAAATGGTCTTCAATTGGAGTAAATTCTTACTCCAGGGACCAAAAAAAAATAGTCTTAATTCTGATTTTTGGGGTGGTCTAAATTGTGGAACATTTATATAAGACTTAACATTAAAAAAACCTCCGGGATCGGGCAAAGTGGACTTATTTGTGAAGGTGGTCCTGGAAGTCGGGTGGTCTTAAAGCGGCGTTCCACTGTATTGCGGTTTTTTTCTGAATGCGTCCGTTTCTACAAGATAGCTACTTGGTGGAAAACAGCGTGACCTTTGACCGATGCAGACACGTGCGAGTGGGTCTCATCAACAAACTCATTGGAATAAAATCCTAAATCAGGCACGTCCAGTCCTGTTGAAACGATAACTGATTATATTATAAATATGAAAAAAAACCCCATACATTTGAATAATATAGTCTTCACTTAGCCGTTACGCCACCTAGCGGAATGTATGAACATTGCGTTTTGCAAGCATGCATCGAATTCTTCGTTCTTCATGTCATACGTTCTCTTTACAACATTACCAGCCTTATCTCTCCATATTCTTTCTTCTGGTAAATTAAAAAAAAAAATTCCTCATATTATATTCTAAAAAGAAATAAACTGTGCCTTGATTTTCAATAGTCCATAGCATATTTGGGGTTTGTGACTTATTTAAATGTCTTATTAATGTATACATTTGATGTAAATATTAATTAAAAAAAATTTATTTCTATCAAATATGTCCCACTCGTAACACTTTTTAAATAAACATATTTAATAGTTAGTCTTTTTAGCTGAACTTATGCTACCTATCAGGTGTCTCATTGCCTCAGGTACATGCAAGATGAAAGAATATTCCCATCAAGTTAAACCTGGTACCAGCAAGGTGGAACACTGTGTGTGTTACGGGTGGGACAGATTATGATGACTTTGTAATATTGATTTATCATTATCTAACCATGGAGGAGCGTGGGAGATGGGAGATTTTTTAGATAAATTATGTTCATGTATAAAAGTTAAATAATTAAGAATTCTTTGACAATAAATATTTTTGTTACAGATGGTACATAAATTTGTACAGAAATATCGCAATTGGCCCACACTGGTATGTTTACCTTGAAGGTTACTCTCGATAAGCAGCGGCTTAGCTCAACCATTCGCTACACTAACAACTGCAAAAAAACCGCGGTTGCCAGTCAAGGTTGGCTACCGGGCAATGCTATCTCTGTGGAATTCCCCCTGCGTAATAATTAACCAGTCACATTGCAGGCGTGACCTGCACAATCTAATGTTGTTTTAGGTGCCGGTCGATCTGTGGTGGATTCACTTATACGCTTAGCCAATCAGATTTTAGCTTTTCTAGCGCAAACTGACTAGGTGTCTGGTACCTTGCCAAACGGGAAGAATCTTTTTTTTCTCACAGCGTGTGAGTGGAAGGTAACTGGGAGATCACGCGCTGTGTCCAGAGCGTACGTGAAGACCTGGTGAGTAATGTTTATATTTGCTAACGGGAATGGGGCGCGGGGACGTTAAGGTTTTCGTGAGACCATTGACTGGTTACGATTGCTGGACGTATCAAGAATAGGTTGATATGAGGCAGACAGGAAAGATAAAATAAATGTATGTGTTAAGGAAAAGGACACTGGGTGTGAGCGACAATTAGAGCACTTGGCAATTTTGTGTAGGTCCACCGGACTAAATGTAATATGACAGGGCCTGGCTGAAGGGTGTCACCCTCAAATTAATGAAAGGGCCATTTATATTATGCTTTGATTATTGGATAATATAGGATTTTAGCATTTTAATCATGCAAAGATAATTTTTATCTGCAGAGAAAAAAGTTTGACACAAGATGCTGAGAGTGGTGTGCCTTTTTACAGTTTGCTCCTGGAGGTGCTGCCATCTTCAGACTGAGATAGAACTAGGCTCATAGTTCTGAAACGAGTCACAAGAGGCGCCACTTTCTGTACATTCTTAAACATAGTTTTAGCTGGTTTCTCAGACCAATGTGCCGGAAGTGTCAAAAAGTGGACAGGTATGCATGCAGTTAAGATTTAATTACAATGATAATATATAGTGAAAATAATGCGTCAGTCTCCCCTATGGCAGTTGTTCAGAATCCAGTCTTCATGTCCGCTAAGGCAAAACGGGCTAAAATATTGTTTCCTTAAAACGGGTGTCCCATTAAATATTGTTTCTTTACAAAAGCCGATACTCATATTTTACTGAGAAATTGCCGTTTTTTCATTTGGCTCATATCTGGAGTTTATTACATTAGAGAAGGAGGGGTCCGGGAAACCTGGGTTCCCCACCTGAGATGGGTGTGGGCGGCAGCCATCACCTTACATTAAATTCTGCTAGTCAAATACAAAATGGTTCCCGATTTACGCGATAGATGGCGCTTCACTCGGAGCTATAAATCACCAAATATCACCCCGTCTTCACGGCTCAGTTAGTAACATGTAGGGGCTTCTAGTGTAGAGATCGTAGGTTCGATTCCAAATTCAGGCGACTTCTGATATTCACTTGTAGTTCATGTTAGAATCGGTGAGATGAGTGTTGGGACATCTGCAGGGAAACATAGGTGAAAAAAAAAGAAATAGTTCAATTTATATTTTCATGTTCCACATCGCAGACCGAATTCTGAACACGCTCCCGCAACCGTTTTTTTAGCTCACTTGACTGCAAGTCATCTGAGCTATAGCGATCACTCTTTGTCCTTCGTCCGTTTGTCCGTCTGTCCTCCCGTCTGCCGTCTGTTTGTCTGTCCGTCCGTTAACATGGCACTAGTCGTAACCGCTGGACCTGGAATCTTCTAACATGACATCCAAAGGGGTCCATGACAAATCTCCTTGGAAACCTGAGATTAGGTCTCTGTTACCAATATTCTCTGAGCTATGGGGCTCCGAAGTATCCCCCAGAATAATTAAAAGTTTGATAGAAAAGGTCCAATAACTGAACTACCAAGGTATTAATCACCATGATTCTTTGCACGCATATTGATAAAGGAGTGTTTTGTCAGTTTCTGCAGACTTTTTTTATTTTTAACACATATTTTTTCTTTTTTTTGAGATCTTTAAAGATGACGTCGTCCTTCAACAGGGCACAAATCGTAACCGCTGGTCCTAGAATATTCTAACCTCACAACCAAGGAGGTCCGCGAAAAATATCCTTAAAAACCTGAAATTAGGTCTCTGTTACCTATATTCTCTGAGCTATAAGGCTTATAAGTACCCCCTAGCATAATTGAAAATTGGATACCAAAGCAGGGCACAAATCATAACCATTTTACGTAGAATCTTCTGACTTAAATTCCAGGGAGATCCATGAAAAGTCTCCTTGGAAACGTGAAAATAGGTCTCTGTCACCCATATTCCCTGAGCTATGGGGCTTATAAGCATCCCCCCTCCAATAATTGAAACTTTGATACCAAGTGGGGCACATGTAATAACCATTGGATCCAGAATCTTTATACTTGACATTCTGAAAATTCCTCTAAAGTTCTCCCCAGAAACCTGAAATTGGGTCTCTATGACCTATATTCTCAGAGTTTTGGGGTATGATTGAGCACTCCAGAAATAATGCAAAATAAACACAAATTGACAGATTTCTCAGGAAAAGCTGACTGGATTGTAATCAAATTTGGTGTGCTTATTGTTCTTGATAAACTTAACCTTATATGCATGAACGATGATGCCACCTACATTCTCATATTAAGTTGCCTGTGCAAGGACATTTTGTCAACATGTCAGTCGGCTGAGCGTCATGACCCATTGGTCACTTGTTTAATCGTATCAGACCAATTTTGAGGTCTGGAAACCCCGCCTCCACCTATCCCCACCCCTTTTCCGGAAATGTTGACCTTGTATTAGGTTTTGTCATTAATCCCCCTTGGTTGAACCCCTCCTTTTCATAAAGCGAGAGTCATGTGTTTTTCACATTATAACTGACCACGCACGTGGGTCAGAGCCAGACCTGCTTAAACCTCTCACTGCAAGAAAAGAGGGTTGTTCACTTGCACAATAGCCCTTTCACAACTGTCCTGCTCTGGAGTGGAATAACACGGCACACTCTGCGCACAATGTTTTATCCGAAATGCCTGTACTCTTCATAAATAATATAAAAAGATGCTAAAATTTAAACCTTAAAACTTGTTGCAAATTGAAATTAAACGTTATTTTAAGATGAGATAGAAACATGGTGGAGAAAAAATAGTTCTCGGATATTTTTTTTATAGTTTACTATCAGAGAGCTGACACGTTTCCTTGGCTTACTATTATATTTACGTTAACATACACATTACATTAACATAAACCACACGTGCCACACGCGCCCGCTGTCAACAAGCCGCCCAGTTTACTTGTCTGATGTCAACTCCTTTTTGCTTGTGCCGTTATGCCCCGGACCCTGTATTTGTGTCAACCAATGTACTAACAGAGAAACATACATTCCAGAAAACGAAACACGGGAAAGGGCAGGTTGTCGAACAGGAAGGCTGTGACACATTGGCCAGCGTCGCTGTCCGATATCATGCTCACTTCATACCCATAGTGTTTTACCACGTGTTTTTGACTTGCACAAGGCGAGAGACTAGGGCTGATACGGGTACAAAATTTTGGACTCGAGTACCCGATAGGCATTACCCTACTCGGACTCGAGTACTCGTTACCATGGCAACGCTGTGAAGATAAAAGGAACATCTGTTTACCGATGCAAAATATGCATAAATTTGACTTAGTGACGGCTTAACTTTATCGCAACGAAAGGAATAGATATATGTCATAACAACACCTCGGTTAATTTGACTAGCATATGTTTAGAGCCCTACGCCTGGCTACGACAATGGATAAATAATCCTACAGACTGTCCTTAAATTTGCAGTAATATACATATATGCATGTACATACAAGAGTACTCGAGTACAAATCTTGGACTCGAGTACTCGGTAAGTATTACCCGGACTCGAGTACTCGAGTACTCGAGTACTCCTTTCAGCCCTACGAGAGACGACATTAGTCTGTTGCAAGAAAATATAACGAGGCAGTTTAAATGTATATAAGGATGGTAAAAGACTAATGAATGATAAATAGGTAATCTTTTAGTACCGGTACTACTTAAGACTTTACTAAAGACACTGACATTAACGAGCAAAACAGGTTAAAACGTTTTGATATTTTTTATTGTCAATCTAATAAAATAAAATCAAAGTATCACCTGTAATCAATAAATCGAGGTGTCCAGAATCCCGACATTCAATTCAAGTCTCAAATAATAACAACCAATGCATCCACACATATTTCAAATTGAATTTGAAAAGTAAAAGTAACAACAATTCATATATTTTGCATGAATATCTGAAACAATTATTCATTGAAATTAATAATAACTGCGTTTTGATTATGGTTTATCTTGCCATAAAAAGTGACTCCTTGTAAAGTTTTAAAAGGTTATGAAATGTGCACCAAGCAGGCCACCTTTGGTTTGAAAAAATAAACCTGTTCATTTATTTGCGTAAGAAATTCAAATTTTTACTCTTTGCGATACCCTCTTGATTTCTAAAATTATTTACATAAATAAGTGTCTATAAACATTGCAGGTTCAGTATGGTTTAAAAAAATACATGTATTTCTAATTTTTTAAACTTCTACAGAAATTAAGATATTTAATGTTTAAATATGTTAATATTTAATCAAATATATACATTTGATCTTAAATAAAGTTTATTTTAACAACATGCTGAAAAAGAACAATGATAATATTAGGAGAGTATATGTATATATATATATATATATATATATATATATATATATATATATGGGGAGAGAGAGAGAGAGAGAGAGAGAGAGAGAGAGAGAGAGAGAGAGAGGGGTGGGGATGAGGGGATTGAAATATGTAATAAACGTTAATAATTTTTAGGGCCCATACTTTGGTATAAAAATAATCTTTAAAAGGCCTGAAACCACCTTAAATTCCCCCCCCCCCCCCGCATGTGTCCTCTGTTCTAACATCATATTCACGTTAGAATACACACTTTACATTTAGTAATCCTGAATATCTGCAGTGCTGTACTCTATGTCTTTAGTAGTACATTGATTTTGCCTTGGATTAATTGAATTCGTAGTTTAAACAAAAAAAAGTGATAATTTAATAAACAATGTTCTTGTTTTGGCTATGGCAGTATGGTATTTTAGTATGCGCAGAGTGAAATCCGACATCACACTATGACTGTAACAAACATCACGCATTCCCCTTTCTTCAACTTGTGCTGTGGGCATTCATAATTTCTCCCATTGTCGCCCACTAACCCAAATCACCTTCTCTTTATATCTTCGAGATTGTTTTTATATTCACCAAACATGATTCCGCCGTTAGCTTTTTTATTATCTATTATCCGTAATTACTTTTATTTGCCATATTATGACATCAAATGGAAATTTCAGTGTTCAAACACAGTGGTATAATCAAACCAGAGGAACCGGCGCGCCTTTAGCGCCCCCTGGCGAAATAGTTCCTAGAGTTTCCCATTGGGCTAGAATAAGGGTTGTAGGTTTATCTTTATTTCACGAGATGTATGAAATTATGAGACTGGTCAGCATTGTGAGAGAAGACTCGTGGATTATCGAAAGTCGAATCATGAGTGCGATAGCTCGCTTGCCTGGAGACCCTGAGCGACCCTTCACTCTGTGCCATTCACATGACACGGTTCTCCGTCCCGTCAGACCACCGCTACCGTCGTTGTGAATGGACTAGCTGTTATGTTGTGACATTTCCTCATTGTTTGTGAAATGTTCGTTGCAGGGAAGGTTTAAGAGGGAGGACCGAATCGAGACAATCCGATTTCTGTTAAAGTGGAACTCAACTTGTGATTTACCACCGGGGCATCTGTGTTAATCTGTAGCCTGAGATGGACAATGTGATTATGAAAACTTGCTAAGCTTTAAGTGTTTCCTGGTATGGCCAACAGCCCAACGGCGTCAGACCTTACCCTTTTCAAACGAGCAGTGTTGATTTCTATATATGAGAGGAATTTATATATGATGGAAATAATGTGCATCATTATAAAAGATAAAACATCAAATGTTAAAATTATGCAAAAATGCTTTATTCTTAATACGCAAAAATATGCAGATATGTATATATGTTTAGTTTGCCTGCTTTTCAGCACAGACACTGGTTATCTTAGCCTTCCGTTCCCCATCAGTCAAGTCTTTGCAAAGTTGTTGTACCAGTTTTAATACCAGTGTCTCGTGGTTCGGTATCTTTTGCAGGCGAACATAACCATTATCTGTGTTCACAATGTAGTAAGCCACAAAGAACGCGAGAAGAGTTCGGTGAAGAAACTCAGCGGTCTCGATACCATCAGAAGATTTGTTGACTTTAAGGAATCCAAAATCCCAAGCATCATCCCCAATAGCTTTCTTTAAGTCTTCATAATCAAACACCTGAGGCTTGTTGGTGTTTACAACCTCAAAACTGATCTCCCCTAATTTCAGCAGTTGTTTCCGGTATCGGTCAAGGATTTTTGGAGCTGGCGTTCTTTTATACTTTGGCATCGTTTTACTCTCCCATCTTCCACAATTGTACTTTATATATTCCACAAAGAAATCGGATAACTTTTTACCAATATCCCCCTTTTCTTGCCATATAATGCAAACCAGTAATAAAATTGATGGAAAATGGCAGACCTCGTATACCTCGGGGATTTTCGAAATGCGTTTATAAAGTCTCTTTCCTTTGTCACTGTCTCTCTTGAAAAACTGTGTAATGTACGCATCGACGCTCTCTTCAGAAAATCCTAAAATCTCTATCTTAGCTTCGACATTCCATTCTAAAGTTTCCATTTGAAACAGAGCATGTGGTCTGCCGCATATAATTTGGTTTGCTGTGATAGATAAATTTCCATTCAAGAGAAGCGTAATCTCTTCCGATGTGACATGGTTGTATTCATCAAAGCCGTCAAGGAGGTATAATGTCTTGTCGCTCTCCTTATTAATCAGCTCCCATAATTCTTCCAAGTCATCGCCGATTATACTTAATTGATTGCCAATGGTTTCTTTTAGTGTTGCATTTTTCTTGACCTCACGAAGGATTATAGGGATAACATAAGAGAATTTGCCCAGGAGCCTTTTACTTTTATTTTTTAGTGACCGATCTTTCTTCTGCAGTTTGGTATTCGCCCAGTCCACAAGCAGTCGTTTGCAGAAGGTTGTTTTGCCCGTGCCAGGCTCACCAAACACTAGTATTCGATTAGTGTCAGACGGTTCAGATTCCTTCATATAAAATAAAACTTGTGTATACCTCTCATATTTGTTATCCATTTTACATATAGTTCGTTAGTTATGTCTTTTGTACAAAATCTATGAATATAATAATTTACAAGTAAAGTTGGAGAAGTACAGAATATCGTTTTGTATTTAGTCGCAAAATTCTATATACAAAGTATAAGCCTATATGTTATCATTGTTGTTACCATGAATAATCAGTTATTTAAACCTCTAAGGTGTAAATGGACTTACCGTATCAAACAATTCTGTGTAATGCTCAAGCTCTCTCTCCTTTGGACCAAGCGTACCTACGGTCTTGTCCATCCATCTTGTTCTGATGTACAGACCTTCAATATTCACGGACGGGAAGTCGTCACCCCACTTCCAAAGGCTGAGACGACTGTACCTCTTCAGGAGGATTTGGGCGATCATACGAGTTGTTTTATTTATTTTCACTTGGGTGAAAAAAAAAACAACAACATAAAATAACATTATTTACGCCGAGACGAAAACTTGAGATAATAAATACATGTTTATACCTGGAGGTTATTGTAAAAAAAAAATAATTCAACATGGATCGCGGGGATGATTTTATGCTCAGTATTAATTTGGACACTGTTATTCACATAGTTAAACATATTATTGAGTTATTGAGTGAACTGTGCATTGGCGAAAACAGGAACGGGCTTTATGCACAAGAACGTTTAAAGCTGTGCTCGATTTGGGATACTTACAATGTGTATTGGTAAGAAGAGGTATAGCTCCCATATCCGTCTCTTCTAACTGTAATAATAATAAAAATATCCATGTATTGGATTTCTTCTTCTTTCTTTTTTTTCTTAAATTAATTAATTCAGCAGCATATCCATTTCAAGGAAAATATATAACTCTCAGTGTTATCAAAGTAAATCTCCTCGTGTATATATATATATATATATATATATATATATATATATATATATATATATGAATAAATGAATAGTATAAAGCAAACACTAAATAATTTTGGTCAGTTTTGTTCGACTTAACAAAATGATTCCCCATATATTTTGTGTATGTAACCTGTACCTCTTGCGCCCGTGCACAGCGTCTGTTTATGTTTTTCCATGCAAAGAGCAGAGCAAAAATGAGCGAAAGAAGCGCCCCAGTTGTCACAAGCACAGGTATCAACCCTGAAATTACACCCACTGTAGATAATTATTTTGATAAGGCAATATTTATCTCCAGGTATTTTATAAGCAGGAACACTATCCTTTGTAATAAAACACTGTTAAATAAATTCAGAATAAAGAATTACGGAAACCGTCATTCTGTTTGAAAATATATGAATCACCGTAAATATTGAAAGAGGAACTTTTTTTTATAAATATAGTTTGTGCAATTTTGTTTCAACAATTTGAACTGGTCATTAAAAAAATGTCTCACAATACCATCCTTGCCAAGGGCGTTTTGTGGTATCTCCCGGCCTGTTTGGTGAAGATATTCCTACACCTACTGCAAAAGAAAAAAAAAATACGAAACTAATGACTACCCATTATAAAAAATCCTGGGCAAACAGTCTGATATTTATACCGTAAGGGAATGATGCTGAAAACTGATAATTATATTATGAATTCCTGTTTATTACTTCTTTAAAAAAACAGTAAAAGAAAAACGTTCTCGTACCTAAAATACATTTACATTTTTTTGTATCTTGCATGAGTCTATTCTATAGCCACTAGTTACTTCAAATCTTCATGCCATGCAATTGCACTTAAATTTATATCTGATGGCAGTAAAATAGTTATAAGCAACAATAAGTGATGTTACACCACACTAAAATATAACCTGAAGGCCCACAAGGTACGTGCCTAAGTAAACAGAACTTCTTGTCTTTTGATAAAGAGTAAAAGGACATACCACTCGATGCCTTGCATATAACGTGATGTTTTGCATCACATGGGCTTGATTTCCAATAAAATCCTTTGTCCCCTTTCGAAATGATTGCACAGTTTCCAATGTACAATGGTTCAAAATCCGACCAAAAAACTTCTTCGGGATATTCTGTATTTATAAACATTGAGTGACTGAATTGATCTAACGTAAAGAAAATTGATTAAGCATTCATTTCACAGCTGTAACAGTGGCAAAAAAACATATTTTACATTTTCATGGAAATTAAAAATAATTCACACGCGTAAAATGAAAGCCCATAATCAAGCTACCAACGAAATAATATGATATTCTTTGCTCGTTTATGTTATTAACTTTGCTAAAAGTAAAATGTTACAGCTTGCATTAACTACCTTCCCTTGAGACAGGAACCCAATCCACTCTATGTAATCCTACCCAAGCCGTCTTGCACAGGATGTCAGCGCCGTGCCAGTCTTTAGCCCTAAATTCTTTTATAACCGTATCATCTTTCATAACCGCCAGTTCCCAACCTTTGCTGTGACAGTAGGATCGGCCACTGTACCAGTTCGTCGTTCCACAGGAAAAGACGAAACATGTATTTCCGGCATGAAAACAGCTTGAAGACTTTGGTCCTAATAATGCACATGACTTGCATCCTGTAATAAAAATGACATTGAGGTTGTGTAAAAACGAACTAGAGAAGTCGCTGTGGACATAAAGGCCCCATCGTTAAAAGCCCACCTTAGAAGCAAAATAACTGAAATCCACTAATAAATATGCCTGTGTATTGTGCACATATAAAAAATGTTTATAGTCTATTTAATGATCTTCTTTTGGCAATCAAAGCATGAATGTTGTCACGTATATGTGCACATTTTATTCAAGAGGTAAATTTAGTGCTAGAATATAATGTGTACATTTATTCTAACAGTCTTTTAGGCGAGAATCAGAGAGGATGCGTAGTATATTGTTATTGACACCTGCGTAATGTTGCTAAGGCAATACTCATTTTAAACACAGATGCCTTTATACATCTCAAGCATGCTTTTGGTATTTCAAAGCATGATACTACTCCCTCACATGATATACTTCAAATGACAGGAGAATGAGGCTTTCAGTGAAATATTAGCGATCAGTAACACAAAGTAAGCCAACCTTTGATTTGACACAGGATTCCTGTCCTGTTTGCAGCACAGGGCGTTACCTCTAGTCGTTTCATCCTCATATTGACTACGCCGCACTCTGCTGGGGGCTTCGCAACTGCGCGTATCTCTGTATATATATATATATATATATATATATATATATATATATATATATATATATATATATATATGGAATAAAATATTTGAAAAAGACGCGTGTCCGTACCGTGACAGTAAACTCATTTATTATGATTTCCTGCATGGTTTACCTGAAGCAGAATTATCAGTCCATCTCCATTCTTTAAACGTGTTTCTTTTTAGATTAATCCAGGCTGACTCGTAGTTTTGCTCTCGTAAAGTCCATATAAGCCCGACTTGGTCTTCATGTGACAGAACAGTGCAAGGCGTAAATGAACTCCCTCCATCGCGCTCACAGCACGTCCATGCCTCGTTGAAAGAAACGGGTTTTCCACAGTCTACAATACCATACCACTAATCTGCATAGTGTCTCCCAGGTACATATTGTTACGGGGTGCACATAAAAGCGGACCGAACTGTCTCGCTAGGGAAGCTTGCTTTTCTAGCGAAGTCGTTGGTACGCCGGACTTGTGCGCCACCGACCTGGGTTCGACTCCCCGATCGGCCCAGGATTTTACCCTCATTTATTTGTCTTCGTAACAAAAAGGGGGAACGCTCTTAAGAGGGGGTGTGTTACGGGGTGACATAAACACGGACCAAACTGCTAGCGAAGCGGTTGGTACGCCAGACTTGTGCGCCATCGACCTGGGTTCGATTCCCGGATCGGCCCAGGATTTTCCCCTCATTTATTTGTCTTCGTGACAATATCCATTCCATACTTCTCAAATATTTTACCTTTGGGTTTCTACAGTTTTCTTGTATCCCTCATGAGTACTCAAAATAATAATTTTATTTTCAAGCTGCGTTTACAAGGGCGTGTATTATGCGATTTGCGGCCGCAGAACGTGGTATGCGGTATAAATTAGAAAACCGGCGCGCGGTTTGTGGATCAAACTCTCCATTTCGAATTCAATTTTACCGTACGTCTCATGCCGCATGCAACGGTTCCGGTTAACGGTTTACGATAAAATAAGGAGAACGATAAAAAATCATTTTGGCCTATCGCATATACCACATACTTCACGCCTGTTAAACGCCAAACAGCTAATGTTATCTAATAAAATCTTTGGTTTTGGGCTTAAGGACACGAATTGAAATATTCATGTGCACATATTCTTAAACATTGATAAGACGAGTATACTATTATAACATTACTATAACTTTAAGACTGATGCAATGGCATCAATTTATCGCCAAGGTAGGGCGGGTGGGGGAATGACTCGCAGGCTTGGGAGGGTAAACTAAATTGGGACAACTTTTTTACACACACGCATACACATATGCATATATATACACCGTTTATTGTCTGTATGACACATTTCATATATATTAGAATGTATTTTAAAAAATAAGGAATTATGTTTCGACTTTATGTTAACCATGTTTAGATATATAATATTTCATAATGAAAAATCAGAAATTGAACCACAGTCTAATTATTAGTAAATTTCATTTCCAATATATAAATATTATTTTCTGAATATCAGGGAGGGATTACTTTGACTGTCCCCCTTGCTAATAAATGGGGAGATATATCCCCCATCCCCCGTGTAATGACGCCCTTGGACCGATGTGTATACTATATATGATAAGTCTTCAGAGCTCAGTTTTGCCTAGTCCAATATTGTTATTTTATTTACACAATCTAATTACCTGTCTCCTCTCCGGTTGACATAACCAGCAGTTGACTGAAGGCAAACACCAGCATCCTGGCTGACAGATCCATCTTCCAAACTTTCCGAGTCATATAAATTAGGACAAATTTGGCGAAAGATAGGTCCTACAGTAAGATAAACATATATACAGAAGACCTATTTACTGATGTGATTATGTACTTTAAAGACCGAGGCAACTGCCATATTTTTAACAAATTAATGTATATTTAACGTAATATCATGAAACAAACTTCCCCCTGGTTCAACAACTAATTAAGAAGGCATTCATTAAGATACACTTCCTGGATTTTTTATTGGTCGTTGGGAGAATTTCATGACTAGGCACACCGAAGCGAGGCTGATTTGCAAAGAAGAATATGGATTTTTTTCACATATTGATTATTACTGTACTTTCCACTTATCTCAGAGTGGTGAACAGTCTCCATAAAATTAAAGGTAAGAAGAAAATATTTATGAGACATAAATTTCAAGTCTATGTCAATCAATGTTTATTCAAGAAAATCTATTAATTACAGTTAGCGCGGTGAAAGAAGTTTGACATATTCGCCAAAGAGCAAAAAATTATAATTAAAGGGTTGGTTTTGGTGAATTGAAAATGTGGAGAACAACCTCTTGAAATCGACCGATTTTCTCTAACACAGTCAGATTCTTGGCAAAATCGCCTACTTCACGTATCATACTATACGAGTTTGTACCAAGACTATATAAAAGCTAATGTTTCCGGTGAAATTTAAATTTTTAGGATGGTCTTGGGGACTGTTCAAGTGCTGGCAGAGGTATGCGCTCTGTGAGTGCATTCCAATTGTGGCTATGTGATTCTGCATACAGCCTTAAAATTGGCAAAACATATAGGGCAAATACACACTACAACAAAGAAACTCCCTGAACTGCCGATAGATTCCAGCTATGTTGATAAGCACCCACTGATCATGAAATATATATCCCTATTTGTGCTGTGTGCCACATAGTTGTGCACGCGTAGACCAAATTTAATGTGTGTGGCTAATCATTTGTTCAAACACGACCAATATAAACACTTTGCTTATCAGTGTGAAAGCACCACACCAAGAACATGTGCATGTTTTTGGTCTGATAACAAAGAACCAAACCTTGGCAATAACAGGACACTGTCCTGTGTCATAACGTAAAATGGTTGAATTCTAGGCGCGATGAACAGCGAAGGCATTTATGAATCACTGTATAAATACAGAAAATATTGGTATGAAATCCGTAAATATACTGGTCTGGACCCTTCCCCTGGGCCCACCTCTGCATTATGGGCTAATAATGTACACGGGGGTGCATTCTCGTAGGAATTAGATGCCCAAATTGCGATAATGACTGGTGTAGCTTAAA
This sequence comes from Sipunculus nudus, assembly GCA_026874595.1. NCBI lineage: Eukaryota > Metazoa > Annelida > Sipuncula > Golfingiida > Sipunculidae > Sipunculus > Sipunculus nudus. The sequence goes on from CM049317.1 coordinate 15,996,069, forward strand.
TAGGTTATGAATAAATTAAAAACGTTATGTAACAAATTTGCGGTCCAATCTAACACCGAAAATCGAAGATGGTCGCCATCAATATGGGAATTCTCGAGTATTGTGAATATAGTGTAGTTGTTTGTGTAACAGGACGACGTTCCCTTAGGAATCGTATAAGATAGTGATTTCTTTAACATTATTCCCATTTAAGCTTATGAATGAAAGTAGGTAATACATTTTTATGAGCCCTGTGACCCCAAGAAACTCAAGATGGCCGCAACTGCAATCTTAACATAGAGCTATTGTTATTATGCTGTAATTGTCACATAACAAGTGACCCATGGGTCATGACGCTCAGCCAACTGACATGTTGAAAAAATGTCCTTTTTAAGGCAACTAAATAAGATATTGTTATTGGCATCATCGTTCATGCATATTAGCTCAAGTCTCATTAGCACACCAAATTTGATGACATTCCAATTAGCCTTTCCTGAGGAATCTGGCTATTTGTGTGTAGTTTACATTATTTCTGGGGTGCTCAAACATACCCAAAAATTCTGAGAACATAGGTCACAGTGACCCGATTTCATGTTTCGGGGAGAACTTTTGAGGAATTCACATGATGTCAAGTTAGAAGATTCTGGGTCCAATGGTTATGAGTAGTACCCTAAATTGGTATCAAAGTTACAATTATTCCGGGGGGGGGGAGGGGGGTGCTTATAAGCCTTATAACTCAGAGAATATGGGTAACAGAGACCTAATTTTACGTTTTCAAAGAGACCTTTCAAGGACCTCCCTGGATGTCAAGTTAGAAGATTCTAGGACCAACGGTTACGATTTGTTAACGGTCGACCGCATCTTTAAAGGTCTCAAAAAGAAAAAAAAAATTATGTTAACATTAAAAAAAATCCAGGTGGCACCACCGATCTGCAGGAACTGACGAAACACTTCTTGACTAAAATACATGCAAAGAATCATGGAGATCAATGCATTGGTTGTTCAGATACTGGACCTTTTGTATCAAACTTTTAACTATTCTTGGGGTTCTGAGCCCCATAGCTCACAGGTTGTGGGTAACAGAGACCTAGTTTTAGGTTTCCAAGGAAACTTTTCATGGGCCTTCTTGCATGTCAAGAAAGAAGATTCTAGGTTCAGTCGTTACGATTTGTGCTCTGTTAAAAGGTGACCGCATCTTTTAAGGTCACAAAAATAGAGAAACAAATCGTAAAAAAAACAAAAAAAAACTACATTTGGCGCCACCAGTCTGCAGAAACTGATAAAACACTCCATGATCAATATCCATGGAAAGAATCATGGTGATCAATGCATTAGTTGTTCAGATACTTGTGCTTTTGAATCAAATTTTCCATTATTCTGGGGGGGGGGGGGGGTACTTTGGATGCCCATAGCTCAAAGAATATGGATAACAGCGACCTTATTCCAGGTTTCAAAGGAGATTTTTCATGGATCTCTCTGGATGTCATGTTAGAAGATTCCAGGTCAAGAGGTTACGATTTGTGCCCTTTAACGTACGGACAGACAGACGGGAAGACGGACGGACAGACGGACGACGGAGAAAGGGTGATCGCTACTGAAAGTCATCTGAGCTAAAATGAACGTTATTGGACCGATTTATACGTTTTTGAATGTATTATGTCAATTGACACCAACCAGGAGTTACCTGAAGGTCAGAAAGAGTAAGCAAGGTAACGCTCAAGGTTATAGGTTTGTACAAACCTTTCCAGGCATAAAAGATATCTAGGGCACTACTACACTGCCATATATATTGCAATTTTTTTAATAGACAATAATATATCGATCCCTGAACGAACGTTGACTCAGATAGTATCACACTAATATACTGTATGTATCGTTTTCTAAAAGACCATATGAAATTGATGCTTGTGATATCTTTTTAAATATTGCTGATTCTCTCATAAGAAGTACCAATTGCCTACCTTATTACTGCGTAACAAACACTTAGAATCTCCCTGTGTGGTTATATGAAAAAATCAAAGATTCCAAAAACCTTGTTGGAAATCTTGATACAGAATTATTCATGGCATATTAAACTATTCCAAGCACTTTGTAGAACTGGAGGGGATTGGTGGAAACATTGGCTGGATATTTTTTCTAGTTTACCTGAATATGAGCTGAAACAGGTAATATATCATTCGAATTGTTTAAAGATATAAGTAAGGCTCCCCTAAAAGCTAAAAAGAAAAACAATTATTGCCCTGAGAAGAAAATCAGTGAAACCTGCTCAGAAGAAAAGAAGGCACATCTTCACATGGAAACAGTCATATGAGTATGGTTCCTAAAGGAAATTATGCACATTTCTCCCGGCATTACAGGAATACAAATACTGTGGAAGTGGTTAATTTGGCGCGTCTAAATTTTCGCGCATTTTTCATTTTACAGTTTTAGCGCAGTTCGAATTTTCGCGCACATCAGTATATATGGGAAATTAAATTTTTATCAAATTGTTAAAATATTTAAACGATTATATAAAAGATAGGTTTATAACGCAACCTACCTCCCACCTAACAAGCTTCGGGTGACTGCGTACATGCTGCGGGCCTGTTGGGTACCGTGATTGCACGGGGTAAACAATACGTAATTACCGGGACTAATCCCGTTTGATGATGCAATAGTACTGCACCCAGACACGCTGTTTGACATCTGAGTGAGTTGTAGAATTGCTCAGCTACAACAACTGTTGTACTAACTAGAAGCAATCCCGTACGTGTGAACAACAAACATAGCTGACAACAATCGTGGCTGGCTTTCAGTCGTACTTCAAAGACATATGGAGGGGGGTTCTAAAGGTCTTCAAAGGCTATTTGTTTTACAGTTGTTTCTACAAATCACTATAAATCGGAGTGAATTTCAGCTGAGATATCACTTGCTACGAAATCGTATTACGAGCAACATGACTACTCTTACATCCTGGTTGAAGAAGCCTCAACTCAAGCGACCGCGCACGGAGGGATTACCAGACCTACGTGACTGTGTGTCAGACGAGAATTCTGCAGTCTTCCAAGCGGCGAACGATCACATCGATCAGCTACTACATCAAAACCTGCCAAGAGCCGCCGGGGTGAATACCAGAACTACGATGCAAACATCAGACTTGCGGTCGCAAAATCAGCAATCGAGATCGGCGTCATGAAAACAGCTAGAAAATACAACATGAGCGAATCGACTGTTCGTGGCATGAAATCACGCTACCTGAAGCTAAAGCGACAACGGACCGAAGAGCCTGACAGTCTGCCAAAATCACAGAGAGGTGCTCCATGCAAGCTGGGTGACCTGGACAAGAAAGTGCAGCTCTTCGTGAAGGCTGCACGTGAGAATGGTGCCGCGATCAACACGAGAGTAGTGATGGCAGCAGCTGAGGGTATCACCACCAAATTCGCACGTCATCAACTTGTCACTCACGGGGGCCACATCAATATCACCAAGTAATGGGCAAGATCGCTACTGAAACGGATTGGATACATCCAGAGGAAAGCCACAAAAGGAATCAAGCACCTACCGTCAGATTTTGACACGATAAAGGCAAAGTGGTTGAGTGAGATCAGCAGGTACTCATCAGAAGAGAGCATTCCAGATGATCTGATTATCAACTGGGACCAGACTGGCTGCAACTTGGTACCAAGTGGAAATTGGACTATGGAAGTCAAAGGCAGACAGCAGGTGCCGATTTACGGTATAGACGACAAGAGGCAGGTGACAGTGCTACTGAGCGTAACAAAGTCGGGTAGTCTACTTCCACCTCTATGCTGGGAAAACTCCCAAGTGTCTGCCTCCAACCAAGTTTCCTGAGGACTGGGACGCGTATTACTCTCCTAACCACTGGAGCAATGAGCAGACGATGCTTCACTTCCTAGACAAGATCACCATTCCATATGTTGAAAGAGTCAGGAGAGAGATTCAGCAGCCAGAGCAACCAGCTTTAGTCATCTTCGATGTTTACGCATCACACAGGACTGACGCAGTTATCAAGAAACTAATAGATAACAACATCAGATACTGCAAAATACCCGCAGCTTGTACAGATAAGTTGCAGCCCCTGGATTTATCGCTAAACAGGGATTACAAGACCGTGCTCAAGACAAGGTACAACCAGTGGTACTCCGAACAAGTGGCCTCACAGATTGAGAATATTGAAGACGAGAGCCAAATTCAGGGAGTAAAGGTGAACACGAAAATGGCCGTGATCAAGCCTCTGCATGCCAGCTGGCTGATGGCGGTACATCAAGAGATGGCAGGCAGGAAATCGCTGATTCAAGATGGTTTCATAAAGGCTGGAATCCTCAGGAAAGAAGACTAGATTTTTTTATATAAATTGACTTTTGATTCTTTTAGCTGTACTTCACGGTGTACCCTAAATATGTATTACATTTTGATGTACATCGTATGTTATTTCTGTGATTTGTACATACATTCACTCAGATGTGCTTAGAGAGAGAGAGAGAGAAACTCAGATATGTACATATGTTTATTGTATATATATATATATATATATATATATATATATATATATATTCATTTTAAGCATGGAAAATACTTTTGATTCTTTTAGCTGTACTTCACGGTGTACTGTAAATATGTATAACATTCTGATGTACATGGTATTTTATTTCTTTGAATTATACATACACTCACTCTGATGTGCTTAGAGAGAGAAACTCAGATATGTACATATATTTATTGTATATATATATATATATTAATTTTGTGTTACAAAATAAATTTTGTATATAAAAAGTGTTGTTAAATTTCTCACTGCCCCATTAAACAGTAACGATCTATATGACACAGAATCGTCTATTCAATTCTCTATTACTCTTTACTTGAAACTTACAATAGTGTCAGCACCTGACGGTAGTAAAGTAAACTACACGGACATGTCTGGGGTGTTCGAAATAACGCGCGTACTTAATTTAGCGCAGATCACGCTCGCGCGAAAAGCGCGAAAATAAAAACCCCGCTAACAAAACCACTTCCACAGTATCATGAAGAACCAATAGTGCACATATATATATGTATATATATATATATATATATATATATATATATATATATAAAACCATGCACCTCTGGGCATGAAGGCCAACCATGGATGACAAAATCAGGGAATCACCGTTGAGATGTATTAACCGGGAGAGGCACTTGCCAAGGGAAAAATATCACAACAACCGTTTCCAAGTTACGCTTAGAACGCTCTGCAAGGACACCAAGGTGGGCAGTGCATACGGTAATATAAAGATAGTTGTTTCAAATACCAAAGTAGTTACTTACGAAGTAACTTGCAGTAATGTAAGAGAGTCTGTTAGTAGTAACAAGTGCAATTCGAGCTGAATAATATAGTTACAATATCTAAGTAATATCTTGATTTTATTTATAGGGATGGCGGGCATCTTTTTTTTTCAGGGGGGGGGAGGGGGTCAAGGGGTTTGTTACCTAACTTTTTTCCATCAGCTGACACCTACATGAAGTGAAAATAAGCACTCTGCTAAACTGGGCATTCAATTCCTACGGGACTGGGATTTTGGTACATGAGCGACTACACTATAGCTGTTTAAAATACAATATTTGATGGCTCTAGACAAAGTATATGACTATTGAGCTAATACATGCTATTATTCTGCCATATGTTTTACTTTTCCAAATTAAAAGTTTTCCAGAGTTTCATTTGATAAATTCAAGCGCACTAACATTAACATGCAAATCAAAATTCAAGGCAATCACAGCCTTATTCATTAGTATATGGCTTGTCTTATTCCACTCATTAGGTTATCTGGGATCAGAAAGATTACTTTGTTGATTACACTAAATAAATTACATGCTGGTACATCTGAGAAAAGACACAAATTATATAACTTTGCAGTCAAAAAATTCAAGCCAAACTGTGTACAAATTTAAACAAATACAGGCCAGACGTCCAGTCGCCTTGAACTGCAGCAATAATAGTCCATGAACACACCCATTGGAAACTATCACAATAGCAGTATAAAAATAGAAAAAAAAGTAATAATGTGGAAGAAAAATCGACCAGTGGCGTAATTAGTCTTGTTCAACTCAACTCATTAACTCTCCATGATCAATATGCATACCAAGTTTCAGGACAACATGTGAACCCGCATCTTGGAAAATAAAACAGTTGTTGTAACTTAACAGTCTCAAAAGTACAAGTAAAATGCTCAAAAATGAGAGAAGGATGTGACACCATCGGTCATGTTCACGAAAAAACCCCCAAAGATCAATAAACTTTCCAAATTCACATTACAAACATGAACCTACTGTTAAGAAACTTTTAAAGTCGGGGCTATTTGCTTGTCTCAAAATAATATTAGTTGAGTGAACAAATATAGGGAGTATAAGGACAACATGTTCAGCAAATGGCATGGCGCCCAATTATACTTTTTGCGATATCTGAGCTTTTGCTTTTTCTTAAAAGAGAGAGAGAGAGAGAGAGAGAGAGAGAGAGAGAGAGAGAAAACAGTCATGGTCAATGTCGATTTCTTTAAGTGATATTTCTGAAGAACGGGTGAGCTATTGCTGTTCAATCTTTGCATAGTGGTTGTATTTAAAGTACAATTGTGACCCATTATTTAAATTGATGAACAAGTCTTCTGAGGACAAAAAAGCTCGCGGGTACTGGGAATTCAGAAAACAAAAGCACCGGAGGGGTGCATATTATACCTGTCATATTTCTTTTGATTACTGACCTCATAAAATATGCATCGATTATAGCGGGAATCAAACACAGGTGACATATTATATGGGTTTATATTTCTGTTGAGTTTAATTAAAAGCCATTATATTCTTGCTAAGTTTCCATAGAGTGGACTGTTGACCTCTGACCTCATTAAACATGTGTTGATTGTGGGAGAAATTTATCATAGTGGACATATTATATTGGATATTTGGTTATTTCTGCCGAGTTTCATAAAATCCATCGCGTTTTTGCTAAAGTATCGCAGCGACATCACAAAGTAGCTTGGTGTTTTGATTTAGGCTATAATCAAACTTGACTTTGTCAATCTATGGGTAAATTCACAGACCACCAACCTAACCAAGTTCAACAGAAATATCTTCATTAGCAATGGAGGCAATAAGCCCAACTAAAAAAAAAACTTTGAACAGTGGTTGTTGAGTTATGAAGAGTTATCCCAAAACTTTAACCTGAGCTAGGTTGGGATCCGTAAAATTTTTGTTCATCAGATGCTAATAACTGGCCCAAAACTTAAAATCTTGGGAGAGTTTTTACAGCTGTGATAGGTTTTGTCACTGTTCATCAATGTACTAAGTTTAATCTAAATACATTCATTAGTACGCTCTTTACACAGCGCTTTACCCATAGGCCAACTACCTATTTCGTAAGCGCTGTTTGTTAAGACCTTGTATCCTGAATCTCTACACCAGAGGGGAGTACTGTATTTTTGCCCAATCAGATGAGATCCTGTGCTGGAAGACAAAACGGTTTACCAGCCAAGCGAGGAATACACGAAGCCAATGTTGTTCATTTCGTTTTGAGTAACAGCTCATCGCCCCGGGGACCGTTTGAACAGGCCACAGGCTCAGAGAGAATTGCCCCACAATTGGTTTCAAGGCAGAGCCTGATGCCTGTCGAGTGTTTGTTAAATTGTATTTGGTTGGTTACTGGTCACATCAGCAGTGTTATTCAGCAGACAGGCCCATGTGCACCACCTGGGGTTTAAGTGCATCATATACGGTCAAAGCAGGCAGCGGGAAAAACAGTAGCTTCTTTAGAAGCGCAAGATTTTTGCTGCCTCGGGAGCGTACTTCATTAGCAAAAGAGCAAATACCCTACCAAAAGTTATCCTGACTTGTTCATAAACAACAAGGGCAGTAACCTTGACCTTCGACCCTTTGACTCCAAATCATGTGGGTGACTTCTAATCACTACACAATACATATATGAAATATGAAAAAAAACTATAGGGCGAGTCGTTCTTGAGATATAAAAAGTTTTCCCAAAACTTTAACCTGAGCTGGTTCGGGATCTGTACAAATTTTGTTCGTCAAGTGTTTATAACTGGCACAGAAATAAAAAAAAATAGGGGGGGGGGAAGCTTTAGTAGATTAGCTCGGAATTGTCACTGTTAATCAGACCACTAAGAAGAATTGAAATATCTTCATTAGAAACGAAGAAATGAGCCCAACAAAACAGGTTTACCTGACTTGTTCATTAACAAAAGGAACGTATGACCCTGACCTTTGTACTTTTGACCCCAAATCATATGGGGAATTCCTAATCCCTACACAATACATATACGAAATATAAAAGCTTTAGGGCGAGTCGTGGTTGAGTTATTTAAGACTTATCCCTAAACTTGAAATGTCATTAGAAAATGCAACAAAGACCCTAACAAAATAAAACTTTAACCCTAATCATAAACAACTGGGGCCTGTGACCTTGACCTTTGATTCACAAATCATTAAGGAGTTGGGGTTTCTATTCATAAATACATTACATGAGTAATATAAAGGCAATAGGGTAAGATGTTTTGAGTTAACAAAAATTTTAACCTGGGGCCTCTTTCGACGACGCCGGAGGTACGGTATAAGCCCTCCTGGGCTGTGTTCTGGCCAGCTAATCAGTTAAAGTTCTCTGTGTGGCAGTTTTGATTGCTAAGAAGAGTGTGACTACAAGGGTGCTCAATAGCGTGTTCTTGTCCCATAATTCATAAATTTTAGGTCGCCATGAAGATATTGGGACATTTTGGTTTTCATTCAGATGACTTTTGGTTGCTGTCTATCGAAACAGGAATGAACATACCTAGGCATTTTAAATCTCCAGGTAAACAATTAAAATGTATAACTTAGGCGGTATCATTTATCCCGTGCCGTGATATTACATGATAGTGTATTCGACATGTACCCTTGATAATGGCATGCGGCTGTCTTCGACAATATTTTTCTTTAATTCATAACATTAACATTGTCCCTTAATCCGGTCTTTATTTTTACATGACAAGACTATATAGGTATGTGCATATTAACTGTATATGTATATTTCGCCATATAACATACCTACCTGTCATAAATGAACTTATGTCTCAACACACCCAGCCTGTTGCCTGGTGAAACAAATACAAGCCCTCCGATCGGTACATAGACTATTTGTGTGGGGACCATATGTCACTGCACTATGTGTTCTACGCACGCCTGTGATTACATATCTCTGACATGTTTGGACATGCATATGTCAATGTTTTCATGGACTCAGAAATCGCGATTAAAGAACCTTGTTAAAATAACACATAAAGCATTCATTCTTTCATGTACTGTGTGTAGTAATGTACTATGTGAAAAGGTTGTGGTTATATATATTTAAGAAAGCATATTTGTATGTTGTCGATGGAACACGTAAAAATTAAAATTTTTTTTATATAAACGGGATCAGATAATAAATGTTTACGATTTCCAGTTATGAACTCTACATTTGAAAATATTGAGAAAATCTGCAAAATGACTCATGCAAATGGACATGATTCATTGAATAAGACTGTGCACAGAGCAGAAAGTTTGATGAAAGCCTACAACATGTCTGCCATGTGGCTTCCTGTGAAGTGGAGCAGGTCCGCCCAGTGGTATGAACATGGAATATCATCAGGTGATTGAAAACCGAGTTTACGGATGAAAAGTAGATAAATATAAAGAAGTAGCTTTCATGTGGAATTTTCCACACAACATTGACATTCTATCAGAATACGTGTATGAATACTTCATTGCAAGTTGCGTAATATTACGTAATATAACGTATTATTCTTAGGGATTCTAACCGGTCAGTTTTAACAATAATTTGAAGTTAAAGCGTTAAAAAGGATATTTACTGTAAATGACGAACAAGGGACTTACAAAGAAGTCTGACTTAGGAGTGCATACACTATTTCCAAAATTACATGCTTTGTATCCATTTGCTTCTATTCGTGCAGAAAAACGACCCATCAATTCTGAACATGGGAACCTGTGTGCTATGTTGAGTGACGGTGTGGATGTAGCTGCTAACTGCACAACAAAAGACATCGGCGTCATATGTAGAATACCAGGTGGGATTGACGTCATATCTTTCCGCAAGAGTAATGAAGCACTAATTGAAAGACGGTTCTTTTTGTATTACACCATCAAAAATTGCGTGCTTTAGCGAGGTAGCTAACAGATTTCCCTATGTAGATCTAAATGTGTATAGTTCAGTGATAAATAGTTGAATCTCTTGACCTTTGAACATTGACTGAGCAAAATAATTTTTAAGTAATCTTACATCTTGCAGCGTATTTTTTTCGGACAGGTTATTATTTCCTGCAAACTTCTAATATCGTGGACGCATTTTGGGTAAAGCATTACACTTTGTAAATAAAGACCATTTAATAATGTTGGCTAACTTCAGATGATCCATATAATTTATATGAAACAAAGGTTAATGAAATCCGAGACAAATCAACCTCTCTATTGTTGAAATGCAGAGTGTATGATAATAAAAGATCTTAAAAACACGAAAGGTTATATTTTAAATCCCTGACGATATATGATCACTGAAATGGTTAATTCTTACAACTATTTAGAAACTTTATAAGTTATATCAATGTTTAACAAATTACAGACAAGCTACGGGAGACGTGTCTTCCTAACGTAAGATTATTTATTCTTAGACTGCAGTAGCTGTTCTGAATCGCGGTGCTACTTTGACAGCAGTGACTGCATAATACGACGATGTACAACCTCAAACTGGTACCAGGCTTACTACTTCTGTTCCATAGTGGAAGGCTACATTGCCCGGTCTTTGCCTGATTCTGTGTATAGAAGGATCAAAACCCATTGTAAACAGACTGAGTTTTGGACAGACCTGACACGCCAGAAACTCGTCTGGAGCACGTCCATAACAAGTATATACATAATTTCTCTTAAATAATTCAGTAATTCTGAACTTCTAAACGTACTCAATGCGGTATCGTCCATGTTGTACACACAGTTGTTGCAGAAAGGTTAATAATTTTGTTGCGTTCATTAAAATAATTTATATTATATTCTCGGTTATGCCTATGTTCGATACATTTATTTTATGTCCGATTTTTTTTGTATATTATTAATAAAAGTTTGTCATCATTTCAAATATTCTTCTTTATATGTTACATCTGCTCTTATGTTTGGTTAACAGATGCAGACATCCTTTTATCGAAATGGCCACCAAATCAAAATCTTGTATATCTGGGTTCTCCTAGTTGTATTTTGCTTATACGAGAGGAGACGTTTTCATGGACAACAGGGAACTGTGAAAAGAGTTATCCTTTCTTTTGTAAGCTTTCTTGTAGGAATATAAGTAATACCATTCCAGTGAAATTAATTATGTTATCATTAACGGTGAAAAGAAGTCTGGCGTACAGAAGGCAAATGAAGATTTATAAAGGTTGATTACCCGTTTCATTACCAACTGGCAATACACATCTTAAGGAAACATCATTACTTTACCTAAAATCTGTTCACATGGATTATAGGTGATATATTGGCAAATGGAAACTTGACCCCTGGTACATCAGCCCTTAGGATCACAAGTGACGGCATGGGCAATACAACCAGCCATAATAGTGCCACGTCCATAATGGACTCTGGAGTGCAGAATGAGTCAGTCACTGAAGGAAGAGCTACAAAAGGTTCGTATCGACACTACACGTTTGTCATATCGTTTTCTTCTCATAAGTTTTCTCAAAACTTTGGCGTTTAACGCTTTTGAGTGCATGGACTTATAAATAAACAAAGAAAGATAATGTATCGATTTGTTATATGCATTGATTAATAGTTCTCTTTTAATAGGATCCCAGGCGACATCCTTAATATGGGTCACAATCGTCCTTCCCATTTTCCTGATATCCATTATCGTTAGTGTTAATTTGAAGATTTATTTAAGAAGGTATGTAATTATAATATTATTAATATTTAATATTATTATTTAAAAATATTGTTAAACCATAAGTCATAATTGAATCAATTACCATTAAATGAACAATTTGCTTTTAAGAAAAGACATACAAACATTCGGAAATATGGTTACAGTGAATTCCTATATACGAAAGAGAATATAGGCAAATCCTCTGACCTTACTATTATAAAAATTCTGCAGAGTTATATTCAAATGTTATTGTCATCAGATCAGGAAAGTCCGTGAAACAAGTCAACCAGACAGAGGGTGGTCCATGTACATCTGGAAGCCAATCATCATTCAGCGTCGGCTCGTTCTCTGGTTCGTCCGATGACAGTCAGAGGGAACCAGCTGAAACAGAAATAGCATATTACGCTTCCGGTACAGGTAAAATGTATTACGACAACATAGGCCCAGATGCCGGCTTTCCTGGACCCTGCCCAGCCTGTGCAGGATATTCAGGTCAACCCTGTCCGTTCCATGACACTGACCGTGGCCACAGGGAGAGACAAGCTGCATTCCTCAAAACTCCCGGATGGCGCCTCCAGTATGAAAACCTAAAAAGCCCAGTGTGACCCCACGTGACACCTATTGCGTCAAACCCATTATGCTCCAGAGGTGGAAGTATACCGGGACTAAAGATATACTTTATACATAACTAATGCCTGCAGAAGCAGGGAAGCAAGGGGGTTTCGGGTGCAAATGCGGAAGCCTTTTTCCTTATTTTTCCTTTTTCCTTATTTTTGTCATATTTCCTTAATTTTTCTTATTAAATCCGTTTATGGTTTGAAACCAATATGCCCTAGCCGTAACCGGATCGAAGGAAATATATTATTTATTTAAAAGCTGTTTCAACTTAATTTGAAACTAACTCTAGTACAATCAAATGCATGGTTTTCCGCATGATAAATTAGGTTTGGTCGTGTTAGTTACAAAAAGAAATTAACAAAATGACGAAGTCAGGTCCCTACAACTGTGTCTAGTATGACGTCAGACACTTTACCGGGACGCTTTACAATTAATCTTTTATCTCTTAAATTTCTTGGCATCCAAGGCAGTTATTCTTCTTAATTCCTAGATGTGTGTACCGTTTATCTGGAAAATAGCAAATGAACAAATGCGGTTGCAAATTAAAACACCCATGCATATTATGTATAATATACATTTATCAAATAAAATGTTTATATTATAACCCGTATTTTGTCATCAGACTTTATCAAACATTGTATTCTACATATTTTACTCTCACGTTATGAATCCATATGTCCAAGATATAATGTTAATCATAAAAAAAATAATATTATAACCGAGGGATAGCTCTTTGTTCACTCGGTATTCGTCTTCTATAGCAACCAAACTGTGCCTTTGCACCTAATGGTAGAAGATATGGATAAGCCTCAGCATATTGTGTATTACTCCATTTAGAAAAAGTATGACGTCGAAGGACGGGTCTGATCAAACTAACACTTGTGGAATTGTGTTTGCTAGAGACAGGGTCCATGTACATGGAAGTGTGATTTATCCCGATGCAAAGTCCAAAGTCTTATCTGGGTCAGTGTACGCTACTGCGACGAAAATAACTATACGGATATGTGACGGTTTATTGTTGCTTCACACAAGATCCTGTGTGCATGCACAAGCCTGTTGTCACCATAAACACACGAGCCAGAAGTGGAAGTTTCTACCTTTTATTAATAAGATTGATTAAGTGTATACACCAATTAGAAGAAAGCTTACTTACAAGGACGGAAACATACTTTTAAAATATCAGTAAAAGTCAGAGTCACAGGCGGATCAGCTTCGCAGTTTTGATAATTAAATACAAATAAACATTTTCTTATAGGTTCCTGTATATAAATAACTATATGTTAATATGGGAAATAGGCACAATATTGATTCAGACAGTCATTGTGGTGAAGGTCTACCGCTTCAGATTGGTTCGAAATAGAGGTCGCATGTGAGTATGATGCCTTATAGCAGAACCGGCCTGGTCATTTTGGTGACACAAATGGAAAGACTCAGCTGATGTTCTTATTGTGATCAACTGTTAAGCCTACTAAAAATGAATAATACACATACGTGAAAGAATGCCGCTGCCAAATAATATAAACAACATGGTGCAGGGTTCAGTACTTTTGGTTGTCCTCTGTTTTTTGCCCGGCACTATGAGCAAATCTGTAACAGGTAAGTTACCTTTCAGTTAATTTCTCTTGTGACTGTAATCAAGCTATATACTTACAACGACCTAACCTCTCCTATTATCGCACAGTGCCGGTTGTATTATTCCTATGCCTTGAACTTGAAGAACGTACAGGCGACCCAGTCAATAAAGTTGCAATGTTATATTATGTGCTCTCAAATTTGATTTTCAGGCATTTGGTAATTAAAATAAAGGTTTACAAACAAACAAAAATGCACATTAAGGATATTGATTTTTTATTTTAGTCGGTCAGGTTGACTTATCGTTGTCTAATAATAATGGCCTGCAGTCTAGAAAGTAAACAAAAATCCAACCACCACTTGTACCTAACATACCACCCGTAATGGTCAATTGCGCGTCATGACCCATACCTTGGCCGTAATAACAATATAAAGGTTATTGACAACTGTTGTAAAATATTCTATTAGCTATTGTAAAGGAAAAATATATTATCCAGGAATAAATCATGATGAAAAATAAGCGACATGGTATAAAGATAAAACATGAATGGTACTGGTCATGACATTAATTAAAATTTTGCATGTGAAATTAAACTGAGAGAATTTGCCCAAATCTTCAATGAAATAATCGAGCTAAAACCTTCAGTGAAAGAATGTAGCTCAATCTAGTTATGAATTTAATGTGCTATGAATTAGATATTTGACAAGTTCTACTATGTAAGTAATATGCCCTAAGAAGGTATATATATATATATATATATATATATATATATATATATATATATATATATCCTAAGACCGGGATTGCTTGGAGTGGTCAAAATCCGCATTAAAGGCTTTTATTTGTTGTGTATAAGTAGACATGAATGCAATACTTCAGACGGGAAAACAAAGACTTATTTTATTATTATCCTAATCATAGAGGTTTATCAAATAATCATAACCCTTATCAACAGAAAAAATGCTTGCAGACACCTATACTTTGTTAATTAAATCGCCTGAGGCAAGATGGTTGCAGGCTGTTTTTATTGGTGGTTATGACCGTTTCTTCCTAAAAAACTTCGGAGTGATCGACGTAATGTTTAACCCTAATTACTTATTTTAAATTCCAGTTATTATTTCATCACTATTTCGTTTTTTTACATTCTTTCATCACTCTTTCCTTTGATGTTGTAAATAAATTTCACTATAACCATAATTACAAATTACCATTAAACCCCGATATATGTGTGCTTGTGCCAGTGTTTTGTTTATACAGTTGAACCCGGCCTTTAGACCACCCCACTTCTAGGACCATTTCACAAATAAGACCACTTTGCCCGGTCCCGAATCCTTTTTTTATTATTAAGTCTTATATGAAAATCCCTAATGCCACTCAGGCATGGTAATTAGCAAAGTGTGCATGGGCAGCTTACAATAGATCAAACGAAGGTATCTCTTCTTTTTTTAACTTACTGACAACTTTCTCAGTTATGATAAGCCCCCCCCCCCCTTGAACTTTATTGGCTCCTTAGCCACTGAACTGCATATTTGTTTAGAAAAAATAATCATAAAATCAATTGGTCAATCCAGTGGGTTAGGTGATCCAAGAACTGCTCAATTTGTACTCATTTCCCTGCTGAGTTGGTCTCACTTATAATCCTTGGAATCAGCAACTCCTGCAAAGTATTTGTCGCATATTATCTGATTGCTGTGTATTTTAGTTTGCTGCTTCATTCTCTCTTGTATTATTTGACAGTGAACAAATAAATACTTTGCACAAGTTTTGCTTTTTATTCATATATATATATATATATATATATATATATATATATATATATATAAACCGATAGTATATATGTTTGCAGAATAAATCCAATACCATCCAATAGCGTGACATCTGTACATTGCAAATGCATGAAAACACATGTTAATGTGTAACTGAACATTTTCATAAATGATAACTATATATATATATATATAATTTTATATATATATATATATATAAATATATATATATATATACCTGCTTTCAAACCTATAAAGAAATTATATTGAGTATACAGCAAACCAAATCAAACAGGATGTGAGACTTGATTAGTTTGAATTGTTTTCCTATTTCAGGACAGACAAGGGTTTCTGCGGAGGTTTGCGACAAAAGCAACTTTACAAACAGTGAGCGCTGTTGCAAGGAAAAAGGACCTGGTCACGAAATATCCTTGATTGATCATGAAAGTTTCATAGCATTAATGATCAAACATTCCTTAAGAGAAGCTTGGCTTCCACTCAAAAGAAAGATGTTTGCCAAGGCTACCTGGGTTAACGGTGAGGTTGCACGTAAGTTCATTTATTCATTTACCTTTTAAAAGGTTACATAATATCGCTAATCATACGTATGCAAAAGTGTCTGTTACAGCTTCAGTTTGAGGCTTTGTGTATGTGACTGGCTACTTACTCGCCTATCACTGATTAACATTTTAATTTCAAAATACTACAACACTACAAAATCATGTTCCGTAATATCCCATCGCAAAGCATTAGCAGATGGTTATAAAGATACGCCTTTTGCGTCCGTCCGCACTTCCGACAGACCTTTAGTACTATCCTTTTTATTAGATGATGAACCTTTTGACCTTGATGTCACGAGTCAAGATCTTTTAAGCTTCCTTAAAGCCTGTAGACTCATTTCATCCCAAACCTTCCATTTTCACATAAGAGTCTCCTACCTACCCTAGAGGAACCCTACTTATTTTAAGGTCACAAGGTCAAAGGTTTAGGTCACAGTGCCTCTTAATGAAACTGGTACATGCATAAATACTGTTATTCTGTTAGTATAGATGTGTTATCAATTTATTTGTATGGTAGCAAGCAAAGTTTGACATATGTTACAGGTGATAACTGCAAGGGTGTTAGCAGTCAAACTGACAGATTTGACTGTGGTATGTGGGAGCTGAGGGAAGACTTCCAATTTATCAAACTTGGTAGTTGTTCCGAGAGAATTAGCAAAGGCGTGCTTTGTGAGGAAAAAGGTGAGTACATCTGTTTAAATAAAGCCCTCTCCCGAGAAATGTTAGTAGGAAAACATATAGTTTCTGCGTATAATTATTAGCGTGTAATAGAATATATGAAAACTAGAATTTTACCCATTATAATAAAAACAGATACACGAGGTTCAGGCCAAGATAGTCGCATGTATGAAAATTACAGGACAGTTTGCTTATAGCATACATTAAAAAGCTGGTTTTTCTGTATCTGTAATCTGGATATCCGATAGTTTGGTAGCGGACACCTAGGACGGACTCCACACACGGATATTAAATTAATATAATACATCCAAGTACGTGTAAATAGCCACAATTATTAATTTAATATTTTATTTTATATCGTGATAATTAATGTAACAAAAACAATTTAACTTTTATTAATATATTTGTTGTGTTTCAGACTGTTCTAGCTGTGATATGATCGGTGGTCTCAGCACATCAGAATGCAAGCAATACAACAACACATGTTTTGTAATGAACCCCGGTCCGTTCTCATGGGAAGGAGCAAAGCATTTCTGTCACGAGAAAAAGCTCCGAATGACAGTCCTAGATTCTAAGGAAAAGTGTGACTTGGCGAAACAATTTAATTTACGTACGGACTGTAAACAATTATGGATTGGTCTCCGGAAGGAGGAATGGTACATACCTGAAAATGGTAAGTTGTGTTTGCTTTCATGAGCGCTATAGCGTAAATCTTAGTCTGACATAATAAAAGCATGTTGCATATTAGTCCAGCTATTAAGAGAAGAATTGGGCAAAAAGTGAAAGAAGCATGAAACTTGGCATAATAGTTAACCAGACCATACTCAATATTTTCAGATATAGGGCCAAGCGACATTCATCCCATCTTGGCCAAAATACAAGATGGCGGCCAAGATGACCGTCTGATTGTAAAATATCAAAATATTCGGTTATATTTGTCTAAGAAAGCATTCCAAGTGTGATATTTCTATGTTTTTGGGGTTGATTAATTCATTTATAAGGGTTTCAAGTCTATAAAATGACTCTATGAATGAATTCTGGTTCTGTTTATATTAAAATGGTCATAAATTTGCCTGCGTTTACTAGCATAATGGACAGCAAACATTATTTGTCGAGTTATGCACAGTAGTCGCATACAAGGTGATTGTAGTCAAATGAAAGTGTCATTTGTTTGCCCAGGTTTGTTTGCTTTGTCAAGCATTCGATGCTTGAATTGAAGAACAGTTTTAATTGCAATATTCTTCCTTTCTTCCTTTGAATTTCCCTATATTTGCAGCTAACAAATGTAATTGCTTGTAAGAGGTGCAAAATCATCTGTCGAAATATATATATTGAGTTTACGTATTTGAGTCCTATGTCTCTTGCAATGCCATGAAATGGACAGCAGAGTGGTAAAACGCTCGGCTATCTCCACTGAGCCTTCAGGGTTAATTAACATCGTTCCTGTTAGACTGGGTTGTAAGGTGGTTGAAATTCTCCTTCTCCTTCTCTTTCCTGCTCCCCTGTATATGTACCACCGAACGCTAACATCCGAGCCTATGAGAATGGCTTGTAATAGTAATTATAACTTACGGTACAATCCATATAAACTATATATTATAATAAAATAAATTAGAAAATCCATTTTAAAAAGTCCATTTCCCTTATAATTTTTATATCTGACTGAATGCGTGCCTGGCAAGATACAGACCTTTGTTAGAAGCTCACACCTGTCAGCTGTATAGATTCTGCCTTTTGTGTACCTAGTGAAATTGTGCTTTAAGTCCCTTTTTCATAAGCACACCCAACGGTAAAACTTGATAAAATTTGTTGAATACTGCACTTTTAAATGAAAAGTGTCATTTGCTTGGATAGGTTGTATTATATTTATATATCATATCTGATTTCCTCTGTTTGATATCCCTTTATTTGCATGCTAAAGAATGTATTTACTGATTTGCAGAGGTGAGGGATGAAAGAAACTTAGGTATCCTGCATCGTATTTAACTGGGAGCTTGATATATCCGCAAAGAATAGGTAACATAAGAATAGATAACATGATATTAAATTTTACCATCAACGTTACATAGAAGCTCATATCTGTTTGCTGTATAGATTCTAAGCTTCTTTTGCCTTGCAGTGATGCCTTCAGATTGTATATTGGCATGAAAACAGAATCGACACACATTAAGGGGTGCAACATATTGCTGTATGCTGCCTTTGTACTACGGTGATGAGTGCATGAAATAATACCTTAATGATTTTTGCAGATTACAAATCAGGCGCGGATCCTGGATTTTCGGGGGGGGGGGGGCGGGGGAGGGGGGGGGGGGTTTAACGGATGTCATAGTGTGATTATTCAATGGAATTTACCTGTCATGGTTTAAAATTGGACAACGGTTGGTGGTCTCGACCCCCTCCCCCTCGGATCCGCGCCTGCTAATTTTGTGTAATGGTGATGATGCCGACTTTAGACTGTATGTTCGTATAAAAGAACTAACACGTGTAAGTAAAATATCACTGCCCTTTGCTGTGATGCAATTTTGTGATATAAAACCTTGTTCCATTTCAACGAGTTGCCATCAAAATTTTCTTTGCATAATGTGTTGGTGTCAACAAAATACTTTCATGTGCTGACATTATGCACATTTATAGATTCATATAGTACATGTATGCATGCTGATCTTTCTTGGATGGGTGCTAAGAAAATGGAAAATCAAGACGGATGATAGAAAGTCGAATTCACGAAACAAGGTTGAAAAATTTAATACACCCTCAGGTTCCAGACATGCGTTCTACCTTCATCAACCTGATTACCTCAAAATTCACTGGATTTAGTTTTTCGACTTGATTGGTGATTGTAACTCGTCTGTGTTTTCAGATTTTGAACTCTGGCAACATCTGTACAGTTACACTTCCCTTTATGTCAGTTTTACGCCCTAATGCAGAATGCTTCGGACACTAGTATTTTATACCACTGCTTCAATCATTTAGTGTACATACATTAATGAGAATAGACTACTTCTGAGTATTATAACTGAACATAATAGTTTATTACTTCATTTGTTTGTAATATTGCCAGCAATTTTTTATAACCTGGCCTGAATAGTTTCCTTTTAGATTTGGGAGGACAAGAAGGTTTTTCTTCTGATAAAACACGCAAAATTCCAACTTACCTAACATCGGTTCTCTTTATCTTATGTGCAAGGTTCAGTTCGATCTAAAATGTTTCATCCTGTGACCTTGAAGATAAATTATTTCAGTGAATGAAGCAAATATTTTTTTTATTACTGATAATTATAACATTTATTTAAAGGGTACTTTATGTAAGCAAACGAAGTATTTTAAGACAACCCTTAGAAATGCATAGTCAATGTTTGCTTATTGGTATGGATCATCAAACTTATTACCAAAGTAGGAGTAAAAAGTAAACTGCACAAGTGTCTAAAAGTGTCTAGATTCTTCCATGCACCTTCAACACAGTACAAAGATAGGGTTAGAACGTCACCTTGTGGTTAAGGACGTGGTTGTCAGTCCCAAGTTCGAACCCCGTTGGTTCTCAATGATGCTGGTGAAATCTCGTCACACATCATAAGATTTGCTCGAACGTCTTAACGATAGGTTATGACTTCTTTCTAACAAAATACCGTCTTTATCATATGGAAGACCTCATTCTCATTCTATAGAAAGTGATACCAATAGGCCTAAGTCTATCATTTTAAAAGAAAGTGTAGCATACAGCATAATGTGAGCCTCCTAATATGTACTGATTATGTCTTTATATCAAGCAAGGCGTCTGGAAGCTGCATCATCAGCTCCAGGCAAACCATTAAAATATTAACAAATAAAATTTCTGTTACATGGATTGTACAACTGGTTATAATATCTACAACAAGGCACTTTCCATGGGTCGGATGGTGAAGTGGTGGATGGAATCAGAGGAAACGAAGAAAACAACCGACTCTGTACGGACCACAACAACCGACACTCATAGCAACATCGGAGATAGAAAATTGGTCGCTATTGAAGGAGCCGAGCGTTTTATCTATCGACTGTCCTTTTCATTACACTGAAAGAGACATAGTGTTCAAATACAAAAAAAAAATGAACTAAAATATAAATGTTTAGCAGGGTAATAAACAAATACGTTTTACCGTTAGATGTGCTGGTAAAAACGACAGTTTCAGCACCATTGCAATACCAACATAACCAGACTTCATTCACACATTCATGATACAGACGTGAAACCCTGATTAATTAATTTCTCGACCCCAATAACAAAAAAGTGCATTCTAGGACATATATAACCGGCTTTATTGTTTTTTTTATATTTAGCTGGCCAGCTTGGCCGCCATCTTGCATTTTTCCAAGATATGGTGAATTCCGCTCTGCCCAATATCTGAACATATACAGTATGGTCTGGATAATTATTATGTCAAGTTTCTTCTTTCATCTTTTGCACAGCTTTCTCAAATTGCAGCTTAACCGCTGGACTAATGGGGATATTACCAACTTTTAATCTTTGCCCTTCGCCCCACGCGACATCCGGACGTGCTTCCATCTATTTACATTGGCACTAATCGTAACCGTTAGACCAAGAACTGTTTTACTTTACTTCCAGACAAGCCCTTGTAGAATTTCCTTGGATCACCAAAATACCTCACAGGTACCTATTTCCTGCGATCTAGATGGCATAAACATGATACTGATCACCGAGAGAGTACAGCTTTATCTTTAAGACAGTTAAAATATCACGGAATTAAAATATTAAAATACCTTATTGACACATGCATCACCCTCAGCATACAACAAGACTTGGCCAAAAAAATTCTTTGAGAACATGACAACCGTTTAAACAAGTGGCCCATGGACAATGACGCTCAGTCAAATTTGACTGGCTGCTTGTTTTTATTCATGTTATATAATATCTGTGAGCTTAGTCTTTGGCTTATGTTACTATGTCAATAATGGTCAGAACATATAAATTTCGGGATTCATAGGAGACCTGTTCAGGACCCCCAATTTGTAACCTGTCTGTCTGGGTGCTCACAATCACGTTTTTTGTCCATTGCTCACGGAAATTAGGTCACCATGATCTAAATTCAGGTTTCCAAGGAGAACTGCTAAGGACATCCTTTAATATCATGTTAGAAGAGTCTTTGGCTAATGGTTACAATTTGTTCCATGTGTGACTGCTCAGAATAATTTTTCTGGCCAGTAGCTTGCAGAATATAGGTCGGAATTGCTTAATTTCAAATAAAAAATGAGCATTCAGTTTGTACCCATCTAACGTTAAAAGCACTTAAATCATGTTTTTGGCCTGTCACGTGCAGGTTTCCAGTGGGATTTTCTAAGATCTCCCTGGAAGTTGTGTTTGAAGATTTAAGGGCTTAAGGATACAATTTGTGCCCTATCTGACTGTGTGTAACATGTATTATGAGAATTAAGTAACCAAATTTAATTTAATTAAACTAAATCAAATTAAATTAAATTAAATTACAAAATACCTCCATAGACTTTTCAATATAAGGTTCAAAGGAAAATAGATACAACTTTTGCCCCATCTGGCCCATCGGCCAGAAGGTCACAAAATATAGGTCACCTTGACCTTATTTCAGATTTCCAAGGAGATTTGCCTAGAAACTACCTTGATATTGTGTTAGAATATTCTAGGCCTAACAGATACGATTTGCCCACATATGAAATTTAGGGTGCTTATATGAAATCCTTTCCTTATAGGTTGCAGAATATAGGTCACAGTGCCCTAATTTCAAGTTTCTAAGGACATTTGCCAAGGACCTATTTAAATGTTACGTTAGAGGATTCTAGGCCTAATGGATACAATTTGTGCCCCGTCTAACTGTCTAGGTGCTTAAAATTAGGTTTCGGCCCGTAAGTCACAAAATATAGATCATCATGACCTAATTTCAGGTTTCCAAGGAGATGTTCTTAGGACCTCCCTGGATGTACAGTAAGAAGTTTCTAGGTCTAACGGTTTCGATTTGTGCCCTGTTAACGGTCGGCCGGCCGGACGGCTAAACAACCGAATGGACGCCGGACAAAGGATGATCGCTATAGCTCAGGTAACTTGCAGTCAGCTGAGCCAAAATTGGTTCATTTGAGTACTAATTCATAGCCGAGCACCAATTTCCTCATAAAATTTGCTTTGGCTTGACGTTTCCTTTTAAATTTTCAATGACCATTGATCCCAGACAACTTCACACAGTGTCATACACCAGTGGTGGAATATAAAACTTTTTAGCATGCCACCGTATTAGCTTGTATTGCCTCAGTAATCATTTATGTTGCCTTGGGTCATCAGAGTTAAGTCATTGCACATTGTTTGAAAATACTTGCAGCCAGTTTCTCTAAAAAAAGAATAAGAACATTAACTAGCCAGCTAAGTGTCATGACACATGGGTCACTTTTAATTATTTAAATAATAGGCGAACGACCTAAATCTACAAGAGCTGGAGAAAAAAGTATGAAAGAAATAGAAGCTAGTTCATGCCCAGGTAAGCTTTTTGTGTAAAATATATTCAGTTTGGATGATAATTAAGTTAGATAAACTAGTAATACGAAGCACAAATTTAGCAGATGCGGCTAGAGGTGTTCTTATCATATATGATTCGATTTTAATGTAATTTATTAGAATTAATATAGTATATATCAGGTATGTTTCGACAATGTTGTAAATACAAGAACTAAAAAAACTGTTTTTCATATATTTCAGGTACCTGGGAATGTACAGGGACAGCCCTGACTATATCCATAACGTTTGCTTATGAAGCAATTTCTCTAATCATCATAATCATAATTATTATCGTTATTTACAAACGAAACATTGTAAGTATAACAGAAACGGGCACACACCACCACATATATAACTGTTTATGTTGCCATGTTGCCAATATTTAAAAGTAGATAAAACGATATGCACGATAAGGTATATTTTCTTGGCATTGAACATGATATATAATCAATTGACCTCACAATGAACTTTACGTGACCTAAATAGCATATTCATCGAATAAACAATCTTGAGAATAACTTTTCCATGCAACCAATCAGGTCTCCGATATTATTTTAAACCGCGAGTCAATAATAATAATATCATCTGCGTAATTTGGGAGATCTCTCCCACACAGAACACGTGTGGTCTGTACCAGTACCCTTGTTGGCATGTTTTCCTGGATATTTTTTATACAAATTAGACAGTAATAAAAGTTCTTAGCAAGAGATTACAGGGGCCATTTCTCCGACTACCGCGTGAATAATAAAGTCTTACCTGCATGGCACGTAATTCGTATGAGACATATAATCAAAAATATTGCAAGACGGTTCACAATGACTGCAAGATATTCATCAGTGCAGCGATTCAAGTCGATGACGTCAGTCAATGCGACGTCTACGTCATCGACCTTTGTGACGTTATTATTCCTTGTCAAAAGTTTTCTGAAGAAAGACCTTCTGTGTAGAGTGTCTTGGGGACTCATTATAATAATTAGGTCAAAAGGGTGGGGCATAAGGGCTCTTGTGGTGAGGTCAATTCACCAATTAGTTTTTCTGAAACAGCCTAAACAGGTTAAAACACACTTATATACGCATATACATAGACAGGTAGATATAGCAGAGGTTATAATAGTGTCATCATTGCTATTTTTATGTTAATATAAAATGTATTCATATATATATATACGAAACATATATATCCACTGAATATATTTTCATTTGCATTTTAGTGTTATAAGTTGTATATTATTTTCAGGAGCCGATAAGGAACAAGTATATCACAGATCGTGACATTACTTCAGATAGGTTAATTTTCAGTACTGATGAATTATGAGGATATTATATTCTAATGGTCTCTGTTGGAATACCGGGATAGATATTTTGATGGTGTGCGAATTCAGGACAATGGCTGAGTTTGACTTTTTATTATTCGTATAATCTATCAATATAAACATTTAAATGGTGCTTTGAGTCCAGTGGAATCATTTAAATTTCAATCTTTGGTTCACGGTTAAAGTAAAAAGGTAAAGGTTAGCCCTGTAAATAACAAGTGTAAAAATTGTATAAAACTCTGCCAGCGCTTTAATATTTATGTTTGCTACTAAACGGCGTAAAACTTAATTTGATTCATTTTACCGATGATCAGTAAATGTGTAATTTAGTTACATAATTTGCCGTTAGTTGGCAGTAACTGTTCGAAGCAGTTTGAGAACTGCGAGAGCGAGTTTGATTGGTCTGTCAGCGGGAGGAATCAAGTCTTAACCATTCATGTGCAATCATGTGTATATCAATCAGTAACTCATAAATTATAGTGGAATTTATAGTATTGAGTGGCAAGCGATGGTGCAAACGTCTATGTTGCTAGAAGGCGTCAGAAAACATGGATATGTGTGAAGGTGCAATCACTGCACTATCACCGTGCATTTACATATTAATTCAACAATTCTGGAAACTGTTGTATCACGCAAACTATTCTAGGAAACACGTGCGTAAGTTTATATTTGCAATACCGCGTCACGGATATAACATCGCAAAAAAAAAAAAAAAAAAAAAAAAAAAATACCACTTGTTTTTTATTATACAAAATATTGATCACGGACAAATATCTTCTGTTTGTTATATTTTTCTTGGATGTTGTCGATGCATACTCTTTGTTTGCTCCGTTTAAATTTTGTAATTACACTCCTCAGGTTTTCGGCGTAAAAGCGTGCTGTGTGAATAAAAGTAGGCAGACAGTTTATCATTTATATTCATATTGATAGACTCATTGTAGGGAGATGTGACATGAAGTTAACAAGGACATTACCCGGCCGATAATCAAGGGAAACAGTGATTAATACAGATAAGCAGTGCTCTACCACGCAGGCCGCGTCCATCAAGACTTCACCCTTTGAACTTCTTTTCCTTTCTTTTAGCGGTTTTCCACCTTTAATACAACATATATAGTCCCTACAAAACACATTATTCCTCACTTTGTGTGGTTTCCCATGAACACATCATTTAGTCCCTAACAAATTTAATAAAAATCCAAAGTTCCGAAAAGGTGAGTCCAAATTGGTCTGAACCCCTTCAAAAAGATTGCGGCAACTTAAAAAAAGGGCAGGGGGGGGGGGGGGGGGGGGCGGACCCCCTTGGTTCCGCTTCTGCTACTAACAAGGTATGCATATTCCCGTTTCTTTCTTTAGGAACAGTTTCCTTGCCTTCACAAAACATGCAATTCATCCTCTATATCTTCCTTCCATTTCAATCTATCGTTTAGAGGTCGTATCGTTTTATATGTTAAAAGACAAAGATCTTTGTAAATCTGATGCCCTCGCTTCACAATCCGGTTCGCAAATGTAAACATCATCACTGCCCACGAGCACAGCGCCACAGATAAATGTAAATACATTTGTACATATCTTTATCGGGCGGTATCCCACTGAATATCTTTATATGTTTTTTGTTTTAACTGTTCGAATAAAAATTAGTGAGGCAACATCCTTCATCTCATTTAATACAGTCCCCCATTTCCGATAAAAGTCCCGGTTATCGGATTAACCAGCTAGTATAGAGCTTTCCTGTCATCCAACGGACTCCACGAGCCAGCATTGGATGACAGGAAAGCTCTACTTTATCCTAGTCGAAGGGGCCCTTACGACCTGCAGCTAGGAGACCTGCACCACTTGGTATGAGTACAGTACATTTGCCTTTTATATTGCTTTTTATATTGTATATTTGCCTTTTGTATTATGTATTTTCATAGTATATGTGTATTTTATATTTATATCATATGTGTATACTACTGAAATGTTTACTGTACCCAGGACCCTATTAAATATCAGCTTACTTGCTAAATGGGCTTCCTGGTAAAATATCTTTGTATAAATTATAAACATTAAAACCACAATAAATCTCTGTGCCCTGTTATGTTCTAGTATCACATGTGTACCTTGCCCAATCCTATTGTGCCACTGAGGAAAATAGGAGCAGTGCCAGTCATTAAATGTTCCCCCCAATACGCACAAAGCATAATCTCGTAATCTCGTAAAGTCTCGCCGTTAGCTTCATTCTTACAACATTCACCTGATGATCGGGTCGCATCCCGTGAAAGAGACTGTCGTGAATTTACAGTGTTGTTTTTCTCCTGTGATATATATATATATATATATATATATATATATATATATATATATATATATACCTGAAATAGTCTGTTTGCCATTCCAGGACCAAAGTGCTCGATACATAAAAGTAGAGCTGCAATAAAGTAGAGCTACAAATTATGACGTACAAAAGAACGCCACTGCTAAATAAACGTAGTGAATACCTTAACACATGCAGGCACCGTACAGTGAAAACAGTGGGCCCATTCACCTTCCTTTTATTATTCTTAAATATATATATATATGTATATATATATATAAATGTTATATATATATATATATATATATATATATATATATATATGTATATATATTTAAGAATAATAAAAGGAAGGCGAATGGGCCCGGTCACGCGATGTAATTGGACACTTGAAACAAAATAATTCAAAAGTAATTTGAAAAAATAGTGGTCGGGAGCTGGGGTGGAGGGCAGGTACTTATAAGCTTACACTGGAACAAAACGGGTTTCTCATGTAAAAAAACCCTCATTTTTGCAAAAAAAAAAATGTTATACCTCAGGACTCGGACTTGGACCCAGACACGAGTGGCCTTGACCTGCATGGACTTGCACTCGGGCTCAGATGTTGGGAACTCGACTACATCACTTGATTCTTGACACGCAATCACGAGTCACATGTCGTTTATGGGGGTGATTTACACTATGAAAAAAAAGGGTTCCAGCTAGAACCCATAAGGTTCTTTAGAGTGGACTGAGAGGGGTTCGTATGACTAGTACAGGTGATACGTCTTAATGAGCGATTCAAATGAAAGAGGTCCCTTTGGCAAATGTATTGTTTATATGTATGCATGTCTCTCCGCGAAAACGATATCTGTGCGAAGACTTGAGCTGTGATCGGCGATAACTCCAAATATTCACGACGGTGTGAATCTGTGCCAACATATCCCTTAATTGCATGATGCGTACTGGATAAGGAATGGTACGGAGAAATAATAGATGAGATACATTAATAAAATAGATAAATATACACAAACACACACACATATATATTAAGCGTGAAAGTCTGTAACACAATTGCTCTCGCCTTAATAGGCACACGCACTGAAATGGTGCCCTGAAGATTTCTCCACGTCATAATTTTGGTTGTGAAATTATTGGGAACAAAATTTAATATTTTTTTTTGTAGGTGGAGAGATTAAATTTTTAGACAGACACTCAGAAAACCAATCCCATCTAAACAATCACTGATCCAATTTTGAATGAAATAGTATAATATTTAGGAAAGTTATCGCAAGGAAATGAAAACCTGACGGACGGACATACAGTCAGAGGGACAGACAGACAAACCGTAATCAATGTCCCCCGTTCCGGGTAGCGGGGGACAACGAGTGACACAGAGCCAAAGGTGACTTAAATATACATAAGCCACACTGTGTTACCTGGTAGATTGGACCAGTACACCCAAAAATAACAATATTAATAATAATGATAATAATAACTATATCAATATAAAAAAGACAGGTTTGATCTATTCAAGGCACTATAATTTATTCTTAATACATGTATGAATAAAACAGAATTCCAAAGCCTTTCAATTAACTTTAATACCACATCCAGCTGATCTCCATATAATATAAAATAATGATAAAAGTCTATTCAAGTGTAAAGGCTTCCGGCCCATAGGTAAATCATGTTTTTCTCCCATCAGACAAATCACGAATGGGATGGACTAAGTCCATCGCCCGGCTATCTCTTAAGCGTGGAATTTAGAAAATTCTAAGCTGACGTTTAGAATTTTACTTCCAAAAGTTCGAAAGATAGAAAGAGTCCGTTCGCTGAGCCGTTGTACAAAAGTGCCGACTCAGGTGGATCCAAACTGCAGCCAATTTGAGTTCCCTTTTCCAGTGTCCATTGTAAACAGGTATTGTTTACAGGTGGATCCTAGCTGCACTTACACTGTTTGGCGGTCTTCAGGTGGGCTGGCCATGGTTGATTGACCTCTTTTAGCGTTTCCTTTCTTCTTATTCGGGAGCCTAAAGACAGTATTGTTGAACTGCTTGTGGTCGTGAAAAACTTGTATTGTTTAGTGCTGGACTATTCAACGGACTCTTTTGTGCTTTCATCACTCGTGCTTGTCTCAGTTGATTTATGGATGTTTCTGTTTCTTTCAGGGGGTATTCTGTAATATTTTCAAGGAAATCAAGGACTTCTCTACGTCTGACGTTGAAGACCTTGAAGTCTGCTGTTTTTAACACTCCCCGGACCTTCGGGCATAACTCGGACACCTGCATATCGAATGTTTCTGTTTCAATGCTAGTTTCCAGATAGTCGCCGGCTGCTGTAATGAAGTCTTGTACAATAATTCTTTTGTCATCCTCATCCTATCCATGATGAAGTACTGAAGCAGGGAGTAGATAAAATATTTATATTGGTGAAAAGTAGGAAGTATTTGTAGCTGCTGACTGCATAGTTGGCTTGGGTTGTACTTTTTCTTGGATAGTCTGACACTGGACATCTGTTTTCTCTACCTATATTTCCATGTCAACTGGTTCAAGTGAAGACACAGGTTTTGGTGTAGTTTCTTGACTTGTGGAAACTTTAGTTTTCTGTTTACTAAGTCTGAATGCTTTATAATCTGAGCAGCCTTTGTACGCCGTAGTGTTGTCTCCATGACAGTTAGCACACTGTCTGGACGTTGTAAAGCACTGTTTTGCTGTATGTTTGTCATCTCCACATCGATAGCAAAGTGGAGCCTGGCGACAATCATGGCTGGCATGGCCCCATCTTAAGCATCTGCCGCAGAAAGGGATATCAGCTGTTTTGTAGACCTCGGTTTTCAACCTCTTGAAACCAACTTGGATTCCACTTTTTAGTGCTTGGTCTGCTTGATCTTGGTCGGCAAAGATGACCTTCACCTTGTGGGTTGTTTTTTTGTAGCTGCACTTTGAAGTCTAATCACTTTAGTGATAAACTTGGTCTGTTCCAGTAATTCTTTAAATTCTTTAACGTCTGTCTCAGGGTTGACTCTCTTCAAAATTACTTGGGTTGTTGTGCAGGTCTGTATCTTGACTTTGGTACCTTATGAGAGGTCTGAAAGATACGGCTGACAGTCTTCAACAAAGGTGTTGTTCTCCACTCGCGTAGATCTTTAATTCTGGCGCCTTGGTGTGGGTTTGCCGGATATACATAAAGCCTATCCCTGGACTTAGTGGCTTTGACGAACTTCACATCTGGGAAAGTAACTCGTAATGTTCTATACAGGCGCACATGGTCCCGCAGAAGGCTCTGGGGAATCCCTACAACGTGATAACCAATAGGCGATGCCATTTGGGTAGCTATACTAGCTATAGTTGTGATAAACACGATTTGTTTCAGGAAATACTTCCTCACTCCATGAACGCTCACTCACAACTGGCCGGAATTATATAATCAACATAACATCACTTAACATGATAATTTGTGGTGCTTAACCTTGGTGATGCACATGCGTTATAACTGAAGTAACAAATTGACACAAAAAGGAAATAAATAAAAAACAAAAAAATCAAATAGTTTGCAAATATGTATGTAAGGCTTACATATATGAATAAATGTAAACAGCATTGCAACGTGTCCTGGATAGCAATGAACTCTTATAACTAGCACACATAGACAGGGCAGATTTACAAACACACCATTAAATCGCAAGGCAGTGTAAGTACTGCCATCTGCATCTAAAGTTTATATTTACTTTGGTGATGCACATGCGTTATAAATAAACTGATAGTACAATTGAAGTAACAAATTGTCACAAACAGATAATAAGTAAAGAATGTCAAACAGTTTGTATATATTTGTGTAAAGCTTACAATACACAAGTTAAGGAAAACAGCATTGTGACGCACACTGGATAATAATGAACCCTTTAAAATCACAAATGACATATTTATCAGCACACGCTGAAATTGCAAGGTAATGTAAGTCCTGCTATCTATCGTCAGATAAGTGTATCAACTTCACGCTAACCACTTATCAAGTAAGAAAAAAAAAAAAAAAAACAGACTCCAGGATACCCTAATCCTTGATTTATATAGAGGTCTCTTTTTCTGAAAGAGTGGTATATATATATATATATATATATATATATATATATATATATATACATTGCCAAATTATTCAAAGCATAGACATTTTTGTATGACATAAGATGAATAAAATTATCTTTGTTTCTTCTAACAGTATATTAGAAACTTTCTCCTTAAACATGCTTATAAATTAAATTCCATTATAAAGTGAAATTCATCTTCAATAACACATCCCCTCGGTAAAAACAAAATATACATATACTCTGATCTCCATACGTGACCACAATCATCATGTCACTCATAAAAACCTTCCCGTTCCACGGCCATGCATCATAGACACGTTGATCTTTGTTTACTCTTTTAAACATTTATGCATTTCAGCACACATGTCACCAACTATAATTATTATTCCACTATTTTTTAACTGCTTCCTGGCTTTCCTTACAGAAAGCTTTTCATCGCTAGACATAAATTTGTGAATAATAGCTCTGTCTGAGTCGTGCCGGCGTGTCTCTCCCTTAAGTGCTACATCTATGTATATTTCTTCTACAATCACATTCAGTTTGTTTTGGAAAAGGGAAATGGCTTCTTTCCTTGTATCCTTACTTTTATCATTATCCAAGTGTCCTTTCTTGAACCTAGAATATTGCATATTGTTCACAGCATTAATTACTGCATCTCATGCCATGTTTTTCGGCTGTTCACATTCGTTTTTCAGTGCAATGTATTCCTCCTTTAAACTGTCTAAACATTCTCAATTTCACTTATTTTATTTTCAAGAGGCTTTACACATTTTTTCATTATAGTTTCCTCTATTTCTGTCACAATGGATTTACTGATCTCTGTCAAGATTTCCTTTTTGAAACCTTCTAATATTTCTAACATACGTTCCTCTGTGAGAGTACCCATTCTGTCCTCTATTACACTATCATCTAGGTTATGTGATGGCAAAATGTTTGGACTTCTTTTGACAAAACAGACTCTGATAAGGAGCTGGAAAGATCAGACCTGGTCCTTTTAAGCTCTTCCTTTGGCATATTTTACAAATTCATTTTGATCCTATAACAACACCATGTGAAACATATAACTGGTCAAAGCTGACCATGAAAATTCAAGCCACCATGTTATAACACAGAGCCTTCAGGTAACATAAAAAGCCTACCCTGGTGGGCATTTGCTGACCACTTGTGGTCAATGGTGAAAGAAAGCAACTATTGAAAACCCAATAACACAATGACCAAGTAATATTTTTCACCTTATTCCAATTTAAATTTGCAAATTTACCATACATATAATTCACATATAAGCCAAAATTGACAAATATCTTTTTTTAGAACCTGACGTTTAATTCTGTAAGTTTTTTTATGGAGTTTACTTGTCTTTATCCTGCCAAATTAATAAAAAAATCTCATCCCTCTCAGAGCACACCTCTTGTGTGCTTGAGTGCACAAAAGGGTCACAGTAGAGTTATATTAGATTTCGAACAAAAATCCAATAAAGAATACTGGAAATTAAATGAAGATATATTAAATAAAGCGGTATACATAGTAGGTCTAACAAGGGAAAAAGATACTTGGGATAAGGAATTTTGAAGTATTACAGGTAGCAAAGTCAAATGGGAACTATATAAATATAAAATTAGGCAATTTAGCATATCATACTGCAAGAAATTAGCTAAGAGAAAAAAGTTAGAGCAAGCGACTTTAAAACGCAGATCAATTAAATTGCAGGAAACTTTTGATGCTCAAGAATTACATCAGAATCAAGATTTAAAAGATTATTCGAGTTTAGTTAAAGAACAATTGGAAGACAGAGATAACCGCAAAACACAAGGATGTATACATAGATCTAAAATCAGGTAGTCTGAACATAGAGAAAATAATTCCAATTTTATTCTGAATTTTGAGAAATACAACAGTGGTTTAAAATAAAAAAATATTGACTCAAGTCAATAACAGAAGAGATGGTCACAGTTGGTGAAGAGAATAAAAAAAAGCAAAAGGGTTAATAATAACAACTTATTTGATCCATAACAATCAATCAAGACACAACATGAGACCATTAACTATTTAAATACAATAAAGCTATCTGTTTTATCTAAAATATATTCAGAAATTCTGGATAAACCAATTCCCATAGATTAATGCTAATTGACTCTAAAAACATTTGCAAATATAAAAGTTCAGGAAATGATGGTGTATCTGCTGAATTTTATAAAAAAAAGTGCAGTCCCTTTTGTGAGTAATAATGGTCGCATCATTCAACATATTCTTTGAAGTGGAACTGCTATCTTCACATAAAAAAAGGGCGATAACACTAGTTGATAAAAAAAGGACAGAACACTATTTAAATGATGAAGACCGGTATCACTTTAAATGTGATTTATAAAATTTTATCAAAATATCTTTAAGACTTAAAAAGATACTGCAGGAAACTATAGGTGTAAATGAAACTGGATTTATTTAAGGAAGACACACAGGAGAAAATATTAGAATAATGTCAGATATATTGTAATAAACAAAGATATATCTGACTTTTAAAAGGCTTTCAATTCCGTATGATGGCACTTCATGATATCTGTTTTGAAAAAAAAATAAATTTCCAATATTATTCATAAAATGAATTTAAACATTATATAACAATACATAAATCTTTACAATTATTATGATGTTACAGTTGAATATTTTATAGGAGAAAAAGAAGTGCGTCAACGAGATCCTCTTTCTCCATATACATGTGTATTAACCGCTGAGGTTAGGGCAGAATATGTAAGGTTTCAGGATAAATTTAGGGAATACAAGTTACGAATTCTGATTTTAAATAGCTCTAGTATGCCGACGATACAGTAGGAATTGTGCAGGATGTGAAGTCTCCTAAACATTGTTTAAGAGATTATTCAGGAATTTGGCTCCTTTAGTGGTTTAAAAATGAACTATGAGAAATGTGAGGGAATGTGAATAGGTCAGAATAGAAAAAATATAGAGGAACCATTCGGAATTCAATGGCCTCAGGATCCTATAACATTATTGGGAGTCCATATTTCATATGATAAATAGAAGCACATTTTTTTTTCTCAGAAATGAAAACTGTTCAAAATAACTTAGATATGTGGAGTCAGAGAGGATTAACAATGTTAGGAAAAAATCAGATTGCTAAAACATTCCTTTTTTTTCCAGATTTCAATATTCCATTGCTTATGTAAGTGAGCCGGCTGGCTTTTCTAAAATTATATATGAACTCCTTTTTTAGCTTGATATAGAGCAAGGTCACAGAAAGGATTAAGAGATCTAAATAAGTACAAGAGGTTAAAAACGGAGGGCTAAATGCCCCATACTTATATTCAATAATATATGCTCATAGGATATCTTTGATAAAAAGGTATTTAAAAACAGGAATATGGCCATAGAAAGTCCATGTAAACACTAGGGTCAGTGTGTCCAAATGTAGATGTGTTCCTGCTCCGCAATATAGAACCAAAGATTACAAACTCATGGAGTATTCAAGATTTTTATAAAGAAATCTTAACGAGTTACACTTCATTACGAAGAAAATATTTTGACCATATTTCTCTTAAGCAGCAAATTATTTGGAATAACAAATTGATTAAAATAAATGACATTTCCATGGATTGGAAACAGTTTTCACTAAAAGGAATTAATATTGGTCGGGGTTTATTTGACCATACAGGAACAGTTCAACCCTTCTCCTAAGAAAAGCCTCTCAGGTATAGAATTTTTAAAATTGTATGCGTTTAAATTGTAGATAGGTTTAAAAATGCTAGCATGCAGCATAAACAGATTGTGGATCCATTTTCCTTTTCTTTCTATATTGGTGAAATTAAGAATATAGTAGTCTCATCTACTAAACCAAGATATTTGTGTCTTCTTAATACCATATTGTATGAAGGTACTGTTTTACCGAAAGTAGCAAGATATGTTCCAGAGGTAGAAGTAGATCCACAAGGAACTTGCATACTTCCTTTTAAAAGATTATAGATATAAAATCTGGAGTATTTCAGTAAAATTTGTTGAATGAGTGATTAGTTTAAAACTATAGGTTATACAAATGGAAGATTAAACAATTTCAATCTTTGTACATACTGTATGTTCCTAGAATTTGCTACATTTATTCTGGACTTATCATAAAGTCATAAAGAAATTGTGGATATATATTTGAGAAATGGTGTAAACAAAACAAGATTATAATCGATATATATGTTTCCACTGTCCTGTATGGAGAGGTAGATTCTTCAGTTATAGGAAATTTAATTGTGTTGATTGTGATTCATTACATATACCATGCCAGAAGAAGCGAAGAAAGTCTATCACCTCAAAAGGCATGTAATGAACTATGGAAATATGTTTGGGTAGAATATAAGTTAGAGAACAAAATGAAAAGGTATCAAATTTCACGATAGATAGGGAGATAATATTTATGGAAGAGACATAAATAATTATATATATGTTGGTTTTTCTTAAAAAAAACGAAATGAAATAAAAATTAAGGGAACAATACTTTTTAATATATGTCATATATGTGTTTATATGCACCAAACAAAAATATGTTGAGGCACATGGTTAATTGTGGTCTACTATGTAGATTATTTTGTTTGTATTAACCACCTAATTATATAGGAGGGAATGAATAATTTGACAGAAAAGTAATAAATATCATAAGGTAAGATTGCATGGTTTATATGTAGATGTATCGTTGAAAAAATACATACATATACAGTGTATTATGTTTGTAATATTTAATGTATTAACTGTGCTACTTATGTGATTTAATATGTAATATAACATGTAATTTGTTTATGAGAGAGAGAGAGAGAGAGAGAGAGAGAGAGAGAGAGAGAGAGAGAAAGAGAGAGAAGAAACATAGTAATGGAATAGAAGTTGAAGAAGAGAGAAAGGAATAAAGATAGATGTTACTGGTGGAGAGAGAGAGAGAGAGAGAGAGAGTCATCAGGTCCCGTTTATATGTTTATATATATATATTTCTATTTTCGTATCTCATCTCCTATTTCCCAGATTGATTCTCTGCACTATTTCTTAGCCATCACACAATCAAGAAATATGTCGACACGGAATCAGTGATTATTTCGACCCTCGCGAAAGTCTAAGAGTTTATCGCCGATCATACAGCGCATCGGTTCTACGCAAACATATAATTTTGGTTGGAAGACTTGTATACATTGGAACAATACATTTGCCAAGAGACTCTTAATTGCGACGTATCAGCTGTACAAGCCGTGCAAACATCGTATAAGACACCTTGCATCACCTGCTGTTTGTCGATAGTATGGTGCAACGACTTGATATATTTTGTGAATAATTAATTTTATAAAACAGTATTACTGCTCAAGATTATATAGAATCACAAAAGATGTACCCCCGAATACGCAAATAATCAATCAAAAATATATTCTTGATGTACACCAGCTATTAGCAATCAAAACCACAAAGAACAAAGCACCCTAGGGCCCCTTGGATGTTCAATCTTGTCGCCATTTTTGTGTGTGCGGATGGGAGAAAACTGTGTGACGTGTTCACTAACTCTAAAATGCCAAAATGTGTTATTCAGGTGCATTCCTATGCTTATGCTATTTGGCTGTTGCCAGTGGATCTTCACAACTTAATTAAACGATGTGTTTCCTTAAAAAAAGTGTTTTCATTTCATGCGGGAGGGGTTATAATATTTACAGGATATAACTAAGTAAAAAATATGATTTTTAGCTCTTGCAATTATCCTTTTTTCATATGATCAAATGCTCTTTTTCATACTAGCAGAATGAGAGAAAATGAGAGATAAAGAGAGAACGATAGAGAGAAAGAAGGAATGTATTAGTTGAAGAAGGTATTTAGGAAGAAAGATGAATGTTACTGGTGAAATGAAGGAGAGAAAGAGAGTAAGATTGAAGGAGAGAAACAAAGGTCCCATTGGTACTATTAGTTTATAGTTTAAACATGTGACCGTGAATGCCATCAACTTATAAAGTCAGAATGAAAATGTGAGAGAAAGAGAGAGTGAAGGAAAGAAAAGGAGAGACGGAGAAAAGGAAAGAGAAAGAAGGAAGAAGAGAAAGAAAGAAAGAGAGGGAGCGATTACACGAGAAAAAGACAGAAAGAGGGAGAGTAAAGGAAAGAAGGAAGGAAAAAAGAGAAAAAAAGAGGAAAAGGAGAGAGAAATTAAAAGGACAGGGAAAGAAAGAAAGAGAGAGAGAGAAAAAAAGAAAGAGATAAAGAGAGAATGACAAATGAGGAAAATTTAAAAGAAAGAAAGATAAAGATAGGGTAAGGTAAGTCAAGAAATACTTCAGAGCATACAAAGGATCAAATGATCAACGCTTTGATGTGTTGGAAATCACTATAGGTTCCAGTCAGTACCGTAACTCAGCATCGTGGAGTTCATGCATGAACAAAGTTTCTTCTCAATATTTAAAAATAATTTTATATAACGACGTATGAAACGTCCTTTTTCATAATTTTATGTGAGAAAAGAGAAGACTGAAAATGTACAAGAAAACCTTTCTTAACATTTTATACATAGATATTTAATACAAAGTGGTGCAATGAAATTCTATAAGTGTAATATATATATATATATATATATATATATATATATATTTATATATAACAGCAAAACAATACGTTCATGGAAAACAATATTTAAAAAGATATACACTAATATAGATAGAAACACAAAAACAATACCGGAACATATATACACAAGAAAGTACTAATAGTTAAAATATTAACGATGAACCAATAAAAAACATCCTTGCGTATGTTAATCCACAATCTTCTATTGCTGTCTCATGTCAGATGGACCCCATCCCGCACTACCCCCTCTAACCTAATATTTTAGAGTTTTTCATATTATCGAAAAAAATATTTCCTTCAGTATGGACATATGACGTATGATTAGTTTATTCTAAATGATATGATATGACAGCCGAGACTACTTTCTTAAATATATATATATATATATATACTTACATATTAATAAATATATTTAAATCTTTATAAATATATAAACAATAGACGGGGTTAGGCACTTTCCATTGAGAGGGCAGTCAGATTTGTCACGGCAGTTGCATAGCCTTTGCATATATATATATATATATATATTAGGAATAAGTGCCAAATGATTAAATGGAGATGGATTGGATTCATTATAATGCAGATTGCTTGTTTGTGTTCCTCAATCGTAGCCTAATGTCAAGCTTGTCGGGTCTGTAAATGTCTACGAATTGGTCATACACGACCAAACGAATACGATATAGTGTCAATTGAATACATCCATTAATAATTACTTTTTCGTAACATACAAGTCAGATTGTGCGGGTTGTGTCACAGAATCAAATTAAATGAATTCTGAACGTAAAACTATAAAAATGTTCTACATAACACAAATAAAATTCCGTAATGTAACACAAATAAAAAAAAAACGAACGTATATAAGAAAAACTTCTGAACGTTATTCGCACACACACAAAATTGGGAGTGAAAAACGTATAACTGCTGAACTTTAGGAAAAATAAAATAAAGAAAAATAAAATTGCTGAATACAAGACAAATAAATGACACTAAATGTTCGGATCGGTTATGTCGACAAGGAAAGGTCGGACTTGTAACATTTGACATGATCAAAAGCAATAAAAGCTATCTAAATATAAGAGGCGAGGCGTAATGCGCATGCACGAGGAAATGGTTTATTCCGCCATTTACAAATATTATGAATTCAAATGAAAATTTAATTATTTGGTTTATCTAACACTGTCGGGTCATTTCAGGTCAATCTGAACGGACCATTCACGGATAGGCATTCTGCAGGAAGCCTAAAATATATAACGGGAGTGCTATTTTGCCAGTAGCATGAATGTCCTGTTTCAATGTGTATAATTTACCTACATGCAACGACACATGGTGACATATGTATCTGCACATATAAACACATAGCATGAGAATTTGACGCAGAAGATCACAGCCAAGGGTCGAAAGTGGTACACAACATAATAGAAAGTCAACGAAGGGAACCGAGGCATAGGAACCCTACCCCTTCTGACAAATTCACAGGTCCATTAGGGTCCCGGTTGATGAACTTCTAGCCGAGGGCACCAAAGTGTTACAACAACACATTCTGAGTGGAGAAGCGTATTAATATATTTTTCATATACAAAGCAAGGTTGTGTTTTCTGAGGCTGGTCACCATGGTAGCACGGGCAGTGATCTCAGCGTTGTGGCTCACGGTAATCCTGCAACCAACCTGCGGTAGGTGTCCCCGTTAACATATGATTTTCACACAGACACATGCACACACACCCTTACACACACACCTACAAACCCTCACCCACACACTCAGAGCACATCTGCCGGGCGGGCGGGCCATTCTGACCTGTGGTTTTGGTCTCTTCGGCGGGCCGAAGCCTCCTCCAGCGCAGGAGAGTGGCGGGAATTCCGTTGACTGGCAGCTGGTGATTTCTGCTAAACGACAGTTGCGGAAGGACAATAAAATGTGACATGACATAAAACGAGTTGTATTTGAGAGATTTGCGTGGTTGCGGGCGTGGGAATGAGACGAATGAAGGACGGAGGAAGGCAATCTAGAGGAAAGAGGGAATTTATGTCACAGAAATATATATTTATTTTGCCAAAAATATTGTGTGTTCTCTTGAATGAAAAAAAAAATATATGCAGGCTTGAGAACAATGTACGATGGCTGATTTTAGGACCCAGAAAAAAATATCTATCTTGAGATCTCGAGATAATCGACATAAAATTTTGCAAAAAATAAATCAGGAAGCAAAAAAAAAAAATTTTCTTTTCCCACCTCATAGCTGCAATAATGCTGACACGCCAATGGTTCTGCTGTCGTTCAGTCAGGGTTTACACCATGTTACATGTATCTGTTTATTATGCACCTGGCTTTCTGATACGTGTTAGGTGCAAGCCCTGGGCCCCTGCTATGGGAACCGTATTGGCTGAACTCTGGCTTGCAGAGACACAGCGCTCGTTGTATTCTAGTATTTTGGGTCTGTTCATGCGCTATGGGCGCGTGTGTATTGTTGTGTTCTTTGGAATGATCGTGAATATGGAAATTTTTGGGCTTCGGGTGAAAAAGGTATGAATAGGGGCTGTGTTTTGAGCCGACAGAGAGAAAAATACCAGCGAACACGGAAGAATGTGACTCTCTCGTCAGTGTTTTTTGGGACCTTTACGATAATTGCAGAACTTACAGATCTTCAACGGATTTATACACACTTTATATACGTATTGTCTTCAGTTTGTCTTTGGGATTATTATCAGAACTTCACTTTTGGATAAGAACAGATTGTTTTCGAGTTTAAATCGGACTATTCTCTGGGAAGATTTATTTGAACTATTAACGTGGATTATTTGTGTTAAAGGACTCTTGTTGAGCTGTCACAGTGATGGTATCAAGAAATCAAAGCCTAGGATCCGGACACTGTGGTGATGTAAAATTTTTATTATTGTTATACTGTGTAATTGTGTTGATTTAGTGTATTGTAATGTAACGATTGTTCTAAGAATAAACTATAATTATTTGTTAACAAAAAAACACTGACTTCTTTATTCATTCTCCTAGACATTTCACGCTGCCTAGTGTTGCGGAATCTGATTTTTTTTCATCTCCGTAACAAAATTTATGCTCCTACTTACAGTGTGCTTATTATTCTTTTTTTTCATTTTACTTTGTTCAGATTTTTATTAGACTTTGCAATCTCACAAGCCATGCTACAGAGCATCTTTGACAGAGCACGAGGGTCTGTTTCACAGATGCTCTGTAACAAAGCACCCGGCTCTGTTACAAAGCCTCTGAAACTCCGTTTCGTGCCGGCAGCCTATTTAACAAGAAAAAAGCCGTTTCAGGGAAGTCTGGACTCTGCTGCTTTGACAGAGCATCCCGGCAGATCACGGTGCTCTGAACAGATGCTCTGCTACAGGGCGTTTCGCTACTCCCGTTTTGGCCCGGCGGTCAATTTAACTAAGGGCACATAGACAACTGCTCTTTGACAACTTGTGCACTTACACAACTGTTGGTAGACCACAACTGAACATAGAAAACTTCCATTGGACAACAATTGCATATAGATAACCGCCATTAGACAACAATTACTCAAAGACAACTGCTCTTAGACCACTTGTGCAAGTAGACAACTTTAATTGGACAATAACTGCACATAGACAACCGCTATTAGACAAAAATGCACATAGACAGCTGCTCTAATAAAGAACTATCTAATAAAAAAACTATCACCTTCTGCTAACCAATACACTCATTCAATCCCAACTGTTACAGTTGTATGAAAGTTAAACTCTCATAAAATTTTTGATGAATTCTCCGCGAATTCTCCAGTTCTCCGCGTTTTAGACAAACCCATATAGCTACATGTATTAAATAATGACAAAAATTGGCATAACATTTTATGGATACCCGCAAAATTACTGGTTTCTGGGCCATCTCAGCCCACTGGTAGGATAATATGGATTCCCGACAATATTTTAATGACCGTTTCCTAAGCTTGAACGGGTTATTAAGGTCCCTGTGATTTTCTTTTAAATTGCAATTTCCAAGATATTTGCGTCACAAAATGGCCCTATCATTCATTCATTCATTAATTCTCCAGCGTTCCGGGTATACAAAAAGCCTGTTCCATGCCGATTCAAGCTAGGATTGATTTCTTTGGGGTCCAAACAAATCAACTATTGTGTTGGGATTTCCACGTTTCCTCTAAAATATCCATCACGCCCGTGTCAGAATGCACCGTCACATTCACAAACGTGTGGCAGGTGGGATAAACATTGACAGTACCCCGTCATACACGGAGAAAATAAATATCACCCACGACGAAACTAAGGCCTCAGAAATGTTTAGTTGTTTACTTACAACTTCAGACTCCTTAAAAAACCGGGCTTTCCTTTTTTTTAACAAAACAAATCGATATTTTCTTACATTTAAAAAAAAATTCACATAACAGATATAGAATGGGACATTATAGTCAATGCCCCCTGATGGGCAGAACCTCTTGGAATTTTACAATTCCAGGAGTCAGGCTGACCGGCCGCCTTGTTTCTGTAAGACGGCCCTTATTTAAGCCCTCATCAGGCTTAAAGGATGCCTTCAGGCTGCCTGACTTTTCCAGAAATGAAAGGTCGCGTCTCCGTTAACCAGAGGTAAGGTCTCGTTCTTGACACGAACGCGGCTTCGCTTGCATTTCAGCATTGTGGACGTTTAACTTCAGTTGGACTTGTATTAATTTTATTTCTGTCAGCAAACGGATTGTCTTGTGTTGGATAGCTACAAAAAATAACAGGAGATATTGTATATTATTTTTAT
The DNA here is from genome assembly GCA_026874595.1 of Sipunculus nudus. NCBI lineage: Eukaryota > Metazoa > Annelida > Sipuncula > Golfingiida > Sipunculidae > Sipunculus > Sipunculus nudus. The sequence goes on from CM049317.1 coordinate 16,038,686, forward strand.
TTGTAAAATAAATATATCCAATTTTTAATATTCACAGAAATACTACATTTCCTTTGCTATTGCATTGTCTCTTCATAGAAAGGAAAATAAAACACTTTTTTTTCTGGTTTAATAACTTGCACACACAGACACACACACACACCCAAACATACACTCACACGGTTGTGGAACATGCAGGGAAGGTTCAATAATATTCGAGACAATCTGTTAGGCAAATTAAGAAAAAATAAAACCTGGGCAAATAATATGCATCGTTTGTAATGATAATCCAGTTTAAGATGACATATAGTCTATATATTTTTATGCAAAATATATGATGAAATCAGGGAGGAACATTTATATTTTTGACAGTGAAGCTACGTTGTTTGGATTATGTCTGATCTCTTTGGACATGTAAGATCTAATACTGTTTATATTATCAATGCTTTGCCTTTCAAGTGGCCTTCGTATAAGGTTCCCAATATTCACTAAGGTTTAAGTATGGCGGTACCTTTTTTTTTGCGATTAGCGCGAATTTTATACCCTCTCAAACAAAAAAAATCAAACATAGAAAGTCTGCTGGTATATGTCTTAAATAGTTCACATTATCTTAAAAGGTTCATGTGTCATTATTTGGCTATTTTTTCACATTTACACACAAATCGCTTAAAACAAAATTTGCGGAGGGCGGACAAATTTAAGCAGTTCCCAAACAATCCTTAAATTGACGAACATGCATTACATATTTGCGGATGGCGCTTTAAAAAAGTACTATTTCATATGTGAAGTAGTATAGAAAAAGCAAAACAAAAGAAAGTTAAACATGTTCGGCCGCTGATTGATATTATTTATACATTTTCTAACACATTTTGAGAGCTTTCTTGGGGGAAATACACAGTTAAGAATTTTTAAACTAGTTTCTCCCACATTGTCTTTTGACCCGCCATGATGTGTAGAACCATATGATGATGATGATAATAATAATAATAATAATAATAATAATAATAATTTAATTAATAATTTATATTAATTATTTGTTTGTAAAGCGTAAAATCCATGATAAAACTCGCACTAAAACGCTGTTAGATCACTAGAATTTCATTGACAATCATTTTACATACTATGACGAGAATATGAAATTAAAGCCATTGGCTAAAATGTTACATTCATAAGGTTTCGATATTAAATGATACATCTGTAAAACAATATAACGATAACTTATTACAGATATAAAAAAATTCAACTGAAAGCTTCAAACAAATCAATATCAAAACGTAAAAATCTCTTTAGAAAATGACTAGGAGTAAAATAATACCATGAACAAATATGTTTAGTTAACCTTAAAATTCTGAGAGACTTTTGGTTTCCCTTAGAGTATCTGCATGGTAGGTCATTTCACAGTGGCTGGCCAACAACACTGAATGCCCGATTTTGAACGACTTGTTAAAGGGTGTGGTCAGTAAGGTTTTAGCTACTGAACAAGGACTTACTGATGGAGTGTAAAAGTAAATAATATGAGCTCTTGCAGGTAAAGAGGACCTAAATGAACCATTGAATGATACACAAGAACTAGCAAATTTTCAAATGTTACCCTCTACACAACGGTCAACCAATGCAGAAAGCATTCTCTACGACCTCCACCAAGGAGGTTATGTTTTTGCCGGCATTCGTTTGTTTGTCTGTCTGTCTGTTAGCAACAGTATTCGAAAAGTTATTAACGGATATTGATGAATTTTCATAACAGTTCGTCAATAAACAAGAGATATGATTGAATTTTTCGGGTGATCCGGATCACCAAATGCTGCATTTCGGACAATGCAATATGGCGGAGGTCTGCGCTCTCTGAGATTACAGAATTGTTTACATGTCATGTGATCATACAATGGTTCGGGTGATATAGTTCACTTTCCTAATTTTGTTTGCAGGGAAGTCAGTCACGAACCCATTATCAAAAGACGACGTCGACTTCCTACATGAAGTTTTGGACACAATCATGAGACACGACATCGAATCACTGTCAGAGTTTATGAAACATAACGCTCAAAGGACAGACACCTCAGAAGATGATAACCTTTCCAAACTCCAAACCGAGCTGAACGAGATTGAGCATAGGTTAGAGGAAGAAATCGCTCATGCTGACGTCAGTGATCCCAATGAGAATGCACTTAATGACCCCAGGTATATGGGTTTGCCAGGGGATAAATCTTCAAACACTAAAGATAAAACCAACACAGGAAATGAAATTCTTCCAGCGCGAGACAAAGGGATGGAAGGTCATGGTTCCGATGCTGGTGGCAAGGTCGTTCCTCAAAACGGACCGTTAACTGAAGATGATGTCAAGTTTACCCTCTACGTCAGGTAATTTAAGTAAAACAAATATTTGATTTTTAGTATGACCATTGTTTCCTGTTGAATTACCGATACATTTATAATTATGTTTATATATGCCTACAGTTGGCATTCATAATTCCATTCAGTAACTCTAATTCATTACTTTATTTTAATTTGTGTACCAAAACCAGGTGACATATCATTTAATTAAAAAAAAATTATAGGGAAAGATTTTGGTTTTTATTATTTTGTTAAATTAAATGGGATAAACAGTAATAAGATATACAATGGAGAAAGACCGACTGTATTATGATATAATTTTTTTCGCCGTTGGTTGATATGTTTATCAGTAATTCTATAAAAAAAAGTTGTGGACGGAATTTAATAAATATTGTGTAGGCTAAGGGGAACAAATTAATTCTTTTTGGGGATCATCTGGATAACTATGATATGTGTGAACAGGCATGGTTTTGTGTTAAGGACTTCATGTAAAAGGTATGTTTTATAGGCATGCGCATGTGTAATGTAAACAGCACTGATTTCACTGAACAAAAAGTGATAAAAGTGGCCTCGGCCGTCACACAATCCAAAATTGGAACAGGTTCGTTTTAATATATACGACCTCTGGCCTAAAGGGTGATTAGGAGAGCTTCAGGTCAGGAACCTGTAACGTCACTCTAATATTGTTCATATGCTGTCATCCGTGATGGTTTACCATTAAAAGGTAATATGTTAAATGCTGCTCTTACCGCAGGTATACAGGTGTGACGTCATACAAATTACGCACTGCGGTTGAGATCGGCGCATCTGGTTTTAACCCTGAGAGCGAGACAAGAATTTTGATTCACGGATACGGGGCCAACGGGTCAGACCCGTACCTGCTCAGAATGAAAGACGCTCTCCTCGCGCACGTCAGTAAAAACACACACACACCTTCACACACACGCACACCCACATACATTACTGTTTTTGTCTGTGTGACACATTTCAAATGTATAACAAAAAAGTGAAATCTGCTAAAAAATGGGTGGGCGAATATATACCCCATCCCTCTCCTCTATTGACGCACCTGTGTTCTCATATGTTTCTACCCCAAGACTCGCAAATATTTTATTATTCTAGGGAATCGCCAGGCTCTAATTTTTACAGATCAAATTTTATTTTCATGTGAATGAAATGGATTTAACTTTTTATCAATAAGTACAGTTTTACGATTGTCATACAATCTGGTGTTCTTTCTGTTAATTTCCACAATTTTCAATTTTCAAATATCTCGACAGGTAAACGTAGAAACTAGACGACCATAGGTCGAGTAATTGCCGGAAATAGGACAATTTTCTTTCAATTGTATGACTTTTAAAGCGATATCCCTGACGTTGTGGCCTGTAGAGTGAGATATGTCGGACAAAAAAACAAGCGAACAGACAAAGCTGACATCAGCAGACGAACAGACGGACATATTGACAGACTGACATAACCTGCTTGACTGGTGATTTGACAGACTGACATAACCTGCTTGACTGGTGATTTGACATCTTTATGTTGAAAGCATGGACGAATAAAATGAGCTTTAGTGAGAGCTGGTGGAAGATTTTTGACAAGATTATGAGAAAATAACCGTGACCGTGACTTTGACCTTTGACCGATCTTGACAAAAATAGACGGGTAAGAATTTTGGCTTGCAGGGAGAGAACAAAAGGATACGAGACTTCGGTTTTTTATTAACTGTATCTTTCAGAGCATTCGCTTGAGAATTTTTGGCTTGCAGACAGAACAGTTCGATACGAGACTTGGTATGATGTCGAGTAAAACTTATTCAGTGCTTCCTGCTTCCTAGACCTTTCTAGCTTTATAAGTGGCAAAGTTAGACAATCAGACCCCATATTTTCAAATATCATGATTTTTCTCAAAATAATGCCTTACCATGGTAACAACAAATTGAACCAGCTACATACCAGAAAAAAAGCCATGGAATGTAAAATAAATGAGCTACATTTTATGAAGCTTAGTTTTATACTTTTTGAGATACGGTAAAAAAATATATATATATCAGTTATATAACTTTGCGAGCGGTTGGTTGAAAAATGTGACCTGTAGAGCTAGGAAAGGCAGACAAAAATTCAGTGAGACAAATATACTGAACTGACGAACATGCTTTCCGAAATCTTTGAAGTCTACTTCGCATGAATATGGCATTTTCAACCCCTCATCCTACCATAATTTATATATCTGAATATATAATATCTTTATATAGCAGTATTTCCTGTGTTAAAAATTCACAAGTAAACACTTTCGCAGGTAACATGTCGCGTTTGCCATATTAATCCCAGAGGTACCAATAACTCTGTATTTGCATTCTAGTTGAATTTTCAAATGCCGATGCAAACGTCAGGTTAGTTCATAAAATACTCCATTTCTATTTCAGAAACTGAAGCATAAATGTTTAAATACAATATTTAAGTTACTTGATGATTCTTATATGAATGTAAACCTGTTTGCTAAGATATAAGTTAGATCAGACTACTGTTTTCGTAACACATTCAAATGGGAATGCATATCTTTGCCCTTCAGCTGATTTCTTTTTTTTTATCGCATTTGCTTTCTAAAGTGATAAGATTTTATTTCATTTGAATTATTTGAAACATTTTCATTTAAGCATGTCAAGTGGCATTTGAACTGAATCTCGATACAGAGTTCACATTATATATTTATTTGCAAATGGATACTCGATTAAATAAATTAAATAAATTAAATAAATTAATTAAATAAAATAAATTAAGTAAATTAAATAAATTACATAAATAAAATAAATAAATTAAAATATCATTTCTTAAAGGCTGACATGAACGTGTTCCTCGTTGACTGGAAGGAGGGCGCCAGTAAGGAATACAAGATATCAGCAGCCAACACAGACATTGTCGGAGCTGCGGTTGCCAGATTCATTCAAACCCTAGAAGACCAGACTCTGACGTCACGTACACTCTTTCATCTGATTGGTCATAGCTTAGGCGGTCACGTGTCTGCTGCAGCGGGAAAGAGGCTCCAGAGTCCAAAATTAGGAAGAATTTCAGGTAGAAAAAAAAAATCATCTTTTTACTCTAGCTTTACCACACCGCTCCCACTAAGACACGAAACTCAGAATAGCTTCGTAAAAACTCGCACTTATTTGCATTTAATTCATTTGTAATATTCTCGTAACATCAAGGCATCTGGTATTGATTCTGAGCAAACCTGTAAATAACTCCGCAAGTAGCAAATTCGCGTCAATTTTAAATGAACTAATTTTTTTTTTCTATAAACGGGTGAGTTCGGGTGAATCCGAGTGTGCTGCGAATGGTACCGAGCAGAGTACTAACTGTACAAATTTTAGACCGTGTCACACTGTCACGTGTTTGGCTTACGAGTAATGGCGGGTTACAACCCACACCAACTCGTCAGATGTCGTGTTAAACTCGAACCCATGTCTTTGCATGTCACAAATACTCGCTATGCAGCGGCGAGAAATTTAAACTGTTCAAAATTCACAAGCGAGTTTTCGTCTCGTGCACATGTCGAACGCATGTCGGAGGCGTGTCGCCAAAACTCGAACACATGGTAGACATGCCGTCGATTGTCGCCGATTCTCGCCGTGGAAAAAATGGCCGGGTACGCTACGAGTTTAGCTGCAAATTTGAGAGACATGGACACGATCCCTGCTCGACATGCAGTGAGATCGCATGACTTCTTTTCAATACTCGTACCAGTTTGTAAGTTTTCCGTTCTACATGCCCTCGACATTGTTCCGAGTTGGTGCGAGATGTGGCTACACTATAAAAGGTATATTTTGACATTCTCTACTCCAGAAAATTCCAACATGGATGAGCTCCTGGACAGGAAGATAAGTTATGACGGTGATGTTTTCACCAACCAGAAAAGCTTGAGACGGGTCCGAAAGTGCGGAACCTTCATATTTTATTCCCAAATCACCAAATGTCGGCCTCACTCGTACAGTACTCTTATTTCGACCGTCATAATTCGTCATAAACTGGTGCATATGTTTCCGTAACTCGTCTTGAATCGCCTATATTCGTACGTTGTCGTAGAAGAGTCTTCAGTTTTTGTGAAGGTGTCGTACATAGACCGTACAGATGTCGATTAAACCCGTGCTAAATAGACGATTATCGTACTAGTGTCGTATCATTGTGGAATAGAAGTCGAGCAGGAGTTTAACTTCTGACTCCATCATCAAAAACCATGGCAAACTCGTGGTATGACGCAGTCTTAACTCGTGACAGTATGACATGGCCTTTAGTACGAGGTTGTGCGATTTTAGTACGAGGTTGTACGGGTTAAGTATGAGGTTGTAAGAAGTTGTACGAGTTTAGTACGAGGTTGTGCGAGTTGAGTACGAGATTGTTCGAGTTGAGAACGAGGTTGTACGAGTTTATAACGAGGTTGTACGAGTTTAACACGAGGTTTTGCGAGTTTCGTACTAAGTTGTGCAAATTTTGTAGGGGCAAGAACGAAGTACCAAAGACTTCAGAGTAGAACTACCATGTTTGACAGAATTACCTGACCACATGGCTTCTGAATATCTCTCGTTCAGGAAGAACCACTTCTATTGTCATTCCTATTGTAGTCAACTCGTCATTGTTGACATAAAGTGATTACCCCGTCTGAGTATGCAATAGCGCCGCTTTCGAACAAGGCCTTTTCGGCATATTTCGGCCACAATCAATCGAGAAATGTACGAGTCCACTACGAGTTTACACGAGCCTACTACAGGCTTACTGAGTTTGTTACGAGTTTGCTACGAGCCATTACGAGTTCACACGATATTACTACGAGCTTGCTGAGTAAGTTAAGAGTTGAGCTACGAGTCAGTTCGAGTTTACACGATAATCACTAAGAGCCAATAGTTAGTCCGGAGCAAAACTGATAACTTACTCGCCACAGTATGGGAAGCAGAAGTAGTTGTATGCTTTGGTCAGCAGCCCTTGACTAATCCTGCTAGCACAAAACATCCATACAAAACCGGGGGATATTATAACCTCCATGGTAGCGGTATTGAATAATATATTTTATGATACGTTGATTTCATCATTGTTTTCACTGCTTAACCACTTTGGTGACCCCCCCCCCCCCCCCCAACACACACAAATAATTTCAATGGCACCAAATCTATTGAAACAATGAATATACAAATAACGTTCGAAATTAGCAATAACCAAAATTAATTTTGAGGTCATAAAAACTTTTATCTAAAAATATTTTATTTGTTCTGTGAAAAGAGATATGGAGAACTCAGGCTTATTCTGTACGAGGTGTACGTTTGCAATGATTTACCGTAAACAACAGCTAATCCCTGTATTTTCATACATTCCGCTAGGTGGCCTATTGGACAAATATAGGACAGTGTTATTACCATATATGTATTTATATTTACAATGATTGCATGGTCATTTTTTTCTTTCGACAGGACTGGACGTGCCTGATTATGGATTCAAATCAAATGACCCTGACAACATGCTTGATCCGACTGATGCAGAGTTTGTTGATGAGACCCACACGCACGTGTCTATATCGGTCAAAGGTCATGTTGATTTTTACCCCAACGGAGGGCTGAAGCAGCCATATTGTGCCAACGGACTCATGCAGAAACTCAGCGCAACATTAGCTAAATCTTTGAGTGGACAGTCAGAAGGTTTGTTTAGCGATCTTTAATCTTAAACACCGGTGCTATTTCTAAAAGTTTCTGTCGACTCTTTTCGAACCGGCCGACCAAATACTAATTACAAAAGTGTACTCTTTGGGAACCGACCCTTCCAAAATCTGGATATTTGAATTATGAAATATCATTGACAAAAATATTGAGTTTGCTCAAAACTGAAATCACGGGAATAGACTGAAGCAATTTACATGCACTCCCACGAAAGCTTCAAATTCTTGACGCAGAGAGCATTCAGCAGCTCTCTAACTGATTTTGGCAACGCAATAGTCAGCCAAGATGAAGGCTTTCAAACTTTGCAAAAAATAAAAACATTCCGTTTCGAAATTTATAAACAAACCGGTTACTGAGACTCAGGGGTAGAGCACAGCACTCAAAGCGGGTCACGAGTTCGAATCTAAGCCGAGGCGGTGAGATTTTTCACGGTTGGTCCCACCCAGGGTGAGCGCTCTGCTGGCTTAATGGGCAGGCCATGCCCAACGGCTGTGTTTCCCTCCAAAACGAGCACGCCATTCGGGGGTTCCTCAGTGATATGACCCAGCTATCGGGACGATTACGCACTCAGAGCCCGCTGGTGCAGTGTTCACCGGGCCTAGTTAACACCTCGATATAAAAATGAAAGAATGCGTGTGATACTGCCCTTGTCACATAGTCCGAAACGGGAACGGGATTCTGCAGATCAAATATTTTGTTAGCATTGAGCCGGTTACCTAACACAATAAGAAAATATTATATAAAAAGTTTTTTACGAGTAGAGTTGCATAGGTATGTTCATATAGGTCTGCGTGACATCCAGTTGCATCGATGTAGAGCCCTTCGTTTTTTCTTCTGCTGAAATCTCAAAATACCATGGGTAAATAAACAGAAACACGTTATTATCTTACATAGGGTCTGTTGACGGAGTCCCATTACTGTTAATAGCTCAGCTGATCATAGGTCATCTAAGCTTTAGCAAACAGCCTTTGTCCGTCGTACGTCTGTCTGTTCGTCCGTCTGTCCGTCCGCCCGGTAACAAGACACAAATCGTAACCGTTTGACCTAGAAATTTCTAACTGTACACCATGGGCATTCCCAAAAAAAATCTCCTTGCATTCCATAAAGTAGGTCACTGTGAACAATATTGTGCGAGTTACGCGCGTTTTTGTGTGTTTTAGCACCTAGAAAATCAGATTTGTGTTAATGTCTTGGGCTGATAAAAAAATTGCACTCAGCCCTTAATCTAAAACATTGTGCATCAAATGCATAAAACATTGATACCATGTAAACAATCGGAAAGTTTTAACATTTTCAGCTGTTGGTTTAATGAATCCATACTTTAGATAATATATCTCAATAATAATTGCAAGGATCTCAATGAATTTTGGAAAGCATTTTGATCATGGAAAGCCCTTTCAACAGCGGAAGTCTGGATGTGCCAGCTGCATTTTCCCTATTTTAACACATTCCTTTATTTTAATCTTGCTCGAAATTAAATTACGGCTAGCCAGTTGCTAACAAGGCACAAACTGTATCCGCTTGATCTAGAAACATCTTACTTATATCCAGGTAGGTCCTTGGTAAATCTCTGTGCATCCAAAAATTAGGCCACTGTGACCTATATTTTTTCAGTCATGCGTGTTTTGGTATTTTTTCAGCACTCTAAAATTTTAACATTACAGACTGTTCAAGTCAGCTGACCGTTATTGCCCATGGGTCAATTGTTTACAAGTGTTACCTAGCTGTCAGGCAAGCTATTCCTAGTACCTGAAAGTTACTCTAAATATCGTATACATTAAATGCATAAAACCTGCTACTTTCAGCTACAATAATTATTTTCACATTTAAGTTAATTTAATGGAGTAATCGATAGCACTAGAGATCAGATGTTCAAGGCACTACTTGATTGAGAATACCCTTAAACTATCCACCTAGTCCCACCCCCACCCCCCCAGTTTCACTTTTTGTTTCATTTTCTTCCTTCAGCCAATGTTTGACAATAATATATCTCAAATATAGCTGATTTAAAAATAATTAACCATTTTGCACAACTTTTGTAATGAGTGACCGTTTTGCAAGTGATATTTAATTTTTACTCAGACATAATTTCCACGGCCGTACACTTTGTAGCCGATATTCCCCATTATTGCTCAGTTGTGGTCTTCAGAAGGAGGCTTCCGTTGAAAAAAAGAATTATTTTACTTTCATTTTCACTTTCTTTTTTTTTCAGCTGCTTTCAATCTACTTGCCTGTGACCACGTTGTGGTAATTGATTACTACACGGAGTCCATCAATGGCAGCTCATGTCACTTTCTGGCCAACGTTTGCAAAGATTACCGGTACTTTAGGGTAAATATACTCGTCTTGTTTTTTATCAAAGCTCTGAGCGAGCCCCGAAATTCAGCCGGTCCCGATTTTTGCACAAAATATATCACCCGCTTCGTGATTAAGCCCGCACCTGCATCGTCAAGCCAAATTTTAGCCCGCACCCGCCCGCTTTGTCTTCGTCCATTCAGTCCCCCCTCCCCCCCCCCCCCCCCCAAAAAAAATCGCTCCTGCCTCGAAAGTCTTATTTTAGCCCGCATTCGCCCAAACAAGCCATAATTCAGCCCGCAGCCTTCAAGCCTCGTCTTTTTGAGGCTGCCCCTGCCTGAAATTTCTTCCTTCCGCGTGCCTGTGTTTTCCTTGAGCTGACACCTGCCTCGAATGACTTCTTTAAGCCAATCTCCCGGATCGCTGTCTTCTCTCAGTCTACGCCCTTCCGGCTCCGGATAATCCGCTCGATGCATTCAACCCTGAGTAAAATTGTGAATATAACTTTAAATACAAAATACATTTATTTTGTTATATTGTTCTTCTTATTAACTAATATGCAAGAAATTCAAATAATTATGATGAAGTAAAAATATATGTCACGACTATGGGGTTAGCTTTGGGTTCTTATAGTCGTCGATAAACCAAAAAATTCGAATGGACGATGTAAGACACTTTTTCTATTAGCAAGAGAGGTGTACAGCAGTGAACATCGTGGAGTCGACCAGCCAGCCCGGATACCTACACTTGACTGTCCTGTAGCTAACCCTTACTCGAACTCTACCCCCCCCCCCCCCCGGATACCTGCATACCGACGTATCGGTTTCTGGAAATACCACTTTATTGTCCAGTCACCGGTCGCCTCTTTTCACTAATAATTAATGATAATGTGAATTTCTATCGTCTACGCTAACTACTACTACAATTGTACAAAGTTTCCCAGTCATATATGTGACATATGTAATCCAGATTGTTTTAAAAAATGAGAACAATATGAAATTATTTCCTCCAATAGCTTAGAGAAATGAGTAAATTAAGACCTATAAAGGATAGAATCTACAGAGAACATAAGAAGATTAGTAATTTAGAAGTTACAATAACAGACCAAGATTTAATACTTTAAAGATTATTAGACCGAATTAATTCATTTAGTACTAAGAATAGGTGTAGGACTGTTTTTACTATCAAAATATGCTTCATCCACTGTTTTAAAACGCATTGAAACAGTTTTTATATCTTAGTCATCAAAATTACTTGTTGGATAAAATTATAAAATGTTTTAGAGTCTCTTGATAAATATCATCATAAACTGTTAAGCTTGTAAAATGAGTCATGCCATATATATATATATATATATATATATATATATATATATAAATATATATATATATATATATATATATATATATATAAAGAGAGAGAGAGAGAAAGAGAGCGAGACCAAAACACTGCTTTGTATATTTCAGGTCAATCGCTGTGATCGTTCGGAGGTGAACATCATGGGCTTTCATGCTTTGAGGCCTCCTATGGGCAGAAGAAAGTACTACCTGAAAACGAACTCCAAGGAACCATATTGCCTGAATTGATAAAACGGCCTAAAGGTTGGCACATACACACGTACTTTAAGAAATAGTTCAAATATTATATTTAAAAATATTACTAGGCTGCAGAGCACATGTGAAACGCTTATCAGAGCAAAAGCTTGATTCAGTGTTAATGCCTATTCCACGCCATTCAAATCCGAGCGTAAGTCCGTCTTACTTAAATCAGAGTCCTTTTTACTCTAGTCCAAGTCCATTTCCGAGTCTAATATAAATAACAACTGTATATCAAAATTAAATTGAAATTTGAACTAAGTTCTGATGCAGATATATAGTTTTGTGTATACAATCTGGAATCCATTTTTTGTATATTCTGTTAATTGTTAGCATGTATAAGTATAGCATGTCCTTATAGTGCGTTTTCCAGTCTGAACGTCAGACAGTGTTTTCTAAATGTACATGAGGTGAACTCGGCTTGATTTCTCAAATCCTCCCGGCCTCAATAGAGTCCAGGGCCCTCGAGACCAAACAGATGTCCATGGAAAAAGGGGATTCGAGTCCGGACTCCTCACCGACTTGATTTGTTTCCAGTCCTCTAGCCAAATTTAAGTAATTATCCATTTCTTGCTTCACGATCTAACAGTCTTATAGTATCAGTGTCAAAACTAGCCTTGGCAATAAACAATCATTCAGAATCCACTTTTTGAGTACAAAGAAACCATGTCAGACAAATAGGACATGCAAGCATGAGTCAGAACATAACCTCCCTTAAGGTTGTGTAATTTGCAAAACCCCATTAAATAAAATAAATCTAAAAGTTTGTTTTAAACTCATACATAAACAGAAATTAAAGTGTACAATATATTAAACCTGTTACAGAGTTCTCTCTGATGATATACTTATATTTGAAATTTTCATTCATTTTAACATGATTTTGTAACATTAAAAAAGGGCCTAATATTAAACTGCATGACAATATACCAAAAGTGTTGCTGTTTTTCCTCTGATTTGTCTCTCTTGTTGAAAAATGACATTTTATTTTTTTATTGAATCAAAATTTAAAAATTTCAGTTATAAGGTGGATAAAAACATGATAGGCGTGATAGAGGAATAACAAAAATGAGGTGTTAAGGTATTGTTTTGTGTAGTCTAAAATGCTTGTTTATGAATGCAGTATTTGAAATGTACCATGCAAACATCCTCTCTAATTGAAATTTAACCAAACGGACCAGAATGTACCTCGGGATTAGTTTTTCTGTATTTTTTGTTGCTTCTCACTACCCCGTCCGGCATGGATACACTGGTAGTTTGGTTTAATGTATAACTTAATATTTTGTCGTTTTCAGATGACCGGGCATACGGTGACATCATCATCTGCTGCCTTGAAACCTGTGAAAAATGGTTAATCGACATAAACTGACCTCTGCCGACCAATATTTACTTTTATGACGTTGTACTGCACAGAAGAACTGTAAATTTATTTACACATATAATATAATGATTTATATTGTGACACAGAGACCACGTGATGGGGTGGTGGGCCGATTTAGAAACGAGTGACATCTGGTGCATGGAGAAAACTCACTCAATAAAAGGCGAAGCAATTAAGACGATCGTTAACGTGGAAGGAAGGAGCTGTTATAAACCAGTGTATACGCAAGTGTGTAGTTAACAGTATGAAACTGTGAATCTAACAGTATTCAGTAGTAAAGTTAAAAGAATTAAAATGTGGAGTTAACGGTATAAAATTGTGAAGTTAACAGTATTAAGTTTAAAAATTAAAAGTAATTAAATGTGAGGTTAATAGTATTAAAGTTTAAATATGAAGTTAACAGTATTAAGGTGTGACGGTAACAGTGTTGAAGTGTGAAATTGACTGTATTTAAGTGTGAAGTTAACAGTCTTAGAGTGTGACGATTTATTTGGACGCGATAACTCAAAAAATATTTTACGGATCTTTACCAAACTTGATATGTGCATTGATATTGAGGAGAGGACGAAGCTTATAAAATTGGGTTATGACCTTTACAAAGAGAGTGACCTTGACCTTGAATATGTCCATATCGGGGGGGGGGGTCATATTCTTAAATATCTCAAGAAATCTTGCATGAATTGATCCAAAAAAACAGGTTGCGCTACCTGTTATCCTTTTCTTGTTTTCCGCCGCTAAACCACTTAACAGTTCTGTGAGCATTATAACTCTAAAACAAATGGACAGATTTCTCTCATATTATGCATATACATACACATGGGTTATGGGATGAAGTATATTTCAATTGGGGTCATGACCTTTCCTATGAGAGTGGCCTTGACCTTGATTATTGCCATATATCGTGAAAATCACACAAAATCATGAATATCTCAATAAGGAATGCATGCATTTGTTCATAAAACAAATGGACCGAAGATCTAGGACAGCTTTGCCTTATGAGAAAGACAGATGGCGCCACCCTTGTCCTTTTTTCAGGCCTTGTAATACCCCATCATTGCCACTTGACAGTACTGTGAGCATTATAAGTCTAAAACTAATAGACAGATTGGGCTGAAATTGTGCATGTCCATTGATCTTGGACACCTCCATCTTGTATTCAAGACTAGTGGCGTTATCTGCGGTTGTAATTTTGTGGCGCCCATCTGGACGTTTGCTTTCTGTGAAAATAGCTCATATCTCCGGAATGGTTCAAGGTATTGGTCTGAAATGTGTCACGTCAATCCATTTTGGAAATTTTTTTAGTAAACCAGACAGGTGGCACCACCTATCTTCCCGTTTTTGTTGAATAAATTAATGTCCTTTTCTGAGGAGTGATTTGCCCTATTGGCCTAAAATTGTGCATATCCATAGATCTTGGACTCCTCTATCTTTTTTCTCAAGACTGGTTGCGCCATCTGCAAACATTTTGCTGTGGCGTCCATCTGTACATGTGCATTGGGTGAAAATTGCTCATATCTCCAGAGTGGTTCAAGGTAATGGTCTGAAATGTGTCATGTCAATCCATTTTGGAAATTTTTCTCGTAAACAAATCATGTGGCGCCACCTACCTTCACATTTTTGTAGAATAAATTAATGCCCTTTCCTGAGGAATGATTGCTCTATAGGCCTGAAATTGTGCATATCCATAGATCTTGGACTCCTCCATCTTGTACACAAGACTGGAGGCGCCATTTGCAATCGTTTTGCTATGGCGTCCATCTGTACATAACCACATAAGCACTGGGTGAAAGTAACTCATATGTCCGGAGTAGTTCAAGGTATTTTCTGAAATTTGGCATGTCCATCCATCTTAGAAAGTTTTCTCGTAAACCAGACAGGTGGCGCCACCTATCTACCCGTTTTTTGTGGAATAAATTAATGTCCTTTTCTGAGGTGTGATTTGCCCTAATTATGCATATCGATAGATCTTGGACTCCTCCATCCTGTACTCAAGACTGGTGGCGCAATATGCAACCGTTTAATTGTGTCGTCTATCTGTACATGTGATTTGGATGAAAATTGCTCATATCACCGGAGTGGTTCAAGGTATTGGTCTTAACTTTGGCATGTCTAACCATATTGGAAATTTTCCCGTAAACCAGACAGGAGGCGCCACCTCTCCCGTTTCCGTTTATAGATTAATGCTCTTTTCTTAAGAGTCGTGTGCCGTATATTGGCCTGAAACTGTGCATGTTCATAGATCTTGGCCTCCTCCATCTAGTACTCAAGACTGGTGGCGCCATCTGCCATTTTTTTCGTGTGGTGTCCATCCGTACATTTTTTTTGTAGGTGAAAATTGCTCATATCTAAGGGGTCGTTCAATGTGTTGGTCTCCAATTTGGCATGTCAATCCATCTTGGAGAGTTTTCTCGTCAGCCAGACAGGTGGCGCCACCTACCCTATCATTTTTGTTGTATAAATTATTCCCCTTTCCTCCAAAGTGATTCACAGTAGTTGCCCCATATTTGTTGAAAAATATTGTTTCTAAAGTTGTTAGTTTGAACAAACCAAAGTTGCATGCCAAGTGTCAGTATATGCTGCTGATTATGGGAGCCCTATTCTTAAACAAAAGCACCTGCGGTGCCAAGAAATATCTGGTTAAAACATATTTTAACAATATGGTTGAGGCAATACGCGTACATCATCCTTCCCTCTGTTCCTGACCGCCAAATATTCTTCAAATGAATTGTGAATTATTTTGTACAAGTGCATTATTCGGCTACCTGTTATTGTAAAATTCGTATATATATTGTTACGAAGACAAATAATTGAGGGGAAAATCCTGGGCCGATCCGGAGTCGAACCCAGGATTTTCCCCTGAGCAATTGGTCTTCGTAACAAAATGGGGGCTCGTCCGGGATGACGATAAAACTTTGTGGCCCAGGGTATAAGCTCACCAAAGTGTGACTCATGGGGAAAATTCGTCTTGTTCTGATAGCAGAACGCTCTTAAGAGGGGGAGTATTATGGGGTGCACATAAAAGCGGACCGAACTGTCTCACTAGTGAAGCTGGCTTTTCTAGCGAAGCGGTTGGTACGCCGGACTTGTGCGCCACCGACCTGGGTTCGACTCCAGGATCGGCCAAGGATTTTCCCCTCAACAATATGTCTTCGTAACAATCAATATATATATATATATATATATATATATATATAATTATACAAAATGAAGACGAGTCAAGTATTTTCAGACATTTTACTACTACGTAGTTTCGTGCAAGATGTTGCTGCACTCGTCAGGTAATGCTGTCTGGCTGAGATGGACTAGCATAGATATGCGACCCTGAATGTATATATGTTACTGGCCTGCTGTGTCACTTGTAACCAAGACTGCTGAGTGTAAATGTGCGCCCTGGGGCAAAGATATACCAGGATCAGATAACGAGAGTCGGAATACGGGAGGGCTGGGGTCAGAGGTCGCTCTGTGAGGGGGGGGGGGGGCTGTACTGAGAGCAGTAAGTTACAGTGCTTAAAGACGGCTATATGTGTATAAACATTGGGCTCTTCATGTGTTTTCTTGCGGCTGTTATGAAAGAAAGGAGAGAGAGAAAAAAAGAAATGGGAGTATCCTATAAACTAAAATCTATGTTATGAAATTCTTAAGGAGGAATTTGTTCGCATGTCTACAGGCGGTGACGAGTTCGTTCCGTTTATTCAGGGTGGCCAAATGGGGGTTGCAAATGATATAGTATTTTTCCCATAAGCATAGGTTACATCTGTTGGTAGCGCTGTTATAAGCCTTTGCCTGTTTCAGTATTTTCCATGTGATACTGTAGTCTACACCTTTGTCTTTTAACTGCCATATATATTTGCTAAGTTCTGTGTTAAATTTCTTAGATTTGTTCATGAAGGATGATTTGTGATTTGCATATCGTGACTTGAATGAATTTTCTGTTAATCCTATGTAGCTTTGTTTCGGCTCACTTTCGGCTGTTACGGTCGCTTGGTATACAATTGATTCTTTCAAGCAGTGGCCGGACATGGGGCATTCCGTTGGTATTCTGCAGTTGCATTTGGTGGGATTAGGAGCATTTCCATTCCTTGAGAGTTTTGTCTTGTAATGTCCATCAATATATTGTTTCATATTAGGCATGCAACTGTAACTCAATTTAATGGTATTTCTGTTGAATATTTTGTGCAATTTATGTTCTTTGGTGAATTCTTCATTCACAATTTTCAGGAAAGTCTTACCAATTTTAGTGTTTACGTTTTTACTGTACGGTGGGTTGTACCATATGGTATCTCGACGTCGTTTTCTCTTTTGGTTGCAAGCTGCGGGTTCCGATGTTGAGGTATATTTTAATTGGTAGTTGTATCCGCTTTTTTTAAGCGCTTCCTGGTATATGGGTGCTGCCTGGTTGAATGATTCGGCGTCTGAGGATATTTGGGAAAGACGTTTGTTGACCGAATCGGATATATTTTTGGTTATTACAGGTGGGTGGTTGGATTTGCTGTTGACATATAATGGCGTATTGTTTGGTTTCGTAAACGGATTGTGTTTACCACGCTGTAGGTCCAAAGTTATGTCTAGGAAGTCAACGGTCTTTTTGTTAACCTCAATTGTAATTTTTAGGCCATGCGTTTTGAATATTTTGCATAGGTCTTTCTTTATGGCTTCTACCTTTTTGGGGGTTTCCTTTGTGATTCCTAGCCCATCATCCCTGTACAATCCAAATAGGTTTCCGTGTTTATTTGTGATGAGATGGAGGAGGAAGGAGCCCACAAGTTCACATGTTTCGGCACCATCGTAGCTACCCATGGTGACATCAAAGTTGGATTCTGGTGTTTTTTTACTCCATGGTTCTCCGGCGTTAAAGAGGAACGACTTTTTAGAGTGGGTTATTATTTCTCTTTCCTCAGTTGTGATGCTATCGTAGGTGGAGGCGAAGTCCAGTGCTTTGTTCAGGAGATCTAATTTGATTGATGGATAAAAATCAACTACATCAAAGGAAATGAATGAATATTGTTCTTTGTTCGCAATTTTGTTGAACCATGATATCACTTCAGTTGTGTTTTTCCACTGGTTTAAGCTGAGGCTTGTCAAGATCTTTCTGTTTATTCTGTCCAATATTTGTTTGCTGATTTTTCCTATTTCTGATTTGGCTGGGTTGATGAGTCGGCAGGTAGGGTTGTTATTGAAGTTTGGTTTATGGTCTTTCAAGGTAATGAACGCTTCTCTGTGGGCTGTCGTATTTATCCTGTCATCCAGGCCTAGTTTTCTTGTGATGTGTTTCGCCTCGCATTCTTTTGATGATACAGCTTCTGAGCTTACTTTTTTGTATGATTTTGTAATGCTTTTGTGTAAGAGATCTTTGTAAGCATCTGAGTCCATTTTATAGAAGTTTGTGGTCTTGTCCGCCGGAATAATCAGATTTTGGGAGCTCTTGATTTTCTTACGTATGTCTGAGGACAGTTGTTTCTGGAAGTGGCACTTTGTATCTCGGAACTTGATGTTCTCAATCATTTTAACTAATTTGTTTTCAAAACTTATCATTTCAGGAATCTGTGGTGGTGTTTTCTTAGAGCAAAATCCAAATGTTACCTTCATTCAAGTCACGATATGCAAATCACAAATCATCCTTCATGAACAAATCTAAGAAATTTAACACAGAACTTAGCAAATATATATGGCAGTTAAAAGACAAAGGTGTAGACTACAGTATCACATGGAAAATACTGAAACAGGCAAAGGCTTATAACAGCGCTACCAACAGATGTAACCTATGCTTATGGGAAAAATACTATATCATTTGCAACCCCCATTTGGCCACCCTGAATAAACGGAACGAACTCGTCACCGCCTGTAGACATGCGAACAAATTCCTCCTTAAGAATTTCATAACATAGATTTTAGTTTATAGGATACTCCCATTTCTTTTTTCTCTCTCTCCTTTCTTTCATAACAGCCGCAAGAAAACACATGAAGAGCCCCATGTTTATACACATATAGCCGTCTTTAAGCACTGTAACTTACTGCTCTCAGTACAGCCCCCCCCCCCTCACAGAGCGACCTCTGACCCCAGCCCTCCCGTATCCCGACTCTCGTTATCTGATCCTGGTATATCTTTGCCCCAGGGCGCACATTTACACTCAGCAGTCTTGGTTACAAGTGACACAGCAGGCCAGTAACATATATACATTCAGGGTCGCATATCTATGCTAGTCCATCTCAGCCAGACAGCATTACCTGACGAGTGCAGCAACATCTTGCACGAAACTACGTAGTAGTAAAATGTCTGAAAATACTTGACTCGTCTTCATTTTGTATAATTATAAAGCTCTGGTGAAATGCCATAGAGCACTCTAGTAGTTGTTCCTTGCAGTAAACCTGCAGATCTATTTATATATATATATATATATATATATATATATATATATATATATAATTCCTTCTGGTGACATAGCTTAGGACAGGTACTGCCGCCTCGTGGAAAATTATATAACTAAATTACAAGTCTTTTACCGACACACACTTTGTGATAAGAGCAGGCACCGAGTTACGTCTATCGGAACTTGGAATCACTTTATTTTACGCCTTTTAGTAACATCGTAACTTACACAACATTGAAAAGATTCAACCCTGGACTCGAACAAAGACCAACACATTGCGCAGAATCGGACTCACGAGAGTACGACTCTGCTGGTGAGGGGTTGTTGGCCAACCTCCGCACAGGGTCAAAATCTTTTCAAGCAGATCATTGGCCCCTGCAACTGCTTGTTCACCAGGCACGCTACTTCATCGGCCATGCTTGACATTGATCAAAATTGATGGGGCAACCACTGTATACAAAAATGGCGGACTGCATGGACCCGGACGTTACCCAAGAGTCACGCCAATTTACGTGGTATTGTTTGTAGACATCTACACCGCCACATGACCGATGTCGCGACGCAGTGTAGTTCCAAGGGTTTTACAAAATTTCAAACAAATAAAAGACACTTGTATTCTTTATAATCGATATATTTGGAATGAATGTTGTCAATACATTTCTATATTTATATCATTAACTCAATTATTGTAATTTACGATTCCCAGACGCAATAGCTCGATTTTGGCGAAAAAGCGTGCAGTGTGAATGAATCTGGGCACGAGGTTAACCTTTATTATTCATAGATAGACCTTCTTTGTGGAGAATGGGTGAAGGCATCACGATCTGGCCCAACAATGCACCACGGCTTCTGACTACACAAATGACGCAGGTATATATGTATTGGAGAGTGTAACGAAGTCCGATCAATTACACTGGAGAAGAACCGTTTCCAGGCCAAGTACATAAGCATGAGTTTTTTTTGTGGTAAGGACTCCACGGAATAAATAATAATATTTTGCAAGCATGCATGTGAATTGTAAACAGAAGGTATTTCCTTAACATGTAAAAAAATTGATCTTAAAGTCTGTCAGGTGTAGAAATGTAGAAATGACCTTTGATGGAAGGGTGCAGAAACTATGATAATATCATCTCACTTCGGAACTACTAATTTGTTCCTCTGCATTTTGTTCCATATTGCTGATATGCCTGTATCTTACCAGCTCCTGAAAAGTATATACAACAGGATTACACTAGAATGCCACTAATATAAACAGAGATTATATATATTTCGAAACTCATTAAAAAATAAAAAGATCTTACAAATAATAAATAAATAATGCTATCAATATAACTATGTAATAGTTATCCCATTGTAATAATATAGTCACCCTTGCTACAACTACTTACCTACGTATATACATCTACAAGTGTTTAAACATGCACTGCAAACACTGATTTATGAAATAATAATAAATCATTTTCGTTTTCAGTGGCTATAACATTTTATTTTATGTTTTATCTTACTTGTCGTTTTATCTACTTGTTTTATTAACATCAAATTATGCATACAAATTAAGTGAATTGCAGGGACTTATAACATTCTCATGCTTAATGCTAATTGATAAAACGCTCTGTCTAGATTTTGGCTATGGTGATGAGCAACATGAACAGTTCATATATATATATATATATATATATATATATATATATATATATATATATGCGTCTGGGTGTGTGTTTGTGTTATACTCACATTTTTTCGTTTGGGAACTAGGATAAAAATGATAATTATTATGATTACAGAAACTGCTTCTCCAACAACCGTTATGGATATAGTCAGGGCTGTTCCTGTACATTCCGAGGTACCTGAGACATATGGAAAAGTATTTTACTTTGGTTATTTGTATATTATTAGTGATTTACCACAACTACCAATATTATAGTCCAAATAAAGCCAAATAATATTTGATTCGACGAATAATTGATGAAAATTCCTCTAGATACATCTGCTAAACGTAAAAAGTATTTTAACAGGTCATTATATTTAAGTTTCATCCAAAAAGGGGATGCGCTGTATGTAAACTAAAAGGCTTACTTGTACATGAACTAACGTCCAACTGGTCCACCCCTTTTTGTCCATCTCCGGTGGTTTTTGGTTGTTCACCTGGTATTAAATAATAACAAGTGATTCATGGGTCAGGACGCTTAGAATACAACATGGACTATGTCATTATCATGTCTAATATTCCCAAGTATAAATTTTATTTTTTAAAGAAATTATTAAAAAATCTTGTTCAAACAACGTACGATGTTAAAAATCCCCATAAAAAAACCTTTTATGACCAAAGGCAAAATATATAATTTTTGAAATGATACAAGCTTATGCGGTGGCATGGCTGTCGCTTTCAGTCTAAACGGCACTGCTGGTTTCTTATAATGTATTGTTGTTTGGGATCAACATGCGGTGCAAATATCAAGACAAATGTCTAGGCAAAGCATGAATTATTTGAAATTGGTGTTCGACTATGCAGTAGGACTAAAACGGACCAATTGTAATATAACAGTAGTAATAGCAGTTGTATGACAGATGTTATAGTCTTCAAGATTCTCTGTGACCCAGTCCTGTTAACAATTTGCGGGATAACAGGATTTTTGTCTTGCCAATGGAATGTATTTCAAGTTTTTGATCAAATTTGTCAGGTTATTCTCACTTTTATATATCATAGTGAATATAACAAGTTGTAAGGCAATCCCTGTACAGGATGATGAAAAATAGATTAATTTCAGTTATGTAAGAGTTTTAAAATACGTAAAAAAGGATAAATATATGCGGCACCCTGGTCTTGTTTAACTGATATAACGTCCCCAACGACCCCTATCATGCATAGCATATATTATGGCAACCCTTCATTAGTTATTGAGATACTCCAGCTTTATTCTATTCAAAATGTACGAAACAACTTAACAAATTGGAGTTTGATTTCTGGGCTAAATCAGCAGTGTTAAAATTTTGCATGCTAAAGGGGACAATATGTCAATGAAGTTTTTTTTATTCTGTGACTCTGTGTTTTTTAACACGTAGTCGGTGATCAAAAACAAGTCGCCGTCTATCTCGGGGATAAAATGCAGTGTGACTTAATTTTGTTTATTCGAGGAGACTCTATAACAGGAGGTACCTGGTGTAAAGCAAACTGGTCTAACGGATACGATTTGTGCCATGCAAATGGACGATTGGACGGCCGGATGGCTGCACAGAGGAAAGACCGGCAGAAACCAATATCACTATTGATCAGCAGTACATGAGATCAGCTAAAAAAGTACAAGTAAAAATACGCGAAAAATGATAAAATTATTGTTGGAATCGCCAGTCTTGTTCGATTAAAAGAATGGTCAATAAGCAATACGACCACTACTGAGAAGATGATACAATGCAATTAAATTTGGCATTTATATATATATATATATATATATTTGTGTGTGTGTGTTGGGGGGGGGGGGGTGTTTTCGGGCGCCTCAAGCCTTCTCGCACAACTCAAAAGGCTATTCAGGATCAACCTGCATCTCAAGTTTCTGGTAAATTCTTTGCTGTCATTCATGAAAAACTTTAAATATATAGCAGGCATAAATCGAATGCAATTAAAGCATTGGGCATATATTTCTGAAAAAAAACTAAATTGGGCGTTCCATTTTCTTCCCACGTTGCATGGTCACACGAATTTAAGTGCAAATATACTTCAATTTAAGCAATAAACAAAATATTTGTTTGTTTAGCCCAAACTGCTGTTAACTACATGTAGGAGGGCAGAAAAAAATATGGGTTGTGACACCAGACTTCCATGGATAAAACAGATAGTAACTTTTTAAACGAAACCAGGATGGGTTATCAGATGATAAAACTGATGTAATTTTCTCGCCCATGTCAACCTTGATGATCGGGTGAGATACGACTCCGCGCAGCAAGACAGTTTTATTTACAGTTTTTATTTACTGTCATCTGATCTTTTGAACGTTTAAAGGAAACAGTATTTACATTGAAATAAATATATTATAAATACCGTTTGTCTTCAGGCATAATGAGCTGTGACGGGAGTTGCATGCCTCTGCCTTCCACCAATAACTGTTTCCATCTTTAAACATAATTGAACAGTTGCCTCTACTAGACGGTTCCTCTTCGGCCCAATAGGGTGTTACCTGTGTTTTGTCCACTGAAATAAAGATTACTTCACATTTTAGTCTGAAATAATTACCAAATTGTTTGCCACACTTACCATCAGGTTAGACACCTGAAAATTAATATAAATATAATATAATTGACTATTTTAACAGAAATTAAAATTTTTATGTATTGTACATATATGGGGTGCTGATACGTTTTTTATATTAAAAAAAACCAACTTGCGATATTATTTTCATCAGCAATATGAAAGTCATATTCGAGACATATTTCCAGACAAACATATCATAGGGTTTCAATAAAATAAAAATGGAACATTCTACATGCTTGCACAGTGGAACATGTCTTAAAGACCATCTGTTTAGAAGACCACCTGTATACTAAGACCAACCTCGGCTAAACCGAAACATTCACATTGGATATGACTCGCCTGACTAATAAGACAACCAAGTTTTGGATTAAGACCACTTGTTGCCAGTCCAATGAGTGGCCATATTATACAGGTTTCACTCTATTTGGTCATTCTGACATTAACCCTATCCTGAAGACAAGCATAACTTACCATTATTAGGAATGTACCATTCCTCCTTCCGGAGGCCAATCCATAATTGTTTACAGTCTCGACGATGTTCAAAATGTTTCGCAAATTCACACTTTTCTTTAGAATCTAAAACTGCCATTCGGAGCTTATTCTCTTGACAGAAATGCTTTGCTCCCTCCCACGAGAACGGACCGGGGTTCATTATAAAACACGTGTTGTTGTCCTGCTTACAAATTGATGTGCCGAGACCACGGATCATAGAACAGCTAGAACAGTCTGAAACACAATATAAATTGTCTTTAGGATATATTTAGATAAATGTAATGCTATACATCCACCATGGTTACCTTTTTGTTTGCGAGTGTTTCAAGTTTGCTATATTCGTTTGATATATTCCCAAAATAGGAATTATCGCGAAAATAAGACCTTCAGGAATAAGATATCCCATCGTCAAAGACGAAAATGTAAAAGGCTGACATAATGAATAAAAATAAGTTAATGTATGTTCAAAGATTGATAATTTAAATGATATCAGTTCTTTCGATTGTCTGCTCAAACAATATTTTTGTTAATAAGATTTTGAGCACATTATTTTTATATAATCAATTCACATAATAATGGTTATACTCGGTGTATAGGTCTTCTGTATTAAGGAGAAAATAAGAACCCTCGCCAAATAATGAAAACGTGAAAATCGCGAAATGTTAACCCCACAATATGAAACCAATCGCAGTATATGACTTGACAGATATATCGATCCATAATGCTCCTTATCAACTTGGCCACTTCTTCACAAAAGAATAATTGTGTTTATAATAAAATGCGAGTATATTCTCCCACACGTTAAACATTCCTATTAAGATACACAATATAAAACTATTGTATTTTCATATAAAAAGCAGGTCATTTTATTTTAACTGATGTGCTCACCTGTTTTCTCACAAAGCACGCCTTTGCTAATTCTTTCGAAACAGCTCCCTAGTTTGATAAATTGGAAGTTCTTCCTGAGCTCCCACATACCACAATTAAATCTGCCATTTGGCCAAGTGTCATCCTTACAATTCACTCCTACAATTTATGTAAACATTTCGTTGATTACATTCAAATCCATATAAACGCACAGATGTTTATGAATGTACCGGATGTCTGATGTTGAAAATGCATATATTTGCAAAGAATTTGCACATCTCTCAAGCAAAATGAATTCAAACCAAGAATACTAGTACTAAGAGAAGTACTAATTAATGCACATCGTCCAAGGATCCTGCAAACATGGAGGGAGCATCCCCTCACAACAGCTAATAATAAGACAGGACGTATTAAAAATGAAGCCTTGTCAGAGTAAAATATGTACGACAGTCCGGTTACCAGGACCAATGAATTCGTGACCCGAATATCAATGAGATTTTTCCTCTATTGGTAGGTGTGCCATGAGGTTTGGAATGAAAGCTTTGCTTTAAAATGCGCCCACAAGCTTTTTACAGAAGTGGATTCAAAATCAATCATTCTTTTGCTGTATGTAGGCTAAGCATATTTGAAAGATGAAAGTTTATTTAATAGAACTTTTTGTATAATTGTTTCAACCATCCGAATGGCTCCTATGTTTCCCAAATTTATATGTAAAATCCACTTTTACAGTGCTACATTAATATGCCATTGGATATTCGTGACTATTATGCATTTAAATGAATATCAAAATAATGTGATTAAAAATAAAAGTATGAATGGACTTACGTGCAATTTTACCGTTAACCCAGGTAGGATCTAGGAACTTCTTTCTTTTGAGTGGAAGCCACACATCTCTCAAGGAATATTTGCTCATTAATTCTATGATATTTTTATGATCGATCAAAGATATTTCCTGACCTGGCCCTTTTTCCTTACAACAGCGCTGACTGTTTTCAAAGTTGCTGGGGTAGCAAATTTCTACAGATACACTTGCTCTTCCTGAAAGACGAAAAGGACAGTCAATTCAACTAAACAAGATCCAGGCCCTGTTTTGTTTGTTTTTGCCAGTCCTACTAAAAGTCCTATTATATATATATATATATATATATATATATATATATATATATATATATATATAATTATACAAAATGAAGACGAGTCAAGTATTTTCAGACATTTTACTACTACGTAGTTTCGTGCAAGATGTTGTTGCACTCGTCAGGTAATGCTGTCTGGCTGAGATTGACAAGCATAGATATGCGACCTTGAATGTATATATGTTACTGGCCTGCTGTGTCACTTGTAACCAAGACTGCTCAGTGTAAATGTGCGCCCTGGGGCAAAGATATACCAGGGTCAGATAACGAGAGTCGGGATACGGGAGGACTGGGGTCAAAGGTCGCTCTGTGAGGGGGGGGGGGCTGTACTGAGAGCAGTTAGTGACAGTGCTTAAAGACGGCTATATGTGTATAAACATTGGGCTCTCCATGTGTTTTCTTGTGGCTGTTATGAAAGAAAGGAGAGAGAGACAGAAATTGGAGTATCCTTTAAACTAAAATCTATGTTATGAAATTCTTTAGGAGGAAATTGCGAACAAAGAACAATATTCATTCATTTCCTTTGATGTAGTTGATTTTTATCCATCAATCAAATTAGATCTCCTGAACAAAGCACTGGATGGAACATGGAGGAAATTGTGACAGCGGTTAGTGGTATAAGTGTTCTTTTTGTTTCATATAAGTACTATATATTTCTATCACGTTTTCGTTTAATGAATATATTTTGTTCATTGGACATGTCAAATTTAATTTGAAGAATAATAAAAATTAATGTGATGTAATTGAAATTTGATATAATAGCTTAGTGCTGGCTCTAATTTTCAGTTAGCAGCTCGCAAGACATTACAAATTCAAAGAGTCTTGGTGACTTTCATTCATTATCATTATGTAATATTATTTTTGAACTCGTACATATTTCAACGTATATCTGACTAGTGTTATTTGTAACAAAAATGAACACAAGTTGAACAAATAAACAATAATTTCTAAATCACTAAGATAAAGGTAATTACATAAAAAAAATCTCAATATGATAAAATTTGTGTTGTGTCCATTATGGTACAGCAGGAACATTGAATTTCTGTGTCTGTACTTTCTGCTTATGTGCTATATTGCATTTGGATGTTTTATAGAAAAGGAAGTAAAACTATATGGGATGTTGTGTTCGAAACCTAATACACACAAACACAATGTCTTTATTCACGCATCAGTTATATTTTGAGAATTTAGAAACTGACACAGCGTCTTCACGTCTGTGTCCCAAGTACCTTTTGGATTCAAAGCCGTTATAAGTAGAATACCAAAACTGGTATGATACGATAATAGGAGAAACAAGGTCGTTGTAAGTGTGACGGATTGGTATGATCAGAGTCACAAGAGACATAGACTTAAAGGTAAATTACCAGTTATAGATTTGCTCAGGGTGACTGACAGAAAACAGAGGGCAACCAAGAATACCACATCCGTTGCCATGGTGTTTATATGTATATGCCATGTAGTCTCTTTTACGTAGATGTATGTATAAAATACATTTTGTGCAACGTAAATGCGGACCACAATAATAATGTCACCTGGATCTTCAGTATATAGCTTCAACAAGATCGAGCTTGTCCTGATGTCATAGTGCTTATATGCTACCTCTATTGAGGACCAATCTGAAGCAATACAATCACTATTGTGCCCAGTTTCCAAAGTTTCATTTAGATCAACACATGAACGTATATTAAAGCATAAACACCATGATCCACCAGTGCCATAATTGTAATCCAATATTAAAAAGTTATCCACCTTCCTCGTCTGTAAGCGATCTTCTAATTGGTGTATACACTATCATTATCTTATGAATAAGGAGGAGAAATAGCCACTCCTACGTACCGGCTCATGTGTTTATGGTGCAAACACGCTTGTGCATACACAGCCGGCCTTGTCTTAACAAATCACATGGTCTTATAGTTATTTTCGTCATAGTAGTGTACACTGACCGAAATAAGAGTTTGGACTCTGTATAGTAATAAATCAAGCTTCTAGGTACATTGGCTCTGTCTCGTGCAAACAACTTACCACAACTTACGACGTGTTAAGCATGTCATCATGTTAGTCTGACCAGACCTGTCCTTTGGCCCTCCTTGATTCCGGGGACGTAAGGAACTATGTAGTTAAATCAATTCATGCTGAAGTGCTCGGTACTATTGTAGAGCATGTTATGGTTTACTTATATATCTTCCCTAATGGACATAAACTACATAAAATATATTCAACAAAATACTTTTAAAGTGAGCTATATAGCTGCATAGGGCACATGAGCAGAAATAACTGATTTACCAGATACAACACAATTAAAATGAGTTTTAATTATTGTGAAGCGTCCCTGCTTCAGTTAGACCAGTGGTGCCGTCTTCTGCCATCGATCTCAATACGTCCACAGTAATGGAACCTGCTTTCGACATTTATTTTAATATCTTAAAGGAACTTGCGTAAATCGTGAAATGCGGAAGACAATGCGTTTCCTTTGGCTGTACCAGAGTTTATTTATTTATTTTTTTTTTTTGGGGGGGGGGGGGGTCCAAACATGGATGACTAATGACAAAGCCTTAATAAAGGTCCCAGGGTCCGAGAAAGGGGGAAGGGTGGTTGGGGGTCCAGGCTGCTAACATTGGTCTGAAAGCCTTACAAAAAGATTGCGGCAGCTGAAAATGGGAGCGGGGGGGGGGGGGGGGGGGGGAAGGATCCACTTCTGTTATCTTAAGTTAATTCAGATCGAACAGCTATTAAATTAAGAATATCCTTCCTTCTTTATGGTTATGGCTGGAGCATTTTGGTTTCATACCATGGGCGGACTTATAGGATTCCGCTTAATACGAAAATACGGAAAAAACAAATTTTATCCGAAAACCGTTTGCGATCTGCTTCTGCAGGCAAAATGTATGTAAACAACTCTATCGGCAGTTCTTTACTCTCACATGGGACAGGGTGTTGCACCCCACCCCACCTCTGTATATACTGAGTTTGCAGCATTCAGTGTCCCGTTATGTCACATTGGGCTTTTTAGATTTTCATACTGGAGGCGCCATCCAGGTGTTCTGAGGAATGCAGCCTGTCTTTCTCTGCGGCCACGGTCAGTTTCATGGAACGGACAGGGTTGACCCGAACTTTCTGTACAGGCTGGGCAGGGCCCAGGAATGCCGGCATCCGGGCCTATGTTGTCGTAATGCGTTTTACCTGTTCCTGAAGCGTAATATGCTATTTCCGTTTCAGCTTGTTCCATCTGACTGCTATCAGAGGAACCAGCGAAGGAGCCGCTGCTGAAAGATGATTGGCTCCCAGATGTACCCGGATCATTCTCTTTCTGATTCTCTTGTTTCACGGACTTTCCTGATCTTTTAATGATAAGATTTGAAGATATCTCCTGTGACTACAGATTTTTGATAACAGTTAGGTCACAGGAAAAAATTATATTTTCCTTATTATCATAGGAATTCCTTGTAACCGAATTTCAAAATGTTTGTCTCTCCTTTCATTAAGGTGCAACAATTTTCGTTTTATGGTAATTTATTCATATATTCATATATTCATATTTTTGAATATATTCATATTATTGAAGACTCGTTGCTTAACAATACTCTTTTTCCTTTATGTGTGAAATCATATAACATCATCAGGTTACTTACCTCTTTAAATAAATCTTCAAATAAACACCAGCGATCAAGGATATTAGGACAATGGGAAGGACAGTTGTGATCCACATTAATGACGTCTGGTGGCTTCCTAATTAATGAGAAAAATTAATTAATGTGTATCAGAAATTGATACATTGTCTATCTTCGCTTATTTATAAATCCATGCACTCAAAAGCGATACAAATTCCAAAGCATTGGTTAAGATATGACAAAGATATGACAAAATACAAACCTTTTGTAGCTCTTCCTTTAGACACGGACGCATTTTGCGTTCCAGATTCCATTATGGACATAGAAATATATGGGTTTGGTGTTTCACTCAAGCCATCACTTGTGTTCCCAAGAGTTGATACACCAGGGGTTAAGTTTTCACTTCCTTCTCTGTCTATGTCACCTATAATAAATATGGTCTGTTATTTGTCATACGTTAAGTGATAATGTTTCTCTCAAGTTATTCAATGTTATTTGGTATTTAAACGAGGGATCAATTACCCGAATTACAAATGTCCTTTTCCCTCCGAAGACTTCTTTAATCCTCGCGGTCCATTATATAATATAATAATAATTTATTTCACTGAAATTTATTACTTATATTCCTGCACGAAACCTTACAAAAGAAAGGATAACTCTTTTCACAGTTCATTGTTGTCCATGAAAACTTCTCCTCTCGTATAAGCAAAATGCAGCTGGATGAACCCAGATATACAAGATTTTGATTTGGTGGCCATTTCCCTATAAGGGTGTTTGCATCTGTTGACCAAATGTAAGAGTAAATATAACATAAATATGACTTTTTATTTACAATATACGACACACATTTATATACAATATACAAATGTCAGATATAAAATGCAACGAACAGGTACATCATCAAGAAAATAAATAAATATTTTTTAAATGAACGTACAAAAACGTGACCTTTCTGACAGAACCATGTATACCGCATGCACGATATCGTTCAGTAGTTTTGATTTATTGAATTGTTCAAAAGATATTATGCCTGCATGTACCGGTTCCTGACGTGCTCCATACGAATTTCTGGCGCGTCAGGTCTGTCCAGAACTCGGTCTGCTTGCAATGGGTTTTGATCCTTCTATAAACATAATCAGACATTGACCGGGCAATGTGACCTTCTAGTTTGGAACAGAAGTGGACAGCTTGGTACCAGCTGGAGGTAAAACATCGTGGTATTATGCAGCCACTGTTGTCAGTGTAGCATCGCGAACCAGAACAGCTGCTGCAGTCTTGTAATAGATAATTTCATTTTAGGACAAAACATGCCCGACGCTTGTAAGTAATTTGTTACAAACTGATGTAACAGATTCCTATGGATATAAATTATACTTAAAAAGAAGTAACTATGTGACAGTTGCAAAAATAAAAAAAAAAAAAAAAGAAATAGAAAGGTATCGTTTATTAAGAAATGCATACTTAAGAATTAACGTTTTACATTGAACCTGAATCGTCAGTGCTTTAAAAATGTATTTTTTTGGTATCATTTTATTACTCACTGTGCATTGTCAACACAAGAACACAGTTGATTTATCTAATTCTCATTTCTTTAACATATGTTTCATATAAATAATAGGATTCATTCGAAGTTAATCATCAACATACAATGGAATATATTTTACATATACAGCCACTAAATCCATGTTAGGAAAAGTTAATAAATAATACCCTAACAGATGAAATGTCCTGCAAGGTAGGAATTAATATCTGAAAACGAAATCACTCAGTGAGTGTGTAAAGGACAACAGATTCAATACTGGAGTAAACAGATTTTATCTGAACAGGGAAATTCGTTGATGGCTACAACCTAAACTTAAGAAAACATAGTTTTAACGGGTTATAAACAATGACATGCGGTATTTAACGCACTGCTCCAATACTTTTGCGGAGAAATTTGACGGCAGTCCCACCTGGTATTCTGCATATGACGCCGATGTCTTTCGTTGTACAATTGGCAGCTACATCCACGCCGTCACTCAACAAAGCACACAGGTTCCCATCTTCAGAATTCATAGGTCGTTTTCCTGCAGATGTAAATGATTACATAGCAGGAAATTTAGGAATATGTACATGTACATTAGATATCATATGGCAAGATTTTTTTATTCCGAGCATGTTTTTCCTCAGAAAAGCCAACAATGGCATTTACAATCAACTTTTCTAACACATTTATTGCAATTCTGTTTTAAAACTGAATCCCCTTGCAATAAAAAAAATGACTAGAAAAAGCACCCAGACAACGCAAACCCCTGCTGTTTTGCATTATCAGAAATGCAGCATTTTCCTTTGCAAAATTCCTAGATCCAGATGGAGATTCGGACCACCCCAAAATTAAATCGCTTATTCCTAATATCACTTCCGAGCTATTTGTAAAATTTCATCGAAATCAGTCAATATTTTTTAAAATAATATTGCTAACAAAAAAAAAAACAAACAAACAAACAATTTTCACTGACCCGATGGTTTCCCATGTTCATACCATTGGAAGGATCTGCTCCAGGTAACCGGAAGCCACATGGCAGACATGTTGTTTTCTTTTATCAAACTTTCTGATATGTACACAGTCGTATTCAAAGGAAACGTGCTCATTTACATGTGTCACTTTGCAGATTTTCTCAATATTTTCAAATGTGGCGTTCATAACTGAAAAACGTACAGATTTATGTTTATACCTTATCCAGTTCAGATGACAACATTAATAACTTTTACATGGCCAACGGCAACATGAGTGGAGGTAGATGCCTCTTTTTTTTATAAAGCTTACATGACCCGAGAAAATTTAAATGCATTTGCAGAATTCCAATTTGCTTTGGGACTATGTGACCAGGCTTTAACACACTTATCTAGGTGATACTCAGGCCCCCCCCAAAAAGGGGTGGTTCTCAGGCACCGCCCGCGTCAATTTTAACTCCCCGCATCAACATTTTTTATTTTGATTTTCATCTTTTTATGAAGATGAAAAAAAAAATACAATTTTGATACGGTTTCCTTTGTTATGTAGTGCTTTTACCCGTTTAGCAAAACAATTCTGTAATTATCATGCTTTTCCGTGATCATATGACTCACATACGCATGTCCAAACATGTCAGAGTTTTAAATTATCAGAGGTGTAAAAGATTGTGCAATGGTACATAGTCCCCACACCAACGACCGGTACACTGATGACAGGATATTTATCGGTTAGACCAGACAACAAGCTCAGTGTGCAGTGACACAAGAACATTCTAGAACAGGTATGTAGTAATTTTATATAGCAAATTAAACATACGCAGTTAATGTGATTATACAGATATATTCTGTATTTAAGTAAACATCTAGCAAGGAATAACGTGCTAATATTGTGAATTAAACCAAAACTTCTGTGGAAGAAATCTACGTGTTGTTATCAAATGTGTATATAGTAATGTAAATATATCTAGTACTCTATCGTGATACGATATCATGGCTAGGTATTAATGATCAGTTAATAAAATATATTAATGATTACATAAATGATTTAAGCAGTTATAAATTTTGATAAAAATTAATTGGAGAAAATAAAAAAGCTTCAAACAGTCACATTCTGTATTCTCTATTCCTGGTTCATAGAAGGCAAAATGAAAATCATTTGAAATAAATCCGGAAGTAAAAATGTAAAAATGGAGATCTATAATTTCCGAACTACGGGTGAAGAACATGATGTTGGACACCCTGATTATCGGACGCTTCCTAGTAATCAGAGTGGAAGAACAAATATTTCTCGTGTGTTTAAAGTTTTAAACAATGGGTCTTATTTACACTTTAAGTGCTAGCATCATGCAGTTTTAGCCAGTAATGTTGGACTCGAATCCACCTCGGACTCGGATTATGACAACTAAGCTATATTTCGTTAGAGCCGTGGAAAAAATTGTTTCCTGTTTAGCATGTTTAACGATATTTTGAGACATAACAAAATATAAGCTAGTATTTTTTCAGCAGCAGTATACTTTGCCCTGGGCCATCAGAAAATGTCCTTAAATGTTTGACAAAAGAACTGGCAAAAGAGTACTGAGAAAAAGTTACAAAATTTGCACGATTATTGTTAGCTCTGACAAGGATCGGCACAATTCTCTCTAGCGGGATGTCGTATATTATACGCGGGAGAACAGGTGCCCGGAACGGTTATTTTAATATTTTTTCCCACAATGCCCTCTTAAAAAATATCGATATTCTGTCGATAATATTCTGTCTAAAAGCTCGATACTAGTATTACCCATCTGGATCCGCAGCTAACTAAAGTGTGACTAAGATTCGAGAGGACGATGGATTGGATAGAATCACCTCTCCGCTCTCTCTCTCTCTCTCTCTCTCTCTCTCTCTCTCTGTCTCTCTCTCTCTCTCGACCTCCCTCTCTCTCTCCTCCATATATATATATACCTGAGTTCCCCTTTCGGGGTTGTTGTCCCATTCTAACCGTTTCTAAAAGTGTCGAGACATTCTCTTTCTTTATACAATTATCATGCAACGCCTTCGTTCATCCTCGCTTATAGAAATTTAACCATTTTACGTTATAACACAAGAGTGTAATTGTCAAGGTCGGAGTCCGGGTAATCACAAACATAAACATACATATGTCCCTGGTGTATTGATTTCCCAGTGATAAGTGAAGTGTCTAAATTGGTCGTGTTCGTACAAGCTATATAACAACACACATTCAATTCAGTCTACGCATGCACTTGGGACACACAACACACGTTGGGATATATTTCATTTATGTATATTTCAAGTTCACTGTTCGCTTATCAGCATAGCTCGATTTAATCAACACTTCTCGGAGATTTTTTTGCCTGTTGAAGTGTGTACTTGATGTTTCCTTAAGGCATATACAAGATCATTTAGCGACAACTAGAGAGCACTCGCACGACGCATACCGGTACCTCTGTATCCGAATCCAGGTCCGCCCCGAATGTAATCAAACCACAGCTAAATATTTCACACATTTTCTTTCAAATTAACCAAAAACATTAATTTGCTGACATAAACAACGAGTATAATTTTACACAAGGAAACAGGGAAATGCCTATTCCTCTCCTTCCACAAAAGTTCAATAAAATCCATTATAAACTCATTATGTAATGTTAGGGCTACCTGATAATAGATTTAAAGAGTGGCTTATTCGTGATGTTTGCAAGGTCTGAGAAATGTATTTACAAGGCTCCCTTGAATAATAACAGTAAAAAAATCAATTAAGTAAAAAGCTTCAGAGTGGTAAATGATAGACCAATCCGAGGGCCTACGGAAAGCAGCCAGGCCTACAACAAACGAGACATGAAGAGTAGCAGGGGCGGATCCAGGTTTTAAGAAAAGGGAGTGTGGTCCAGCCCTGGAGGACTAATAACAAATCTTAATAAAGGCCCCCAGGCCCGGAAAGGGGGGGGGGGGGGGAGGGTGTTCAGGCCGCAAAAATTGGCCCTCCTAAAAGGTTGCGGCGGTTGAAAAAAAAAGGAGATGGGATTCGCCCTCCTCCCCCCCGCCCCCTACGCTCTTTACACAGCGCTTTAACTATAGGCCTAGTACCTATATGGTAAGCGCTGTTTATTATGACCTCGTATCCTGAATTGCTACACCAGAGGGGAGCACTGTATTTTTGTCCAATCAGATGAGACCTTGTGCTGGAAGACACTGCCAAGCGAGGAATACACGGAGCCAATCATGTTCATTTCATTTTGATTGACAGCTCATCGCCCCTGTAACCGTCTGAACAAGTCACAGGCTGAGAGAGAATTGCCCCAGACGTGGTTTGCTTAGGGCCTTGGGCACATGGGCCGGTGAGCTGTAATTCAAACGAAACGTAACAACAAAGGCTGCTTGCACACCTCGCTGGCTGGTTTCAGTTCTGCAGACAACAGAAACATGGCTACGCTAACACAGTCATAATGTCATGATCGAATCCGTCGATGATGCGAGAATGCAGAAGGAGCAATTAAAATTCGACCATAAACTCATCAAGCGGCGCTTGAAGCGCAGCTATGGGCGGAGCCATGATGCCTGTCGAGTATTTGTTTATTGGCATCTGGTTGGCTGCTTGTCACATCATCCGCACGTATTTTTCAGCGGACAACGATCCGCCATCTAGTGTCTAAATATATTATAAACGGTCAAAGCTGGCAGCGTGAAACTCAGTTGCTTCTTTAGAAGCGCAAGATTTCCCCTGCCTTGGGAGCGTACCCGCATCCCGGGGATCCGCTTTTGAATAAGGGGCCTTTTTAGTTATAAGGAACGAGTCTTGATACTAGTCACAATTGAGCAACTGTTATAAGGGTAGGATCGAAATATTGACCGGTTTTGGACTACGTGACAGGAGCTTATACCCGGTTGTCCTGGTGTCAACCAGGTTATGTGTCAACCACTCCTGCGGGTCTTTGGTGTGTCATCTCCCTTGCCGGGTCATAACACCAAGGAACCTCCGAAAGGCGCACACATTTGTGAGTGAATCATGACTCTTGGGCACAGTCTCCCCATGAAGCCTGTAGAGCGCACACACTGGTTGGGGGGACCAAACGAGAAAATCTCACCGCCTCGGCTGAGATTTTATGAACTCATGATCTCCCGGCTTTGAGTCCTGCGCTCTACCCCTGAGCCACAGAAGCCGGAAGTAGGGTCAAGATGGTGAATACATCTAGTTTTACTAGAATTGATCCAAACCAGATAGCTTGTACTGCCACCTAAACGTCTCCAAAATACACGATTGACGTTCGGTTGACAGGCTGCCGCTAGTGCTGGGGTGGACCCCACACATCTATCCCACAGCACAGTCTCGTCGGTATAGCTCTCACTCGTGGCTAGATAGTTTGTTTAGCTTGAGCCGGCCACTCACTACAGGATTTCATTGGTCGATTCCCTGAGTACGGCGACCATGCCCTCACCTTAAAATTGTTTATTATGATATGAAAGCTGACGTACAAGTCTTTCTGATTTGTCCACTGAAAAGTTAAAAAAATCATTTCTGCTCCAAAAGTAAGTAAATAAATGTGGTGCCACCTACAGCTCAAAATAACATGGCAGTCGAAAATGCTTATAGTTACAGAGGTATTAGTTAACAGACTTGCATGCTATATATTTATCCCATAGATAAGCAAACTGTCTGTTTTGGTCGTGTTTGTACAAGTGATATAACCGCGCAGATAACACACAACACACATTGGAACATATATTTCAGGTTCAGCGATCGCTTATCAGGGTAGCTTTACTTAATCGGCAAAAGCTGAAGTACTTAGTAAGTCGACATATTTAATGGCACCCACGACTCAAAAATCACATAGGGATCGAAAATGCTTATAGCGACAATCGGTCCTGAAATATTAGTTAACAAGCTTGAAATGGGATATGGAAACACATTAAAATTGTTATTTTTGCGATCAAGCCATTTTTAACATTCTCTCTATATTACGTAATAAAAATCACAATAAACCATGCTGTTGGTCCATAGATCATTGGTTATAGGTCACAGTGACCTAATTTCAGGTTCCAAGGAGATTTGCCCCAAACCTCCCTGGATGTCGTGGTAGAAGATTCTAGGCCGGAGAGGTATAATTTATGCGCTGTTTGAATGTCTGGATGTTTAAAATCATGTTTTGGCCCATAGTTCACAGGATATATGGCACCGTGATCTAATTTCAGGTTTCCAGATACATCTGCCCAGGACCTCCCTGAATATTAGAAGATTCTAGGCTCAACGGGTACAATTTATGCCCATCTGACATTCAGTGTGCTCAAATCACGTTTGTTCGCTAGAGCTAGCGTAATATAGGTAACAATGACCTAACTGCATGTTTCCAAGTACATCTGCCGAGGACATCCCTGAATGTTAAGTTATGGTCTAATTGTCATGGTGCTCAAAATTATGTTTTCTGTCATTAGTTGCAGAGTATAATGGTCACCATGGCCTAAATTTAGGTTTCCGAGGAGATCTGTGGATGTGCAGTGAGCAAAATATCTAGATTTGACGATTACAATTTTTTCTTGCTTTGATACTGACATACGATGATGATTGCTTACAGTTACAATATAACATTAGTTTTAGTTAGATATACATGTACATATATGTCAGTGTCTCTAAGTCATTTCACGCCTTTCAGTTAAGCATTCGCACCATCATGACCCTTTTCAGTTAGTCGATCCTTTTCAATAAATATAAATCATAAATTGAATCAGTGGTTTGTCTTTATGCGTGTGTGAACGTAAATGCTATGTGACCAGGACTGCCGTATTATGGCCGTAGGCATGCCCTGACTGGGATTGGTCATTTATCTTAATGCCCGACATCACACCTGCACTAAGTTCTATTACCCCTGTGTTATCGCACCTTTATGTCAGGTAATACGCAACTAGTATTGATACCATCACAGCTCTAGGGATTGTTCGGGTCCGTGTGTATTGCCCTGGCACTCGGGTGTTTACATGTATATGGACTTGGCAGTATATGTGTTAATGGGCGCACGGACGACGAACAAACGGTGATCGCTATAGCTCAGATGACTTACAGTCGTAAGTCTAGAAATATAATTCTCTTTCTCAGGCCCATATCAAGACCAACCCAAAATTTAATCGAAATTCTTTGAGAAGTTTCGGGGATATTGCGGGGACAAAAACA
Organism: Sipunculus nudus; assembly: GCA_026874595.1. Taxonomy (NCBI): domain Eukaryota; kingdom Metazoa; phylum Annelida; class Sipuncula; order Golfingiida; family Sipunculidae; genus Sipunculus; species Sipunculus nudus. The sequence continues at coordinate 16,077,335 of CM049317.1, forward strand.
CACACACTCTCGCATAAACCGCATTGATTGAAGACTCCTCTGCCACCTCTCCACCACCAAGAGTATTAAGAAACTTTGATATCTATGGAAAATGTATGTCTAAAATATATATTTCCTTCTTACCTTTGATTTTACTGAAACTGCTGACCACTCTGAGATAAATCAAGGATAAAGTAAAAACCCATATATGAAAAATATCCATATTCTTCTTGTAAAATACATGCAGCCTCACTTTTATGTGCCTTGGTCATGGAATTTTCCTCAACGTAAACAGAAGCACCTTGTAGTAGAAGCATCATAGTAATGGTTCATTCTGAATGATATCTGAATAATTTAATTGTTTTAAGCACGGGAAGTTTGTCCGTAAATATTACGTTCAACATACGTTAATTTGGTAATAATATGGCAGTTGCATTAGACGTTACAGGATGGTGGAAACTACCTCATTTTTTATCAATTATTTATATCACATAAACACATAAGCAAATCCGCTTTGTGTATATATGTTTATATATTTTGCTGTATAGGACCTATTTCAGGCGAAAATGATCATAATCTAAATGACTCGGAGAGTTGGGAAGATGTATCTATCAGCGTGGATGCTGGCGTTTGCCTTAAGTAATCTGCTGGTTATGTCAGCCGGAGAGGAGACAGGTAATTAAATTAAGTATATAAGACAACATTGTCGGATCAGGCAGAACGGAGCTTTGAAGATTAATAACTTATAGTATACACATCAGTCTTTGAGTTCATAAATCTTACCAAAGTTTAAGAGTATATGCACAGAATTATTCACATTCGTGTCTCAAGACCAAGATTCTTGTTATACAAAATTAGCCCATCAAGCTTGGTTAAATGGAACTCTCAGTGGAAAATTGAATCCGCATACCGCGCGCGGCACGGCGTCCGTGGGCTCTGGTCACATATGTATGACCTACGGATGTAGCTTGGCCTAGCGAGTTTTCTCATTATCGGGTCAAGGTCGCGGTGGTTTACCGCCAAACGCGACTCCACACTGTATTCCGCATACCGCGTTCTGCTGCAGCAATCTGCATACCTCCCCCAGTATACGCTGCTTAAATCAAAAGATTCGTGTATAAATTGACAATTAAGGGCATCAAGCACCATGACGAATCTGTGTATTTATACCCAAAAATTATCTTGAATAGTTCATACACTCATGAGGGATATTGGAAAAAGGGAAGGTGTCACACCACACATGCAGCAGACGTATATTTCCGGGGAACTTTCATGTAACAGTCCAAAATGATCGCACTGTCTAGGAGTAAACAAACCACAGGTTTATTCTGGATACGTCCAAAAATGTGTCACCGTCGAGACTAGGTTCAATCTCACATTTCAATCCTTCAACAGTTCTGTGGCTTTCACAAGCCGTTAACCGACACTTACTTCACAAATACAAAGTCCACAAAATTCTAACGCCCTCCTCGGCTAATAAACATTATTTCCAAGTGCAATTAACGTCCTAACGCGGAACCCGACCAACAGTCCTCCCGACGACACGTCCTCTGCAGAACGATTCTTTTCTGACTAACTACGCAGAGGCGGCGGTGCCTAACAGATATATATCGGCAGTACAATGAAGGTTCTAGCAACGAGTGTTCTGGAATTATGTACATGTAAATTACCAGCTAAGCCTCCGAAAATTTCTAGACCTCCAGAAACTTCTGTGAGCTAACCATAACAAACTGTAGTCTAGTAAGTTACTTTACTTGATACGTAATCAAACCAATCTAATGATTAAGACAATTAATATTAATATCATTAACGAAGTTTCGCTTACCACATCTAATTATTCTATGATGTGCCAGTAGCAATCTAAAGACAATTATATGAAGTACAGAATAATTATATGTCTCTGGAACACATTATGCAGATTTATGACATTGTATTTTAGATTGTGGAAAGCCTGTTTCTTTCAACGAATCGTGGACGTGCTGTATGAGGGAGGGGGGAAGTTCCTTTAAGCCTTACACGGTGCTGACACATGAGGACCAGGTCGGTCTTATAGCGAATTTATGAGAGCAAAACTTCGAGTCGGCCTGGATTAATCTGAAAAGAAACATCTTTAAAACATGGAGGTGGACTGATAATTCTGTTTCAGGTAAACCATACAGGAATCAATAAATGACTGAATGTATTATCGTGAGCATTCCTTTTTTTTGAAAATTGTATTCCTTATATATATATATATATATATATATATATATATATATATATATATATATATATATATTTATATATATATATATACTTTGGTTGGCTTCATATTTCGCGATTTACACTTTTTCATTGTATCGCGAAGAAGGGACCATTGTGATCTCACAAAACAAATGACCTATACACAATGTAGAACCATTAATACGTGAATTAACTATATAAAAAAATTATGTGTACATCATCTTATCAACAAAAATACTGTTCGCTAATGGCAGAAACATGGAAAGAACTAATATCTTTCAAAGTATGATTCTTTGAACATAAACTATTTATTTTTATTCATAATGTTTACCTTTTACCTCTCAACTTTACCTTCAGCAATGGCATCTCTTATTCATGAAGGTTTTATTTTCGCGATAATTACCCTTCGCTAATATCGCAAATTTGAAACCCTCGCGAAAAAGGCAACCACTATATATATACACAATATATATATATATATATATATATATATATATATATATATATATATATATATATATATACAGGAATAAACACGGTATTGAAGCCCCCCGCAGAATGTGGAGTGGTCAACATGAGGACGAAACACTTAGAAGTTACGCCGTGTGCTGCAAACAGGACAGGAATTCTTTGTCAAATCAAAGGTTTATTTACTTTATGTTTTTACTCGCTAACTTTTCCAATAGATAAATGCCATGACGTAAATAAAGTAAAAAGGTACTACTTCTACATCAAATATTTCTATTACTTTCACTACTTCTACTACTGGTACTACTAATAAGAATAATATGTTAAATGTCATATACAGTTAATTAATCAGGATTGTTATGAAAAGCACTTTGCGGACAAATGATCTTTCCATTTTTATCCAGGCTATGCCTTTGGTTACAAATGATATTTCCGGGTTTATTTAGGCTTTGTCGTTGGTTACATCTGATGCGCTAGGCTCCTGTGCATGCTAGCACAACAGCTGAGAAACACGTTCTGTATACAATACTGTCAAACTAATGCAACTAATTAATGTTTCTCTAGGACAGATTTGGCCACATAACTGATCCCAGGTAAAACGCCCATATATGCGACAGCACTGATGCAATGACTATCACCACCCTGTGGCCATATAAAAAATGTTTACCGTTCATACCTGATCCACCACATCAATAGCAGCAGATAAATCTTACAAAATTCGATGGAATATTTGTCATAAGTACATTTGCAAATTTTATTACAGAATGCAAATCATGCTCGTTATTAGGACCGAAGTCTTCAAGCTGTTTTCATGCCAAAAATACCTGTTTCGTCTTTTACTGTGCAACGCCAAATTGGTATCTTGGTCGATCTTACTGTCATGGCAAAGGATCGGAACTCGCGGTTATGGAGGACGCTACAGTTATAAAGGAATTTAGGGCAAAAGAATGGCATGGCGCTGACGCCGTGTGCAATAAGTCTTGGATAGGGTTATATAGAGTGGACTGGTTCCCTGTCGCTAGTAAAGGTAATTTCAGCGAATTGACATTTTAACTCAAGTAGAGTAAGGTTTAATACCTGTATTAAAATATTATATATAATTTCAGTGTTTTAATTATAAGCTCTCAATACCCATACAGCGGTAACATAATTCCTTAATATTATCAGATATTCGACGGACTAAACTTCGTATGCTTAAAATATATGTTTTAATATTGTTTTAATATTAATGTTCATAATTTCAGAATACCCCAAAGAAGTTTTCTGGTCGGATCTGGAAAAATTTAATTCTGGAAACTGTGCAATCATTTCGAAAGCGGGCAAAGACTTTTATTGGAAATCCAGCTCATGCAACGTGAAACATCACGTTATATGCAAGGCATCGAGTGGTACGTCCTGTTAACCCTTTATCACAACCAAAGTGTTTGTCTGCTTAGACACGTACCCTGAAGGCCTTGGCAAACATTAATAACATATGTGTCCATAAGTAACATATATATTCTTCAGGATATAAATTATTGTGGTGCAACATGCCTCACCGAATATAAATTTGGCTACCGCTGCAAAATAAAGTTGAAGATTTTAAGTAACTAGTTGATATAATAAAATTTGCCAGAAAAAAATGTAAATTGAAAAATGTTTTGTATAGACTATATCAAAGTATAAATTAAAAAATAAAATATTTCAATTCTAATATCAGATATTATCAGACAGACAAAGGGTCGATTCGCTTATGATTGTTTTATATTGGTAGCTATAATGTGTGTTTTTTTCGCAGTGGGTGTTGAGCTTCCCACAACAAACATGCCTAGAGATATTAAAAATCGCCCTGGACAAGGAACCAACGGTTTAACTATATCTATTATAAAATATACCTTTATTATATGTTTGATGATTTATTTATACTTATGATAATTTTAACAATAATTGTAAATTTAATTACATTTTCATGTCACCTTTAAATGTCTGTTAATATTTAATTTAAAAATGTATTTTAAAAGGCAGCATCATAAAATGTTGACATGTTAACTTTTTTAATAAAATATATAGGTTAATGTATTGGCAAATTGAAAATTATTACCTGCCATGGGTTTTATTTCAGTATTGATACCTGTGCTGGTGACAACTTGGCTATTTTTTGTCGCTGTTTTGTTTGCTCTACTAGTTGTGAGGATATACAGATACAGACGCAGGGCACGTGCGCCCGAGGTACACGCAGCATATAAACATAACATTTTTTAAGAATCATAATTCTGAGCTGAACAAAATGATAGAATTTATTTAGTTTTTGCTCAGTAATATTAATTGATTCCAATATCTTCGAGATTCTTTAATTTGATAATACAGTGTAGTATTAATTGTCCTTGAACGCGGTCTGTTGTCGAAATTATTTTACTTTTAAAAAATAAAAAAAGGGGAACTCAAATACATAGATATTCCTATTAATATTACAGGTAGGAGTGAGGGATGCCGGAACACCTCTTATTTCCCGCTGTAAGTATTCCAAAACGGGCATCAGAAGCGGATCGGGAGTGGGGTGGAGGGGGGGGGGGGGGGTTCTCTAACCCTTACCTTTTTGTAACAGTTTCATACCATTTTTGCGGCTTTGCCCCCTCCCCCCCCCCCCCTTTTTCCGGACCAGGGGACTTTTTTTTAGGTTTTGTCATCAGTCTCGTGTTTGTTTACTCTAGTACATAGCTTACTATACAACACAATATGTCTGACGAAGTAACAGAATCAAAGATTAATACTGAGCATAAAACTCAAACATCGAATATGTTCCGTGGTGGGTTATTTTTACACAGTAAAACACGGTGCATTTAATGTCCAAGTTATCATTTCAGTATAATGATATATATTTTTTCCTTTCCAAGCAAATATCAATAAAACAACTCGTATGATCGCCAATATTCTCCTGAAGAGGTACAGTCGTCTCAGCCTTTGGAAGTGGGGTGATGACTTCCCGTCCGTAAATATAGAAGGTTTGTACATCAGAACGAAATGGAAGGATACGACCGAAGGTGTGCTTGGTCCAGAGGAAAGAGAACTTGAGCATTACACAGATATGTTTGTGAGTCCATTTCAAATTAATGTCTCAGAAATTGATTCTTCGTTTTAAATACCATAGTTACGAGGATTACAGTTTATATATAGTTTTTATATCTTTTTGACAATAGTGGGCTATAATCATAATATTTATAAATCATGTAAAAAGATTAAATCGGTATAAATGGGTAGATAGATTTAAAAAAGAAAACCTGAAAAAGAAAAGGTCAGCATATCTTTTGACACTCGTAAAAATACAATAACTTTCACTTTGTCAGTCAAGTGAATGAGAAATATAAGATTTAAATTTTACATGAAGGAATCGGACCCATCTGACACTAATCGGATACTGGTGTATGGTGAGCCGGGAATGGGCAAAACAACCTTCTGCAAACGACTACTCGTGGACTGGTCGAATACTAAACTGCAAAATGAAGATCAGTTACTAAACGATGAACATAGGAGGCGCCTGAACAAATTCACTTATGTTATCCCTATCATCCTCCGTGAGGTCAAAACAAATAAGACCCTGAAAGAAACCATTGGCGATCAATTAAGTATAAACGGCGATGATCTGGAAGAATTATGGAAACTGATTAATAAGGAAAGCAACAAGACCTTATACCTGCTGGACGGCTTTGACGAATACAACCCTTTCACATCGGACGAGATTACGCGGCTTTTGAATGGAAAGTTATCTATCACAGCAAACCAAATTATATGTGGCAGACCACACGCTCTGTCTCAAATGGAAACTTTAGAATGGAATGTCGAAGCTAAGATAGAGATTTTAGGATTTTCTGAAGAGAGCGTCAGAGCGTACATTGCAAAATTTTTCAAGAAAGACGGTGACAAAGGGATGAGACTTTACCGATGTATTTCAGAAAATTCCAAAGTAAAAGAGGTCTGCCATTTTCCATCAATTTTGTTACTGGTCTGCATTTTATGGGGAGAAAAGGAGGATATTGGTAGAAAGTTATCCGATTTCTTTATGGCGTATATAAAGTACAATTGTGGAAGGTGGGAACTTAAGAAGAAGCCGCAGAATAAAAGAACGCCAGCTTCAAAAATCCTTGACCGATACCGAAACAAACTGATGAAATTAGGGGGGGGGGTTGTTTTGAGGTTGTAAAGACCAGCAAGACGCCCGTGTTCCCTTATGAAGACCTAAGGAATGCCATTGGCGAGGATGCTTGGAATTTTGGATTCTTAAAGTCAGCAAATCTTCTGATGGTAACGAGACCGCTGAGTTTCTTCACCGAACTCTTCTCGAGTTCCTTGCGGCTTACTACATTGTGAACACAGATAATGGTCATGTTCATTTGCAAAAGATGGAAAACTACGATACAATGGTATTTAAACTGGTTCAAGAACTTTGCGAAGACTTGAGTGATGGGGAAAGGAAGGCTGAGTTAATCAGCATCTGTGCCGAAAAGATAGCAGAGAATCCACAGCAAGCAAACTAGAATATATATACAAATATATATGTAACATATGTTCAGCATAAAGCATTGTTGCATATTTTCAGAGATAATTACCTTTTTCGAATGATTTTTATTAATCATAACATACGTAATTTCCTCAAATTGAAATAAATTGACTCTATTTACACCAAGTTATATTTTGGCTTTTATGATTTTAAGGTTATTTAAGAATAAAAGGCAGTTTTTCATAAACAATCTTATTTTTTACTTTTTAAGTTCATGAAAAATGTGCCTTTTGTGTTAAACTGCTCTTTTTATTTTGGTTGTTATAATCTATGGTGGTTCCGTTAAACAGACGCCGAGTAATTACACACGCTAGGGATATAATTACTTTCAGAAAATGATTAAAATGAACCAGAGAGCCGGGATGTATATGCTATAGGTCTGCTTTATAGGGTTCGTACTGGAACTCACATTTAACCTTATTCTGTTGAACAAAGCACATAGATATATCAAGATAAAGCATATATTTAGGTAAAGATAAAATGTACATACGGCCTACATTGGTGTAATCGCCATTATAATGCAGTCGTCGAGTTTAGCCATACGAATCTGTAGGTTAGATAATGCATAGATTACACTCTTTGTAACTGCACCATGCACGTTTTTATAGGGCTATACGATGATGGTATTTCTTGGGGTGGCGCGGTAAAAAACATGACAAAACACACAAGCCTAATGCATAGGTATTGGAGGGATTGCCTCATTTCGTTTTTTCTCATATAAAATTGATGCTTGTGTCCTGTACATATTTAGAAAAATAAATTATTTTTTCAGTTGATTTTTCACATTTTCTTTATAATTTCTGCGACACACACAAGAACGTCAATTTATCACTTGAAATATTATACAAAGCTTCTTAGCAAACAGGCAACGTTAGCTTTAAAATGAGCACCCTTGTGGATGTCACGAGCTCTCACAGCTCGGTTCGTCTAATGAACACCAAATAATCGTAACCAATGTCATTGAGTGAAATTAATTAATTTAAATATATTTAGGCAGAAACTAAGGTTACTGTGAATATTAAGAGCACTGTTCACTTTGATAATCACACGTCACAACAAAAGACCTTATATATCAATGAACAAGTGTATTAACATGCATTTGACATGATTGTGCAAAGGTGATAGCTGAATGCCTCCGTATATATCCTTGTCTTGTTGCATCTAATTATAGTTTTATAACTGTAATACAACCAATATATTAGCATCACTGAGGTCTGAATCCCATAAATATAGGTTCCTACTTAATGATATAATACAATATTAATTTACTCTATTCACTGATCGTAATATTGCCTAAAGTCTAAAACAAAGGTAGCAAAGGGTAGTGCTGAAATGTCTTATCAAATGGTACTTCTAATGCATAGCAACAACATGGATCAGGTAAACAGAGGCCAAAAATGCAAATGGTTGAGAAAATTCCTTGGAAAAAAAATATTAACTTAACATCTGACAACACTTAACTCCTGACACAATTGTCGTCAATCTACGAATCTCCTCTAACCCTGACCTGTCTCATCCAGTTAATTCATACATGTTATGAATAAATATAAACCTTCAGCCGATATATATATATATATATATATATATATATATATATATATATATATACACAGAGTTGTATATAGTCATCATTTTTCTGCAAAAAGTTGGTTACATCTCCCATGTAGTGATGGTGTAATTTAGAGTCTAATGGCAAAATACAGCATATCGGGGCACTTTGGAATGTATGTACAGTAATATTTCAGGGTCCTAATTAAAAAAAACAAAACAAAAAAAAAAAATTTTTACATGAAGCCTCAGATTAAAATATTGTATGTAAGACCACATAACATTGAATCAATTTTTCTGTTTTCAGTGTCAATTACAATTATATGGTGCGATATATATATATATATATATATATATATATATATATATATATATATATATATATATATAATTTTATAAATGTGTGTATGTACGTACTGTTGACTGCTACTGTCAAATCTGACACCTGACACGCTCACCGTTGCCGTTGGTATGTTACTGTACCTATATAAGCCTCTTCTGATGATATGCTGTTTGAAAATTTTGAAGTCAAAATGTGTTGTTGGTAAAAAAAAATTAAATCAAGCTGATTCGCTGTATATCCCTACAATAATTATTCATACTATTTACTTTTCTCAAATAAAGCTCTCGTGTCCAGCACTAAAATGGTTTAGAAACTGTCAACACACTGAGTAAGGGCGATTCACCTTGGCACATATATACCACAGAGACATAAAAATATTGGTTCCGTATCGAGCACCAAACATCGCTACTTTGCGGGTATGGAAAGCTCGCTACCTTACGGGTCACACATACACTACGCGGCTATATACTCTTCCTCTACAAGAGGACCCAACGGGTCCCCATTGTCCAGAAAACCCATGGAAATATTACTCGAATTCAACCAGAAAGTCTTAATTTACATTTACACCAGTAGGGGGCGCCAGTAAAATGTCAAGTTCCACTTTAAAAGGCATTCGTGTTCATGAGGTCACTCTAAAGAATCAAATGTGTACTTGATATACGTACTGCACACGCAATGCATATACTTTTTTTACGTAGTTCTACCTTTATAATGTGATGCCATCACTTTACTTTGTTTGTTTTACCATCAACGTCTGTATGGTAATTCTATTGATACACGGTTCAATCAGGCAGAGTTTGCAAGGGACTTATTTGGTTTGGAAATTTACTTAATCTCATCCTAATAAAATGTATCTACGCCTATGCAAGCGCTTGTGTCAAAGGGCAAAATGACACTCTACCTAAGATCAGACAATAATTGATATACACTACATATGTTGGTCTTCAAGTGCATTATTTATGTGCCTGCTTATGTAAGAGTTTGTGTCAAAGGGCAAAATGACAAAATCAGTAGCATGTACCTGACTCAGTACAGGATCTCGTGCCACAATATAAAAACCAAGGATCAGATAAGGCTCACAAGCCTTTAACCGTTGCATGTGTTATTTATCATTAGATCAGGCAAGTATTGATTATATGCTCCGTCAAAGCCCCTCATTTATCCTGGAAAGGAGACACTTGTATTAGTGAGTGTTTTTATCATAAATATTAATGAGCCGACCAATGAGAGTTCATAACATTCTCGTGACGTCACGGATATTTGCAGGGTCTTTACCGAAAGGTCAAAGGTCGATTGTATAGAGTGAGTTCATATTAGCCGATCTAACGTTAACCGCTCGGGTCTTCTCGACCGGTCTTAACCTGAATGACGGACACGCCAATCCAAAACATGCCGCGGTCTCCTTGTCAGATATTGAATATACGCGATTTTGTGTCAGTTAAAATCACTTAGACCAGTTCTATGTGCATGCATCAACTTATTTAGTGCAATTCTATAGTTAGGTCGGTTTATACTGCTGATTACTGAGGGCTGTCTGACAATATAAATCGTTTCTTACCTTTTTTCATAATTACTATTACTGTAACAGGTCTATTATCTATATTTATAATATTTTTAAGGGCCAATGCTCATATGTAGGCATTTAAGAACATTGGAGCCACGTTTCCTTGCAACAAAGATACATAAACACGTGATATGGCATGACCTGAAACGAACAGGTCTTCTGAAATTACGTGTGACGTATCATGTAAATTGAGAATGCTGTGCTGGCTCTGAATGAGCTCGACTGTCTGTGAACATTGACATCTTGATAATCCTAGGGTTGTTTTTTATTTATAATCTGGTTTCATTGAAATTACTCTAATCATTAATCGTTTATATTATCACGCAGATGCTAAAAAGTTGTAATTTATTAACTGTGTATTGTCATAAACAGACTTTGCAGATTTTTTCTCGCACCATAACGGAATGATAAGAAGAAACACCTCAACTGAGTGTGTAATAAAAAAAGTTATCCTAAAATACTCCTTAAATGTAACATATCACCAAGGTAAAAGTAAAAAATATCCATAAGGTGGCTGCATTACGAGTTGTCCTTTTAAGGAAGAGCAAAAACAAATAGGGACCAAGAACAAGTGGTCGTTCTTCTGCAGTTGTCACTAAACCGAGGTCTTTCGGCGAGGTTTAATTTTATATATTGTTACAGATGTCTCTTTTATTGTATGCAGCAGTCTTACATGTGAACTCTACACAGCGCTCGGTTTAATCTATGGTGGCATAGCCCGGCCCACGCGTGGGGTCTGACGTGTTAACACAGCGATCATGCTAGTCTGGGGCTTTCTCGCCTTTGCCATGCCGGGTCGGCCCATGTGCGAACCCTGACATGTACAAACACAGCGTTCTCTTTCTAGATGTTTCCTGTACTGTGTATCATGTTAGGTTCTTTGGATTGTTCGGGAAATGGAAAGTTCTCGGCTGAGGTGAAAAGTTATAAAAAGGGGCTGTGTTTTAGAGCCGGGAGAGAAAAGAAATATTCAAGCGGACACAGAAGAGCGTAAGTCAGTTTGTGGAACCTTTTCCAATAATTGCGGCAGTTATAGCTTTTCTCCGAATTTGTAACGGATTTTAATTAGTCTTCAGTTTGCCTTTGGGATCACTATCAGAACTTCACTTTGGGATTAAAACGGATTGATTTTGTGAATGAACTGGACTGTTATTCTCTGAGAAGATTTATGTGAACTGTTCATCGGGGTTGTACGTTATAAAGGACTTGTTGTCGCTGTGACAGTGGTGGTATCAAAATACTGTACACTTTATTTATATACTTGTATTGATTTGCTGTTGTACTGTTGTTATACTGTGAAATTGTATTGATTTAGTGTATTGTAATGTTAACCTGAAAAAAACCTGACTTCTTTATTCATTCCCCCAGACACTTCACGCTGCCTAGTGTTACAGAATCTGATTTTTTTAAATCTCCATTACAAAATTTATGTTCATCACGCATACGTGATCTGTTGATATCAGGTTTCATAACAATATATATATATATATATATATATATATATATATATATATATATATATATATATATATATATATATATATATATATCAGATGAAGTGAAAAATTCTTAATTGTAAAAATAAAGTATTATAAAAGTAATATATCTCCAGGACTATTCTAAAATCAGATACAGGAGAATTTTGTTATATCAACACAACCGTTTCCCGGCATCGATGTATGATGGGTGTATGATGTGGATCGAAACAATAAAACGGTTACGTGTGCCAAGAAACGCAACTGATTAAGGGTAACGGTGGCGGATTCGGATGGTAAAAAACTTGTTCATCAAACAAGAACTAATCATTAAACTCGTGAACAAACCCAGTTTACTTGCTATCCTACTCAACATAGTTTGACTGACAGATAAACTTGTTTAATTCACGTACGTAGTTTCACGACTAGAATACATACGAATAAATCTAGTGTATGCATCATCATGAATATATAATAATTTATAAAAATAATGATAGAAACCTTGACAGAATTGTCGCCAGCAGTCTTGTTTCGGTAAATTATATATGAAACAATATATGATAAAATGTGCAAAACAACAGCAACAAAATTTTAAGCTTACTTCAGAAAAGGCCACGCATAAAGAGCATTTACCTCATATTTCATGCAGACCTGGGGATCTTTTTGCAATACTTACGCTTTACCAGCCGCTAGATGGCGCTCGTGGTGCCACAATCCAATTTCGTTCCGCATGCTTTCTGTATGGCCTTTTCACTTTGACTTCATTTTGAAGGTCGTGCAACTGATCACTTGCAACTTACCACAGAAATATCTTTGAACTGTTCGAAGAGGAAAGGTAGAAAAAGATTACATACAGTGGCTTTATTATAGGGGGATAGGGGTATATACCCCTCCCCACTTTTTCGCAAAGGGTTTCATCACCCCTGTTGTTCCGAGAATAATATTTATATACTAGTTTTGAAATGAAATGTATATTAATAATTAGATTTATAGAGTTTGGTTTCATTTATATGTTTACTATGAAATATCATATATATCACCTGGTTTAGAATTATATACTGGAAACATAATACCTTTTACTCTAAAACCTGACATTTAATTTTAATATATTTGAAATGTCTCATACATATAGTGACCTTTCAACTACCTAACATATGCAGCCAACCACCTCAGGTTATGGGTTCCTGTTTTGTTTGTAAACATTCGTGCATGTACAGTGTTTACTAACAGCTTGAAGGTAAACAAAGTTAAGAATACCAGAAGCACTTTTTAGAACAGAAAACATAGACGAATAGCTAGCTTTCATAATGACATATCATAGGGTGGCCGCAGATGTGTGTATTGTTTCCCAATATAAGCCAGCATTGTCGTCACTGCTTGTTCCCGAGGATTGTTCTATAATTCTTTTTTTTTTCTTATGGTCAATCTTTATAATCGCAGCTGTCTTGCATGCTTAAGCCTGCCACACCTGTTTTTTTTTTCTAACTTCCAGAGAATTTAAATTAGAAGTACGTCAATGAAAAGTGACAACTATAATTAACTAACAGAAGCAAAAATAACTGAGTAACTCAAATCAGTGTCTTCTTAGAAAATTAGACACTATTTTATAACGGTGTGTGTTACATAAAACATTGTAGAGGCTTGGGGTTTATTTAAGGAGGGACCAGATGGCTTTACGATCAATCAAGCTTATGGCTAATGCAACTTGATTACAAATAAAATCGATTGACGGACCCGTGGGGCCACGCGTCTCAAACGTTAACTTTAACAGCCACGTCACTAGTACAAATGTAAAACACTTATTATTCTAATAAACATTTAAGAAGTAAAGTCAAAAGCTCCGCAAAAACAAAATGAGACTTTTAAAAAGCCCATTTATAAATCAGTTGAAGGGCAACGGACCAGGGTCATCGCAGATGGAGGCCTTTAAATTTTTAGATTGTGTGTCTTGTGTGTGTGTTTGTTTACAACATTACTCACGAAGTCATTAGCGGAATCTCATGTGAAAACAGGGCAGTTCGGAAATGGGCAAATGAATAATGATTTACCTTTTTGTGTGGATGCAGCACATGATCCGGAAACAGGAACGTCATCAAGTAATATACACAAAAGTAGAGTCACTTGTGCACGAATGAACCTGAGAATATAAGCCGAATAAGTGGATTGCCTGGGCTTGCATTTATTAGAATGTAGATTTCTAATTTATATAATGAATATAATGAATAAAATTCTGACAGAATATATATATATATATATATATATATATATATATATATATATTACAGAAATATACCATTGCATTTATTATTATAAAAATATAACAGGATTCTTGCAAACCAAAGAAAAATATGTTGTTTGGCGTTCATAGGAGTGAATGATGAAATTCCCCAGTTCAAACTGCACAAATCCACGATGACAAGTGCGCATTTTCATTTAAAACTGCTCCGAACGGGGAAACAGCACGTTTAAATAAGCCCGGATGTAAAACCTGTCACTCGGTTGATCTACATTGGATGTTATATGGTATTACAGGTGACATTGCTCACAAGTTAGGCGACATGTACCATGGCCCACACGCTGTGAGCAAACATGCACAGGTTAATTACTTTCAAGCATTCGAATTAAACACAAGTGGTGCATCGGGCAATTACTAGACCATGTGTGCGTGTGTATCTTCTATATAAAACTAATAAAAAGAAGTTGGTCCACTTTTGTCCTCCGAGTTGCATATGACACAGTGTTATACCTAATTTTCGAGGTAACTGTTCTAGGAGTGACCTCACCGATATAAGAATAATTGACTTTTAATGTACACATAATTATGAGTGATTATTAAAAAGGCTTTAAAATTGCGTGGAGGTTTCAGCTAAAAACACAGTCGAACTGCCTTCGATAAAGACCCGAATGCCTCCATCTTCGCCCGGTGCCAGCACAGGATTAAGATCAATTGTGCATATGAAAAACCCCTGCTGTCAGTGACGGGTTTAAGCATGTTTGACCTGACATTTGATCCTGTCAACGTGCTGTCCTTTTTCGTTTGATAGCTGGTAGCTGGTGTACATCAATAATATAATTTTGATGAATTGTTTGCTTGTTTTTGGGTATATCTGTTATGATACCATATCCTTTTGTGTAGGAAATCTCTATTATAAAATTAATATTTGTCTGTTTCACAAAACAAAATATATCAATTCGTAGCACCATATTTCGACCAACAACAGTTGATGCAAGGTGCCTTATACGATGTTTACACGGCTGGTACAGCTATTAAGCCTGAGTGAAACTTACACAGGTGTTACGGGGTGACATAAAGCGGACCGAACTGTCTCGCTAGTGAAGCATGCTTTTCTAGCTAAGCGGTTGGTACTGCGGACTTGTGCGCCACCAACATGGGTTTCGAATCCAGTATTTTCCCCTGAGCAATTTGTCTTCGTAACACAGGTCTCTTGGCAAATGTATGGTTTCTATGTATACAAGTCTTTCATCGAAAATCATATAGCTGCGTAGAATTGATGTGCTGTGTGATCGGCGATAAATTCCTAAACTTTCGCGACGGTCGAAATTATCACTGTTTCCGTGTAGACATATTCCTGGCTTAATTGCGTGATGGGTAAGCAATGGTCCGGAGAATCGATCTGGAAAATAAGAGATGAGATACATAAATAAACAAAACCATACACACGCGTATATTGTGGTGCACTCTGAAGGTATTATATGCGTTGTGTTTGGAGAGTTTGGAAACCGTGTGATATAGATGATAAAACGTATAATGCCATAAAACTTCGATATAAGCACACTAAGGCATTTGTTAGATTTAATGAATCGCTTAATTCTGATAGGTTCTATGTGCCAAGTGGTGTCAGGCAAAGAGATCCTTTATTTCCCATATTTTCTATATTTTTATAAATGATTTAGTTGAAAATAATCTGAAAATGTTAGAGGTTGGAATAAGCATTAAATACTGTACTTATTAAAATGGGATTAGGTTACATGTGTAGAATTACATGATTTTGCTTCATAGGGGATATTCCTTACAGTGCTAACTGATACATGTATAATGTTGTTCATATACTTTGAATTTTACACGATACATAATACTATACAACACTTACATGGCCAGGGTACAGTCTCATTGAAGGCACAGTTAGGATGTGTTAAGTCTATATGTTGACATTCCTTGTGCATTATATTGTAATTCTGAGGCATATGTAACTGTATATGCCTCTCCAGTGTTTTGAAATCCGTACATAAAAGTATGTATACATGTCAACTGTCAAACACTCAGATTTGCGGACATATTGTTTCATTTCTGTACAGGGACAGCTACAAGTTAAGTTTCAACAGTCTGTAAAAAAGTACAGTGACAGATTGATATCTGTTACCATCCAAAGTTTTTTTTATATACTTGTTCACTGTCATTTGCAGATTATGACTTCTTCATGGTAAAAAAATATTGTGCTGAACTAGAGGATAATTGAGTTGAGTGTCAACCAGAATAATGTTATACATGTTCAACCATTTTTGTTTTACAAATTATCCAGTGTTTCAGACATAACTTTAACCTCTTTATCACAAAGAGGTAATATTAAGTTCTTGGATTTATGTTATCTTACCAGTATTGCATTTGTTTTATTATATATTCAAGACTTACATATACAGCAGTGAATTTTCACTAACCCAATCTTATAATCTAGTAATCTCCAACTTAAAGTCCCTACTTCTTTCCTCATATACATATGGCTAAGACTTGTTTTTCACATACGAGGACATGATAGTCTTCGGACTGTCTTCACAGAAGTTCGAAATCTATTAATGGTGCCTAATTATAAAGGTTTACTCAACTCCAAAAATGCTTTTCCTCAGTTTTTTTTTCTATGGAAGCGTATTGCTGC
The DNA here is from genome assembly GCA_026874595.1 of Sipunculus nudus. Taxonomy (NCBI): domain Eukaryota; kingdom Metazoa; phylum Annelida; class Sipuncula; order Golfingiida; family Sipunculidae; genus Sipunculus; species Sipunculus nudus. The sequence continues at coordinate 16,094,361 of CM049317.1, forward strand.
CACCTAGTAAAAGAAAAATAAATTATTTATCTCGTACATACGAAATACTATCTCTTTCGTAAGACATACTATTTCGTACGTACGACATACTATCTCGTACGCACGACATAATAAATCTTAAGGATCTCATTCACAGACAACACATCAGGCCAACTGATATATGTATAAGCAATATAAATATGTACAATAATGTAGGTTCTCTTCCTTGCAAATAGCTGAATCACCAGTTGAAAAGAACACACACACACACACATATATATATATATATAAACATATATGTATAAAGCCTTTTGTCACTTGCGGGGTATTCCTATGCTAACATATTAAATAGGCAACTAAAATTTAGAAACGAGACAATGCACAAATGCCAGTGTTTCAGTTTCAAATGATGAAACAACCGTCCTTGATCTGATACTGACATCAGCATGAAATCTAGAAATAAACTCACTTTTTTTAAGACACACATACTATGTATATAGCCCCATTTTTAGCAAAAGTCTGATTTATTTATAGTATGCATAGGTAGTGTGCCAATTAATCTGTTAAACCAATGATTCGTTGCTATCTTTTAATAATGACTACATTGGTTGAATATTTGTGTTCTTATATCTCCAACGGGATTTGAATCTTTACATGTGCTTGCATAATCGTTTTTGACCAATGATGTATATATATATATATATATATATATATATATATATATATATATATATATATATATACACAGTGAAACCTATCTAAAGCGCTGGCCTTTGATGTTGCTTGGGGCGAGTGATCAGTGTTCGCCGGAGATAGCGTATCGTGTCCCTATTTGTCAGGTTCATTTACTCTTCGAATGTCGGTTTGTGCTGAAATCTGCTGTCCGTTGTTCGCAATAGTGATCGAGGTGTCAGCCTTCCAGAGGTTCCGCATATACATAATAAATAGGGAATTTTGAAGGGACTTAACTATCTTGTCCGTTATAGCCAGTTGTCCTCCTAAGTGAGGTGTCCGTTAGACCAGTTTTCACTGTATATACGAGAGAGAGAGAGATGAAGATATAGAGCGAGAGGGAGCCGATTGTATGTAGTACAGAGTTTAAAATCCACGAAAAGTGGCTTCTAACGGGAACTTTTTATATTTTACATATATATTAAGTATACATGAAATACAGTGAAGTCTCCTTAAAATATTACGGTATCTGTCAATATTTCGTTCTAAAACCGATTGCTTAATCCGTTACACAAAAGCTTGCCCCGGGCGCGATCAACGATGAAAAACAAACACAGCACTCGCGCAACCTGGTGGTGGTACAGCCTAACGTCACAAATCAAGGCTTTCAAGCTTCTCTGGGCGTTTATTCTTTTTTATAACTGAAGCGTGTGCGCTACCAAGATCTTTCCTCTGGAGACGAGGTCTTGTGATGGTAAACAGACACACCTGGACTGTATATGTAACTCACACAAAAAACCATGACAACGTATAAAAACGGTGAACAGAAAATATTAAGCCCTAATTATTTTTCTGTCACAGATTGATCGCACATCCATGCTTGATATTTTTTTAAAATTTTTTTATTTAGTTCAAAACTGAGATAAAAGACAAAAAAGAGATTTTAGATCCCCTGCCTTTGTTTAATGTTTCTTTCTTTCTCTGTTTCGTTTGATTCATATGTTTGTGATTTTGAATTTTCTAATGATTGATAATGTAAATTTCAGAAAACCGTATACAGAGCTTTTTTTGAAAGCACTACCGCTAGTTTATGAGGGGATTTGTAGTCTTTTTATCGGCACCATTGCATTACTCCTGAGAATGTTCCATGGTTTTCTCACAAATTCTTGTCAAGTTTCTACTGACTGTCACGTGCCACTTTTATAACCTAATGCATGTTTTACCGGTTAAGGATACATTAAAAATGCACCTGCTACATAATAGTAGAATCCCTGGTAAAACCCACTGTATTCAAAATCATTCTAATAGCTGTTTCGAATGCATATTAGACCCCAGTCACCGTCTTACTTGTATGTTCAGTAAATGTAAACGACATGTGACTCTCGATCCCTTGGCACTCATGTCTTATGGCAGCATGCTATAATGGTTAATCCCTCAATTCATGCAGATAATCCTTTTGTATGATGTTGAAAATGCCACAAGTGTCGCTGCACTATCACCGTGGATTTACATCTTTAAAAATGCTGGAAACAGTTGTATCACGTAAACTATCAAATGAAGCACGTGCACGGGCTTCTCTGTTTATATTCACAATACCGCGTCACGGTTATTACACCGCGATATAGATCCACAGGTTAATCAATATATGAAATAAAAAAAAATACTTTTTATTGGTTTTATTTTGGAACAGATGTTGTCAAAGCATAGTTTTTATCTGCTCCATTTACTATTTTTTTTTATACTTTACACTTCTTCGGCGAAATAGCTCGATTTTGGGCGCATAAGCGTGGTGTGCGCATGAATGTGTTCATGAGATCTATCCTGGTCTTTCATAGACAGATCTCCTGTGTGAAGAATGGTGAGCCGGCTCAAACCTGGTCACAATCACATGTGACGGATCGCCAGGTTTATTAGGACTGATACAGGTCACAGGGCTTCATTACCGGATGCGTACTACACGACATTGATTGTAATAGAGTACAACCGCAGAGGAGAAACAGGCACTGTAATTTGGTTACTGCGGTATCCGCCAAGAAAAGCTTTGCGGATCTGGGTATTTTTATACAGTATTTGTGATGGACGTTGGTGTGGCAAAAATACGTGAACCTTTCGTCTTCCCATCATGCCTCTGTGGAGAGCTGCTTTTGGATTATGGATCACACTGGTACCATTTCTCGTTCATGGTAAGTGCACCACAAACCGACCCCAATATTCATTTAAGTAATCCGATTTTATTTGTGAAACGTCACGTGGCTGACACCACTTTCAGCGAACTGGACATTCTGATGTCTATTTGGCAGAGTCTGCTGGTTTCTCAGGCACCACGCACATTAATTTTGGCACCGCACAAAAATGTTTTAACTTGATGTTAATTAGAAATTTACCCATTTTAGTTGCAGCCGCTGTGAATTATTTTTCAAGATAAATAATTATCATAATAAAAATATGATAAAAAAATATAATAAAATAAAAAATATAATAAGAAAATTAATAGAAAATATTGATAAAATTTCGTGTCGTCTCGTGTTAATATGGATTTAAAAAAAATATATACAATAAAATGGTGAAGCAATCGCTCTCCCGAAATGATTTCTGAAGAAAAAATTAATGTCCTAGAAACTAACAAGTTTAAAGCCATACACTTCCTTTTCGTTTTCTTTGTCTTACTGGAAGAGAAGACCGGCCGAGAAAATTTGTTTTGTTTCAATCAATAACACTACTCGATCACCCTTTCATACATTATTTAATGATAACAGATCACATACAGATTCAAGGACACACGGATACAAGGGGAACTTGTTTATTTAATTTGAAATATTCACTCTCAGCAATGCACGTCCCCGCCATATTATAGGCCGTCCTTATTGTAAGATACACCCCAGAACGTGTTTGTATTCTCTTGTGCAGCCCATACTTTCAGGTTTATTCATGCATATGTTCCCCCGAACAAATGTTTTCATTCACTTATCCGGCCTATATTTCCATGTTCAGTCGGGCACATTAAATAAATTATTTGTAGGCAAATATACGTCCGCCTAAACATACACATGAATTGTTACGTTTATTAATTATAGAATCACAAGATAAAACCTTGTATATGCTAATACTAAGGTCCCTTCGGCGATGTTCGCTTGGGTGTCCATACTGGCTCTGCATGGCTCTAGTTAACTCACTTTACAAAGGGGATTTGCAACGTCTTTTTATCGGCACCATTACCTAACATGACCCACAGCAGTTTTACGGTTTAAAGATACATAAAAAATCAACAGCTACATTAAGGTGGAAACCCTGGTAAAACCTTCTGTATTCAAAACCATTCCTATAGCTGTTTCGAATAAATATAAGACCCCATAAGGTTGATATAATTTTTTTAAAACTTAGTACAGAACTTTTTTTTATGTTATATGTATATATATATATATATATATATATATATATATATATATATATATATATATATATTACATTTCCCTGGCACTTAAACATTTTTGAAAATTTATTTTTTTATAAATGGTACAACATTTTTATTACCGGTAACAACAGGCCACTTTTTAATTCTAACTTAAAATTGATTTTTTAAAAACTTGATGCAATGAAAAATGATTATTAAGTGAAAGAAACATGTTAGAGAAAAAAAACAAAGGAAACATTAAAATCGGTACAACATTTTTATTACCGGTAACAACAGGCCACTTTTTAATTCTAACTTAAAATTGATTTTTTAAAAACTTGATGCAATGAAAAATGTATATTAAGTGAAAGAAACATGTTAGAGTAAAAACAAAGGAAACATTAAAATCGGACGTGTGTGTGTGTGTGTGTGTGAGAGAGAGAGAGAGAGAGAGAGAGAGAGAGAGAGAGAGATTAAAATGTTTCTATGGCCTGTAAATGTTCATTAATTACCATTTGGCCTTTGGATGAATTGTTGATAGTTGTGATTGACAGTTTGTTGCCTTACACCAGCAAACGTTATGTCGGCGTGATTATGCACAACTTATTTATTTTTTCTCCGAAGCCTCATCTAACTTAACGAAGAAAAGACAAAAAAATGTTTGATAATATAAATGATAGTGAACCATACAGAGCTTTTTCCTCTCTGTTGTGAGTAGATCCATACGGATCCATATGTTACCCTGTTGACCACAATGACCACATTGACCATGCATTACGATTTTATATATATATATATATATATCTTTTCAAATTACCTGTAGTGTGATGCATGGATACTGTTATGGTATAATTTTTGTTGTTGTGAATATGTGTGTGGTCATATGTTAATAGGCGAGGAATGCACATGAATTGAAACAAAAACGCTCCTTAATATTAAGTAGCAGATAAAAGGTAATGTATAAGCTAATACCAACTATGTTCAGTGGGGTGTTCACATTTGCTGTGCTCGGCACTTTCTGAACTTCGGACGTATTCTCTTACTCTTTGAATTTTCTTTACTCACTTTAGACAGGGGTTATCATATGTTCTTTTCTGCACCATCATTCTACGGTGAGAATGTTACAGGAATTCCTCGCATATTTTTAACAAGCCCAACTTACACTGGATATCACATGCCCTTGGTCCGATTTTACGACCAAAAACAGGTTGAAAGTATGTTTCCGGTTAACAGATACAAAAAAATTAATCCAAAAAAACGTGTGACATTAATATTATATAACACGTTGACAGTTCTTCTTATAACCCTGGGTTCATGTAAAATCACATTAACGTAGCATATTGTAGCCAGATCATCCTTTTACGTGTAAGTTTCTTTTTCCATTAAACATTTTCGTTGATCATTCTGTCTGGTAACTGAGTCAGGTCAGAATGAATAAACAGCAACAATAAAGAGGTCAATGGGTTAATAATGTTGTCCAATAACTAAAGCGGGACAGGTAGAGCATGTAAAACATATGGTACTAACAGGCGATAATTGATAATCATTAACATTATACATCTCTCGTTTCGCCTGGTGTATATATATATATATATATATATATATATATATATATATATATATATATATATATATATATGAATTTATACAAACACGCGTACACACACACACATATATAAATATGACAGATAGCAGTCATAAGAGCAGTCATGAATAAACGGAGATATATATCCTTAAAGATAAATTATCTGTCTAAATGTTTCTGGATTTGTTTTATTTTTTAAATTAATATAGTATCGTACCTTGGGTCATACACAAAAACCATCTTCTTCATTGCTTGGGGGATTTTTTCAGTTCTAAAAATAAAATTAAAGAGATTAGTAATATCGGAGGTGTTCATTACTAATATTATCAACGCCTGGGGCTGTGAACCTTTCTTCTTTGTTCACCTTATGAAATGTTATCATTCTGTCTAATATTGGACAGTGGTTTTAATAAGACTTACTTAGATGCACATTGAATAATTTTTCTATGCCAGTTTTGTGTTCTTACAGAACCGAGATCAGGAAAATTGATTTCACTCTGCACGTGGTTACGATTTTTTTCGCCTAGCTTTAACTCGCTGCCAAAACTTACTGACATCTAATTCCCCAAATTGGTCTATTTGTTCATAAAGAGATCTTTCATTGTTATCGTGATACTCTCTCATACTCTTTCTGAAATTTCTTTTGGACTCTTTATAGGCTTTATAAATCTCGTGCTCTGAGTCCCTTGGACGGCCTGCAGCAATCCAGGCCCTGCGTTTTTATCTGATTTCCATATGAAGGTGTCAATAGTACACTCCAGTTTTGTTTCAAGTATTTACAGAATTTTCTTTGTGGTATTGCTTTATTAGACGTTTCTATCAACAGTTTCACAAGTTCATCATAATATTTGTTAATGTCAGCAGAACTTTCGGAATGGCAATCCGGTACACAGACAATTCGTAGTTTATGAGAAAGGGGTAAAGTATAATTTTGAAATATCACCACTTCATCAACTTTTTTCCAGTGCAGATAAAATTGCTTGCTATTTGGTGTCTTTAGATAGTTATGCGGAGATATGTTTATTGGTGCTAAACAAACTGGAAGATGGTCTGATGTATTCAATTCATGGTCATCAATTATATTTCAAGAACGTACTAAGTGTAACTTTTCTAAGTAATCTGTGATCGATAAGAGACCGGTTTGAACCCAGAGCATACGAATACAGTGGTCCTTGTATGGAGACCTCTGTAACTAGTGAACATAGCAAACAACTGTTCATCAACGTACTAAGTAAAGACGATCTAGGGTTGGTCCGCGCTGTGTAAAATTCACCATCTGCCTCAGCATTAAGATCGCCCATTATTCTTACCATGCCAATCGTCTGGTACTCATAATACAGATTTAAAATAAGATCTAACCATTCGGAATATGACACGACCTGGGCCGTCAGCCAGGAGTTTATGCATTACCTCTCCCGAATGTAGGAGACTGACTTGGTCAATGATTCCAGTTTGAACTGCATATGTTTATTTTCAGCTTCCTGGTCTTTCAAAGAAAACTTCAATTTTCTCCCTTCATATTTAAGACTGCTAATGTCGTCTTCAAGTGTCTTTACCGTTAAGACGATCACGTTCTGCGTTAGCGACATTTATTTTTTTGCAGTTCTTTAATAGTTCCATGTAAGTTTGCTATTTTTGACTCTGTAGCTTCTAAGCTAGCATTAACATCACACTTGTTCTCAAAAATATCTTCTCGAATTTGATCTCTATCAAACTTTGCATTATCTCGCTGAGCCATAATGGTTGCATTGACAGTGTCTATGTTTTGATTGATAACAGCTACATTACTGTTCAGTCTAGCATCAAATGTTTCAGTATATCCACGTAGTTCTTCTACCAAAACTCGTATTTCGGATAAAGTATTTGAAAGCACCACTATTTGATGATTGTTATCAACATTTATAGGTAACTCAGTATCAAGGGTAGCATCACGACAAACTTCCATAATCAGATTCTTTATTTGTAATTAAAACGAGGAGCTGGGAGGTCACCTGCGTCTGATAGCGCCAAAACACCCAGCCACCTTCACACCAGGCTTTGTCTATTGTGTTCTGCTTGTGCCACTTCGTGAACAAAATTGTTCAGCCAGAGGGCTTCATTAATGTTACATAAAAAAGGTTCACGTGACAATGTTCGAGCTTTTTATGATTGATCATTCTCACACTCGAAGAATATTCAAGATATACTTCCCATATAAGTGTGAGTAAGGTAGTCCAGTTCCATATGACACTATCTGCCTCCAAGAAAATATTTTAAATCGCAAAACTATGTAATTCTGTTAAATTCGTGGCAAAAGCGGGAGAGCTCTAAAGGGCCCCATAAAATATGATGGCGATCTATATTTTTCCCTTAAAAAATAAAGGATTCTTCCTTCGGTGTTACACCAATCTTCCGCAAACGTTCTTCGAAATCTGCTAATAATTATTATTAATGTTGCTAACAGACAAACCAGACATTCTAAGGCTAGCAGAGGTATTAAAAGAAAAGTGGGGGTATGGCTGATAGGTATTGCTGTATTATAATTAAATTGTGACCATAAAAGCTCTTTTTTACAATTATTTTATGTGCAAAGGAATTCTAAATAAACTTTAAGTATTCAGTGATATTTAACCGAGTATTCCTATTATTATTTCATATGGTTAAATCCAAATAACAATTTTTTTGCAGGTAAATCGGTCAAGGACACGATTACTGCTGATGACGTGAATCTCCTACGTAGAGAATTAGACCTCTTCTTAAATGAATACAACGAAGTTGACTCCAAGGCGTCACAGCCTGAAGCTGATGGCAAGCGTAACTATGACAACGTTGATCAATCTCAGAATGCAATAGGTAACTCTCTTGATGGCGGCGCCACTGTACTAAAATCCAAAGGTCAGAAGTTTACCAAGAATGACGTCACGTTCTCTCTTTTTCTCAGGTAAACAAATATGCTTCATGCAATGTTTACAGCGCTGATATTTTGCTGGTGCTTAGTTATAGCCTTTGTCACAATGTATGAAACTATGATTCTTAACTTTAAAAAATTGCAAGCTCCTACAGTGTGGGTGTCCCTAATGTGGTATGATCCCCAAGCTATATTTGCATGAACTTATTTGGCCCATATTCTAAGGTTCAAGTGACCGTACTTTTGTAAATATTCCTTGATAACATTCCTGAATCCATATCATGTGGCGGATCCACAATTCTGTATTGGCCCATTCCTGAAATTCCGTTAACATTTCATTAGATTCCGTTCAAGACTGCGTGACTCCACACACACGGACGCGGATAAAAGTATACCCTTCTGGAGAGGTAACATGACGAGTTTTGATATTTAAGTGAGTATAACATCCGTAAACTAAATTTTCCACGGTTTTGATTTGTTTGAAAGTACAATGGCCGTCTCCACGATAAGCCATATAAATACCAGTCTATTACTATATCTCTTATGTGCAGACTTATTTGAGTTTGCTTCAATTCATCGGTGCAAATAAAATGGGTGATGCTATACTGACGTTATACCGCATAAGTACCGCTAATGGTAACTAGGACCGCCATGTCGCAAGACATCATACCTTTTAATATTCACGTAAATCCATTGATTCGTTATATGCAGTTCAATCAATCATTTCATCGACTCGACTTCTGTTTTGTTGCCGGATGGATAAGCATATCATTAAAGGTTTCAACTCAGTCCATTGCAAAAAACCCTTTTGGGTTCTATCTGGAACCATTTTTTTCTAAGAGTGTATAAGGTAGACAAATGAAGCTGGTTGTAGTAAAAAAATGTTAATTATACATTAAAACCTCTGCTTTAATGCATATTTTTTGTTCACAGGGACCAGGATGTGGAGGCATTCACAATGAGTACGGCCAGGAACATCGCGTCATCCGGGTTCCGACCTGAGCGGATCACGCGATTTGTAATTCACGGCTATACGTGCAAAGGAGACGAGCCCTTCATGTTGAACATGAAAGACGCATTACTTGAGCAGGTTAGTAAACATAATTAATATACATTATAAGGTTCATTATTAATCAACCACGCACACTACCAGAGAATGGTATCATGGTCCATATGCGATGCAACACAAGATGCCCTTGATAACATCAACAATCTGCATCACAGGTTCTTGAAGGTGGCTTTACCAGACTTTGTCCTATAGTGAAAATAAATGAAATATTAATAAAAAGTGAATGGATAGGACAAAGGTGTGGACGTCAAAATATTATAAATCTTTTTATAGGGCCCTCATAGGCGTGTCCACCCCACCCCCATTTAACTTTTGTTACAAAGTCAATAAAACTATAATTTGAAAATATATTTATATTGGATAATTTATTAATGCTGTCACGTATACATATGTATTCAGACAATTTTTCTGTCTTTCATTTGTATTTTATATGTCATTCTGCGTGTTACAAGTCCAGCAGAGGTATTAATGATTGAAGATCTGATAAACGGATATTTACCTTTTGAATGATTAGTAAATTGTCAATATTATATGATTCTATGTAGTTCTATTTACATAAATAATCGGGGATCTTATTACTGGACAACCCGTTCATCAACCAGACAAAACAAAAACTCGGCATATCGTTAATTATGAACTCATTTTATGCCACACTGTTTTTATTTTTAGGACGGGAATAATATCTGATTTTATTGATGCTAAAATTTATTAGGGCCCCGCTTGACAAACGGTGCTCTATTGTGATCACCGTGTCAGTCCGTCCTTCCGTCCGTCCGTCTTTCCGTCCATCCGTCCTTCCGTACTCCTTCCGTACTTCCGTCCTGTCCTTCCGTCAGTGACACTTTCTTTCGCGCGCGATAACTCAACAAAAACCTACTGCAGCTTTCCCAAATTCACAGGGATGAATGGTACTTATAAGGGCTGGAGACCTATTGAATTACAGACCTGTTGGGATTCCAATATGGCCGCTACAGCCAAATCGCTGATTTTCTTTCGCGCGGGATAACTCAACATCAACAAACTGCAGCTTTCCCAAATTTACAGGGGTGGTTTGTACATATGAGGGATCCAGACCTGTTGAATTACAGGCCTGTTGGAATTCCAATATGGCCGCCACAGCCCGATCGCTGATTTTCTTTCGCATGCGATAACTCACCAACAGCCTACTGCAGCTTTCCCAATTTCACAGGGATCATTGGTGCCTATGAGGGCTCCAAATCTATTGAATTACAGACTTGCTCAAAATCAAATATATTCCCTATGGCACCGATTCACAAAAAGCTGTCAAGCCATCATGACGGACGCAGAGACAAACTTTACGGGGGGGGGGCAGCCTTGTTATTAATAACTGCTGCTTGAATTTACGTAAGTAAACCGTGAATGTAATATTTATTAGTTTTCCCTACAGAATAACGTCACTTTGTCTTACTTCGGAAAAATGACAGTTCGACAAGCAGATGTCAATGAAAAAGTACTTTTAGAAATTGCGTGCACATCTGCATGTATTAGAATTTATAAAACCGAATAGCTTGAACTGCCACCCAAGCGTCTTCAGTTAATCAAAACTCGACGTTTGGTTGGCCGACTGCCGCTACAAATATGCAAGAATCCACCTTAAGTTACATCTTTTGTTTCAGCATAGAAAAGGTGAAAGTGGCGTACAATAATGCTTTAAGGATATTTCTTGGCTTTTCAAAACATTGCAGCATCAGCAAAGAATTAAAAAGTCGTACCGTTACCACTTTTGACGCACTAATGCGCAAACAGATCTATTCACTGAAAATGAGAATAACAGAATCTGACAACCTGTATGTCAGAACATTGTATGAATCTGATTTATATTTAAAGTCCGACTTGTTTAATGTTCATAACCAGAAGATGTTTGTTATTATATTATAAGTAATAATGCAGCTAGCCTTAATGTTGTGTCATTTGATTTCTATAGTTTTTTTCCTTTCTATTCTCATTTCTTTCATTTTTTGTATATGGAACATGAGTCTGTAATAAAACTATAAACTAATTATTATTATTGTTTGCAACATTGGCGGATGTACCGTGTTTACTTCCCTTATGTAAAAAAGCTAGCTCATACATCCGTCACAGAGGCGTTATAAGAACAGGAAGTAACTAACGTGTATTAACACGTGTAGCAGTAGGCTAGAAATGGCATAAATTCTTAAAAAAAAGGTCGGTAAGTTGCTGGGTTTAACTTAAAAAAAGAAATAATCGCCTATATTTTCTCCAGGGCTAGAAATGACATACATTCTTTAAAAAAAGGTCGGTAAGTTGCTGAATTTAACATAAAAAAAAGAAATTATCGCCTATATTTTCTCCAGGGCTAGAAATGACATACATTCTTTAAAAAAAGGTCGGTAAGTTGCTGGATTTAACATAAAAAAAAAAGAAATTATCGCCTATATTTTCTCCAGGGCTAGAAATGACATCAATTCTTTAAAAAAATAAAGGTCGGTTAGTTGCCGGGTTAAACTTAAAAAAAAAGAAATAATCGCCTATATTTTCTCTAGGGATAGAAATGACATAAATTATTTAAAAAATAAAGGTCGGTAAGTTGCTGGGTTTAACTTAAAAAAAAGAAATAATGGCCTATATTTTCTCTAGGGTTAGAAATGAAATAAATTCTCTAAAAAATAATGATCGTTGAGTTGCTGGATTTAACTTTAAAAGATAAATAATCGCTTATATTTTCTCCAGTTTTAAATATGTAACATTTTAAGAGACCAGTTTAAGTATAAATCTTTATTTGTTTAACTTGTGATTTTTCTTTGCAAAGAATTAGAAGCTCAAATCCAAATTTTCACATCAAACTACGAACCAATATAACGGTCGCATGTTTTGATATATATATATATATATATATATATATATATATATATATATATATATATATATATTATATATATTATATATATATATTAAATACTAGTATGTATCTACATAAAACGGTTAATCATTGTTAACATTGAGCGATAACATGTATGCTTAATTTTTGGAATATTTGTCATAATAAAAATTACATAAATCAACAAAATTACTTCGAAATATTTATTAACAATATAAAGTTAAAAAAAATGCTTCAATTTTACAAGTAACACAACACATCATAAATGTAAACAAATAACCATCTTTTTAAAACTATAACCAGCTCACATGTAAATATATAACATCACATATATAAATCATTATATATCCAATAAGTATTGCAATGATTACTTTAAGGCGTTTGGAAATTGTGCAGTCTCTGATTTCTGAAACTAATAGACACCGTGTCTACTGAACTAGTTTAATCCCAGCGAGTGAAACAGCGTCACCAGTCGGACCGATAAATCAAACGCTTGATAGAACTTGACCTAATAATTGGCCAAATAATGGCCTTTAATTAATCATTAATATCAAACATGGTGCACAGAGGGGTGGAGGACACATTCTGATCAATATCAGAAATTACCTGTATGTGAATAAAATATAAGAGAATTGATGTTCATATATATATATATATATATATATATAATATGTTGGGAATTTGTTTTCACATCATTCACCTTACATGAAATTGTCACCAGCGCAGAGGTTCTGATAAAATCGAGGTCTCGTACTGGAAGTTAAATGTACCAATACACCTACCTTTTGAAAATGAATTTATGTGATTTTTGATTTCCTCTGTGTACATATATAAATGAAATTAGGGTAATTTTTGTTGTGAAAGGTTCTTCTAAGGTCTTCGTGAAGGATGTGTGCACTTGTTTATCAACAATATGTTTGTAAACATGGCAATGTTGACAAACGGAAAACATGTAACCTAAGGTGGTAGGTTGCATATATGCAGAGGTAGAAACGTCACTTGTAGCAAAACGCAATGGCAAGGTCTGGCTTATCTGACTTGCTGCTAGATGTCCTTGTTGAATTTGTTTTATTTTGGCGGGCGCCCATATATTATAAACACGATGATATAAACAAAATAATCTGCCTTTGTGCGATTATATCCAAAGTGTATTTTACGCGGGTAGTCGTTGATTACGTCTTTTGGTCACGTGTCATGAGAACGGGGTCGCTTCGTACACCTGCAGCATTATATATAAATACCAATTTAACCTTTTAAACGATTCTGACTAACATGTCCGAAGGCATGTAGAATGTTTTACAGCGCCTTCTGGTGAAGAATTGTGCACTGAATTATTTTTACCTCCGGCATGTTAGCAACAAATACTCAAAAAATAATGAACTGATTTTGATGAAATTTTCAAGATAGCTCTACAATGAAGCACGGAACAACTAATTTAAATTTTGGGGTGATCCGGATAACTATCTAGGTCCAAAGATGTTCAAAAGAAAATGCTGCATTTCTGACAGTGCCATTTGGGGTAAGGGCTGCCTTGTTTAGTTTGTCGCCACTAGGTTGCTTTCAGTGTCAGTATGCTATAACGTTAAGTGCTTGTTTATCACACATTTCTGACAATGCCATATATAATAATAATGAGCTGCCTCGGCGTAGGTCTGTGCTGTCTGCGTGCAAATTTCTAGTTGTCAGTGATTGTGGCAGGACAACATGTATCTAATTTATACTTCACGGTGTTGGCACTAAACCATTGTCGAGCAACTTCTCTGTGGCCATGCAGTAGTATCTCCACATAAATACTGTGAATTATGACATTATAGGAGAATATTCATATTAGCTACCAGGCTAAATTTGTAATCCCATTTAAATAAATATGTTTAAAATAAAGTTAAATGTCTATCACGGCGCACTCAGAAACTTCGCTCATGTATCCAGCGGTTCATTTCGCTGTGGCATCCATCTTATTACCTCCGCCAAGGCTGGCGGTTCAGTTTTTACCTGCGCCTTTGGTTTCTCTATCAAAAACAAACAGTTATTTACGGATATTGAAGACATTTTCATGATGGCTTGGCAATAAAAAAAGTAACAATGATAACATTTTAGAGATCATCCGAATCATTATCAGGATCCAGGATTTTTAAAAGGAAAAAATGGTGCATTTCTGACAATGCCATATTGGGGATATGACCTGTCATGGCGGAGCTCTGCGCTCTCTGAGTGAAAATCACTACTTTGGAATAGAGAATGAATAATACGCTTGTATGGCAGTATACTATAATGTCGATTGATCATGTTTTGCAGGACGATGTGAACGTGTTTATTGTTGCCTGGGGACCGGGGGCCTTTGAGAAATATCACGTGTCCGTTGCTTACACAGACATCGTAGGGGCCGCGGTAGCAGAATTCATTCATATACTTGAAGACGAGACTCTGGCGTCACGTGTAAGAATGCATCTGATTGGTCACAGCCTTGGCGGTCACGTGTCAGCTGCAGCGGGAAAGAGGCTGCAAAGTCCCAAACTGGCAAGGATTTCAGGTATAAATGTTTCCACTTGACTTTTTACCAGAGTTTAGAAGTGAATATACTTCGCATCATCTTTAGTCGGTATATGGCTCTGTTGAACGGTCGGTGGCATTACTGAACACGATTGTATCACTACAAAATGCATTCTAACGAATGCAGACCTTCGCCGTGTGGGTGCTCCTTAATGTAGGATACTCCTTTGCCCATATTCCCAGGTTCATTTGTGCGTTTGTCCGAAACAAGTTTTTGCATTCACATTCGGCCTATATTTGCATGTACAATCGGGCATGTGCTACTGCACATTTGTGTATATTCCTAGAGATCGCCCTGATCCGGATCATGAGCCGGACACATAACAGAACATAATCGTTTCTTCATTGGGCCATTTTCGCAGTGCCCTGAAAATTTCTTAGGGTTTCCGTTCAGGATTGCGTGAGTTATGAGCTTAACATATACACACACAATCAGACAGACACACACACACCCACGAAATGGAATGAACGCATATAACCCCTAGCGGAGGCAATAATTTACTGTTTTCTGATCAAAAGCTTCCATAGCTCTTGCCAGGAGGTTATTTAAGCAGCAAAAATAGAATAGTGATTTTCCACTTGTCTTGACTACAGGCAGACTGAAAATATATGGTTGTCAATGGTTTTCTATTGTTATAACGACAAATGATTAATATTGGAGATTTAGACGAGATTATGTATTCCAGATTGTCGTTCCTGTTTCATTTTTTACTGACATATGTCAGCTTGTACGAACAACAATTATAAAATAAACTCAACATGAGAGATGTACAAACTGTATACATTTTATCGTTTGTTCATAATGAACATTCCGATAATTGACCAACAGTAAGGTTCAGGAAACTAAATTTTTTAGCGTTAATGTTATTCATATTATAACGCATTTATTGCGAACGGGTGCACATTGATCATATTTTGTGCTGCTTATTCCTCTGTTGTCAGGACTGGACGTACCTGATTACGGGTTCAATGCCGCTAAGCCCGACAACATGCTGGACCCGACTGATGCGGAGTTTGTGGATGAAATGCACACCCACGTCTCTGTATCCATGAAGGGCCATGCGGATTTCTTCCCGAACGGCGGACTGAGCCAGCCAGCATGCTCCCAAGGCTTTATGGGAAAAATCACCGGCACCGTATATAATTCCTTAATAGGAGACCAAGAAGGTACATTTATATAAATCACTGTATATCATATAGGTGTGATTTTATTTTAAGTAACACCGAGATTGCTTATAGGGGCCAAATCACCCAACAGACCTTTATAAACTAAAGATTATCCCTTTGATCTTTTATAAAAACAGGCCAGAAAACATGGATATCACCCCACACAGGCTGCTTGTTTCGTTTATATCAGCGTTTTTAGCTCAGCTGATTGAAAGTCATCTGAGCTACAGCGATCACCTTTTGTCCGGTGTCTGTCCGTCCGTCTGTCTGTCCGTTAACCAGGCACAAAACGGAACCGCTGGATCTGGAATCTTCTAGCTTTATATCTAGGGAGTTCCATGGAAAATCTCCTTTGAAACCTGAAGTCCGGTCTCTGTTACCCATAACCTCTGAGCTATCGTGCTCCGGAGTACCCCACAGAAAAATGGAACATTTTGATACAAAAGCGCAAGTATCTGAACAACTATTGCATTGATCACCATGATTCTTTGCATGAATATTGATCATGGAATGTTTCATCAGTTTCTGCAGTCGGGTGGCGCTACCTGTATATTTTTCGATTTTTACGATTTTTTATCTTTTTTTAAGACTTATTAAGATGCGGTCATCTGTTAACAGGGCATAAATTGTAACGACTGGACCTAGAATCTTTTCTCTTGACATCCAGGGAGATCCATGAAAAATCTCCTTGGAAACCTGAAATTAGGTCTCTGTTACCTATTCTCCAAGCTATGCTTAAGTTTAATGGGGATACCACCTACAAAATTTGGCATTGATAAAATTCTTTTGTGAAAGTTTTCCTAGTCAGATGAGCATCATGACTTATGTGTCACTTGTTTTATATGTTAAAACACGACATTCAACAGACATGGCGCCATGGCAGCTACTTACATACGATCTAGATGAAACCATTATCGTAGTATTAAACAGAATACATATCTCTCTTATGTACAGCTGAAAGAGTTGCATTGGTCAGATACGAAATTCTGTTTTTTTTTTTCAGCTGCTAAAGAATTGGTTGTCTGTGACCACAATATAGCTCCTGACTATTACATCGAGTCTATCAACGCAAACACCACGGACTGTTACTTCCGGGCCAAGGCATGTCGGGATTACCGATATTTCCGGGTAAGAAATAATAGGATTGTAAAGAAGATGTAAATCCAAAGTTTTTTATTAAGTTTTGCCGTATATATACGTATTTACATTAATAATAACAGCACATTTCACGGATACATGATCTTATTACCACCAGTCTCGTTAAGGTCGCAGAACTGTATTCAGGGTCTGTTTTCAATCTCTTCCAGTTTTTCCTTATTTTCCCAAACTGTTGCTCTTGGAATACTTTACATGTACATATTCAGAAAGCTGAAATATTCTCTAATTTATGGTTTATGGAAACTGTGGAATTTCCCAGTTTATGGTAAAAAAATGCCGTTCTCAATCTGTAGAGTTTTAAACATGTTTTAAAATGCTTATTTTTATTTTGTCTCTGTCTCTCACGGGGAGACTGGAATAGGAGAAAATTTGGAACAAAAATATATTTGATATACCGAAAATCTTAATTTTAACAGCCAAAATAGGGGTGGGGGGGTCCTATATTTTTTATATGATACCAACTGATTTTCTGTAGTAATCACAGTATGCCTGAATACATGCTGTTTTAGCCAGATACATGAGCTAAATTCAAATATATTTAATTTAAATAAAATCAATTAAAACAGTTTCAGTTAATACTATTTTAAATCCTTAATTCCAAAAATAAGTACATGTCGAGGGATCCGAGATCAGAATGTTGTAAAATATAAAAGAAACATTTAAACACCTGCTCTGTTCTGAGACCGTTGATTGGCTCTGGTTTTGAAGAACCAGAGGTACTACAAAAACTATAGTCTGGCAAACTACTCATTTTTTATTATATTGGTATTGTATATCCATTGCCCAAATAAAATGAAATGGTATAAGGTATTTCGTACACTGTGGTTGGCTTCATATTCGCGGGGTGAAAGGTTTTCAATTTTTTAAATTATTATTGTTTAACGATCGTTCAATTTTCAAGAGCTGCCTCTTATGTAAACTTTATAAGGTATATAAAACCATGATAATATGACACAGTTATATCAAATAATCTGTACGCTAAACGAAAAATTGGATGGCGACTCAAGGCAACACAGAAAAAGACATCCTTGCTGATATCATTTATTGTAGCAGTTTTTGGTTTGCGGAACACATACAAGAGCTATCATTATTTATATATCAATATTTTGCCTTACGATTTCCTTTCGACGATTGGGCCTCTAATTACGTGTTGTTTTCTTTTCGCGATAATTCCCCTTTCAAGAATATCGCGAATTTGACGCCCCCACGAACAAAAAGGGCAGCCACTGTATATTCCTCTTCTATTCCTACTTAATCTAATATTAGATAAAATAAAAACGATTTCCAGCAGAGTACCTCTTAATGGTTAACTTGTGTAGGTTTAATGATTTAATCAGATGATACTTTATGAAATTCAGAGAAACAGATGCGAGAAAGGTGAATTTAACTTCATGGGGTTCCATGCAATGAAACCATCTATGGGCAGAAAGAAGTACTACCTTAAGACTGGATCTCAAAAGCCATATTGCCTGGAGTGACCTTCTACGACTGGTATGACATGTAACTATCATATGAGGTATATATCAAGTAGTACATGAGATAAAGACTCAGTTGATTATGAAATAATGTGTAACTATGTTTGATCAAAAATCTATATTTCGTTTTCTTATTTAAAAATTTTCTAAAATTCCAATACATAGTAGAACTGCAGCTGTTCGCAAAGTTCAGCAGTCAAGAACTTGTTCGAATCTGTGATTATTCAACAAAAAGTAATATTCTTTAAAAAAATCTTATTTTTTCATCAGTTGTACTACACATTTAACCTTAATATCCATATACCATAATTACCGCTACGTAAAAATATACATGTATATATTTTTTGTTATTTTCTTGTAATATATATATATATATATATATATATATATATATATATATATATATATATATATAAAACTAATAAATTCTGATACATTACCTAAAGCCAATCCTATTTAATAGCTTCATTGTAAAAGTAAAACTAGAAACATCCAATCGGCTTCCAAAACTTAAGAATTTTCTACTGAGAATCGGCTCGGGAAAAAGGTTAAGGTCCAAAATAAATATCAGGTATATCTGTGACCCTGGATTTATATTGTGATAAATATCAGCTTTTGAAGAAAAGTCATGTTTGAGAGATAGCGCAAAAAAAAATAATAACAAAAAAAAAAAATAAAAAAAATTGAAATCGATAGTTTTGCACTAGGGGGAGAGACAGAGACAGACAGACAGACAGACAGAGACAGACAGAGAGAGAGAGACAGACAGAGACAGAGAGAGACAAAGACAGAGGGCAGGGGCGGATCCAGGATTTAGGAAAAGGGGGGGGGGGTCCAACCCAGGAGGACTTATGAAAATCCTAAAAAAAGGTCATCAAAGATTAAATATGGCCCCCCCCCTGGATCCGCTTCTGGAGGGATGATACTTAGGAGTAGCTTTTACTGTATTGTAACTTATCTTAAAATGTACTTTCATTTTCAGAAAGTACCAGTACCTCCGGTGATCTTACAGAACTCGTCCTAACAGTTGGCGGAAAAGACAGTCAAAGGGCGCCACAGTTTGCACTACTGATATCTGGTGTTGCTTTACAAACTAATACAAAATCTATTTGATCACTATGGAGCTCTCTGTATTCTTTTAAAATGTTCTCTTTTTTATAATTCTTTTTCATTGTCAAATATATTCATCCTTTCTTTATGAAGGATCTTTTATGCGTCTTATGTATATATGTAGCTGAATGCCAGAATATTTTGGTTGACAATGATATGATCGAGACTGGCAAATCCGAGACCCGAGGATTCGAGACCGAAACCCTGAGTGCACTGGTGTATGAAAATGTCATCTGCCCACCTATACCAGAGTCAATGTTTCCATGCAATACCCCCCACCCCCACATCTGTAGGATTAATTTATATAAGCCACTTTTGATTATTTGGATTTTCCGTTGTTTCGTCAAGATCATTCAAATTAAATTCATGTAACATGAATAAATTCTTTTTTTTTTACACTTTGACGTTTTGATTTCCGAAATTTGACTGGCACTTTGGATTAACATTGTTGCGTCTGAGATTTTGAATGGACAGAGAATGTCCACGACCGTTTCAGATGTGCCGATTCACAAAAATTACAATATTTTAATGCAAAGGAGAAAATAGATTTAGATTTTAGCATGCACGATTAAACGCGTCCCAAACCTCGCTTTACATTCCGTAGAACATGAGAAATTATCTATTCTAGTAACAAGAAAAAACACTATAATTTTAAATATACCAGCTGCTACATTTTATTGTTCAAAACATGTACATTTAACGTGCTCTTTAGTAATTAGAAATAATCCAGACCAACTCAGATACCTGGACCCAGGTATTCTGATTTAGATCCGCCATCAAGACCAAGACCTGGACCAATGTACCCGAGCCTGATAGTTTTATTTAACTGTCATATACTCCCTCATGTCACAGTTATACCGGTTCCAAAAATACCCGTGAATCCGTTGTCAGGAAAATGTAATGTTATATTAACATCACCGAATGAATGTAAAGTAAAATATGAACGAGCGGAGGATCGACTCAGTAAATAGTATGAGAACACAGGCACATGACACCATGTATTCACCGGGTGAGCGATATTGCAAGTAACACTGTGCCCATCCCCCCTGTCACCTATCTAACCAACCATCCCGCTTATTTAACATGGTTCCCTTACTTTGACTGCCCATCAACCTATTTCATGCTCAAATCAACTCTACATAAGCCTAAAAACAACTTTACAATCTTTCTACCACTCATGCACTATTTTATCGCAAGGTATGAAAGCTGAAATAAACACACGAGAGGTCATGCAAAGAGATCGTCGTGAATATTCATGAATATTTAAATACCAGGAGCGACAGGCGACATTATCCGGGTGTCTTCATACACGGGGATATGGAGTCTTATTAGGATATTGGGGTCAAGGTATAAAGATAACCCAATAATCAAATTAGCCTATTTTGAAGCAGAACACTCACAAACCACTGCGTATTCACCATATTTATATTACAGATATTCATCACAGATTGTACATTGGATTCTAACTCTTGATGAGCTTTTCGAAATTTCAGTCGTCAATATCTTTATTTTGAACATAAAGTCCTCCCAAGAGTTTATACTAGGAGTCGTCAAGCAATAACTTATTTAGTTTCCAATGTGAAGGCCCATACTTTGCGTTTCGAGATCTATTCATCTCGATCAAAATTACAAAGTGATCAGAGAAGAGCTATGTAAGGATATCAGACCATAACAAATAAAGTAAATGGAGCAGATTTAGAGTATGCGTCGGCGACATCCATGCCAGATATAAATAACAGAAGGTATAGTCCGTGAAACACACACACACACATATATATATTGATATGTGGATCAAATTTGGGATGTAATATCCGTTACCCGGTATTGTTAATATAAGCAGATACTTATTCACGTCCTTCCTGGGAGAATTTTTGTGGTACGACTGATTCCAAATGTTGAAATGCAAGGCGATAGTGCAGCGACATTTGTTGTGGTCATTGCAACTATATGTAAACGTATTATCTTGGTGAATAGGGGGAATAACCATTGCATGCTGACATAAGAAATGGGTGCAAATTGATCGATAGTCACATATACTGTGTCTGTAAGTGGGACATAGTCAATAGTCAGGCGAAACATGCTTAAATCCGTCACTGAGGGCATGAATTATTTAAATACCCAATAAACCTTAATCCTGTGTTCTGAATTACCAGCCACGCAGGCATTCTGGTCTTTGTCGAAGGTAGTTCGGTGTTCTCGGTCCATGGTAGCCTCCACGCCATTTAGAAACCACACAGAATCACTCAAAATGATGCATATATTACAAATTGTTTATTCTCATATCAACGAGGTCATCTCGGGGACAATTATCTTTAAAACGAGGTATGGCATTGTGTCTAGGAACGTCGGTTTCGGAGAACGTTGAGGACAAAAGTGGACCCAATTATAAGATATGGCGGAGGTGTTTCGCGCCCCACCAACTGCATCTTACGATCATGAATGTAACAGACCATATTCAAAATCAACGACCCGTGCCCGACCCATACAACTCCACCGGCGCCGTGAAGCATGAAACTCCAACCTTCCACCTAATCACGAGTCTCTTCTGCATGTTAGGGAACTGTGGGACGGCCGGGACACATGTCCAAACTCTCAAGCTTTAAAATAAAAAAAATGTCACATTTCCAGGAATTACCTTCTGTTTACATCACACATGCGCAGGCTTTTTATATATTACTTATATCCTTAAGGCCTTTCCCACAAACAACCATCCTTATGTAATTCGCCTTTAAATAATTTCCATAACACTCGAACGGAATACAATTCCCTGTTCGCTACATATATACCAAAGGTGGTGTATTTAAGAGCCACGGTGCATTGTGGGTGTCAGATTTTGACTCCAACCATCCATAAACAGCAGAGTCGTACTCTTGTGAGTCCGAGTCTGCGCATTCTGGATCAAAACCCTACCTGCCCTTGATTGTACAAAAAAAGTGTAAGAAAAGTCTGAAAACGTTGTTCCTCCTAGAAAGACGTTAAAGCCATTAGAGAAAAATAAAGTTTGGTTTCTCAAGCGATTTTTCAGAAATTTTGTTCCGGAGGGAGATTTTTTTCAATAAAATTTCATGTAATCAAGGAAAAAAACGCTATTGTTTTGCCAATAGGTAAAACACAACAGAACATATTGAAAGTTTTGAATTTTAACTTATTTTCTTGACATAAATGTATGATCGACTGAATTTCAAATTGGTAAATTTCTACAGAAAATCAAAACAAATATTTTTGATCGAAAGTTCCTCAGAAACCATCCGTCTTGTTTTGTTTTGCCTTCGAAACATCCATGCAGTGTTCAAAACAAGCGATATGGAAATGTCATTAAAAAAATCTGGCCCCTGACTCACTTAAGGTATAATTAAACAATATGTCAGCAGTGGCCCCTGAGTAATGATATCTAGCGTGACTGCGTCGCGGAGCGTGCATTTCAAGAGTCGGCTCAATACCTGGTCATAAACAACTGGTCATCAGGTTGGGCAGGACCGACACGGGTCAGAGGGTATCATTAACGGATGCATATTATGGGACAGTGATCATACACAGACAAACAGAAAAACAGAGGCAGTGTATTATGAATACTGCGGTGTACACAGAAAAATCAGCTTTACTGATCTTGGGAATATTTATACAATAAAGGTATATTTAGTGTGAACGTTAGTGTGGCAAAAGCACATCAACCCGTCATTTTTGTATCATGATTCTGTGGAGAGTTGCCTTTGGGTTATGGACCATACTGGTACCACTTCTCGTTCATGGTAAGTTCAAAACAAACCTTACTCAGCGTCATTCTTTGCCAAACTCGAGTATAAGTGTAAAACCTGAAGAGGTTAATATTTTTCTGGGTCAACTGAATATTACGATTTCTTTTGGGCAAAAAAAGCTTGTTTCTCAAGCACAGCGAACATATATTTTGATCCTGCATTAAAACTGTTCATTTCTAGTTAAGTCGAAATAAAACCTATCGTTTAGCTCCATCCGCTCGGTAGATCTTCAAGGACACTAAAGTATTTAATAAAAATAAATAAATACAAGTATGATTTATATTTAAAAAAATAATAAGAAAACAAATAAAAAATCAGAACAACTCCATATAATTTCAGTTTTTTTTATGACATACTTTTGACGAATGTTATACCTGGTCAACAAAAAAATCTCTTATCATGTTGTCCCCTGGCTGGTCATATGAAATTTTCATCGAAAACATATATAAAAAAAGTGAAATATTCGCCTTGAGCACTGTTTCCTACATAAACAGTGCATTAGAAACAAATTGTTTTTGCCTCACATGAACATCTTGATTATGTCGCTATTTTGAGTATTCATTATGGCTTAATACGTTTTAATTTCCTTTGCCTTGCGAGTGGAGCAACGCTCGAGGAATTTTTGTTTAAATCAACAACACCGGCTGATGGCCGTTTCTTGTTCATCGTAAAAATCACAACCTGACATTCACAATTAAGAGTATAAGATATATTCATTTATAAAACATATATAAAAAACAACCATACCCTAATCCACCTCTGACCAATAAATGTCTTCCTCTTCAGGCTTAAAAGAATAATAAGTAAGATATAGGCTAAGGTCCAATATCACTAACGGGGCAAGACATTGATTTTATCATTACATTAAAAAGAGCATATTGTTAAGCCAAGGCATCCTTATATGTGTTATTTTCCTGTAACTTGTGTTTTATCTTACATCTTAATTATCTAGTAGCTGTATCACATGAGTTTGTGTAATAACTTGTAGTGATTAAGTTGTAAAACATAAAACGTGACAGACAGAGCGTGTAAAACATATGGTAGGAAACAGGCAGTAATTCCTACCATTGCACTTTACACCTATCGATTCATCATATATATATATATATATATATATATATATATATATATATATATATACATAGTACACGACGGAGGTATACTAATTAAATGAAGGTGTGGATGGAACCTGTTATATTCAAAAAGCACTTGTGTTATATTAACAATAAGACAATAAAGGAATTTTTTTTTATTCGAGCAGTAACACCAGGGCAGTGATAGGCATTATTGTGATGCTGTTTATTCTAATTTTTGACCGTTTTTATAGTCTCCGTTTTATAAATCTCTTAGGGTACGAAGGATTTTTTAAATACAATGAGGATTACTCACGTAAAGTTCTCAGTAAAATTGATAAAATAAACCTTTGTCGTGATACCCTCTGTGGCAAACCCTCACATATGCACGGTTCTGGTTTTAAAAGGTCGGGGTATGCACGGTCATGGTTTTGAAAGGTCGGGGGTATGCATGGTCATGGTTTTGAAAGGTCGGGGGTATGCACGGTTATGGTTTTGAAAGGTCGGGGGTATGCACGGTTATGGTTTTGAAAGGTCGGGGGTATGCATGGTTAAGGTTTTAAAAGGTCGGGGGTATGCACGGTCATGGTTTTGAAAGGTCGGGGTATGCACGGTCATGGTTTTGAAAGGTCAGGGTATGCACGGTTATGGTTTTGAAAGGCCAGGGTATGCACGGTTATGGTTTTAAAAGGTCGGAAATGGACGGTTATGGTTTTAACAGGTCGGGGTATGCACGGTTATGGTTTTAAAGGGTCGGGGTATGCACATTCATGGTTTTGAAAGGTCGGGCGTATGCACGGTTATGGTTTTGAAAGGTCGGGGGTATGCACGGTTATGATTTTGAAAGGTCGGGGGTATGCATGGTTAAGGTTTTAAAAGGTCGGGGGTATGCACGGTCATGGTTTTGAAAGGTCGGGGTATGCACGGTCATGGTTTTGAAAGGTCAGGGTATGCACGGTTATGGTTTTGAAAGGCCAGGGTATGCACGGTTATGGTTTTAAAAGGTCGGGGTATGCACGGTTATGGTTTTAAAAGGTCGGGGTATGCACAGTTATGGTTTTGAAAGGTCGGGGGTATACACGGTTATGGTTTTGAAAGGTCGGGGTATCCCCGGTTATGGTTTTGACAGGTCGGGGTTGATGCCAAACGTGTTCTCTTGGGGTAATTTCCATATTTCCGAGAATTCCTGAGGCAATTAACATTATTTTTCGAAGGGGCTACCTTAACCTAGGATAGTTAATCCACTAGACATTTATTTTAATTTTGCAGGTAAATCAGTCGAGGACTCGATATCCAATGATGACCTCACGCTCCTGCGTAAAGAATTGGACAATTTTTTAAATCAATACAACGAATTGGACCCCAAGGCGTCAGAGCCGAAGGCTGATGGTAAACGTAACTATGACAACGTGAATCTATCCCGGAATGCTATAGGTAACTCTGAAGATGGCGGCGCATCGGTATTAAAATCAACAGGTCAAAAGTTCACCAAGGATGACGTCACGTTCTCTCTGTTTCTCAGGTAAGCAAATATGTTTCATAAATGTTTAATCTGCTGGTATTTAGTTATAAATTATATCTATGTGTGTCTAGTATTACAACTAGAATTATGGACTCAAAGGAAATAGGGGGCCCGGTTGTGGGATGCACCCAAAACTGTGTTTATATTCACTTATTCGGTCCATATTCCCAGGTTCCACTGACTGGACATTTATGAATTTTACTTGATGACGCTCCTCAATCCGGATCATACACCGGATCCACACCAAATTCTAATAAAATCTTTATTCGCCAATTCCCAAATTCCCTGAAAATATCACGAGGTTCCGCCCAAGATTTCGTGAGTTATGTTTGAAAAAGCACATAAATCACACACAAAAGCCTAGAAACACACAAACGAACACACAAACGAACTTGGATGAACGTATTTCCTCCTGGGTGAGACAAAATGTTTCATTTAGACCCATTTCATTTCCACCCATATCCCGCAAACCTATTTTAATTAAACTGTCCCTGTTTTTTTTTGTAAACTTAATCTAATTAGCATCCATACACGGGAGATTGCATTGCGAGTTTTAATCATTTAAAGTAAGTAAAATTTAAACAAATAAAAAAAATAAATACATTCAGGCTTTATATGATGCTGATTTGTTTTAAAGGCTGCAAAATACAACGTCGTTCTCTGTGAGGAGTCAAAGACGTTTATTAGTTTATCTCTTTATGGAAACTCATTAAGTTTGCTTCAAAATCGGTGCCAATGCAATGGGTAATGCTATTGTCATGCCATATATGGACTTCGCTTATGGTAACTAGGACCGTCATGTCGCAAGACGATTGACAATTTTTTATTTACATTTTTTTTTCTAAATCCTTATTAATCATTTTAGTCAAAATATAGTTAATTACAGTTCAATTAATAATTTAATCGACTCGCTCTTCTATTCTGCCGTGGGGACTAAGGGTAATTGACTTGAGTAAAAATAACTATTTACCTAATCAAACCTCTTTTTAATTCGTTGTTGTTGTCAGAGACCAGGATGTAAAAGCATTCACTCTGAGCAGGGCCAGGAACATCGCCTCATCCGGGTTCCGACCTGAGCGGATCACGCGATTTGTAATTCACGGCTATACCAGGAAAGGTGACGAGCCCGTCATGTTGAACATGAAAGACGCATTACTTCAGCAGGTGAGTAAACATAATTAATATACATTATAATGTTCATTATTAATTAACCACGCATATTAGAAGCCATATATTCTTATCTCGGCCCATGCGATGTAACGCAAGATGCCTAGTTCGTATCGCAGCCTGGTCAATTCTGGTTATATCAGCCCAGCACGTATGTATCAGCTCGCTGGAATGCATTAAGTGTCAACCCCGCAGAGTCCTTGACATGTAACAACACAACTGCATTAAGTGAAATTACCAGACAGCAGTTCATGCATAAGGTATATAGATAATCATTAAATTTACAACATATTGAGCAAGTAAGATTTAAATAACAGAGTAAATGGATATGATAGCACCCGTTAACCTGTTAACCAAAAGTATTATCAACGATATATTGTGCCCTCACATCGTAGACATGAAAAGAGCACCAACCAAAAAAAAAGGGGAAAAAAAATATATAATGATCAGGCTCCTTGCACTGAATATCCACTACTGCTCATCATAAAAAAGCCAGAAATCCATCTACAAATTTAGCAAAGTGATATGGCAGTCGAATTCTCCGACGATGAGCGTCTATCATATGAAAATTAATTGAAAAAAGAGACGAAATGTGCTTTCTATAATAATATAGAAAATGATGTAATAAAATAAAAAAAGTAAAGCTTTGATTAAGCTTTTATTATAGAAGTCTTCTACTGTGCCATAGTCTTTAAAATGTTAATTGAATTAATATTTTTATGATGAAATGAAACCATATAAGCTTTCTCACAAATTCGCAAAAAACTTGCTTTATTTAATGCATTTAGGTTGCATAATTTATCAATGCTATCTCGTATTCAGATAATTTTCTTTCTTTCACTTGTATTTTATATAGGTCATTCTGCTTGATCCATGTCAATATTATTTCAGGATCTGATTAACAGATATGCACTAGCACATCGTTCATTTTGAACCCATATTCGACACACTATTTTTCTGAACACACGAATATCAGGTTAATACTCTGAAAAAATTGTGATTGAAGCTCAGTTACATTTCGTTTGAAAACGTGTGAAACTACAAATAAATGGTGAGTTAGCAGGCATGTTTTATGCGTTCAGGTGGTAAAGTGATTTAACGAAATGTTAAGGGACCTATTCAGATATATTACGTTTTCAACTATAGATAACCCCCTGAAACTTTTATAAAATAAGCCAGAAAACGTCTACCCAAACACACACAGGCTGTTTCGTGTTGTTGAAATCCACGTGTTTATAACAAAATAATCCAAACACATTCAGCGGGACATGTAGAAGCAATTTTACAATTTACTTTTTGCAACTAAAGATCTTTAAACTTTCGATCTAAACTAACTATAGACAATTTAACTTCCGCACATATGCAACAAACCACTTAATATATATATATATCTATATAAAACGGTTTCTCTTGAAAATAAGAGCGACAATATGTAAGTGCATGATTTTTTTAATATCTGCCATAAAATTAAATACATAAACCAACAAAACAGATTCCTTCAGTTTATCTTTTACTCACACCGATAAAGCCAGCAATCGATCGCATTGATTTTATTTTGAATATCAACCTTAAAAATAATTTAAAACAAAATGTTTTTATTTGACAAGTAGATACAACACATCATAAATGTAAATAAACAAACTTCTTGTTAAAACTATGACCAGCTGTCATGGAAATATAACATAACACATATATATATATATATATATATATATATATATATATATATATATATATATATATCTACATATGAAGTATAGTAATGTTTTTTTTAAGGCGTTTGTGATACTCAATGCTCAGTGACTCGGTGTAGTCTTGATTTCTGAACTGCGTGTACACGGTACCTGTTGAACTGGTTTGAACACAGCGAGTGAGTGCGACAAAGTCACTTGTCGAACCATCAGATTATACGCTTTAAAGACCTTAGTCTAATAATAGACCAAACTATGACCTTGATCTAAAAATAACTCTCGCACATACTAATAATTGCTGTCTAGCATGATGCACAAGTGGGATGGAGGTCATATTCCGAAAAATATCAGTAATGGTCTGTCTGGCTGTGAACAAAATATCAAATAAATCATGTTTATATATATATATATATTGTTACGAAACCCAACAACAACAGATCACGTAGTCATGACGAGCATACGTTTTGTTAAGGAAATAAAAAAAAATCAGATTCTGCAACAATAGGCAGCGTTAAATGTCTAGGGGAATGAATAAAGAAGTCAGTGGTTTTTTGTTAACAAATAATTATAATTTATTCTTAAAACAATCCTAACATTACATATACACAAAATCAATATAATTACACAGTATAACAACAGTATAACAATAAATCAATACAATAACACAGTATAATAAATAAATTGTACAATACCTGGATACAACCACCGTCACAGCGACAAAAAGTCCTTTAAAACGGAGCAGTTCGCATAAATCTCCTCAGAGAATAATAGTCCAATTCAATCACAAAATCAGTCTGTTGTAATCCAAAAGTGAGGTTCTTGTAATATCCCGAAGGCAAACTGGAGACAGACCGAACTAAATCTGCATAGATTTCGTAGAATCCCTGATACTAATGCAATTATCAGATAGGTCCAAAACTGACTCACACTGTTCCGTGTCCTCTGGAATATTTCTCTCTCCCCTCTGCTCTAAAACACAGACCCTATTTATAACTTTTCATTCTAAAATTCTAGAAACTTCTATTTCACGAACATACCCAAAGAACCCAACAATACATGATACACACGCCCAAAGAACATTACAAGACACTCGCTCATAGAGCGCAACCAGCCCAGAAAGTTTCAGATTAGTATGAGCGCTTTGTTTCTACACTCCGCGAGAGTTCAGCAGGTACGGTTATTTATAGCAGCGCACAGGGTTTGCGCTTGACACGAAAATGTATGCCTACAGACACATGTACCACAATAAAAGAGACACCTGTAACAATATATATATATATATATATATATATATATATATATATAGGGAGAGAGATAGAGAGATAGAGAGGGAGAATTAGTTATAAAATGATATTCATTATTCATATCTATTACATAGTTATATATAATATATTATATTAATATATTCTGTATATATTACATATATAAATATATAAATATAATATATATATATATTATATAATAACATATACAATATGCTGGACATTTGTTTTCACGTTTCATTCAATGAGCAAGAAATTGTCACCAGCGATAATATTTTGAAGGACTCGTACCGGAAGGTCATATGTACATATACTGCGAAAAATACACACGAAAATCGAACTAGATAGTTCATTAATGAGATTACTTCATACCCTCTATAGCCTCCCCTCCCCTCCCCCTCCCTAATATTATAAGGCTTTTCTGTCAGGCTTCAGTAATACTGCTTCACCTGCATGGTCAGGTTCACCCGACATTTACAAATGCTGAACCTAATAACTATGAAAAGAGCGGTCTCCCTGTGAACAAAGATCCGAACCTTTGTCATAATGGTGTATATAATACTTTGAATTAAAAATATATAATGGAGATCTAGGTTACCTCCAAAAGTGAAGAGAATATTCCTGGGGTGTTTTCCAAACCCTCCTACAAGTTCCATCAGAATCTGCACAATAATTTAGCGTAAAAATGCTAACACATCAACCAGCTCATGGAAAAATATAAAACCGCTCCACCTGCCACAGATATAACTAAGTCTCCGCGTTCTATTCGAGACTGGCTCTTTCTGGTGCTCCCTAACAAGCTCTTAGTTTGTTCTCTTGATTCATGACAGGAGGTCTCTTGAATGACCTGTCTTTATTGTATTTGATGACGTGACTCGAGTGTACCTGCCAGTTCTGTGTATTCTACGCGTGGAGCGGTTGTTTACCTCTCGTGGTCACGTGTCATGTGCCCGGGGCACACTCTGTTCGAAAGCAGCATGAGCTATATATAAAAATTATTTAAACATGCTTGGACGCCCATAGGAAGTTTTTATAGTGCTATCAGGTGGAAAACTGTGGAATTAATTATTCTACTTATCTCTGAAAACAATTTATGGTGGTGGCACTTAACCATTGTCGTGCAACTTCTCTGTGGCCATGCATTGAAATTGTCAATTTTTGGTTTTGTATCGGCGGGAACGAAATTATTTGTTTCCTGAGGAGGGGCAAGGAGGTAATATAACCTCATTGAGTGGCGTGTGTGTCATTTATCATATTTCCCAAGAATCCTGTGGAATATTACATCAGTAAAAGAGTCTATCACAACGCACTCAATCAGAAACTTCGCCAGTGTATCGAGCTGTTGATTTCGCCACGGTATCAAATAGAGTGCAAGCTGTCTTACTTGGAATGCAGAATCGGATCCGGGGGGGGGGGGGATCCAGAGGGTCCTGAACCCCCCCTTCAACAGCTGCTACCTCTTTCATTATTAGGGTTCAGACCACTTATTGCGGCCTGGACCCCTTCCCTCTTTTGTCCGGACATGGGAGCATTTTTAAAATTTATTAGTCTTCGGGGGTTAGACCCCTCCTTTTCCTAAATCCTGGATCCGACCCTGGAGTGAAACTGGTCTACAAGTGCGAAATAACGAAAGACTAATACGCTAGTGTGGCAATATATTATAATGTCGATTGATCATGTTTTGCAGGACGATGTGAACGTGTTTCTTGTTGGCTGGGGACCGGGGGCCTTTGAGAAGTATCACGTGTCCGTTGCTAACACTGACATAGTGGGGGCCGCGATAGCAGAATTCATTCACATACTTGAAGACGAAACTCTGACGTCACGTGTAAGGATGCACCTCATTGGTCACAGTCTAGGTGGTCACGTGTCAGCTGCAGCTGGAAAGAGGCTGCAAAATCCAAAACTAGCAAGGATTTCAGGTAAATTGCTTGTTTGCCAGAGCATAGACCGTGTATACGTTTCGCAATATTTTGTGGGTGTATCTGGCTCTATAGAAAGGTTGTTGGCTTTACTGACCACAATATTATAAAAAAAGAAGACCACGATCAAGATCAAGATCAAGAGATTCCATAGCTCGTACCATGAGGTTATTTAAGCAGCCACAGTAGTCTTGGCCCCAGTTAGACTTAAAATACATGGATGTGCAAGATTTTTTTTGTTATAACGACAACTGATTAATATTAGAGACTTTGACGAAATCCCTTTTTTCAGATTGTTATACCTGTTTAAGTTTTATGACATATGCAATCTTGAAAGAACAGAAATTAGAAAACAATTTTACATGACAATGTACAAACTGTGTAAATTATTCCGTTCGTTCATAATAAACATTCTGACAACTGCCCAACGGCAAGGTTCGGGAAACAAATCTTAAGGGTTTCTTTTATACATATCATAACGAATCTGCATCCGAAAGGATATATGCCTCCGCCACTGGAGCACAAGTTAAAAAAACGCTCTGCGAACACACTTTCCACCGTCACAGGCTTTAGGCCCTCCACTGTAAACTGAACAGGTGGCCGGACCACAAATGCGCAGCGCATGGAGCTCGACCTTCTGTGCATTCCCATATATTTGGCCCATATTCCCAGGTTCATTCGTGTATAAGTGACCGCACATTTGTGAATGTTCATTGATGCCGCTCCAGGATCCGGAAAAGAAGCTGGATGAACACCAAAATTTAATCGATTCTTCAATGGCCCATTCCCAAAATGCCCTGAATATTCCATTAGATTCCGTTCATGACTGCGTGAGTTATGTTGTGAACAATCACACACTCAAACCTACACGCAAATACACACACAAGAACGGGAATGATCGCATAACCTTCTGGCGGAGGCAATCTTACCATATTTTGTGCTGCTTATTCCTCTGTTGTCAGGACTGGACGTACCTGATTACGGCTTCAATGCCGCTAAGCCTGACAACATGCTGGACCCGACTGATGCGGAGTTTGTGGATGAAATGCACACTCACGTCTCTGTATCCATGAAGGGCCATGCGGATTTCTACCCGAACGGCGGACTGAGCCAGCCGCCATGCTCCCAAGGATTTATGGGAAAAATCACCGGCACCGTATATAATTCCTTAATAGGAGACCAAGAAGGTATATTTATAGCGATCATTGTACATGTATATCAAATGAAATAGCTTGATTATTATTTAAGAAACTCCGGGATTAATTAAAAGCGCCATCTAACAGTTATACTAACAAGGATCATATATATATATATATATATATATATATATATATATATATATATATATATATTCCGAATGTCCCTTAAAACAATGGACGTCCCAAACTCTGACCATGCTCAATGTCTTGAAGACTTGACAATCCGTTCAATCATTGGTGACAACATATACAACATATATGTCCAAAGTAAAGGAATCAAAGCTAGCAGGTCGCGAGTTCAAATCTCAGCCGAGGCGGTAAGATTTTTCACGATCGGGAATCACCCAGCTCTGGAGGCTTAATGAAAACGCCGTGCCCCATGGCCGTGTTTCACCAACAAACGATGTTGTTTTAGGGGTTCCTGGGTGCTATGACCCATCAATTGGAACAATTACACACCCTTTGCCCGCAGGTTCAGAAGTGACCGGGGCTGGACAACACAAGGATATAAAATATGAAGCGTGCGCTGCTGCCCTGTCAGGTAGTCTGAAACCAGAATGGAAATCTCCAGATGTAAATACTTAGTTAAGCTTGCATTAACAACATGGAGGCGGTTAACAAATAATGTTATTTAGAAATCTAATATAAGTTCAAGATATGATATTAAAGTACGAATCAGATATAGGCGCCATGGCAACCGCTTGCAAATGAGGTTGTTGAAACCATAATCGTAATATAATAACCCAATTATCCCTCGAAAATACAGCAGCGAGAGGTTTGGTTAAAGGCATTGGTTAAATATGAAAACCTGTTTTGTTTCAGCCACTAAAGAATTAGTTGTCTGTGACCACAATATAGCCCCAGAATATTACATCGAGTCTATCAACGCAAACACCACGGACTGTTACTTCCGGGCCAAGGCATGCCGGGATTACCGATATTTCCGGGTAAGAAATGCTGTACATTATTGTAAATTGAGGTTTTTTTTAATAAAGTATGTCGTGTATACATATATGCATCATCGAAGGATATAGCAGGACAACTTGGTCTTATGCCAATCCGTCACATTATAAACATTGGTTGTCTTTGGTTTGGTAAAAAAAACGGTGAAAAAAAGCGTCAGCTGACTGGTCAGAGTGATACATAAACTGTAGCTTGGTAAACTTAAACCCGCTCAGTTGTGTCAGCATTATATATTCGAAAAATTCAAATTATGCTGGGAAATATTTCGAATATATTCCATTTGTGCGGGGGCGGTGGAGTAAGCGGGAGCGGGGGTTTAATGGTTAAGATGCCGGGCACATGATCGAGAGGTCGTGAGTTCGAATCCCGTTCAGACCCAACCGTGCCAAGACGCTCGGTCAAAGTGTGCCTCTGTCCATCCAGCAGTAGAAATGGGTACCAGTAAAAACTGGGAAGGTAACCTGCGATGGACTAGCGTCCCATCCAGGAGGAGTTTAACTCCGAAGTAGCTTCAAACTTTATAAACCGGGATGAGCTCCAGCCTGATGAGGTAGTAGGCTCGGGTGTAGAAGCCCAACATACTTCCAGTTGTTTATGATATCGGTTTTATATATTCGAATAATCCAAATTACATATGCTGTTGAATATTTCGAATATATTCCACTTGTGTACTTCCTCAACCTAATCAAGGAAAACAATTTAAAATAACATTCAGGGATTGCGATTAGATTCTCGTCATTAAATGGTTCTTGTTCCTATCACTTACACCAGTCCAACAAAGACAAATTTGATCAATTCTGAAAATGATATCCTTTACATAAAAATCTTTATAAAGTCTACATCTGTAGTAAAATCAATACGAATCCCTGCATTTTATTTCTGATTTGTAAATCAATGATTTTTTTTTTAATCGATGACATCAAATTAATTTTTTATTTTTTTTTCAGAAAAATAGATGTGAGAAAGGCGAATTTAACTTCATGGGGTTCCATGCCATGAAGCCATCTATGGGCAGAAAGAAGTACTATCTCAAAACTGGAAATGGAAAGCCATATTGCCTGGAGTGACCTTCCGCGACTGGTAAATTTATAATCAATTATTATATGAAATATTTACATTCAATTAATTATCCAATCCTGTATGATTATGCTTGATCAACAATTCATATCACGTATTCTTATATGAACGTATTAAAAAATTCCATTACAATGTAGAACCGCTGCCCTTCGTTAAGTTCACTAGCAAACAACATGAATGAATTTTGTTTTATTCTGTTAATATTCATAATGGAGGACAATTGATAAGCAGACAGATATACTGACAAATTGACACAAGATTGAGACCAAATGATCTCAGCAGGTTATGGAGAAGTCCCAGAGGAAGAAAATAAACTATAGTTTATGTAATTGAGGCTTATAGTTTTGGAGATATGGCCAAAAAATTATATGTTGTGAAGGATCCAGTGCAGCGCCACCTTGCGGCCAAATCATGAAAATGAAAACTTCATTTCGAGATATTAGTGTAAAACATAAGATATACCAGTTTCAAAATGATTCCTGCAAAACTGTAGCCTGTAGATTGATAAAAGTAGTATGCAGGAACCAGCAATCATGCGAAATTTAGGGTAACTGCTGACAGACAGACATATTGACAAAGCGACACAAGACTGAGGCCAGATGATCTAACCAGGTTATGGCGAAGTCCCAGAGGAAGAAAATAAACTATAGTTTTTGTAATTGAGGTTTATAATTTGGAGATATGGCCAAAAAATTATGTTGTGGAGAATAAAGTGGAGCGCCCCCTAGTGGCCATATCATTAAAATGAAAAATCCATTTCCAGATATTAGTGTAAGACATAAGATGTACCAGTTTCTAAAGGATTCCTGCAAAACTGTGGCCTGTAGATTGCTAAATGCAAGATGCAGGAACCAGCAAACATGCGAAATTGAGGGCAACTGACAAACAAACAGACATACTGACAAAGTGACACAAGATTGAGGCCAATTGACCAAAGCAGGTAATGGAGAAAGGCCGAAAGAAAAAAAAACTGAGCCTAAGTTTGTGACAATAGGCGTAATATTGACGAAGTTTTGAAGAAACTGAATTTTCGACGTTTTTCAATGATCTTGATCTGAATTTTGACCGATTATGACAAAAATCAATAGACTTCGGGGACGTTTGGTTTTACAGCAACTGTGTAAGTTTGAAAGCGATCGTTGCAAAACTGTGCATTTAGGCTGGGGACAGACAGAGTAGACGACCAGAGGTCGAGCGCTTGCCGGAAGTAGAAATGACAGATAGACGGACAGACGGTACAAATTGTCGGTTTTCCATCAACTGAATGACTTTCAGAGCGATTGCTGAGAAATTGTGGCCTGTAGAATGACATATATCACACAAAAGAACATGAAAGCAGACAAAGCTGACAACAACCGACAAACGGACAGATATACTGACACACTGACACATTTAAGATAACAGATGACTAGATAATCATATGGAAAAGGTACTTAGAAACATAATAAGTTATAGTTTGTGCAGATAAGGTTCACAGTTTTGGAGGTATTAAAAATAATATCTTGCAGTGGTTCGAGTGCAGCGCCCCCTTTCGGCCATATCCGGAAAATAAAAGATCACTTTTGAGATAATGTTGTATGACATAACCTGCGCCAGTTTGAAAAAGATTCCTGCAAAACTTGTGTCTGTACAATATATGCTGTGTGAGACGCAAGAACGAGCAAGCAGGCGAATTTGAGAACAACTGACAAACAGACAGACATACCGACAAAGTGACACAAGCTTGAGACCAGATGACGTACTCAGGTTATGGCAAAGTCCCAGAGAAAGAAAATAAGCTATAGTTACGGTAATTGAGGTTTATAGTTTTGGAGATATGGCCAAAAATGATATTTTGGCGAGGTTCGAGTGCAGCGCCCCCTAGCGGCCATATTCGGAAAATGAAAAATCCATTTTGAGATATTAGTGTATCTCTGTATATCAGTTTCAAAATGATTAGGGCATACTTGTGGACTCTAGGATATCACTAAGCGATATCTCGATATATCTCCTTTGTCGAGATATTGTATAAGATGTTGCGAGACTGTTATTATAATTAAATAACACTACTTGTGTGCTAACTAATGCAAATAAACTACACCTCTTTATCTTTAAAACTGACAGAGTTAGAAAAATAAGAACCCTAATTTTCGAATATCATGAATTTTCCCTAAAATGCGTTACCATGGTTACAGCAATTTAAGGCAGCTGCACACCGGAAGAAAGGCCTTAGAATGAAGATTAAAATGAGCTATGAATAAAGCAAATACAACCATTTGTTACAAAGTTATGATGAAAATAATCTTTCGACGTTTTTTTATGACCCTGGCCTTGACCTGTGCCCGATATTTACACAAATCAAAAGGCTTTGGGAACTTTTGGTTTTCTATCAACCCTGTAAGTTTGAAAGCAATCGCTGCAACACTGTGCATTTTAGGCTGGGGACAGACAGACAAACAAACATCGTTACAAACAAACAGACATACGGAACTGACCAATATGCTTGCCGAAATCAAAAATTTCCGGCAAGCAAAAAGGAT
Organism: Sipunculus nudus; assembly: GCA_026874595.1. Lineage (NCBI taxonomy): Eukaryota > Metazoa > Annelida > Sipuncula > Golfingiida > Sipunculidae > Sipunculus > Sipunculus nudus. Next base: position 16,132,414 of record CM049317.1, read on the forward strand.
ATGAGAGAGAAAAAAAGAGGATTTGAGAGAAAAAAGAACGAGAAAGAGAGATATAGAGAAGGAGAGAGAGAGAGGGGGGGGGGGGGGGGGAGCGAGAAAAAAGAGAGCGTGAAAGAGAAAACAGAGGATGTGAGAGAGAAAAAAAGAACAAGAGAGAAAGAGAGAGAGAGAGAGAGAGAGAGAGAGAGAGAGATAATGAGAGAGAGAGTGAGTGAATGAGAAAGATAGACAGACATACAGAAAGAGTGATTTACTGATAGAGTGAACATCCATCGGACATAGGACTAGTATCGATTGTCGTAAAGCCTAAAATGCACTTTATTTTTCAGATAGTTCCTCTGCCTGACGTGAGCTCCCAGATCTCTTCATAAAAGAACAAAGGTCTGGACTGTTCAACTTTGTGTAAAATAACGACGATGAATCTGCACAACCGACATCTAGTGCTGCTTTTACGAACAAAGACAATATCCATTTTATTAACCGGAAGTGCTGTTATTATTTCTAATGTTCTCTTATTTCATACCCTTTTTTAATCTCAAATAAAGTAATTCTTTGTTGCATCAATTCATGTATTTGCGTTGCATCGACTGTCAGAACTGTGTGGTTACCAATATCGAGGATTGGCATCGGAGAACAAGAAAAATCAATCTTCCAATCGTTCTTTAACATATTTAAAATAACTTTCAGGTTTGGAACACATATCTGCCGGTGTAATTTATACATGCCACTCTTGATTTTATTAGTTTTACTGTTGTTCCGTCAAAATCACCTTCATTCTACCAAGTCTATGACATGGCCTCTCACATGCATTATACATTTGTTTTACTCATATCTGATTAAATGATCTCCGAATTTTGGCTAACATGTGAGATAAAATAATAATAAAAAAAGATGATTCGTGGCTAAGATTTGGATTTGAAAGAGGTTACCAGCGCCTATATTAGTACACTCGGCGGCAATACACTATAGACAATAAAACCTCGCATAACGACCACCTCGGTTTAGCCTATTCATTTTTTCTCTTCATATCAGACCTGCCATAGACGACCACCTAAACAATGCGACCACTTTCTTGTCGGGGTGTCTCTTTCACTTTAACTGATGCTTTGTTTAGCTAAGTTTCCCAAGTTTCACCACAAGGTCTGGCATAGGGCCATGAAATACTGTGGTTGGCTTCATATTCGCGATTTTAAAATGTTCTCAATGATTCGTGACGGTTCTATTTTCGTGATCTCACAAAACTAAAGACCTACACAGAGAGTATAACCATTATTATTGGAATTAATTATATCAAATGTCATGTGCATTTTTCCACGAAGGTTTAATTTCCGCGATAATTCCCCTCTCGCGAATATCGCGAATTTGAAACCCTCGCGAACAAAAAGCCAACCACAATATACCCGCTGCGTGGTGAATGCCTTATTTTAGATGTACCAGAATGTGTCTGCCGTGACAAAGACATTCAAAATGGCATTCTTATAATGAGTCGAATCAGAAACTTTGTTGTCAAATCAGTATGCTCGGTAATTTGAATCTAACGAATGAATCAGAAACTTTTGAAAGTTTAATCAAGTACATTATTATATTCAAGCGAATCAGAAAGCTTTGAAACTTTATTTCTCGAAGAATTATCAATGTGAATTTAGAAAAATCCAATTGCTCTGACTCTACCTCTTTGCGTAATTTTTATATTGGGATATGAGTGAGGCAAAATTGGTTCCGATGCCATCATATATGAACTTCCAGTCGGTGGTAACTTGAACAACCTATAACCTGTTATTTTAAAAGGTATTAATAATGCAGACTTGACATTTCATTAAATATAATTCTGATCCTTTGGCTGGCGCATCCAGCGATAATGACGCTTTACATAAGGTTACGGAAACACGGGGTACATTCAAGGGTATTATTTATTATATTTATGAGTTTGTGATAAAACATCAATTACATAAAGTGGTAAATATGCAGGACGTTGGACTAAATAACCGCGTGTATAATATATGGCCACAAACGCACGACTTATTATGTTACACCGAGGACAATATAGACTGTATTCACTAATGCTCGGCCCCAGGTATTGTTATAGTTTATATGTAATGCCGAGCATGTGAAGGTTTAAAGTCCACCCCTGGGTGATTGAAGTGTTTTCGCATTGTCCGCTACATGCGTGGGGACGTTCCTGTGTGTATACGTACACTGTTGTACAACCGTTTTGTGTACAGGAGACGTGACAGGTGACCATGGAGGAACACAGACCTGGAAATATCGTCGCCATTATTTTGGCGTTTATATCCTATCTCGTCGTTATTGTATTTAACGTACTTGCGTCAGCACCAAGTATAGGTGGGGGTAAGTACAGTCAACATGCTAGGACAAGATAATTCTGGGTATATAAATGTATGGACCTCCTCAAAGGGTAATCTCGTTAGTAGAGAATGAAGCATGTGTTTCCATATATCAGGGGAATACCAGAGGAAAAACAAAACAATACACAAAGAAACAATATGAAATATTGATCTACCTTGTTAGCAAGGTTTTCTGTTATAAATCTAGATACCTGACGTTTGTTTCACGTTTGTGATTTATTACGGATGGTTCGTAATTTCACTCTCGTGTATACTACTTCCAGCACAGTCAAATATAATATTATCCCTTGAAGCGGGCTATTTACTGGTTATTTATCCCCCCCACCCACCTTCATGGTGTATATATTGCAATGTTTGTCTAAGCGTACTCAGTTGTCTGTGTGACCATGGTGTGTTTACCCTCTGATTTAAACAATGACCACCAGGTGGCACTGAGAGTGATCATGCTTGCATAACCAGGCAGGCTAAATTTAAGCTGCAGTTTATTATGTAGTTCATATGGTTAAATTGAAAAAAAAAATATTCAAATATAAAATAATGGTCAACAATGAAAACAATGCTATTTGTATCGGAACATCCATCGAGGATCATAATAACAGTAGTCAGTAGTCTGATGTAAATTTCCATTAATTCAGAAATTTCAGTCGAACAGGTTAACCACTCTTCTACTCAAAACGAATCTCTTTTTGACAGGCAGTGTGAGACGCCCGGGACTATAATTTCTATCAACTGACAAACTTTAAAATATAAATTTGTTACATTCAAGGAAACATCTTCTGTTTATATTTCATAAGCTTATGCTTACTAAATAGTAATTATTCAATGGAGTACTTACCAACAAAACAGCCATGTTTATGTAAATTGCCTGGAAACAACTCTAATCCAACTTATTTGAACGAAATACATGGCCCTCTTCACAACATTTTACCTGCACCGCTGGTGTATTTAGAAGCCGCGGTGCATTCTGGGGGCCAGATTTTGACTTCCATAAACCGTATTCTTATTAGTCCGAGAGTAATAAATGTAATTGTCTTTCCACCAGGTGATCAGTCGTGTTTTTGAAATATTTTGTTTGTGTGTGTGGAGGTAACCGTCTCCATTTTTTAAATGCTAACTTAACTTTGTATATGTATATCTGCAGTATTCCATTCTGGTTTCGGACTACGTTACAGGGCAGTATCATACGCTTCCTCTCATTTTATATCCTGGCGTCAACCAGGCCCGGTGACTACTGCACCTGTGGCCCTAGGTGCGTTATCGTCCCCAATGCTGGGTCAGACCACTCGTTTTTGAGTGAAACATGACCGTTGGGCATGACCTTCCCATTAAGTCTGCAGGGCGATCACACAAGCTTGAAACCGACCGTGAAAAAATCTCATCTGAGAATCTTCTGGCTTTGAGTCCTGTTCTCTGCCCCTGAGACACAGAAGCAAATATTATCAGTCAAGTTATTAAGGATGAATATTCCTCTTATTCTTAGGGGGGGGGGGGATTTTTGCGATTTTCACATTTTATCTGCTTCGTGAGTGTTCAATATTTATAATGTGAGCATGTTACTACCCAGAGAACATACAATATTATAGGAAATATTAAATATTCCTGTACATTTTAACAGTTTTAAAGACTGAGAACCCAAGGTTTCATCTGATGAGTAGAAACACTTTGTTCATTATTGACAGATAGAAATTTTATATTATTCATAATATTAGTCTTCGATTTATGTGTAACACAAAATATGTTTTACGAAAATCAACCCTCAGACTTTCGAGATTCAGCGATAATTCAATTGTTGGGCCCAAATTCGTAGGTCCATTCGTTCATAAGGGATGGTTCATTTGTGAATATTTCTTTATGACGTTCTCTAATCCGGATCATGTTCCGGATCATCACCGAAATCCAAGCGATTTTTCATTGGCCCTTTCACGAACAGCCCTGAAGATTCCGTTCATGATTGCTTAAGTTATGGTGTGAACAACACAAACACAGCCACAAACACTGACATAAACACACAGGCGAACGAGGATAAACTTCGGGCAGAGACAATTAACTGCAATCTAGAAAGCCTTTGATTCTTTGATGCATTCTCTACAGAATACAGGCTTTTTCCCCCCTTCTGCTTTAAATGGCATGTTACGGGATAACTGTTTAAAAAATGTGAATATGCTTCCTACATGTTCGAAACAAATAAGATATGTGTATAACGTTTTATTTCATAGGTTTGTTCTTCAACCAGACTGGGGCTATAGCCGGCGTGTACCCGCTTGACATCACGCCAGCAGGATGGGCGTTCAGCATTTGGGGAATAATTTACGTCTGGCAAGGGCTGTTCATCTTGTACGCTCTGTCCACGCTGTGCCGCGGTACAGCTTACGGCAAGCTTTACGTCTATCCATCCGTGCTGACAGCAGCCTTCTACGTCATGTACATATTCAGTATGGCGGGAAACGTAATATGGTTGTTCCTATGGGATCGGCATCTGATTGGTCTAGGCTTAGTGACGTTGGTGGTCGTTTGGCTGGCGCTGATTGGCTGCGTGTTGATGTCGCTACGCGGGCTGTACCAACACGGGCCTTTGTATGTCCGCGAAGAAAACCTGAAAGAAATCTGGTTTGTACGTATTCTGGTGCATAATGGACTTGGAATATACCTAGGATGGTCCACTGTTGCAATGCTGCTAAATATGGCTATTGTTTTGGCTTATGGAGACGGACCAGCTGGAAATATTAAACAAGAAACCGCAAGTTCTGTGTCTGTCTGTGTGCTGTTGGTCGGATACATAAGCTGGTTCTTTCTGGACACATACCAATTTGATCAATATAGTCGCTATTTGGTGACACCATACTTTGTGATTACTTTTGCAATGGTAGGATCCGTGGCAAAGAATTACCACAAAGGAGGCTCAAATCTCGTTCTGACGATGACAGTCCTGCTGGTGTCCGCCATCTTTGGAATAATGAAAATGGCGGTGCTGATATACAGACACTTCAAGAGCCCCATATGGGCCAGAGTTTTTGTGCCGCAAAGCTTCTTTGAGAGGAAACCGAGTTACGGTTCTTCCGATTACGTCAGACTGTAAGGGTTTACATAATATCTGGATTATAATACCAATGATGTAGACACCAATATGTAGGCACCAACATTTTCTACATGGTGTTTGTTATCAATTTTTCAATGACTATTGGAAAATAGAAAGCCTTTTATTATTGACGACTCATTTCTCGATATTAAATATATAAAGCATTTAGAAAGTCGGTTATGTTTAAACGCAATACGTTAGCAAACGGTTTCATGTTATGTCGCCAGCCCTCTCAAATCTGGACATTTAGAATTTATGAATTGGTATTTTCTGATTTATTATTGCCATTTACTATTTGCGTATATATATATATATATATATATATATATATATATATGTAATTTGTTTGTATCTGATTTGTTTAGAGCTTATTTATATATAGTAGGTGTATCACTTGTGGACAAACGCCAATGTTTTAAAAGTAGGAAAGTATATTTGACTGTTTGGTATCAGTAATGCTGGAAAACATAGGTATGATTATGAGCTGCTGTAAAACTATGTCGAGAAGGGATTTTTTTTAATTCTTTTAATTCGAAAATCATTGGCTTATTCCCTTCTTTGAAAAGCCACAAGAACAAAGATTTTAACTGTTATGAAGAGAGGATATGAAAAGGGATTATTAACTGTTATGAAGAGAGGATATGAAACGGGAATGTTTAAGATTTGTATTTATACAGGAGAAATTAAACACGCTGTGAATCAAATAAAAACTTCATAAAATTAATGCTCAGGCAATCAGTTTAATGCTATGCAGTGTTTCAGCATGAAACAAATATGTTCTTTAGTTATTTGTAATCTTAAAAATTGTAACATATTACAAGTAAACAATCCCACGATTTTGCTATAAATATAATATTCTTTACATCTGTGTAAGGCACCTATACATTTATCTTCTTCTGTAGAATGTATGTAATATCTTGCTTACTCTTCATTCATATTTATAAAATGTAATTGAATCCTGTGAAGAAAAAATCTTATAATGCCTCTGTAATGGAATTTAGAGCTCGGCCATCTGTAACCTGTTCGTAAACACGGGATTTGCACTAATTTTAACGAACAGAAAACCCATGTTACCTAAGGTGGTTGGTCGCATGTTTGTGGAAACTGAAAGATCTCTTGTTGCAAAACACTTATTTGCCGAAAGATGTATTTGATGAGTGTGTTTTGCGGGCCCCACATGTTATAAATACGTGAGTATAAACAAAACCAACAGTTTGTGTGAGATGGTATCATCATTTTTTGACATATGTTTATAAAGGTTCAAGGAATTACATTTACATGGTTTTAGGTTTTACGCAGGTTAAATCAGTGCTGTCCGGTGATCGACGGGTCCCAGATAATCCCAGATTGTAGCCAGCTGGCAAATATTATTAATTTCTTTACACAAAGACACGATCTTAGCGAAGATATTTTCGCTCTGTTGCCTGCCATTAAGTACAAGTATGTGTCTTAAATTAATTAATCGTGCTCTCGGCCTCATTGCCTTGACAACCCTTGTTACGTCACATGCACCAAGAACATATATATGTATAGCAATCAATTGCTCTTGGACAATTAAAGTGACCTTTTCACCGGGGTTCCCTGTAGAATATTTTTATTTCTGTTTAACGCCGTGCACACATTAATGAACTATAGGTAATTCCTGCCTCTGTGACGGATGTATTTGTTTATTTGCAACCTGTTAGTAAACATGGTATACATGAACCCATATTGACAAAAAGAAAAAAAAAACACATGTAACTGAAATAAGTTGGTGGCATGTGTGTCAAATACACGAGGTGAAGCGTCCCGCAGAGATCGCGACACGATCCGTCACAGAACTGTCAAACACCGGGCGGTTACGTAATAATTAGCTGTCATTCTGATGGGTGACAGCACGTCACCACATTCTGACAGTAACCAGACAGTGAAACCACACTAACCAAAAAAACTCAAGTTTGAGCACCTATGCCGACATAAATTACAATGTTTACAAATCGGACGCGTTCTTTGTACCGCATGTGACTAAATTCTATCGGTCTCAACGATGTATCATACTCACTACTTTGCCTGAATCAACTTTGAAAAGTTTCGACCCTTATTTCGGTAGCTAAATATTGATATAACTTAAAAATCTTACCAGCACAATTTCGTCTTGAATTTCTCTTTTGAGCAGTAAACAGGAAATTAAAATCCGGGCATGCGCAAGAGCGCTATATACCGCACCAAACAGGTACTGCGAGCAAGACGCCGGTCACAATTCCTTATGGCCGACCAGCGTGATATACGTGCGTAGCGCCGCCTACCGGAAATGCAAGTCCCTACTGAAAGGTTACAAGCTGCAAAACCCCATTTGCAAAACTCGGGTCCCCACTGTCTTGCCAACATATGTCCTTTTTGGATGTGTTTGGAGAACTTTGGCGGTCCGCCCACGTGTTATAAACACGGGAATATAAACAAAACCAACAGTCTGTGTACATTAGGATCGGCCTCTCCTTGCTTATTTTATTAAAGGTTCGTGGTATTATCTTTAGTTATTAGACGACATATATCCGAATAAGCCAGTTTAAGGAAGCGTGCGTCATATGCCATAGTAGTTCCGGTTACATAAGCTTCACCAGATGTTGAATGATGCGTTCTGCGATTTAAGTATATTTGAAAAAAGATTCTGTATATAAAGAGCGGAGTGATTAAAGTTGTAAAGTTGTTGTGATGCCAGTAGATAAAAAAAGTTTCATCAGTAGTATTATTATCACAGAGACTGTTAATCGAGGGGTTCATCGACCGCGCTTCTAATTAAATTCTAACCCTTTTGTATTAGCCAATACACAGACTACTTATCATATCATTGCTAAATAAACATGTGAACTGCTAATAAGAGTAGTCTTTTACCTTGCCACGAATTGCTGAATTTTGCTGTACATTCTTAATTCATCATAATTGCCGAACAATGCAGGTTTTGATAAAAGTGCCAATTCTTTTACCAGACATGTTAAGTTGGCATGAAGTATAGAGGTATCATCGTGAAATAAAATTCTGGTAATATTTACCATGGTTTCGTTCGAAAACATGTTCCTCGCACCTGTGCACAGCGGAAGTGAATTTGTACTGGGTGCGATCAGTGGGACGATAGAAAATATAAAGCTGGTGTCCTGCACTACCATCATAATTCAAGTCCAGCTTATTTGTGATTCTTAAATAGCACATCTTCCTTCCCTGATATTAAGTTTTAGCACATGCGCAATATTAACGATCGTACATCCGGCCTTGTATATTATAATAAACAGACACACACTGGTTTTATTCTTCAACACATAGAACCAAAACAATTTGTAAAACAGAAAAAAAGAGAGTTAGCATGTAAGTCTGGTTGATTTCGCTTAGAACTGATCTAGAAAATAAAACAGAGGATTTAGATACTTTTTTAAAATCTTTTTTTTCGGAGATAAGAAAAATGATTTTTCTTTATCGAAATGTCGGATCCGAATCCTTAGTTTCAGTCGTCGCCAACAGAGGCCGTTACTCTTACGGATGGAGAGGGTTTATTTACGAGATCAAAGTTAAAACATGAAATATCACATAATACGAAGAAAAGTACTCTTTGGAAGAAAGAACAACGATTTTTCATATAAAGGCGCTTTACCTGCGAATGTCTTATGGTCAATATAATAAGAGCATATAAAACTATTAATGATGTGACGTTACCTGCTATAAGATACAAGAGGTTTTAAATAAAAAAATATTTTGACCTTCTGATGAAATTAAAATACTTCCTGCATCTCAGACCATCGCCGATATAATACGGTTAGGGCAATATACTTTGGAAAACATCAGAAGGCCCAGGGGGTCTGCCCAAAAAAACTGTCACAGGTCCGTTAATCGAATGGCACATTTGCACTGTTTGTTTTGAAAATTCATACAGTTTACACCCGTGACTGAAAACCACCATTGACACTAGTTCCCCGCTATGATCGTATTCACCGAGGCATGCGATGCCACAACCTATACTCAGGGGCAAGGTTTATTGAAGCAAATGATAGATCTTCTGCGTATAGAATGAAAATGCCTGTGCATCTTGTGGCAAACCCTCGTGGCGGGGTCGTCACGGCTGACAGATGATGGACGTACTGATGAAAGGGTGGGCGAGACTGAATGAAAACATTTAACCCCAACAGTCTTCATAAAGACCGCCAGGGGATCATAACCTGACGGAAAGGTCAAGGTAATACCGTACTGACTCGAATGTGTCTGTTTTACCGTACATAAATCAGATGAGTCAGGATATATCGCAAGGTTTACAATCATACAGAAAACAACGACGTCTCTGGTAAGTACTGATTCCTTATGTATCCTATACATACCTAAATAATGTACATATTGGAATATACATGCAGAATTAAGATGGCCAACAAATAAAATTTTATAAAAGGCTTTCATTTTTATTGTCGGCGTCAAAAATAAACACTCACTTAAATTGGGTTGATAAGCATTATATATAAAAAAAAAACTAATGAAAATGTCCGAGGTCATCACATGTTGTCTCTTGGTGAATGTTTAGGCTGTTTTATAAACATACTGGATATAAATTACAAATGCCATACAATCATCATTAATTTTATACAAATTTCACTCAGATGTTTGCATAAGTAGATGTATGTTAAAATATACATATGATGTGGTAAATTATCGTCGAGAATGACAAATTAAATTCAAGTGCAGTTAACTTATCATTTCCTCACCAACTTTGAATTCATTATTTTAATGAAAATTTGATTTATATTTTTAAATTACTTATTAATAATGAATAATAATTTACTTTATATATGCATGTGTGACAAAGGGTCTGAAAAAGTAAATGGTTGTGTGACATGTGTGTTTGCATTTGAGGAACATGAGGTTTTATTGTATATCAGGTAATACAGTGCAAAAAGAAAACTTCGATTTTAAGACACACACACATCCTCACACGTACACACACGCTCTCATGCATGCATTAGTAAAAGATAGTGTAAAAACAAACAAAATATAATGTATAAGATATAATTTATCATCTATAATGTTTACAAAATGATAATGAAATATAGTGCCGTACAACCACTAGGCACGAAGAAGTTTAATAACGTACAAATTTTAATTAAATTTATGTTCAATATAAGTATTTAGATTTATTATATATTCAATACAAATAAACATAAGGAATTCTTATAAGGAAAAAGTCATATAAACACACAGAATTTGTCCATAATGAAATATACACATTTCAAAGGATATGAGTCAGACATGCTTAGAATACCGTAAGTAGCCCCGCGCGTTGTGTTCCGTTTACTTCCACATATTACCCTTTATTTAAGTATGACCGGCCGTATGGATCAGTGATCATAATTGCGCTATGGCGTGACATGCAGCATTTTGTGTTTTTGATAGCAAAGGGCTATTAAAATAAGTGTTTTGAAATTGGTGGGAAACATCGTAGATGGGGAATTCCATCGAAATGGCCATAGGAAATTATATATAAAATACCTTATAAAATTTGTGAAAGACATATTACCAAACTGAAACAAAACTGTATTTCCAAGTGTGATCTATCGTACTGGGTTAAGTGATTTTAATTAATCAGCATTGCTCTTTTATTAACAATATTCTTATTCATTGAAATATTGATTTGAATATGTTATGATAGATATAATGCATGTACACACATACATGAGAGAAAAAAAGAAATAAGTAAATTGTTAACATTAATCATTTTGAAAAAAAAACATTCAGATTGAAGGACTGGAGGATACCTAATATAAAGGGAAAGGGCAAATGCACTCGCAGTCTATGCAATTTATTTTTTAAAGCGCTATGTGTCGTTATTTATTGTTTATACAGTTTCTCATTGTAGGATACCTAGCCGAAGAACAGAACTATCAGTCATCAACCATTGCCACTACACTGTGTCTCCAAATGTCTGAAAATGGCTGAGGTCTGATCTGTCAGATGACTCTTGGAATATGGAAAGAAAAATGATACGGAACCTGATATTTCACATAAAAAATGAAGTTATATTTTTTGATTAAACGGTGTTAGATATGGCTACCACGGTTTCTTCAATAAGCACCCTTTCTCTCGTTGTCAATAAAACTGAGAAATCATTGAATATGAATCCAACATTGACACCGTTAACAGGGGTCCCTTCTAAAAAGAGCGGGGGAGCTATAAAGACACCCAAAGCTACCACGGTAAACAAGGCAACGGTTATGACAACACAAAAGTGGAAAAAGAAAAGGACTAGACGTCCGCCCGTAAAGCCAACAAAACGCGATCCCCAGGGCTTGGGCACAACAATACCAACCGTAAAACATAAGAGCTCATCAAAGCCAACACCCATGATGTCCTCATCAAAAAGTACCTCGGTTACCCAGACAGCTTCATCGTTTTCCCCTACGGTCCCTACCACAGATAATCCAACACAAAAAGAGACGGCTTCATCGAAGGTAACAAAGAAATGGCAAAAGAAAACAACTCCTACATATAAAACTAAATCAACTTCGTCAACAGGTTTGTCTTCGAGCGCTGGGACCGTATCTGTGACCGATAAGCCTTCCACCCATTTATCTGTCACAACAAAAGGGTTCGCAAAAGGAACAACCAAACGAAAATGGACAAACAAACCAAAGCCAACGGCAGTCACAAAACCTGTGTCCACAACCTTACAGACACAAACTGCAACAACATATAAGTCCCCAGCTGTGAACACGACAGTTACCATGACAACATCACTTAAAGATGGAGGAATCAAACCCGTAGCGACGAGAGAGCAACCGGTTAGGACTACCGTAAAATATTCAGGGACTCCCACTTTTAAGCCTCTGTCGACGAAGGTGCAATTCAAGACGCCAGTCGGCAAAATAATAGCGCCGACCAGTACATCAATGGGTGAGGAGACGAACATGTTGCGTAAGTTGGTCTGTTTACTTCTCTTACCTGGATAACAATGTTGTAGTCGAATCACGAACCTACGAGGCCCAGGCCAAGGCTGAGTCTCCAACCTCCGAGGCCGAGTCACCACCAACCAAGTCAGTCAGAGTCCATAAACTAAGATTTATTGTCTGAATTTTGGTATATATTATAGCTTTAATGCATGTATACAAGAAAAGGTTAAACTTGAGCGGCCTGGAACCGGCCTCGGGCCATGTCACCGAGGCTAAAAGGCCCTATAACCGAATCCGAGTCCGCGCAATAGCTATCTAAGGTCTGCAACACTGCTGGATAAGTAATTGCTATAATTATCTAATGGATAATTAATCTCAATGATTCTTGTAGCTTTTCTCGGCTGGAGCACACAACACTAGCAGCCATAAAAGTCGTTCGAAGGTAAATGGTCCTACATATGCCTGACGCCAATGACCAGTCCCCATTCACTCCTTGGTGGAGAGACCGCATCCTTGTGGTAAAGACTTTGGCCAGGAGTCTAGGGGCGGGGGGGGGGGGGGGGGGGGGCGGTCAGAACGAAACGCGAACGCACAACCTTGCGATCGCTGATATTTAACCTTATCAAATTGTGCTCTCTTCTGACACCGTATATATTTTGTTTGATATAAGACGATGGAAATGCAATTGCATGCGATTAAATATTATCAATTTAAACGTATCCAATGCACATATAATCACCCACAAACGCAATTGCATTAAAAACCTGGTTCGCCTTCTGTCATCTTGGTATTGTTGTGTATCTGGGTAGATACAATTAAATTTCCAATAGAGAACATGCAGGGCATCTCATAGATCCCTAATATACCTGGCACATAAAGTATTATCAACAGTGACATTTTTAAAATATTTACATCATTACTAATTTGTTTTTATTTTTATTTTCTTATAGCCATGTACATCGGCGTGTCAGTAGGCGCTGTTGCGTTCATTGCGTTTGTGATCGGACTTGTTGCGGCTCTCATGTCCGCTAGGTGAGTTTAATTATAAATGTAAATAATATGACGTTATGTTAACTAAATGTTTATCAGCAAAACCCTATAATTTCAATGAAGAGACTGACAATCTAAAATAAAAAAAATAGACAATTACATGTATGTAGAAACATAAATGTAAATATTTTGCCCATAATATAAGATATAAAACTTGGTACATCTTTTTTGTAATTTTTTGTAATTTTAATTCCCGAATGGTATTTTATTAACTGCACTTTATCTTTCTTTTGGACGTTGTTCAATTTATCTCGAGGGAATTTGTTCGAATTCATGTGAAAGTTATTTCTTCTTCCAATGGTAAATGATGAAACTTTTGACTCTCTAAATCATTATAAATGTGTATTTTTTTTCACTTAGTTTGTAAATCTGTGTTTCAATACTTACAGGCGAAGAAACAAGAAAGCAAAAGAAACAAAAAGGGCAATGCTCCACGCAAACGAAACGAGAAGACACATGACTGATGTCGACAGGGGTGACAGCTTCAGTAGTGGCTCCACCGGGTGGCCAACACATGAAGTACACAGTGTCAGTAGCGACACCAACTGGCCGTCTATGAATTCATACCCTCACACACCGAATCAATATCAAGAGAAACCTAGCTATCCAACAGAAGGCATATACGAGGAAATTCCAATTGATAAAGTGTCGTCTGATAAACCCAGTAGTATCAGTAGTTATGGCGGCCTCCCGCGTGACGTCAGAGCTGATTTGACCCACGAACAGAGAGATCGTAAAATGAGCTGGTCCTCTTATACAAGCCACAACGCCTGAGGCTTACTTCACATATATCATGGAATAAGACTACTTCATTTGCTCATTATGTCATGTTTTTTTCGTACACTCAAAAGATTGATGGGATTATTGATGGTATTAATTTCATAACCATTATAGAGCTCATAAAAAGAAACAAAAAGTTGTAGTTTATCCTGAAAAACCTCCAAATAACGACCACCAGTGCTCCTTGAAAAGTGAAATATTTCAGTCTTCAACCAAAGGTGTCGCTCGTGTGGCCTGAAGTCTTCACTCGCGTAATTTTGAGTGCTCTGAACAGGAGTACTCAGTTCTTACGCCAGATGTCAGCACGGGGAGCAATATACTCTATCACCCCAATTTGTAGCTAATAAACTTTACGCAAAAATACTCGTTATACTATAAATTTATTCCTTATATTAAATTTAATATCTGCGGAGTATTATATGTAATCCTAAGATCAGACCTCCGGTCACACAGTCTTAGTTATGATGTACAGACACGTGGACTTTGTTTACTTTCCAGAGAACCAAAACAATATATTAAACATGCAAATTAGAGATACCAAGTTCGTGTGCTTAGATGGTTTGCTGGAAAACCTTTGTCTTCAGTCAAAATGAACTAATTGCGGGAGATAATACACCTTATTTTGCATATGTACCTTTACAGGATAAGATTTAAAGGACTAATATTCTGATTTATAACATTGTAAATCACATTGGAAATACACTGTTAATAGCTATTTCGAAGCCAAAATTTAACTCTTGTGAGTCGAAAGAAGGAATATCATAAACATTTAGCCATTTTTTTATGAGTAAAATCGAGGTTATCTCGCTCTTTCGACTGAAAAGTTCGCTTAAAGGTGGGCGGAGAAGCGTATCATCCGTCTCCTTAAATTAACAATGAGCCAGTTGCTCTATGTATAAATCATTCATTTTTTCAATCATCACATCATACTTAAAAGAATATAATGTAACCGAGATTTATCCGTTGGGCACACTCTCGCTTCCTGGTGGTGAAAGAATACATCACAACTATGTATTGGCCAGAACGTTCATCTGAGAGAGGTGATAAGGGGGCACACGGCATCATCACATGTCAACGTCAGAAATACTTTTAAGTATGAAGCATCTTGAAAAATGCCTGTGACTAAACCGTTAAACCTATATATATATAAAAAAAACAAGATACTGTGGTGGGCTCAATCTTCTCAAGGCTAATTTTCGCGATTTTCAATCTTTATTGTTTTGCGGAGGTTCCATTTTCGAGATCGTACCATGTGGTAACTTACACAGAGTACATTCGTTATCTCATTACTTAGTGTGCGCGCTAAATCTTAACTATCTGACAAGGACCCACAAGAACCAGTGAACAATCTTGTCCCCTATAGAGATATGATATGAACTATCTGATATCATAATGTCAACCTTTGATATGATTATATATGACTCTTCACATACATGTATAGATGAGGCGTCTAAGGTTTCATTTTCGCGATATTTTCCCTTTCGCGAAAATCGCGAATTTGAAACACTCGCGAAATGATGTCAACCACAATATCTTACTCTAGAATAAGAATAACCGGCAAAACTAGACTATATATAAATATAGTGGGGAATGAAGAGTTTCCATAATATACCTATCGATATTGATAACAAATACTTAACGACAAGAAAACAATTTCAAGTGCTCGAATTTTCCCATATATATCATGGCCGTTATTTAGTCTGTAGAAGGCTCTTACGCCCACCAAGCGTTTTATAACGCAAACCCTGGCGATTTTGATCACTGAGGTATGAAGAAGTGTGTAGATGAATCATTTAAAAACTAATTTTAGGTTTTATATGGATATGACATTTCTGTGAACTCAATAGTAGCCCATAAAATGGATCGTGTCCTTGATTTTATGTCGTTGGGGACATCCGTCTTCACAAAGAATTTAAGGTCATTGACTACCACTAGATGGCGCAAATAGACAACTTTAGTACCTTATTTTCTCGTGTTTTTTTTGTAATAACTGTAAATTGCTCATTGGTAAATTTTAAAATTATATAAATACATATAACATACTCTATAAATACAAAAATTAGCTTAAACAGGCCATGTTATAGTACTGCGTTTAACATTATCAGTATTGTATCTGGTGCCTAGTTCCGACAAAAATTGAATAAACTACGCCTTTTGCAAATCCTTTCTTGGCATATTCTACAGTGTGTCTACGCAAACCTTGAAACAATGTTCACATATACACCGTAAATGTCTGGTAATTAAAGGTCAGTGTCATACACTGAAAACTGAGAAGACACATACACACAGACACGGATACATCCTAATAGCATTTTTAGAAATAATCAGATGTTACTCAAGATATCCGACTCCCCGGGATCGGAAATGTAGCTTGTTTTCAAAAACTAACATTTGGGTACAATATTGTCCGAAGGGAGATTTAAACCTAAAATATACTTTCGACCTTGAGTAATTTCCAAGGTCGTAAATTCCATAGCCAGATCCCCATTATCGCTCACTTGTGGGCGTTGAGGTGGGGGTTGATTGGTTGTTTGTTTAGGGGAGGGGGGAGGGGGAGGGAGTAGATCGTGGTTCATGGATCACTCTGCGATTGCACACTTATAATTAATTCTTTCTTGAATATCTCCTGTCATTGGGAGCATAATCTACTAAAGGGTTTTCGTGAGTTTCAAGTTCAAATAGCTTTAGTATTAAAGATACATGTGTTATATCGAATGGCTATAGTTTACAAATTCAAAACTCATGTTTTGACCTATTCGTCTTGAATTGCCAATGGTCTTAAAAAACAAAAACTTCCCATAACACACAAACGCTTATGGTTATACAGTTTTAAACGGACCTAAGGATTTTTACTTTAGTGGTGTTGGTAGTTCCAACTATAGTGGTGTTGGTAATTTCAACTTTAGTGGTGTTGGTAATTTCAACTTAAGTGGTGTTGGTAATTTCAACTTTAGTGGTGTTGGTAATTTCAACTTTAGTGGTGTTGGTAATTTCAACTTTAGTGGTGTTGGTAATTTCAACTTCAGTGGTGTTGGTAAAGAGAAGAATTTGTATTTATAATTATATAATTTGTCAGAGATACCTCTTTAAGTTGCATTAAATTGGACTCTGTTTATCACATAACTAAGGGTGGCGCCAGACTGAAGGCAGAAAATTTGATTTAGTGTGCAAATAAATTTAAACGCACCGGGGTGGTAATGTCGTCATGAATGAGTTTCAAACCAGAATGGAAGCACGCTCTGTATAGAGGGCCCCACAATACGTCAGGTCAAACGTCTAGTTACGAGACAACCGAGACATGGGTTCTCATTCTATATTCATCATATACCCAATCACTAATTTTATCATTTAACCAACTGTTCAGCCTATTGTTGGAAAATTCAACCGCGTTGGCGATCGCATAAACCACACAATCTGAGTTATTGCTGTGTAACACGGCATTCACTACCGAAACATGTAATTTAGATTGCTCCAAGTTGTAGATTTAGCAAAGCTATATTTCTATAATGCTTTCCGACATCCCTACTGGGCTACAATTTGGAGTTGGAAGCGAGGATGAACTGTCGTCTTTGTTTTTTTTTTCCTGTTACTATTACTCTCGCCAAAATCAAGTCTAATTCTCACTCGTCTTTGTGCTGAATTTTTCAAAATTAATTTCGGTGTTTTTTTAACCGTAAAATTATGTAATGGCGTTTTGGCCGGGGTAGCTTGTGTCGTACCTTTTTCAACAGAACCCTGTTTAGTTTTTTGTTTCGAAACGGGAACCGAGTCATCTAGGTCGCGGGAGATTACTAACGAATTCCGAATTATGTTTTCATCTTTTGTCTCCGCATCAGCATACAACAAATCTCATTGAAGTGACGGGAGATCAGACATGAACAGATATACTGTATCTTTATCTTTTCAACTATTAGTTCCGGGGCGCAAGTATCCTTGGGGAATGGTTGATTGTCAGATTTTTCTAATAAATGCATATATTCTGACTTTAAATGATAGAAACACAAATTACAATAACCCTGCAAAATTTCTTTCACTTAATAATTTTTAAGATAATAAAAGCACAGCGTCAAGGTATCTGTTGGTGCTTCTTTCCAATTTCTTAGATGTTTGATTACAGCATTAAACGATTCAGCTCCGTTTTTGGTAACTTCGGAGGCACTGTCATACACTTTAAACTCTTCTAAAACAGGCCTGTATGCGTATTTCGTCAAATCTGATTTTAGATGCTTATCAACATATTCACTTACAGTTACCAGCTTCTGTGGCTCAGGAGTTGAGCGCAGGACTCAAAGCCGGGAGATCGTGGGTACGAATCTCAGCCGAGGCGGTGAGGTTTTTCACGGTCGACCCCCATCCAGGGTGAGTGCTCTGAAGGCTTAATGGGTAGCTGTGTGGGGGGTTCCTCGGTGTTATGACCCAGCAATGGGGACGATTACACACCCAGGACCCGCGGGTGCGGTAGACACCGGGCCTGGGTGACACCAGGATGTAAAAATGATAGGAAGCGAGTGCTACCGCCCTGTCAAGTAGTCCCTAACCGAAATGGAAACTCTGCAGATGTACATACTTACGTTAAGAATTAGATAAGTCAGCATTAAAAAAAGGAGGCGGTTACCTCCACACAAAAAATATTCACTTAAAGTTTCATGCCAATTCAGGGAAAGATTCTCTCAATTTCTTTCGAAGTCTGACGGAGAAGCACTATGCAGAATATTGATTAAATCTAC
This sequence comes from Sipunculus nudus, assembly GCA_026874595.1. Taxonomy (NCBI): domain Eukaryota; kingdom Metazoa; phylum Annelida; class Sipuncula; order Golfingiida; family Sipunculidae; genus Sipunculus; species Sipunculus nudus. The sequence goes on from CM049317.1 coordinate 16,151,309, forward strand.
TTTGTATTCTGACCATTTCGCGTAATCATCGTGTTTTTGAACAAACCTTTATAAGTCGTTTTTAATGTGGTTCCAGCAATGTAAAATTGGGACATTTGGCAAAACGGTGGCAAAAGCATTTGAGATTGCCCTTTCCCTATCAACAACAAATGGAACACTACATTTCTTGAGGTTCGGTACACGACGAACGAGTGATCGCATAAAATCCTCATGTTCATACTGCAGTTTTTTTTTTTCATGTACCATAAAAGCCAAAAGAATGAACAAGGATTCTTTGAAAATTTCATATGTCTGTAACAGATAGGTGAAACATAGAAGTTGCCTAGATTGAAAGTGGTGTCATAGACACAGAATACTTGCTCGCTGCTTTTTGCAAGCAGAAGTTTGTTGAATTCTAATAAAATTTCAGGTAGCCATGTACAGGCCAAAATCAGGATACGTTTAATTTCATACACGAAATCTTTTAACTCGTGCGCTATTAAGTTTGAATTGTAGAAGTCATCATATATGTTTTCATTTGTCTTCTATTAACTTTAATAAAATTATGTGATATAATACGTCATGGAAATTAATAAGGTAACAGCGGGGCAATGACAATTAAGAGAGAGAGAGAGACAGGAAGAAAAAGAGAGAAGAAGGGTGATGGTATAGGGAAACAGATTAAGACTGTATGTGTGTGTGTAAAAGAGAGAGAGGAAGAAAAGGAAAGGAGAATGAGAGATGGTAGGACATATAGGGAAACATATTAAGATTGTGTGTTGAAGAGAGAGAGAGAGAGAGAGAGAGAGAGAGAGAGAGAGAGAGAGAGAGAGAGATGGGGGGGGGGGGGGGGGGTTAACACCATTTACATAACTACAGGGGCAAGAAAGTGGAACTGCTCATATTTTCAAAGTATAAGGGGTTTCGTTTGGCGTACGATGAAAGGATAATAGGGATACAGGACTTCAAATAGCTACAAAGGATTAATTAGCCTGCCGAGGTCTCTTGGTCATCACAGTCCGTACACATAAACAATATAACTCCATAAATGAATTCGTTTGCCTTCAACGGTGCGCAACGGAAATTAATGAGTTTATCATTAAATTTGCAAAATGGGCCATGTCTCTGGATGAGCTACACCATTAATGAGGTTTGCCCGTAATAACTGTGTACACACCAGCACCTGCCTGAAGCCCAGGCGCGCCGGGAAGAGAATCCATAATTAAGTAATCAATTAACTTTGATGATAGTATCCTCGCGCTGCCCAATAAACCTATTAGAAAATAATCACGGTATCATTTTTAAGGTGTTAAAACAAAATAAAATGTTTATATGTATGTATCTATTTATAATACTTAAGTTCTAAATAATTACATTATAAAACCCGGTAAAATCTGGTGTTATTGCCAAATAAGTAAACCACTTACATGTAATTGACATAGTATTTTATGTTTTATTTTTTTGTATAATTATGTTTTAAACCCGTTAAAATCTGGTCTTAGTGCCAAATAAGTAAACCACAAAATTTGACATAGTATTTTAAACAATATACGTATTTTATTGTCAGTTCCAATCAATCAGACTCGTTAACGATATAACATATCAGAGCGGGAAAGTCAGATATGTAGGTGGCGGCATCTGTTGTGGCGAGTGGGAATCAATGGGAAGCGGATCTCCGAGCAATATGGCGGTCTCCGGATGATCTCCGGGTCGTCTCTGGGTAAGGTTTCCTTGGATAACTCAATTAATACTTTGTGCACTTGCAAATTAAGTATCATATTCGATGCGGATGTCATTAGGGGTGTATCGGGAAGGTTTTAATACAAATCGCTGCCTTATTAATTAAGATATTGCGATCTCCAGGTTTTATTTTGAATTCCGGCCGGAGATCTCCGGGTTTTAGATACACCCTCCCTACCTTTTGTTAATATCCACGTGTAAACAACATGTGGGGGGCACAAATATCCAAACACTTTCAACAAAGACAATCTCTGGTGGCAAGTCAGACGAATGCCTGTTTTGAAAATGGCTTGTTGCAATTAGTGACCTTTCCACTTTCATAGTTTACTTTTTAAATATTGCTGTGTTTACAATCAACTTTTAGAAAACCAAGGTCAAACATCCAAAACAGAGGCGTTATAAGAATTTTTCATTTAGTTTATTAATATAAAGCCAGAGTAAGAAAGAAATCCCATTAATTCTATAAACACGGCAGGTGAATAGTAGATTTTAATTCAGGCAGGTGAATAGTAGATTTTAATTCAGGCAGGTGAATAGTAGATTTTAATTCAGGCAGGTGAATAGTAGACTTTAAGTAAGGCAGGTGAATAGTACACTTTAAGTAAGGCAGGTGAATAGTTGGCAGGGTAATAGTAGACTTTAAGGAAGCGTGTCCTTACAGGAATACCTGAATGTGATCCTAGACTTATATTGTAAACACACACCTGACACTGTTCTTAAACCCTAAGTATGAATTGTGATGCGGTGCGTATGTTGTGCAAAGCCTGGGCCCATGGGGTTTGAATTGACGGTCCCCAAAGCGATGCGACCCGATCGTTAGGACACTGAACCGTGGTCACAACGGTGTGGTCATGGATCACTGACAATCGCGGACATGCTTCAGTTCATAATAAAAGGAGATATTCAGGGTAATTCATATCCATGAGACCGGAAACATGGACCTTAATTAGAAGGAGATGCACACGGGAAAACAAGGTACGGATTTTTAAAAATGTAATATCTTTATTAGGAGAGAGAGACAGAGAGTTAGTTGATCATTTGCATTAATACAAATGTTAAAGACGAACTCATATACAGTAAAATATCTACACGGGGTGGTTTGTTAGGGTGAGGGAAGGGACAAGGGGGTGTGCATAAATACAGGGACGACTGGCTCCCTTTTAAAACATCTTTTATGAACTAAATAATCCTAGAGTTTTTGATTTCATATAGAAAACCTCTCTTTGAATTCCACGAGCGTTAAACCCCCCCCCCCCCCCCCCACGAACAATTAAGTATCAACAGTATCAGACAATCAACATTAAATCTAATTGGATATCATCATCGATGACTGACTCTCTGACACACTTGTGTCAATCATTTAGGAATTGGAAAGCTGTCAAGTTGTCAAAAATTAAGTGGGCTGGAATTGTTATGGCGTTAATCAAAATATTACGCATATATGTACATATCTCCGTCTCAAGTAAATTTCTATATGAAATCTTGAAAAATTAAGATTAAAATAATATTTTATTTATTTCATATGTCATATGTCATTGTTATACAGTATGTATAGATTTCACATCTTTTTTTTACAGTTTTATATTTTACCCCCGTTTGGTTTTTTTCTGCTTCTTAAAAAAGAAAATATATTGTCATATATTATATAAGATATCATACTGACCCATTAAAGCTAGGGACTCAGTCATACAAACGATTACAGTATGGCTATATTATAATCAAATGATACAATAAAATTCTCGTTAAAAGCAAGAAGACAAGGGGTGATAGTGAATAAAGACTAACCTTTGCGACTCGGGCAAGCGTATCTTAACGGAAAATGTATTTAAATGTTATGCCCCATCAAAATTATATTTATATATATTTTATATATATATTTATTTTATATATATATATATATATATACATATATATGTGTGTGTGACTAGTCTCCTTTAAATGGTTTTCAGACAAAAGAAATAAGCAAAACGTTTGCTCTAGATCACGAAGTTATAAAATGCGAAGACGTCTTATTCATAATAAATTAAAATAAATAATTATTTTTTACCATTTCAGTCAATTTGTCAAATAAATTGACCAAATCTCAGTGAATCTGCGGATTTCCTTAACGTGTCTGTCGATTAATAAATTGCTTCAGTGAATCGGGTTATATTTGTTGGCAACTTACAAATGGCTGATTTTACAAATTGACTGTAACAGGCATGCGTACATATAAATCTTATAATATTATTAATAATAAAACACATACATTATTTCAAATTTAACACCAATCATGTTGTGTATTTTTAACTTGAATATCTTGAGTTTAAAAAAAGTAATCATTAATTAAGTTGTTTCAACCAACTCGAAATATTGAAGTGTCACTCTTTAATATGCAAACCAAAACTATTTCAACCGATCGCAGGTAACTGTGAAAATGATATGTAGTTCCGCTACTTATTTTCTGTAAATTATTAAATTCATTTTTATTTGTTTCAGAGAGTTATGAATTAAGCTGAAACAGCAGTTTCAGAGGTGACGTCATCATGAAAATTCGCCGGTGCCTGGCCAGCTCATGGAGGCGATGGAAACCCATGTCTGGATATATATCGGTTCTTTTTATAGGCGCAGTAGTCCTTAATATATACCTTTTCAAACTCCACGCAGACCAAGGTCGGTCCGATGGTATTTATGTCAATATACAGAAAACTACAGCAGAATGTCCAGTTATTCGTCTTCCAGTTGGACTTATAGAATCCTATAAAGCCAGATTTCAGAATGTCAGCAATGCAGGTACTTTAGTGTATTCTGCATATTTCGATGAACGTTTGCCAAGAAGTAGAACAGTTCGCATTCTCGCGTTATCAACACCTGGTCCGAAAACACTATACTGTATATTTTGGTACAGAGACGGCCGCCGAGTTAGTGTTCTTGCAAAGGTCCAAAATCTATACCAGAGACAACACTCGACCACTTCCGCTTATAAACACTTCCCGACTATTTTCCAGTGTCCGGAATATTCTGGACTTCCGCCTGCCGTAGTATCTCTCGCCACGCGTTCTTGTGCCGATGACGTCAAAAATCATGTGTTGATATATACCATTTCCGCCAACATGAAACCGACCGGACAAAAACTAGGGATATGCCATAACACTCTACAAAGCGTAATGAACCCTCACGCTGTGGTGGAGTGGTTAGAAATGCAGCGCCTCCTAGGGGTGAGCCAAGTAACTTTTTATGGAGTGAAAGACGTATCAGATGACGTCATCAACGTTCTTTCATATTACAAAGCTAAACATTTTGTTAAAATCCAACCTTGGTCTTTGCCTTGGCCTTCAACACGAGAACCATTGGAAGGTCCACCAGAGATACATGAGTATGCCGAACAAATTATGGTAAATGACTGTATATATAGATATATGGATACTTTTAAATACCTTGCTTTTCTGGACTTCGATGAATACATTATACCACACCATGAGGGCTCTCAGACTATTCAGGATATCTTAAGCTATATAAACAAAAATGTACCTAGATCATATGCTAGTTACATGTTCGGCCATAGTCATTTTTGTCTGGAGAAATCACACTTACAGTCAAAAAAGAATTCATTTGTGGGTCTAGAAATACTTAGTCGTAACGGAATCAACTGGTCGTTGTCAAAATCCGTTGTGGTTCCGTGGAACATTAAGGTCATGGGTATACGATACCCCTTGGTAACGCTGCCCAATAAAGTTTCCAATGTAACTGTCCGCAATACATTAGGCTTGCTTCATCATTACCGGGAGCGTAGATACCCTTCCATTGAGAAAGTCAAAGTGCCTCCTTGTACCATCACAGACACATCAATGTTGAAATTTACGGATGACTTAATACGAACCTCTAATAAAGTTTTGTTCGATAATGGATTGTCTTACCGAAGATTGATCGAGCACCACAGCAGAATACTCCGGGCTTCGAAGAAACTTGATTTGAGATATGATCCTTTAGTTGAAGGAATAAGAGATAAATTTCACTCGCGAAGGAAAAAACTGAAAGAGATGATAAAACAAAAACCAATGAAGAAGGTTGGAGGAAAAGATCATGTTGAAAAAGTTGCTGCCCATTTAGGGAAGATCAGGAAAGAATATGAAGAGAAAATGAAACGTTTAACGAGATTGTTGGAACAAGGAAAGAAAACCGAAAGTAGATTAACTGCCCTGGGAAAGATTGTAGTTGTAGAATCTGAGAAGCGGGGCGAAAGTGAGGCTACGAGAGCTGGCAGTGATGCAAATCCCTCACACATGAACGCCACGTCCAAGAGCATGTTAATTAATGACGAAACAAATAACGTCACGTCTGAAACTGAGTTTGGTAGTGATGACTCTGTTGAGAATCAACCAGACGGTGGGCCTGGGTACAGTAGCGAATTTGGGGTTGATAAAAATATTGAAAATCCATTGAACAGTGAGGAAAAACTTCAGAGCACGACAGATAATGAAAATGGTGTCCGTTATGAATCCGATGATACTTACCAATACGACGAAATGCACACTGAAGAAATCGACGATGTGACCCCAGAAACTGAAGGTGATGGAACATAATATGACGTTGAGACGTACACTGGACAAAAAAGAAGAGAAATATAAGGCCGAAAAAAGTATATTTCTCAAGCATTTTTTCATAAATCGTCACATGTGGGCGGGGGGGGCACTTTTTATAAATTTACATATGTGATCATACTTTATTGAACTTTTAATCTTCTATTGTCTTGAAAGAAATGTCAGAGGGGCGGGAGCTCTAAACAGATTAATTTCTAATGAAAATCAAAATGAATTTTTGTGCCGGATTGATTGAAAATTTATGCACGGTGCATAAGATCATAACTTTTTTGGCCCTTAACATGCAGTCTTAGAAAAAACAGGAGGAACGATAAATAATTCAGATTTAGAATGATAAGGTGAAATATAAATTACGCTAGACAGAACTGTAGATGAACAGGACGAAACCGGGATTAGGACGCAGCCTAGTGGTTCCGGCTATCGTATGCGGAAAGAAAACCCTCTAGTCCGGACCGCGCAAGAACCGCAAATGAAAATGGTGAAATTTGGAAAAAAAACTTGAGATGTTTTCTCTAATAATGTACAGATTTTTAACAGTCTCGGGTATCTAAATACTGAATCCAAGAAGGCATCATAAATCATAATTTCAAAGCATAATAATCATATGATTTCATTCATCATTATGTAGCTGACAGCTCCGCCTATTGGTCTATGGACTACTCTACCTCTCTATTTCTTTCGGATGACATATCTCATCTATATTTATCGCCTTTTTTGAATTTAGAAAATATACAAAAAAAGAAGTAAGCTCAGGCTTATGGGTGTAGATATGACTGTATGTAATCCGGCTAGACAGGGTAACAACCCAATATGCAAACAATAATGTAATTATGTGTATATATTATATAAAATATAACGCATTATGGCCGCCTGGTTATAAAACGGTTTGAATGGGGAACTTGCAGATCGATTTGGAAACGTATGGAGGTGATCACCTTTTAACAAGTCAGTAACCACCGACTGAGTTCATTACAAACGTACAGCCGACTCACTAGTTCGACTAACGGATATTCATATTATGTGTGTGTTTCCCATTTTATCATTATACAACATATCTGACTATATTAAAGCTGGTTACAAGCTGATCCCGTTTACAAACAGAAAAAAAGAATTATTTAATTATCATCAAGTTGGTTTTATGATTTGTTATTGAACTGTTACACTTTACTGGGACATATCAAAGTAATATATAGCCCTGCTTTAAAAAGGTCCAGGTATAATATCTTAGTAAGAATACATTTGAAGTAATGTATAGAGGAGGTTATGATTTATTGAACATACATTAAAGGACAGGCTTTATTATCATAATATTTTAATTAAATGTTGAAAAGAACTTTTATTCCTTGTTTATTTTTATTTCCCTCCAAAGCTTATTAAAGTTTTTATATACTAAGTATTTAATGAAATTGTTTTTATATAATATGTAGATAAAGTCGGCCACTGTTCATTTAGTATCAACCCTTTATTGCCATTTACACTGTCACAAACACCTCGCCCTGTTACCGTAATATGAAAAACGTTAATCCGCCTAATTATTTACAGTGGAACCTCCGATTTACGGACACTGACTTGACCGGACATTTTGTCCGCATTAGAGAGGTGCCCTCAGTTTGGAGATTATAGATTTTGGGCTTATTTTCAAGGGACTGCCAACGAAACTTGTCATTAAGAGGAGGTGTCCATAGTGCAGAGGTGCCATAAGGAGAGGTTCCACGGTTGTTCCATCCGGAACTGTTGATAAATTTTCATTCTTTAAAGGTGAGGCCCCTTCTTATTAAAAGGCAGGGGCATATGACCCAATTTATCCTTGAAACAATTAAGGCCCAAGCTATTTTTAATTGTAAAAAGCCAAAAATATAATAAAGACGATAACATGCGGTTTATTGTTCATAATAAGAAATAACATTAGTGTGATGGAATGATTTAATTTCATTGGGTATAAAGGTTTTACTTAGTTTCCATTACGTATTTGTGTTTCGGCAATCATATAACCAACACACTCCTTGAGAGTCCATTCCTGAACCCAAATATAAATCATAATTTAGATATATTTTATATTCTCCCCTGCAAGGGCGCCAATATAGGGGTAGGCTTATATATTATTACGGAACCTAATATAAACAGGTCACGTATGCGTGATGAACACAAATTTTGTAATGGAAATAAAAGAAAATCAGATTCTGTAACACTAGGCAGCGTAAAATGTCTAGGGGAATGAATAAAGAAGTCAGTGGTTTTTTGTTAACAAATAACTATAATTTATTCTTAAAACAACTCTTACATTACAATACACTAAATCAATACAATTATACAGTAAAACAGCGGTATAGCAACAAGTCAATACAATCACAGAGAAAATAATGTATGTGCACAGTACCTGGATACCAACACCATCACAACGATAAGTCCTTTAAATGTAAATTCTCGGAGAAATACAGTCCAGTGGGAAGTTCTTGCAACAACCCAGAAAGTAAACTGAAGTCCAAATGCATAAAATCCAGGAGAAAGTTTTGAAAATCTATAATTGCCGCGTTCGTCGGATAAGGTCCTGACACAGGCTTCTGCGTCCGCAGAAATCTGCTCTGCTGTTCTCTCTGCCCTCTGCTTAAACACAGCCCCTAATCTACTCTTCACCCCAAGCCGAGAATTTTCCACTTCCCGAACAGTCTATAAGATCCTGCACAACACGCGTTTCAGGAATTATCGAGAAGACATCGCTGTGCGTACCTCCACATACCGAGGCCATCACGTGACCCCGGCCAGGCATGAAAACCCAAGGCTAATGGGGCTGTCCCACTTAGGCGACTCTACAGGCGAGTACAGGCGACCAGGCTGTCGCCTCATGGTCGCCGAAAACCAGGTGACAGGACCTCCGCTACCACAATAGTCTACGACAAGCTACAAATGGTTGGCGACTGTCTGACGACAAGCTACGACAAGCTGCCGACAACCGGCGACACAGTCGCCGCGACAAAGGGCAGTCACCTACGACAACCTACGACCACATCTATGACAACTTACGACCACACTGGCGACAACCTACGACACCAGAATTCTTGCTATGTCCAACCGCGACAAGCTTCGACGATTCTCTACCATGTGCTGTGTGAGGAGCCGGACACAAGGATGGGCCTTGTTTCAAGTAACAACAGCCCACGACAACACACGACAACCCACGTCACCTGGCGACAGCCTACGACGGCACCTACGCCAGTAGAAGACAGGCTACGCTCACTGGCGACTAAAATGCTGTCGCCTGAGAATTTTGAACATGTTGAAAATTCAGAGGCGACAGCTTTGAGGTCACGCGTCTTGGGGCGACTACAGGCGACCATACAGGCGACCACCCGGCGACCATGAGGCGACGGCCTGGTCACCTGTAGTCGCCGGTAGAGTCGCCTAAGTGGGACAGCCCCATTACATGACAACGAGAGCCCAACCAGTACGGATTAAACATAGAATGTAATACGCGGCCCACAACAGGAGTTACGCCCGTGTCACATAATAAAAAGAGCACCTGTAACAATATCCTCCCGACTTTTAGCACGGAAGGGGTTATATTTATAGACGTTGGTTCGATTTCTTAATTTAATTTGTAAATATATATCTAAACCTGATTTGGAATTAATATATATATATATATATATATATATATATATATATATCACAATTTTGATTACCCTCCCCCTTTTTTCTCCCCCACCCTTGAAGATAAATTGACGTCACTGAAATGAAAACTCCTTAGCAATATTTGGAGCTTTGAAACCCACGAGAACGGAATCAAATTCTTGAATACTTCATGGTTGTATGCACACAATTATATACATTAACAAAAAAGACGATTTTTAATTTCATTTCTTTATGTTAAATATTGTTAAACGACCTAGCAGCTGAGAAAAAAAGACAACCTGCACAGTACAGAAACGTGTCCATGGTTTGGTTTTGGCGACATCTAGAGGTTCCTTTTAGAAAAAAGAAAACGGATTATTATTGATTTTGTGTATTTTGCATAAATAAGATTTTCCCAACCATTTCAATTCAGTACTTTCAATCAGCAGAAAATCAACGAGAACTATCTGGCATGAACTTTTTTATTCGAACATCTTTAAATCAATTAAATGATAACACAATTAAACAAACAAACAAACAAAAAAAAAATGATACGGTTTTCGTGGACTAGGGGAACTCAAAACCGGAAGATCGTGTGTTCGAATCTCAGCCTAGGAGATGAGATTTTTTCACGATTTGCCCAACCCAGGCTTAGCGTTCTGCAGGCTTATTGGGTAGACTGTGCCCAACCGTCGTCTGTTACTCACTATCAGTGCGCCTTTAGGGGGTTCCTAGGTGTTATGACCCAGTAATTGGGATGACACACACCAAGTACCCGCCGAAATGGTACACTGAGCCTGGTTGACGCGATGATTATCGCGGGTATGCGCTTGTCACGTGGTCTGAAACCGGAATGGAATTCTGCATATATGTACATAATACTTACGTGTATGTTTAATAATTGAGGCGGTTACTTCCACAAAAAAAAAATCTAAATTCAGGATAAAGTTTCCCAGGCACCTTTGTTACAGAAATCAGTGCGAACGGGTACATATTTACATTTTCATTCAAGTTTTTTTTTAATTTCGTATGATCGGGGATAACATAATAATAAAATATTTTTTTTTGAAAAACAGTTAAATGCAAAACATGAGAAAAAGAAATTTTATCAAAATATGTGTGTACGTGTGTATTACATATGCTAGATTCAATAATAGAGCAACGTACATTATAACAGCAAACCAAGCATGTAATCTGGCTTGCAGAAGTGGTTGGTGGCCCAAGAAAAACAACATGATCATTTATACTTGCAAAATAGGCAAGCATCAGTATGGATCCCTTAATACACATTATTGCAAACGTAAATTTGAACAATTTCAAAACTTAAACAATCGTGGATTTTTTGTATGATTTTTTTAATGATGCTCAGATAATGGTTGTTTAAATATGTAAGAGAATATTTTTAAAAACCCCGAGTTCATCCAGATAAAAGCTTTGTCCAAGCTTTAAAAGTTTATAAACGTTACCGTCTATCCTTATAGTTTGAAGGCCTCTAAGAAAAATTTCGTAATCTTGTTGAGTGCTCTTCATGGGTTAAAATTCCGGGGGATTGAGACGTTTGGGTTATTCACACCTCGGTCAAAAGGATTGTTAGAAAATATAAACTAAATCATTTGCATTTTGGATCAATGTGCTTTCTAAATGTACATCTTCTCAATCTAGTCATTTCAGTGAGTACAAAAAAATCATACACAAACCAGAAATGGGGAATTTTTGTTCAGTTTTGTATTGAATGAAGGACAACAGCAATAATATTCTAAATTTCTGGGTAGAGATCGGAAATCAAAGCCGTGAAATCGTGAATTCGAATATCAGCCGAAAATAGATTTTTCACGGTTGGCCTTCACCCAGGATGAGCGCTCTAACGTAATGGGAACGCCGTGCCCATTGTCTATGTTACACTCAAAAAGGAGTTCGCCTTTCGGGGTATTTCGGTGGTATGACCTAGCGATGGGGATGATAACAGACCCAGTGTCCGCAGGTGCAGTTGTCACCAAGCCTAATTAACACCTAGTTTTTTTAAATGAAAGGAAGCGCGTGATCGTGCCCTGTCATCAAGTCCCAAACCGGAATGGAATTCTGATTATACATATTTAGATTTAAGCTCGCATTAAACAAATTGGAGTGGATACCAATAAGAAAAAAAAAACACCATTATTTTGGACAAAAATCTATATAAGCTGAAAGTAATTATCCTGGATATCATATTTTTGGTATTCAGCCATGGCCTTGACATCAGTCTGAGCGGCGCCATATTTGTTGGTCCTGGAACACATCAGTAGACAGGCCAAGGAACCGGGTGAAATGACCTTGACCCCGAAAGATACGCAAAACCCTTGTTTTTGGCATTTTCTTTTACACTGCAGAATTGTGGAAACCGTCTGGTTCTGCATAATGGTCGAAAGGGACATCATATGGGTAGACGCCAAGGTCAACTCTGTGGAATTAATAGTATTCATAAGCTTTTCTTTCGGCGCACGACGAAATAGATTATCAAGCAACTTGAAAAAAAAAATACTTAGTACTAGAAATATGTAAAACTAGATTTCATAAGACTTAAAGAGTCGGGTCCATCTCGTGGGGCTAAGATTTATGTGAATTTTGGCTTCCTCTGTGTATATATTAATGATCTAAGGGTAATTCTGGTTTTGAAGTTCCTATAACGCCTCCATGAAGGATGTATGGACTTGTTTATCTTCAGTATGTTTGTAGTGTAGCGAATGGTTGAGCATAGCGTAACCGCTGCTTATGGAGCGTAAGATCCGTCAAGCAGATAGTTGGCCCGGGCAGGTGAACTCTTCAACCACTTCCGGGGTGTGGTCGCCGCTGCGGATTTTGGGATGCTGCTGACACCTTGGCTTATGATGTTTCTTTTCTCGCGACTGGTGATCGCTCTAAATATTCAACAGGGCTTCATCAGAGTGTCGACATCATCCGCACCCTGGTCTTAGCTCGAAGTCGCGAGAGGCTGAAGAGATTCCATCATGACGGGAATTCAAGGTATATTATAGAAGCAAGGAGGAGAAAATACCTAGTGATGTGGAGACGAGGACATTGTTAGAAGCCGCTCTTGATTGGAAAAGGAGCTGAGGATAAGCCGTCATACTGTACATTTCTCTGATTATCGTCACTGAAAGATGTTACTCTCTGGAGAGAATATTTATGGCAACCGACCGGTTTTGTTGTTAATACGTGCTTTATATAGGTCGGGCCTAGTTGAAGTGGAAGCTGCAAAGTCAACGCATGGGCCCCTTGGAAATTGTTATACTGTGCGGGTTTTTCAGTATTAAAGCCAAAGCTGATTAAGTTGACGAAAATGCTCTGATGTTAACATCGGTCTATTGTCGTAAGTATGACTTCTCTCAATGACAGGTTGTAAATTATTCCTAGCCCAGAAAGGTAATTTTAGCATATTTTCTTTTTTCGTAAGGCAATCGTAATATTCATTCAAAAGCAGCTTCTGTGATACAAGAATAGAGCATAGGACACAAAGCCTGAGGACCCTTAGTTCAAAATTTCAGATCAGGAGCGGTGAGATTGTTTTACGTATGGCCTCCACCAATGGTAGTGGCCATGTATTATTAAAAATCGAGTGCGTTTTTGGGAAGTGGAGTTGCTTGTGTTATGGACCGGAACTGATTGGCACAAGGATATAAATAATAAAAATACTGTGCATCCGCCCTGTCATAAAGTCCTGAACTGAAATGGAATTACGCATATGTACTTTAAGATAAGCTGAATCAACATTTCAATGATGCCGGTTACCTTCACCTGAAAAAAAAACATTAAAATAGGAAAAGACCTCCTTATTGACTTTGAATAGGTTACAAACAAGCGCACGTTGCAGTTATACAGATTTTGTCTTAAAATTAACTTTTTTTCTCGACGAAACGAAATAAAATATCATTACACGTTTGTTTAACCTTGTCGATACGGAGCGCCGAATATAGACAATTCCTTTCATAGTTCCCAATCATCAGTTTCAAATGAAAAACAAAACTTTGTAAAAGCAGACTAGAACTATTTTATTCCAACATCATAGCACAGACAGAAATTTTGAATGATATGTCATGTATACACCAAGCATATAATATTTAACTATTTATCCACCACTTGTTGATTAGTCAAATTCGAATATCAGATAGACGGTTAACAAATTGCTTCCGTAATTATATGCAGGCTCACAACCGGGAGCTTTGTTTATCTGGAAGGTACTACTGAGACAAAACTACACAGGCTTGTATATGTATTCTTTCAATACATGATATGCTGGTATGTATTTGTGTTCTCAGTTTAAATAAAACATTAAATGTAAAATATTTAGTAACAATTCTAATAATAATCCTAAACTTCTCCATTGTATACAGGCAGCTACCAACAAAAATAAGAATAATATATATTGTAATATTTTCCTTTATTAAGGGCGCCCAATTTAAAATACAAAGCATGCAACATGACCAACCTTTACTACTTGTATGCACAAAAAGGTGCAATACGTTTTCAACGGTTACATCAAGTTAAATTGATGACATGGAAAAACGAAATTCTGCTGTCGATCTCAGACCTAAAGCTTAAAGTACCAACGGGTGTTTTGGTTGATTTGATAATGTAACACACATTTACACACCCTTGGAGCTATACTTACTAATTTTAGACGTCTGTTAATAAATCACGACTTTATATTTCTTGTCTGTTCTGTAGTTCGATGCTTCAAGCTATTAAAGCTATGAGTGAGCTATTAATGCTCATATGATTCAACCATTTGTGCGCCCGAAAATACAACCAGTAAAGGGACATTGCTGTAGCCAACTACCTACCTACTATAAGCAATGTGCACAACAAAATACACTCACTGGTGGCATATATACATCTATAACTTATGATATCCCCGTCACATGTTATATATGATCAGAGTGACTCATTATGAGAATTACCCTAACTCTCGTTCTCTCGCACCAAAAATATCAAGGGTTTATTCAAAATTTAAACATTTGGATTTAGCGTGCAAAACATTATATAACTTTAATATCATGACCAGCAACATGACTTATGGAAAGAACATCGGACTCAAAGCCGGGAAGTCATGAGTTCAAATTTCAGCCG
This sequence comes from Sipunculus nudus, assembly GCA_026874595.1. Lineage (NCBI taxonomy): Eukaryota > Metazoa > Annelida > Sipuncula > Golfingiida > Sipunculidae > Sipunculus > Sipunculus nudus. The sequence goes on from CM049317.1 coordinate 16,166,320, forward strand.
AAGAGCTGCGAGATTTTCACGGTTAACCCAAACCCAGGGTGAGCGCTCTGCAGGCTTAATTGGAAGGCTGTACCCCACAACCGTGTATCACTCACAAACGAGTGCGTCTTTTGGAGGTTCCTCCTTGTTACGACCCAGCTTGGGGGATGATTGCACACCTAGTACATGTAGGTGCGGTAGAAACCAGGATGTAAATTAAAATGACAAGGAGATAGTGCTACCGCCCTGTCACATTATCCCAAACCGAAATGGATCTATGCAGATGTAACTACTAAGGTTAATAATTAGATAGGTCAGCCTTAAAAAATAGAGGCAGTTGCCTCCACAAAAAAAATGTTGATATCATAGCCATTTTATTTACATTTTGGAAAATGTTACTCATATAAGCTTTGTAATAAAAGATAAACATAATTATCATATTAAGCGTATCGCGATTCATATATACAAAATTGAGACGTATGGATACATAGACCGATCTAAAAATGCAACCGGAGTCCTTTTAGGAGTATTTCTATTAATCTGAACTCTAAATGTACAATGACGAGCTTTATATGTAACTTGTAATTATTCATAAAACAGGGATAAATTATGAACTAACAGTTTTAGATCAGATTCACTTATGTTTGCGTGCCCTGAGCTGATCATTGCTTAAACTTAATAAGAGCAAGAAGACACTTTCAAACGTGCAGTTCCTTTGTCAATGTGAAATATATGTTGCACTGCACTCCGTTCCTTTGATTATTATATTTGAGTGAAAGGCCTTCCATATAAATCATAATATCAGGAATGCACAGTGCACATTGGCCAATATTTATCTACACAGCAAAACTGGAAATATGGTGGTTTGTTTGGGCGTAAATTGTAGGTTGCAAAGCGTGCATGGGTGTATATGTGTATCTATGAATATATATATATATATATATTATAGAAAATGCATACATGTTTACAACACAAATATGGTGTATATGCAGTGTACAACGCGCCACGTATCGAAAGTCCTTTATTCCAACACGCCAAGCGGGTCCCACAGGTCCAACAGATTTAACCGGTCAAGAGCATGGAAGCTATTACTCAAAAGTTTTTTAATTACTCATGGTTTTAAAGGACAAATCGAGATTAGTCAATCATTTCCTATGCCACTCTGTTATTGTAAAGTATCCGAAACGTTAGTGACCACAGAGTTATGCTAGCAATATTTGTTTTTTTTTTAATTTGCCTTTAAATGCCTATTCACTTCTCCCACAGCATGTAATCATTGTTAATTTACATAGGCCACAGACGTTAAACATACACTTATTCTAGTTCCTGTATGCGTAAGGATTAATTGGAAAACAGTCTTTTCTTGAACTAATAATGTCATAAATGTTGATACAAGAGTGTTAGTGCTCTTTCAAATGAAACCAATAAATTGACCAACTAAAATTCCGCTCAACCCAATACCAATAGCTCCACAGCTTAAAAAAGTTGCGGAGTTCGTTATCCACTTCCATATGAGTGGACGGAAAAAATTTTCGGGATTAAGCCGAAATAATTTCGGAGAAACTAGCCTGGATGTCAAATATCTTGTAACCAACCATAGGCTGCATATCATTCTTTGCAGTACCATGTCTGTTAGTTCTGGAACACATCAGTAGACAGGACACGGAATCGGGTGCCATGACCTTGACCCCGAATGACATGCAACACTCTTGCCTCTTGCATTTCCTTCCACACTGCAGGATTGTGGGAACGGTCAGGTGATGCATAATGGTCGAAAGGGAAACTATGTCTCTGGAAGCCAAGGCCCAACCTGTTGAACAAAATAGAGAATTATTAATTTTGTGGGTATCCACGTATCAAAATTGTATTTCAGGTTATTAGAAACAGATTAAGAAAAAAAAAAGATACATGCAGATACCAACAGTGAATTAGAAATACTATCTTGATCAATGATATTGAATGGTGTTACCCCGACTCAAGTTGAATATTGGTATATGATGCGATAGTAAGGTTAAAGCGAACCCTGGATATTTCCATAAAAGTCTATATAGAGGCCGAGTGATATAGAGAGCGGTGACGGTGTCACCTTTCCAGTGATTCAGACGCATTCAGGAGGCCCTGTCGGCCAAGTTTTACATCTGCCCCCTGGTGTTTCCCTTCAGCACTAAATTTAGCATATGGTTTAAGTAAAGCATTTGGAATTAACACAGTTGAAGGAAATCTTACATTGCATTGATTACCGGGAAAATGGAAACGAGTAAAGAATCGCTGAAATAAGAAAATAATTTCCTTTTGTATGTTTTATTTATATAAATTTTCTTCTTCAGGGGATCACTATATCATATTTTGAACATCGATATCACTTGGTGTTTCAAAGATGTTTAAATATATTCTTATAGAAGTGTTGATCATCTCATTTATATATGTACAATGGAATTTCTTACGGGCACCTCTGTATTGAGGGCACCTCTTATTTACGGCCACTTACGGGCAGTCCCTTGAAAGAATTTCCCGAGATCTATAACCCCCCAACTAAGGGAACCTTTCTAATGAGGGCAAATTGTCCGGTCCCGTCAGCGTCCATAATTTTGAGGATCTACTGCATTTTCACTATTGGAATTGAGCCCAAATCTATGAGAATGCCTAAATTTTCATAGGGCTTTACAAATGATTTCGTTATTAAGAAATGGTTGACCTTTTTTGGTCTCGCATAGGAAGCGTAGCAATAAATCTACAACTAACAAAGGTTTCAAACATCTCACTATATAGGGATTGCAGAACTTGACAACGGAACGTGTGCACTTCTCAGGTTTCGATATGCAAAATATCTGTTACATATCAGCTTCATCTGTGCAGTTTCTGTGCCAGGGGCGTCAATATGGGGGGGGGGGGAGATGGTCAATGTAATCACCCCCCCCCCCCCACTATTCAGAGAATAATATTTATATATTGCAAATTAAAACTTTTAATAAATAGAATTATAGACTTTGGTTTCATTTTCAAGTTCACTGTGAAATATTATATCTAAACGTAGTTTCGAATCAACTTATATACTGGAAACATAATACCTTATTTTCTAAAAGCTTATACATTATTGCAAAATTTATGAAATGTGATTATATATATATATATATATATATATACAATTGTTCTTTCTAGGCTGTTGGCAATGTACTGAAGGCAAAGTGCTCTATGGTATAACCAGAGCGTATCAATATATATCATGTATAAGGAATCAAAACGGTACGAAACTGATTAGTAAACACGATGCTTACAATCATTTGATTCCTTATACATGATATATATATATATATATATATATATATATATATATATATATATAGATTTGAAATGTGTCATACAGGCACTTATATATTTTAAATGTGTCATACAAATGATACATGTATATGTGTGTGTGTAAGTCATTTACCTCCCCCACCATGAAAGATAAATTGACGCAACTCGTCTGTGCACTTTTAGATAGGATAAAAGTGTAACACTGCACTGGAAATTCCGATTCTGGTTGGAAGTCTTGTAAACCAGGTACAAACCAGTAAGAGCCTGTATAAGGATACCCCTCTTTTGTTGTATAAGGGGCCATTTTGATTGTGATTGAAGGGGAATTAGTCACCTGTCAGACTAAAATATAACATTTTTGTAAAAGCTACTATGCACCTGAAACTAAAATATAAAAACTTATGACTCACGTTCGTCATGAAGTCGTCCTGTGATATGCCTTCGACATAGAATCCTCTTGGAGTAGTAGTGCACGCCTTCGGTAATGGTTCCACCAGTCACATGTGAATGATGATGGAAACATTTTCTGTGAAAATCATATAAGTCGACTGAGATACAGGTTGCGTACGAAGTGCACGCGTCAAGACAGTCCTGGGTGTTGTTGATGCCTAGCTTTAAGGCCCCGCCATCCATCAGGACATTCAAGTGCTTTTGGTAAACCTCTTCACATGCTTCACCTGTATATACACAAAATGGAATCTTTGAGAAAAAAAAAAAATAAAAAATAAATAAAAACCTTTTGATGTGAGTGATCTGTTTAGGTAAGATCCACCATGTTAATTAAAACATCAAAGTATAGACATCAGATTTAATTTTCTAGGTAACTTAAACACAACTCGAAGCACAGAACAACATTTAAGAATGTCCCCAAAAAAGGTTTACCCGCTGCCGCAAGAATATGTGTAGTCTACAGTTTTCTTGTCACCTCAGGGGCTTCTAAAATACCTTTCCAAGTGACCGAATAAAATGCAATATCACGAAATGTTGAAATGAAAGGACTTTTTTGAATAGAAATTCACAGATCAACGCGCAGTTACAAGGTAATAGCAACTCTACCACAATCTTATGGTGTTAATCATATTAACAATGGTAAATATTGTGTTAAAATTACTGGTAAGTCATATATGGCGAGGGGTTTATTATAATATTCCAAAATCCAGCATAGACCAAACAGTGGAATCATGTTAATTAACCCGCATCCAGCCCCTGAATATATATATATATATATATATATATATATGTATGTACATATATATATATATATATATATATATATATATATATATATATATATATATATGTTTACGATAAGAGACGACTTCCTGACTTGATAAATGCTAATAGAAGGCTTAATACACGTGGGCGATCTCCCCTTTCGTATTAAACCTGTATTTACTTATTTACTTTCAAATTCTCTGTCACACAAATAACTGTTGATTGACAAGACAAAGTTATAGTATGTACATCCCGATTTCAAATATCCAGATGAATATCTGTTAAATACTGACGAAAAAAAAATGAAATAGACCGTTGCATCGCCTTATGTGACTGGCCAATAGGCAAGAGAGGTGTAATGTCATTGAGCCACATGATCAACAAACGGAAACAAAACATGAACTTTTAAGGTACCCATTAACGTAAAAAGGTATCTTCAAGGTCTACAGTGTACTTTATCGATTGATTCAATGTTAATGTCGGGGCTAATCAGTTTTATTTTCGATATATTGAATTGACCAAGAATTTCCAGGATATCGCTCGGACACTCGCAAACATGCCTAATTACTTAACTTCCTGCCATCTTCTTTTGCAGAGATAATAATGTGTACTTAAAAAAAGTAACAGGCACATTGTTTCAGAACAACTGGTCAATTTACTTGATAAAAAAATTTTATGGTATGAATCGCAATTCAAATCAAAACTTACGGACGAGGTCAACATGATTAGTAATAGTTACCCTTCGATGATTATAGAAGGATAATAAGGAAACCCTTGCTACGAACAAAGTAAAGTCAAAAAGATTTATTTACAAGTAAAAAGACGGCTTTGATAAAGGGGGAGAGGGTATAAATATAACCCCCAATTTTTGGCAAGGGGGGATCTATGTAATCATCCCCCCTGAATTTCAGAGAATAATATTTATATTTGGAAATGAAATATGTCACAATTAGTATTATGCACTTTGGTTCAATTTCTAAGTCTAATATGAAACACTTTTTATCTAAATTTAGAATTAACATATACTAGAAACAGAATACCTTATTTTCTAAAAACTTATACTTTATTGTAAAATATTTAAATGTTTCACACAGACAATAAAAGGGATTTATTTATATATATATTGCATGTATATATATATATATACCTATATATACAGTGTGTGTTTGTGTGTATGTGTGTTTGAAAAAAGTTGCGAGTCATCCCCCACCCTTGAAGACGAATTGACGCCACTGCGGGTTTGTATAATTAATATATAGCCAATGTATACCCAAGACATTACACATGTGTGCAAGTTCAGAATATACTGATATATCTGACTTATTGAACATTGCGAGTTACCAAGTTTATCCATTTTCAGAATATCAATGAATTTATATTTGTTGATAAAAAAAAATAAATAAAAGGTCGATCTAGAATGCTATCCTTGGCAAGAATGGCGTATAAATGTCAAGGTGAGATGGTTTAAGGGGGAACATGACACTTTAAACTACTAACTGGATCTCTTAGATATATACAAGGCATTCTTGATAAAATTATGAAATGAAATTTGGGGGTCAATGTCCTTAATTTTGCAGTTTATGGAATTGTAAATGGACACTTTTGGTGGGGTTTTATATGATATTATAACTAAGGGGGTACCAAAAATTGCATATTTAGAAAACTGACCAAGTTATTTTCATAATGCCCTGAAGCGATGACGTTTTCATGAAAACAAAATTCTCAAACGGCAAAATATGTAGCCTCATGACAATATTATTCCACCATATATTTTAAATTTGATGTGTCATCAGTAGGTGGTGCAGTAAAGTGTCATGTTCCCCCTCATAATAAAGATCGAGTACTGGTTTACATCGGGATGAATAAAGGGTAACTAGCACGCAAATCAACAGTTTCCTCCTCCTTTGTTTTACCTGATATTTGGAAAAGTACGCTATAAATCTGAAAAGAGCTAGTCTGGTTTATAAGACTTACCATATCAAATTGTAAAACTCATAATTATTGATATTACCTTAAACTGTAAAGCAAAGGCAAATGTTGAGCAGAGGCAAGTTTTTCCGACTTATCAAAGTACCACCAAATCGTAAAGCAGCTTCCGTACAAATAATAGACACATGACTGCATATGTTTTGAATTTGGTGCTTACAGCTTTAAGAAAATTTGGTTTCGACAAAAAAGATTGTATTTATTGACACAAGAGAAGACCAGTTTTGTTATTGTTGTCATCCAAAGTTCTGTGAAAATGTAAAAGCAAAACAATAAAATAGTAAAATAAAGTTTTCATCAAACAATAAAGTTATATATTTAAAGTAAAAAGTATAAAACAACAATATTATAAATGGATCATAAAAAAGTACATGTAAGTACAAAATATTAAGTATTCAGAGGTAGTCGATTGAGGAGGGGTATTGACCAGAGATGGTCAACAGACCCGGATTCTAAATAGCTGCACATGACTTAAGCCCGCAATTGAGGAAATAAGTTGTTCACTGAAGAAACAATTTTGAAATTAGCTTGACTCAAATTAATATTAATTTCCTCATTTTCAGTGAAACTGCTCATCATGATGTGAAGCTAAAGTGACACATATTCATATACAGGAAAAGTTGAGTAACTTTCATCATGTATGCAAACAAAAAGAATAATAATATTCTTCAGCAATTAATTCTGGGAAGACCCAGTTTTAAAAATAAATGTCTTCAATGCATACTCCTATGATTTTTCTAAGGAACTATGTACCATAACATAAAACAGAGGTAGAATAATATTGGCCTGTAAACAAACTGTGGATCTCAAAGGAATATAATAAACGTTTTGCATTTCAAACACACAGCCTTAAGGTGTGAAAAGTATTGTTATAATGCTATAGAAGAATACATATTTATATTTTTACAGACAAGAATGCAGTATTGTTTATTACCAAATAGGTCAACATAAGTCATAAATCTACTTGAGTGATAAGGGGTACAGTGATAAAGGTTGAATAGTTATACAAACCTGATAGGAATACGCCAATGAGAGGGATCAGCGTCATACATGCCTTGTTTATAAGCATCATCATGATCGACAAATAGAGAGTTCTGCCTTCAACAGTTCTTGAATTTCCAGATTTCCCTTCGGATTTCACAGGCTTTGTATTTTTTTTTCAATTTCACAGGTATTGAGACCTTTTTGGTTTGTCCTGAATCAGCACTGAACAGCGTAACAAAGTCCAAATTCCCTCTCAAGCCGCTTCCTTAATATGTTGTGTTAGACGGAAAAGTTTAACATTTAACCTCCAATGCGGCAGGCCTGTCACTGAAAGCGAACAAAACACGTAGTTCTGTTTATAGTTATTGATCAAACTAGTTCAGTAGGCACCATGACAACGATTTTATTAGGAGGAAATGTATTTGTAGTGAGGGGTTCAGGCATGGTGGCATAACAAGCAGAAACAGGAAAAAAAACTAACATTTCCGCATTGAGGTTCAGAGCTTGACAAAACAAGTGAAACAAGTGATAATGTGAAAAGTCACAAGCTCCAGTGGAGGCAAATCGACTCTGATATACTTCATCGTTCTTCATACTTTTTTCAATATGCAACTGATTTAAATCACACGGTCGCCGTTGATGCTAACCAACTTTAATTATTAAAAGTGTCAGAATCCATTGCTAAAAGCAAACTTCACAGGTAAGTCTGATAACATTTACTGTTGAAACTCAAAATATTGACAGGCACCATGAGCACGCTTTGTTAAGCAGTTAAAAGAAGTGTACCTATGCAGGGGCTCAGGGGCACAGGGGCATAAACATCAGGTACAGGTATGGGAACTGAAAGTATTCCTTATGGTACTGTCTATTCATCAATATGTAAATCTCGCTAATATGACTGCCAAATGATATATGAGCATTGAGTTCCCAGGCTGGCAAAACTTTTATTATTCATAAGAAAAACAGTTACCTGTCCCTGCATCCACGTCACAGTATATATATGCTACTCTAACATGAACGCCTAATTATATATGCTCTGATAACCTAGGTTCAAACAGCCACGGGGATCTCAAGTTTTTGTGGCTTTGTTTATGCTTTTCACAGATAAGAGCACAGACTCTAGGAATCGGGATGAATACAAGTATGATTAATAGAAGTGTTATTGTATGAAACATTATTATCAACAATTGTGTTAGTTTTTTATATGCAGTTTGAAATCGAAATAATCATTGCTATGACATAACAATGAGTTTTATAATCAACCACAAAAGTTTAAAAAGTATTCACATAAGGGGTACACCTATCATTATAGTTCACATTTTTCAATTACTTTTATGTTGTGTTCAATATTTTATATTTTTAAAGATTTATAAGTACATGGAGGGATAGAGTATCAAAACCGGCCAATTTTTTCCCGTTAAAAATATATATATATATATTTCCTCATCCCAAGATCCAATTCATAACGAAAGAAAAGTATGAATGACACAAAAATAAGACAGGACAAAAAGTGGTTTGTTACCTCGGGACCATTATATAATGTGGCATGTTATAAAACATGGCCAAATCAATGACAGTACATGTTATAGAATAATGTCTGAACTGACGGGGTCAATAGTCGTGCGACAATGAGGTACAGCAGATTCCATCATCTACCTTTGAACAACAACAAATTCTTAGTTTAACAACAGAGTATGCTTACAAAGTTGATGAAAGAACTGCCGTGTTTACACAGATTCTTGAATCAATAAACTTCCCATGACCCAATGATCTCTTTCGATGCAATTTGCTGGGTTTTAGACCAGGGCGACATCTGTTGGGCATATCATGAATCCTGATGCGTGTGGTTGGACGACCAGTTCCTATATCGCCGTTGACGAGACACTGGCGCATCGCCTTGACAAATTACTGATTTGACCATATTTAAACTATAAACCAAATATATGCACTGAAGGGATCTATAAAATTTGTTTAGAACCGTGCATCAAACAGTATATACATTTATAATATAGCAATTAAATGAGATAAATATAAATTATATATATATACAACAATAATTAAATATAAATTTATAAATATAAAACGAATGTAATTATAAATATATTAATACATGAATGTAATTCAAAAAATTTAAATAACACAATATAATATTTTGCCAGGAAAAGGGACAATCATAAAATATTTTATTATTACACACATATTTAAAATTGTGTGTTACAATGTGATCTAATTTAGATGTAATAAAGAAATCTTAAAATAATGTATCGATCAAAATGTTTTGCCAGTAAAATACGACCATCACCACACTTGATATAGCATTATATTTTATTATATATAAATTATGTAAAACCAACTATATAAACCACTTAATTTATTTTAATTTTTATTTTTTTTATAATGTGCATTCAATTTGTGATTTTAAATGTATTGATATAAAAGTAATTTATACACTTTTAAGATTCCCATTCCCAGTAAAAAGAATCACTAGCCAATAAATTAGAACTAGCACTATACCATCCATGAAAACCCGTCTAGTCATTTCAGACGTTTGTTTTATAATAGTTTTGAAAAATGAACTAATATACCTAGCCTTGCAGATCAATCTTATGAAAAACATTTCTTAAACCGGCAGAATTTGAAGCGGTTGTATTGTGCCAAAATAAGAAGACCATTCATTTACTTAGTTCAGGATTCACTACATAATTTGTCAAAAGTTGCCATATACAAGCAGATTCCTATAAAAATATATACTACATGTTTTCAACCTTATTCTTATGAAGCTTATACTCTCTGACAATAAATGCAGGGATACGAAATGTTACGAAATATCTCTAATGCGCACTAATATGGAGAAAGGTTTCCACTGCACCAAATAGTGATTCGAAGGTTGCGCAAATTCAAAATAATATATAGCAGTAAATCAATTAATTTACAAACGTTTAACTGCACAAGGCAAGTGCTTGATATTGTTTTTATATATAAGTTCCTTATCTGGTATATGTTCTTTAAAGATTCCTACACATTTTAACTCGATTTCGGAATCAACCGTGCAGGGAATCCTTTCGAAATATATTTTATTTAATTTGCGCAAGTGTAGGAAAACTTGTGTAGGAAAAAAGTCATAAGAATTGGCTGGCGTGTTGGATTAGTATGGATTTTATTATATATATATATATATATATATATATATATATATATATATTTATATTTATATATATGTGTGGAACGACTTTTCAGAGAAATATGTGTCTTTTAATATATTTTATTGTTTGTTTACTCGTCTTTTTCATCTTTTGGAGTGTATGAGAGAGTCTCAGCTGGTCTGTTTCATCGTTTAAAAGAACCTTGTCGTCCATTCCTTCGGTGGTTTGATAATCAATAAGTAAAGTACCCAATTTACGCATCTAGATAAACGAAACTTGCGACAAGAGTAGGCAATGATTTTTACTGAAGGCTAAGATCGTATTTTGTTAACATTTAACATATATATAACATTTAGCTATATATCAAATTAACGTCCAAACAAATCAGGTGGTGGGCAGTGACAATTTGAGACCCAACAGTACAACGTGATTCCATAAGTTAAATAGTTTATTCAAATGAAATCAACGACCGTTACACCTCGATCGTAGGACCTTTAAAAAATTAAACAAATAGGGTAACTGATATTGAGAGAATAATATTTTTCATAATGACAGTATCAGGGTGACAGCCTCTCTTTAGGACTAATTCAATCGGTTGAAGGTAGAATATGAATGATTAAACATACTGTACACCTTGTTTACGTAGAATGCAATTTTTTTTGACAGTTTAAAACAATAATCTTACAAGAATATTTAATTTAAACATTCTTATATAAGGTCACATATATAGTGGTTTAAAATGTGTTATAAGCAACTTAGTGTGGAAAGACTACTTGTAGGTTGATGCGTCAAATTCGAATTATTATATATTTATTAACAAACGATCTCCCTAGCAATTGTGAATATGCACATGGTGTCTATGCCCATGTTTTTTTGCGCATTATTTTCAAAAACATTATGATAATTGGCAAGTTCTGATTTAATAATTGTGCCTTTTTTTTTATGAACGTAGCCATTATAATCGGATGGCATAGTTGAACCATATTCGCAAAACGGTTAAAATCTCAATACTTACACACTGATATATTTGTGAATTATTGAGAGTACATTATTATAAACATCATAAAATAACATTGGTGATGAACAGCCCTTACATTATCTTTCTCGGATACTGTAATATGCTCAATACCAGCATTTACTGTATTTGAAATATCCTTAATTAATAATTTCCAGGCGAAACAGCTAGGTTGCGGCGTGAAAAAGTTCTGTGTGCATCAGTGTAGGCAGGAGATCTATCCTAGACATTCATAGATACATCTTCTGTCCTGAGAAAGACACCACCATTCGTCACCATTAGCTCCGTCGTGTTTCTGTCCGGGGACCTACTACACCATCTCCCAGAATTTACACTGGTATCCCGCGCAATTACCTTACTCTACAAAGGAGGCCGCCATTTAGGATCTGATATGGTGTGGTTCGAAGAGGTGCACAACAAGTTTCTAATGACCAAGCTTAAGAATTTAAAGAGCGTTTTTTACAAGTGAAACTCGCTCGATTTTCGGAGTGCCAAGTCACTACAAATTTACTCTAGAAACGTTTACCAAGCAGATATGAAGATCAACAAATGGGATATCCGGTTTTAAAAATATGTTACCTAGCTGGTATTACCAAGGAGATTTAATAAGATGGAATTAATACTAGGATCGTGGTCTGCGTCTGATGTTGCTTGCGATCTTGATAAGAAACCTCGTATCATTTAGGCAGATTTCTTTCAGGCATGCTAATCCCTTGTAACATCTTGTTCAATACCAAGTAAATACACAATTTGCTAACTAAAATTTATTTCATACTAATTCATTGCATTTGAAGCAATATTTAGCAAGTACCGAACTTATCTAACAGCTTCCTTGCCAGGCAGTTCTGCGGTATCGTCGTCGATGTATCAGGGATAACCGCAGCGCATACGGCAAGCACCCGTAGCCAGAACCAATTTTAGTTAGTAAGTTGTGTATTTACTTGGTATTGAACCAGCTGTCACAAGGAATTTGCATGCATGAAAGAAATCTGCCTAAATGATGTTATTGTATAGGAACGCCAACACATTTCTCAGCCGGGAGAGACTCATCTTTAAGAACGACTTGCTTTGTACACCGACTATTTGCAAGCAAAGAGATTACATCAATGGCTAGCAGATAAACTTAACTTTTCAGGAAAAAAAATAAAAAATGACAATGTAACTGTGCGGTTAAGCCAGATAGAATAAAAAATCACAGTAGTATCCAATATAACATATACACCCCGCACTGCTTCGCACTGAACAAGCTGAGACAGAAAGCAGCGGACCCCAAAATTACTATCTGGTAACCGGTTTATAAGGAGTCGGTGGCCGCTGACCGCGCATATATGTGTTTTTAATTAAATAACGCGCATGCATAAAATTTTAACTTTCGCTTGCATAAAATGTCATGTAAATTCATGCGAAATCTTCAAGCACAGCAATGCTTAGGCGCAAGCAGCATCGGGTGCTGCAATTGTACTGTCTGCCTTTTACGATGGGTCGCGATAACGACAGACCGCGAGTAAAATGGGCAATACCGCGAGTACAATAGGCAGCAGCAATAGAACCTCGGGGACTCACAAGCGTATCCCTTTGATGCTGCACATCAATCTATATTATTAAATCTCCTAAGTATAACGACACATTAATATGAAATGATGCCTGAATGAAACAATGCAGATTTTTTAAAATCTATTTTTACATTTTGTGAACGTGTATCACACGAAAGGAAAGCTGTATTTGTGTTGCGAAATATATGCCCACTGCAGAATTTCATTCTAGGGCTGCATTACGCTTCTTACTATTTCATATCACGGTTTTGACCGATGACTTCTGCACCTGTAGGCCCTGGGTGTGAAGTCGTCCATTGCAGGGGCACACGACCGAGGAACCGTAGAAAGGCGCACTCTTTTGTGAATTAAACACAGCTGTTGGGCACGGCCTTTCCCATTTGCTAAGCGAATGCACAACCTATGTGGGGGCCGACCTTAAAAATATCATTGCCTCTGCTAAGATTGGAACTCACAAACTCCCGGCTTTGACCCAAATGCTCTCTCCCTAGGCCACAGAAACCGTTTATTTTTTATTTGCAAACAAAGTCTCAACAAAAACAACGGGAACACTGGCAAGAACCATTTTATTTAAACATCCTCAGATCATATCACAGACAAACATTTGTTGATAACGTACATGTTTCCCTTTAAAGCAAACGTGTCACTAATCCACTAATGGGCAGACGAGTCACTTCTGAGTGTTTACATACTGTAAACAATGACGTCTTTAATCATTTATAATTAAAACATGCCAATGATATTTTAAAGTTGGATTTTGATGCTCCTGCATTATACTTGTTTTATTTTAAATGTAATCTCTGCAACAGGATTACATAATGCATCCATGTGGTTTTGTTTTTAATAATAATGCATACTTGTATTCGCGTTTTACATACAATGCAATGCTGAATAAACTATTAGATAACAATGTTTATGAAGAATTCTAATTTCAATTTGGACAAAACCTTAAACAATAGCTAAATAAAAGGGCGGGCATTTTGTATTGCAACTAATGGTACAATAATAACCCACTATAAATGATTTGCTCATGAAGACAAGCAAGAAAACACATTTTCCTCATTTCACAATTGTATGTACAAAATAGTGATAATCGTATCTGTTTGTTACATATAGTAAATAATTGGATAAAGCTTAACAGTTTTATATATTGCTTTTTGAAAATTAAAGCGGGCTTTTCGGCCAATGTGAATACTCTTAAGCACATTTGAAATTCATCCTAATTTTTAATATAAAAAAAAAAATTATATGTCCCTTTCAATGTTATTTATTTAATTTAGCAAGCATAAAGATGTGCTTAATCAGTATCATCGTAATTTAGATTTAAGAATATTGCTTAAGCATTTGGGACATTGAGGAAAAATTGAACATTTGATCCTGTAACATGTACATCCATAAACATATATGCATCCAGCTAGTTGTAATTATTGCCTGCTCCTCAAACAGGGTATGCGTTTATTCCTGTTCGTGTGTGTGTGTACATTTTGTTAATGTCATATGAATTTTTCGGAATCGACCCAAATATATATATATATATATATATATATGTAAATATATATATATATATATATATATATATATAGAGAGAGAGAGAGAGAGAGAGAGAGAGAGAGAGAGAGAGACAAAGAGAGAGAGAGAGAGAGAGAGAGAGAGAGAGAAAGAGAGAGAAACCTCTCCTAACTGTATACTTCCATAAAGTGGGCACCCCTGTACAATGGGTAGTTTATGATCGTTCCATTTTCTCATTATTGATTTTGCATTAATGGCCTCCAGTGAGTAAGGCAGTTTTTCTAAAGGGTTACCATACATCAGATGACCTAACCTAGTAAAACCCATAATCTGCGACGTCACCTGAGGAAGGCAGGTCTGTTCACATGCAGATATAGATCTATGCGGCTCTATATATCCTTTAGTAGTAAAAAGATAACATTTCCGTACTTGAATTTGTGTTCAACGCTACACAGAGATACGCATTTCAACAGAAAAGCTTGTATATTCCCTTAAAATGTCTCTAAGAATATTGATAACGCAAGAGAATCTATATCGTTCAGCTTAAAATTTTATGATACAACAGTTCATCGGCAAAGGCTTCCCAGTTTAGGTGTGTGCATTGGTCCAACATTCCAGCATATACCAGGCATATGGTGTGATCACCAATGTTTACAGCTGAAAAGACCTGAACAGGGGTACACATGTAAGAATCTGTATTTAGGGTTATTGTGATTTTCAGATCAATGTATACGTCATATAGTTACGAGCTCCTGTCAACAATTTTAGTCCTGTAAAGCATTTTTCAGGTATACGGAGTCCACTGTTCAGGTCCGGAAGAGAGGAAGAAAACTACAGCGTGCTTTGAAATGACCCCTACACAAGCATGGAGTAATTAGCCTGGATGTCAAATATTTGGTATCCAACCATGGGCTGCACATCACTCTTTGCGGCGCCATATTTGCTGGTCCTGGAACACATGAGTAAACAGGAAACGGAAATGTCTGAAACGGGCTTGACCCCGAAGGATAGGCAACAATCTAGCCCTTGACACATATTCCCACACTCCACCGCGGTTGACACAGTCAGGTTCTGCATAATAGTCGAAAGGGATACCTCTTGAGTTGACGCTACGGCCCAATCTGCGGCATAAAAATAATCTACTATTATTTCTATTATTCGAATTCCCTTGGATTAAAGTCCTATTGTTTCGATGTCGACGTACATATTATATTTAATCTAATCAATTCATGTAGTAATAGATAAATTAAGTATAGTTAACTGTATGGTGACATTGCGAAAATGGAACCCCTGCGAAACACTGAACAGGAAATTCGCGAATTTTATCCTCGCGAATATGAAGCAAACCACAGTATATACAATTTGTCTTCCCACATCATCAACTGATAAAGCTATTTGAATTATTTGTGGTTTTTTAGACCTGAAGTAATGCAAATTATCACCAAAAAAAAAGAAATTAAATCGGATATACTATTGAGGTTAATAATTTTCGGGAATGTTGAGGCGGCAAATTCCTCTTATTACGCCATACTATATTTCACTGCAAGGAGTATACCTCACGAATGTAGGTGACATTAAAGGTGCCTTCCTTAACTATTTGAAATTATGTGTTAGCGGGCACATATAGGTGACGTAGAGCTCACCCTCTCAAGAAATTCGACAATAAGAGGGCATCTGTACACAGCGCTCCCAAGTTGATAATATTGAAATGTTTAAAACCCATCAGGATGTGTAACTTTGTTAAATGTAAATCTACATAATGCGTTTGACATAGGGTCAATATATACATGACACTAAAACTTAAAGCGAGCTATTTTCCGGTCTTATTTGTAGTTTCTATGTGATCCATAATTTACTCTAGGCGCATATAAAAAGGAAAAGAGACGAAAGAGATCAAATGTTTTTTTTTTGCGGGAGACGGAATAAAGTCTACACAGAAAAAAAATCACTCAAATGTTGATACAGAACTATTCTCAGGGGATACCAGTTTACGTTTGTGTTTTACCACGCAAAATAAAGCAAACCCATTGACAGGTATTACCAGTAGCGTCAATTTATTTTTAAAGGAGGGGGTAACTCGCAGGCTGGGAGGGTAATCAAGATTTGGACGTATATATATATATATATATATATTTTTCCAAACATATAGTACATACAACATTTTATATACTTTACATCATGACAACATGTAAACAATGATAATATATATGTCACACATACGCAAAGGTAAAAATAACAAAGGTACATTGCAGAAATAAAAAAATGTTGTTGATTTTGAATTCGGGTTGTACTTATTGTTATCTTTATATCGTATTATTTGTTTTCTATGTGTAGGCTTTGAAATTTGTTTAACATTTGGTTATATTTCATCATCTAACCCTTCGTCCTGGCAATATATTATTTTATATGTTTGTGTGACATAACTTTTATACATAGAGAATGCCGGTAATTTCCCTCTATATATTGTATATAATATAATAAAAGTAATAGTTTCCAGTAGGCTGTCCTCTGAGGAGTTTGGTATTATTATGTTTCTGTTAAAATTTTTAAGTTTACAAATTCTTTTCACAAATGGAATTGTTTCATTCTTCCTCAGTTTATTAAAAAACGGATTAAGTAGTAAATATATATAATCATTTAAACTTGAAAATTTTAGACGTTTTCTTTATTTTGTGAGCATAGTTCACCAATCCATCTCTTGGTTTGCTTTTCTGGCCTCATACCGATTGGATTAACCCCATTAACGTATGAAGACCGTGCTGCATTTTCCATATTATATGTTAGTCCAACGTATTTTCTTGTACTTCAAAACTTAAGATGTTGAACTCTCTTTTGGAACAAGCTGGAATTGCATCTGCTAAGCCTGCATACTTTATAAACTTAATAAAAACATTATAATTGTTAATTAATTTTTCATAAGTCAAAAATGCTAGAACGTTTTCTGCCCTATAAGATTTATTTTAAAAATACTGTATCTTTAACCTTTATACGAGAATTAAAACATACTGTCTGTGACGGAACTTCATATAATTTAACTGTCCTATTAAAATTGTGTTGCACAAATGGTGTAAGGCATCTTTTCAGAGTGGATCACACGAGACTCTCAATTATCTACATCATGTTCTTTTAAATTACATTAAAATTGTACGTTGACAGAGACACTATTCTATTACTTCGAGTATTCATAATAACTTCAATCTTACCCAGGAATTCTTTATAATTGATCTCTAATTGATCTGTCATTCTGGGTGCATGGAGATTCCAAAGTTTTTTACTGGGTTGTTACACCAGTATGAACATAGAGATCTAAAAGTATTATGATTATTATGAATTAACAGTTATTGGCACTATTATTATTATCAAAGTTCCTTATATTTGTTCAAACTCTGAGAATAATACTAAGGTTTCTTTCACTGCCGAAGGCCCCCTGTTAATGTTAACACTATATCATCGGCATATAGTACATGTATGATGGTATGTTCCTTCTGGTCTATGTTTCTTCTTTTATTTCCTTATTTCAGTTGCTTATGTTTCTGGTCAAAGCTTCTATTTAGTACATAGCTGTAAATTCGTTGTAAAATAAATTGAGTATAGATTTAAGTTTATATTGAGAAAGCATTTAGGAGAAATTTTCGCTCTTAATAACATATGGTTGTACATCTCACAATTGTACCTCTGGTTTTTACGGTTGGCTTTTTTTTCAAATACGCGATATTCGCGAGAGGAAAATGATCGCAGTAATGAGACTGTCTTGAATAAGGTGCCTCTTCATAGGTGAACAGTTATTTATAATATACCCTAATTGGCATTTTATGTATGTTAACCAGTCGACCTAAACTGTACGTTTAAAAGTCGAAAGGGCAATATTTGATATTATAAAAACGTATATGTTAAGATTGGCATTATAAATAGTATTAGATCTTTCAAATTATCTGCCTACGAAGGACAAGATTATCTACCCGTTCTCGTTGGTCGTCGCCAAAATTTCAAGATTTAGTGCGCATATTATATAAAGTGATAATGGAGATACTATGTGTAGGTTAGTGCACGCTGCACGGTAAGATTGCGAAAATGAAACCCTCGCTAATCATTGATTAAATATCTTTTTCGTGATTTCAATTTTTTTTATTATTATACATATATATATAAGAAAGAGAGGGCATCGAACTAAATTGTACACAATTAACAAAATAAATAATCGGACTAAATTTACACCACGTATTATATTTGTAAGCAGGACTTCTTAAATGAACATTTATTCTACCCCAAATTTTACCTATTAGACTTACGTCCTTCATTAATTTGTCCAGTGATGTACCGCCGACACCGAATCCGCTTGTGGTAGTGGTCAATACCGGGCGCGGAGTTTCCACCAACCGGCGTTGTATGATGAAAACATTTGTTTTGATGATTGTCAAAGTCGGTGGAGATACAGGTAGCTTCCGGGGTGCATCCGTCCATGCAGTCTTGGGCGTTGTCGATGCCTGGCTGCTCTGTCCCGCCGGTCATTAGGACGTTCAGGTACAACTGGTAAACTTCTTCACATGCCTCCCCTGAAAAACATACGGATTATTCAAATTTAATGATTTTACATGGATTAAACAAGTAGTCATTTAAACCAAACTTTGGCACTCCCCATGGCTAAGATGGATACGTTTGGTAGAGATGTGGAGGAAACCGGGGAACCCAGATATAAATCACCAGAAGCGAATCCAGGGAGAGGGTCAAGGGGGTCCGGACCCCCCTTTTTTCATCCGAAGCAACCTTTTTATAACGGGGTTTAAAAAAAAAATTTGCGGCCTTGACCCCCCCCCCCCCTTCCCCCTTTTCCGGACTTTGGGACCATTTTTTAGGGTTTTCATAAGTCCTCCTGCCTTGGACCCCCCTATCCCTAGAACCTGGATCCGCCTCTGCTCACCGGCCTTGGATGGGCAACTGCAATCAACTGTCAAAGCCACACGGGTCAATAATGCGTTATATCCTAGGCCATCAGAAAATTTAAGAAACATATGTAAATCTTCAAACGTTATGGTGATTACAGAAAGCATCTTTTCAACAGATCTGACGTTGAAAATGAAGATCAACAGGCCTTCCAAAGGAAGATGACTATTAAAAAAACTAAGTGCTCTGAAAAACAAAGTGTAGCTTTCTTTTAAATTAAGGGTAAAAAAGAGAAAAATTAATGGCGATTCCCCATTTTTTTATCACAGACTTGATAAAGTTGTACTTCGCATACTTTGTATATATATATATATATATATATATATATATATATATATATATATATATATATATATATATATATAATATAATATAAATGATGCATATCCCCCTGAATGAAGATAAGGGCATTTTCAACATGTTGTGGCACAGGCTCGACATATAAAAGTAATTAAGTGTCCCATTCTTGTTCCAAGGTCATCAGTTTTCAAACCATCATCGTTTTTCCTTAACCTTTCGGAGAATGAGCCTGGTTAAAATATGTTGTGTACCTAATCTGAGGAAAAAAATATGCAATACAATATGAGGTTCACAGTTTTATTCCTAATTTGACCTTAAAGGTGAAGGTCACTGGCCTTCCAACTGTCCGAGATATTGGTAGAATCAAATAACATATCAAATTTCAGGAAAAATTAAGAGTGGTTCATAAGTTATCTTACAAATACACACCTCTTAGGTGGTAGTTACTCCCATGTCCTAAACAAAATAGATCTATATTTGCATGTAAATACCTCCCGCCTCCAAGTCCAATATTTTATTAAAGACATGGCCATTCGTATCGAGAATACAATATGGTCGCCTTACAATATCACACGTTTTATAAGACCCCGGACCAATCCACATTTATATTTTTATGAACAGATATAAACATGTTTTGTGACATTATATACAAAGCGAAAATGTGCTTTCCTAAGAGGAAAATCAATCTGGTATAATCCCTTTTGCTGGAACTCTTTAGAGCTCATACCTCCGCCAGGGCGGATCTTACTTGGTGAAAACCCCTTATCCGGATCCGCACTTAAATAAATTGGGATCATGGTGCCAATTCATTCCCATCAACAAACTATAAATATGCATTTTAGGGAACGCAAGCCTCTGCCATGTGGGGGTCCCTGTTATAGTATGCTCATAAAACCTTGTTTCACTTATTTAGCAAACTTTCAAGGTTCATTTGTGCATAAGTGACTGTATGTTTGAGAATATTCCTTGATGTATTTCCTGAATCTGGATCATGTGTCGGATCCACAGTAAAATGTAATTGTTCTCCAGCGGTCCTTTCCCGAAATGTACAGGAAATTGCGTAGGATTACTTTTATGGTTGCGTGTGTTAAGTTGTGAATAAGGACACTCAAACACGCACACGGAGATGAATGCATATCTTCCTGGCGGAGGTAATTAAGTGCAGATCAGCTGAGTCGTTTTTACGATAATTCTGCTAACATACATTCACAGAAACACACAGAAACAGTATAAAATCTAACCCCCCTTCCCCCTGATAATTAATCAGAATACGTTTGACCTGAAATACATTAACGATTTCTTTACACGTACCCTGAAAACAATGTATAATTCCATGACAGCGCAGCATTTATTACATAACTAATAGATTATTGCTTTGTTTATTCAGATGAGTCTTATTTACTTTGCAATCAATCCTAATTCACTGCAGTATATCCGTTCAGGAGAAGACCTTGGTTACTTTAACCGAAATCAATAACAAAAGCTTCTTTACAGGTAGACAATGCTGCTGTAGCCGTTTGTATTCAACTGAACCTCCCTAAACTGTCCACTTGGGTTCAGGTTAAAACAAAGAATAATTTTGGTTTATGGTATAATTTCTCTGATTTCAGTCTAATCCTTTTTTTCTATCATGTTTCCTTATTTTGAGGACAGTTCTTTCTCTGTCGTCCCTTATTGACACGAGATCATATAGGCATCAGCAGACACTATAAGATTATTGTTTAATACTACCACCCCTGCCTGTGGTTAGTACCCGTTCTTTCCTTGATGTAGAGAGCGCGTGGTTGTGTTTACGACCATGTACAGGGGTCATAGCGCAGCTCTGCAACTTAAACACAAAGTCAACGAGTTATGAATCTACTCACATTTGAGGTTGGTTAACGCAGAAGCATAATAATAAATAAAAAATGAGAAAACCTTTTTTTCTATTTTGAATTAAGCGAGAATTTATACCAGGATGGCACTTAAATGAACACATAAATCCTCTAAAATTTTGATTTTTTATATGACATATAAACAAACAAACTTATAAACTCACATACATAGGTGAACACATTACCTGTGTCCTAAAGCTAGTTTTAACAAGCTTACCTGAAATCGAGACTCAACACCGCAATATCGACCCAAATGGTTGAGGAATGCCTGCTTGACTGTTCATGAAATAAAGTGGTCTGAAGTTAGATATTACTAATGTTGGATAAACATTGGTTACCTTAAGGTCAATGTCACCGGTTATTCAGCATGTATCGATCCGTTACTCTCCGGATAGAAATGTTTCAAAAAAGGCTACAATCCTTTAAATAAAGCATTAGGCGGATAAAAAGTTGTGTATAGTTAATTGTTATAAGAATGAAGCTATCAGACGCTTTGTGCAGCGACGTTTAGAAGCAAGTACACTTGAGCCCTTGGAACCAATTTAAAGGGACGTAATTGCATACGCAGTATGTTACATTTACATAAAATTTAGCATTTTTTCCCCCTAAATATTGTGTCATCTGCAGGTATTTTTTACTGAGACCGTTAGCTTTCTCCTGTAAATAACTATAAATAAGCGTGCACCGGATGCGATCACTGACCCGAAAAAAACATAGCGCCGTCCCGCAAAACTTCGCAAATCAAGGATTTTTCATACTTCAAACCGGTGTTTCTTCCGTTTTTATATTTTTCTTATAAGTTTGTCCTGTTTAAGAACACGGTCTGGTCACGCAGTCTTGTTTTGGTAACCAGACACACATGGACTATTTCATAACAACGATTATAATGGGGAATGGAAGAAAGCAAGTCCATGGATTTTCAGCCGAAACTAACTTATTTCGTGCAATAATACATAATATTGAGTGGGCCTATGATAATGTTCCTTTAACACACGGTACATTTCTAGCGATAAATATAAGTGCCGGTATCATAGATGGATATTTTTTGTAACATACATATCTGACCGAACATCAAGTTAGAATTAAGAGTCAATTCTAACGAGTTATGCCTCAGGGCTATGCTAACAGAATGGAAAATAAACTCTGCGGAGATAAGCTCTCTGTCAACAGTGGGTCGAATGTTGAAAATGCAATATTCTATCTTGACAAACACAGTTATCGATTACCCGCCAGGTGGATCGTTTATATATGCAACCAGTGTTCTTGAATTCCGTTACATGTGTTCTGTTTGAGTCACTTCAACATGTGATACCCGGAGCATCTTACGACACGCATCCTATGTTTCGCTTAGGATTGTCAGCTATTTCAGCAGCAAAAAATGACATGAAATTCGCAAAATTGAGAGTCAAATGTATATGCCCCGCGCCGGCAGGTATATCGTTTCACACTTTACTAAAGACCACACATGTGCCTATTTTGAGAACTCTGGGATACTTCCTCTCTGCCTGAAGCCACAAGGAGTCCAGTAAAAATCTGACAGCCGCTGACAGGGGAGCCATTTTCTGGACAGGAGGACAAACGGAAAAGATACCTGCCCGTGGCTGTATATCGACATTTTCAGTTTACTTATTCCACTTTGCCTGTTTGAGGGTGTTTGCTGATTGCTTTATGTCTCATGAATATTCATATTTCATAATGTTTTTTTTTTTCTCTCTTATATTGTGTGTCCTTTTTATATGTTATGTATAGATTTCTTACGCGTGTAATACTTATATGTAATTTACCGGCCTGTTTTGTATTGACTTCGTATTGGCCTGAAGGTAATATCAGCCCAAGGCCTGTATATTTTCAACAGATACAACCGTGTACAGTCACTATCTTTTCATAAAATACTCAAATAAAACAGTCCAAAAGCGCATACCCACCGACACTTTCACACAGTCGGGGTCCAAATTTGTTGCCAGTTTCATACCCGGGCGGTGCATCACAGGGCATTGTAAAATCACAAGCTACGTGTTTCTTGTCTTTTTAATTCTGGGGCGTTGCGTCACTGAGCCTCCGGCTGATATAAGTCCAAAGCGTTAACATGAAACTTAAATGACCCGTCGTATCACGTATGCCTAGGGATCTGTATCTCATTAAAAACATGCGTGGCCTGTTTATAAATGTTATCATAAAGTATTCTGTATAAGAACAGTTTGAGCTGTACAGGCATGCTTTACAATGCATGCTTTTAAAATACAGGAGAAAAAATAAATAAAACTATTAGATAAATACAAAAAAGGGAAATCCTCGGGGTAGAAAAAAGTAGGCAGAAGAAAGCCGGTCTTGTTTCAGCCATTAAACGTTATGCATATTAATGCATAATGCATAAGGTCACTACATGCACCGATAATCTGCTTCTGGTATTACCGAAACAGGCACCAGCTCCCTGTTTAGAACATATTCATGCTATTAACTTCTCTGAAAGCCCATGATGGGCCCTTGGTTGTAATTAAACAGGGACCATTCCATCCAAATTTGTTTGATAGGAAGCGAGTGCTTAGGCCTTGTCACGTAGTTCAAAACCGCCATGGAACTCTGCAGATGTACTTACTTAGATTAAGAATTAGATAAGACAGCGTACAAAATGGAGACGGTTACCTGAAGCAAAATAAATGAAAAAATAATACATTGTATGTTTTCGGGCTTTTTCTCAGAAAATCATCAATAAACTCAGTAAAGCTATTTCGAGGCTGGGATTTCATCAGATTTTTAGAATGTGAAACCAAAGCAAAGACGCAGAAAAGATGGCATTAATAAATGAAAGGTCTGAAATTTTCATGGTGATACGTTGAGTGAGGCTGGAGCTTTTATTGTGCTACCAATGCGCAATAAAGAATATTATGTCAAAGGACATATGCATACAGCGGCTGTAAAAACTCCGAAACCCATACTTAGCATTCAACGGAAGATTGTACTGCCGTTTATACAATGCTGTAATTTTTTTAAAGTATCATTAGACCTATACTGATTGTTACATATATCATGAAGAATATATAAAAACGCGGAGTAAATCATTGCTACAATATTTGCATGTTTGCAAGTTTAAATCAGGAATCTTTTATAAAATATCACTGTTTTAAATAAGTTGTATCAAGTTTATTCCTGTGCATTCATTTCTAGACTGGAAATGTTTTCTGCTGATAAAATTGACACAAACAGGTTATTTGCATTATATTTTATTTTCGTTTCAGCATGTTTTTGAAAAATTTAAAGTCTAAAAGTGACGACAAACGGAACAGGAAACACTGATTAATAATTTTCAGGGATCGTGCTTTTGCAATATCATATTAGTCAGTAGTCTTTGTATTGTATATTAGAAAAATAATAACACCCTAATATTTATGAAACCTAATTTTGAAAATAATGAACTTATTTAAGTTATTAATTAATTAAAAATCAGATTAAAAAAAAACACAGATTGGAACAAGAGTTTTTGTTAATTGGTT
This sequence comes from Sipunculus nudus, assembly GCA_026874595.1. Lineage (NCBI taxonomy): Eukaryota > Metazoa > Annelida > Sipuncula > Golfingiida > Sipunculidae > Sipunculus > Sipunculus nudus. The sequence continues at coordinate 16,191,607 of CM049317.1, forward strand.
ATATAAACAATAGTTTTCATTAAAAGTATTAACTTCATTTCGAAATTTAGGTGCATAAGATTTAATTTAACAACTTTTTCAAGCATTATAACTATAATAATATAAGGTGATGTTTGTAATTAAAGTAATCATGAGTTATGAATAGTTTTACCTACCTGCTTGTAAAAAGCCAATAAGCGGGATAAGTATCAAATATGCCTTGTTCATATTCGAGATTGTTAAACGTAGTATATCCTGGTGCAGTGAACAGATATTCCCACCAATCCAGGAACACTGGAACGTTTCTATCCAAGATTGAACGCGGTCCAAGATGCCAACATCTTGCAGCGTTTGTCCTTTAACACTTCTGATCAATTAAGTGTAACAAAGGTTCGTCCAATTCAAGATGGCGGCCGTTAAAACCACTTCCTGTAAATGATCAGTGGCGCAGGAACGCGGCAAATAACCTCCAATCAGACACACTGAACTGCGGAAGCCGCCCCAAGAACGTCACACGCTCAATAAGTCATTTTGTTTACTCTGCTGTTTTGGATGCCCGGCCCGGAGTAGTTTTGCTAACATTTATTGGTGATACTTGCTAACTGGGCGTCATGACAACGATTTGTGTTGGGTGAAATATATTAAGATATGGATTTAAGCGCAGACGGGTCATAACAAAACGGATACCTGTAATACAACTTGAAGTATTCTCACGAGGACTGTCGATACACATGCATGTACACATGTTCGTTACTAAATACGGTAGTCAAACAGTAACATAGTCACTTATATCATGAAAACAGACAAATTTATAGGATAAAATTATTTATAACATTTATTGATATGTTTTAAGGGGATTGGTGTTTTCAGGGTTGCTAGTACTTGTGGGAACCTGACGTTAGCCAACGTAGTTTCATTTTTTAAAGTTATAAAAAAATTACTTTGTAAATAAGAGCTATGTTTATATCCTTCAGAATACTTACTGTTACGGGGTGACAGCGGACCAAACTGTCTCGCTAGTGAAGCTTGCTTTTCCAGCGAAGCGGTTGGTACGCCGGACTTGTACGCCACCGACCTGGGTTCGACTCCCGGATCGGCCCAGGATTTTCCCCTCAACAATTTGTATTCGTAACAAAATGGGGGCTCGTCTAACGTGACGGTTAACTTTGTGGCCCAGGGAATCAGCTCACCTAAGTGTGACTCCTGGGATAATTAGTCTTCTTCTGATAGCAGAACGCTCTTAAGAGGGGGTGTGTTACGGGGTGACATAAAAGCGGACCGAACTGTCTCGCTAGTGAAGCTTTCTTTGCTAGTGAAGCGGATGGTTCGCCGGACTTGTTCGCCACCGACCTGGGTTCGGCTCCCGGATCGGCCCAGTATTTTTCCCCTCAACAACTTGTCTTCGTAACATTACATAAACCACAGATAAATAATAATATTGTATTTTCCTCATCTGAATATTTCTTAATGTATAAAATCACAGATCTGAAAGAACTTACTTGTATTTTATTGTTTGGGAAGTTTTCACTATAATGTTCATGACATATCATTTTTCGATTGTATTAACTGTATTTACAACAGAGAACGATAATATTTTGAACTTTTCTCATCTCAATAAATGTTATTTTTTTAGAATATATACATAGTTTAAACGTTCAGGATTTCATTCGTTTTTTTTTTTTTGTAACTTCAGACAAATTTGCACGATAAAGTCCACAAATGTGCACCCGTTATGAAAGTGGGAGTCATTCCAGAGTTCAGTTTCTTCATTAATTACCCATATAGCATAATTAATTAAGAAGGACTCTTAAAAACTACTAAACAAACAATGGTAAAAGTTAGAAAGTAGTCAGTGAAGAAAAAATGTGAACACATGCTCAGAGTTACGTTTATGTCCACTAGAACAAAGGAAACCCTAAATACCACTAAATAAAGAATAGCCCTTGTATAACGTTTGAAAAAAAAAATTACAGACAAACCAATCAAATAACTAAAGACGATACAAAAATAATACCCGCTGGTGGGTAGTTATTTTAAGTTGAACCTTTTACGGTTTATTAGAATCAACTTGTATATTGGGAAACGTAAAAGACCCTTTCAAAAACGTTAAAGGTGTGTTTCTTCATAAATAATCTTTTCTGAACCGTATGGATACCGTCAATGCATATTGATCTGATAAGTTCTCTGTAGGTTTACGTAGAACCCCTGAGTCATGGTTCATCTAGCTTTTGCCATCTAAGAATTATTTTTGTTACAATAATGAAGAAAATTACATTTGAAAAATGGGTCCACCATTGCATCAATTGGTTTTAATATCCTCAGTGGATAACTGTGCTTGAAATTGCATCATTCATTTCATTGAAAGAAAAAGGTGGTAGTGAATTTTATTTTAAGATACCATAGTTTCGTTTTAGATATCGCCTATAAAAATGTTTAATGTTGGCAGGTTTCCTTTTTCATATGTGGGAAAACCACCTCTTGTCGACACAGTATGAAGTCATGCGGCTAGGACGCTCTTCAGAACAACTTTAGTTTTCTTGTGGGCAAATTATTGATGCAATGCTTGAATAGTTTATTACAGAAGGTAATATTTTATATTCTTGTCAGGCTTTTAAGCAAAGTGGGGTACAATAATGAGAAAGAAATCAATAAGCTTGCTCGATAAAGGACCTACCTTTAGAGAGAGGTTTGCTTTGTGGGGCTTCTGGTCATAAGACCTAGTTTCTTTTTCATAAAAAGTATCGCAGCTCTTTCAGGGTTTAGGCACGGGAAGACATTCATCCCTGCGAACAAAACATTAACAATCAGCCGACAATGAGTCGACAATAAATCAATGTGAACCTGTTCTTAAAAACCAATATGCTTTACTTTATCGTTTTGTAAGGAACTCCTCTCCTGTCCTGTCGGGCTTATAGCCAATGCGGCTTCTCTTGAAACGCTCCACGGAACCACCGGGGGAAGACCCTCTTGTGGTTTTAGTTGTTGGGATAGGTTTGCTTGATTTTGTGCTTAAGCTGACACGGCGTCGTTACATGAAAGCCAATGAATTCGCACCCGTTCAAGAGTTCATCAATCTTGTCTGTCTTGCGTCATTTGCGGCATTCAGGGAAAGCACACAATGAAAGCAAGAGCCGTCGTGTTAAGGTAGCCATATGGTAAAAGTGTTTGATATCAGACATCAAGGTCGCCTCCTGATCCCAACAGAACCTTCGGACCTTAAAGGAGCATATTCCAACATCTGACGTGTATTAAAAAGATAATTTCATCAACATTTTATAACAAATAATAGCCGATCCAACGTTGAACATAAAGGTAGTCCGTATTGTTCATAACCACGTGTGTATAACGTGGGGTCCCGTTGAAAAGGCCGCCGATCATAATAAAAACAGCTCCAACAGGTACAATTGGCAATAAATATAAGAAAATCGGGATTTTCATACATAAGGATAGCAATGTGAACTAATAACCGCTCAATGTCCGAACCAGAGCAATCAACCACAGTTTTTACACATGTATCATGTTTACTAACATTTTGTAGATGAACAAGTCCATACATCAAATACAGGAGCGTTATCAGAAATATTCTTTGGAGGAATTTACCTCACCACCAGAGGCCCCGCCCTTTTGACCTAATTATTATAATGAGCCCCCAAAACGTCCCACACAGAATGTCTTCCTTGCGAGAGCTGTTAACAGAACAATAATAACGTAACAATGTTCGATGACGTAGACGTATCATTGAATGATGTCATCAACTGGAATCCCTTCACTGATGAATATATCACAGTCATTGTGAACTGTCTTGCAATATTTAGGATTTTTTTGTCACATACGAATTACATGCCATGAATGTAAGACATTATTCACCCGGTAGTTAGAGGAATGGCTCCTGCAACATTTGGCATAGAGCTTTTTATCCCCTTTGTATAAAAAAATATCCCGCAATTAGGCAGATAAATAGGTTACTTCATAGGATTCGTCCTATTGCCTTTATCAGGTTTTTTAACTTTCATTTCAACGGTGAACACAAAAGTGCAAATCTTCTGATAAGTTTACTTTAAAAGCACTCAGCAGAGAGTGTTGCCTACATGAGAGAGCTATAAAAATATTTTAATATTTAAACTTATCTTCTGATTGAAAGATACATTATTAATAGAATTTGTATGGTGAATATGTATATTAAAGGCCACCGTTAAACCTTACACATATAGAATGCCGAAGGAGTTGGGATAGTATCATTAAATGAGTTTCTGTTATAATATATTTACGCGTTCTTATCATTTTACTATCATTAAAACCTTGTTTATCGTTTTTTTCTGACACTTGTATCATTTTAATAACCATCTCTCTCTCTCTCTCTCTCTCTCTCTCTCTCTCTCTCTCTCAACATATATATATATATATATATATATATATATATACATATACACTCCCTCTCACTCCATCTCTCTCCCTCTATATATATATACATACATATATATGTATACATACATGTAATTTATATATAACTATATAAACACTTTCTCTCTCTCTTCCTCTGCCCATTTCCCTATCTTTTCCTCTCCCTCTTGCTCTCTCTCTCTTTCTCTCTCACTCTTTTTCTCTCTCTCTGTATATATGTTCTCTCTCTTTCTGACAAATAAATATATATATATATATATATATATATATATATTCTCCTTCTTGTACACACACACACACATATATATATATATATATATATATTTTTTCTCTCGCTTCCCCTCCCCCTCTCTCTTACTGTCTCCCTCTCTCTCCCTTAAGGATTGAAGTTATACTCAATATCACTTCCTCTGCAACACCTGTAATAAGATGCTTCAACAGGTATTGAGTGGGATAATGTTTGGTAAAGCTACGTGTCACTTAGTGGCCAATATTAATACAAGCAGGCCTGAAAGCATGGAGTTCTAGGAAATACCCTAGGGGATAATTTAGCCTTGTGGCCTATAAAAGAACCAGTAGAGTAGAAATGTGAAATAACTGGACACTCCTTAGGTTCCATTAAGTCACTTCCGCTTGGCACCTGTACTTCCGGTGTGGTAATTATGATAACATGGGGGCCGGTATTATGCAATTAAGAACTTTCAGATCTCAATGTCATTTTAATCATTGATTTAAGCGATCAATATGTTTGTTTACTTTAGCCAGCTGGTGAATATAATCGTAGACCCCTCTGGTGAATTTACAGACCACCTTTGCCATTAAGAGGTTAAAGCATTTTCGATTCTTCTTCTCGGAGTATTGTCGACCATATTAACTCCACCTGTCTAGTAATGATGTGACTATCAATGGACATGTATAAAGTTGGAATAGACTCTGCATAGAGAGGTTGCAGGGTTTGCTTAGTTAAAATATATTAAAACATACAAAAATATTATACACAAGTTATGAAACTAAAAATTATCCGATAATCTGAAATCTTTCAATTAAGGTTTACACTTCAATGTAAAATCATATATTTTTTTTAAAATGGAAGATTTTACCGTTACAAGCAATAGCTCAGTTATATTCATATATAGGTAGACACTGTCAATCATACAGAAATAGCTAGGAAGTGCATATTTGTTTCTTTGTGTTTATATTTAAAGATGGCGTAATTAATAGCTTGAGCTTGATGTAATGTAACAAATGTTATCGAATCAAATCTTATGAACATGCTGACATGAATCGTGATACATATAAATGCATTTTTATTTGTTGAATGTCTCCTCTTTATAACAAAAATTCATCATACTAAATATGAGGGGTGGATGCAATGAGATAAAACATATTAAGTATTTAGTATCGAAGTTTGCTTCATCGCTGTAAATAGAATATTCAATGAGCTGAAAAAAAACAGTACAGATGCAAAGAGCAATTATAGATTCTCGGTACACCCTAATAATAATTCTGTTAAACGCAGTTATTTACAATATCGCAGTTATATACAAAACGACAAAAACTGTAGTGATAAAATGTTTCGATAATACGATACAGTTAAGGTATGAAACATTGTATTTCGAATCAAAACTTATTTTTATCTGTTTCTTATCAATGACATTTTACCCGAAATGATTATATTTTCACCATTCATGATTATATTAAAACGCCTTTCGTAGTTTTCCATTGGTAAGATGAAATATTGTCAACATATCGAAACTGTGACTTATCTGACGAAACGGACTTGACTTTTAATCACAATCAACAATGATGCACCCGTGAATTGCTAAAGCACTATATATATATATATATATATATATATATATATATATAAATATATATACTAATTGGCCTTGATCTATACGCACGGACTTTAGTTGATATAATGTCAACATTTTACATTTCATCGATGTATTTAGGCTCCTATACAGTGTAAGAACCCACTAGAACTCCGGAGTTCATATTTTCCTGCAAGGGCGTCAATATAGGGTGGTGAGAGATGGAGGGCATACCCCCCTTCACAAACACACATACTGTTTAGCTAAGGCCGAATGGCCAATGTAACCATCCTTCTGCTATTCTGGGAATAATATTGGAAATGAAATGTAGAAACAACTATAGAAATTAAAGACTTTGGTTCCATATCTGAGTTATTATGAAATTTTATATATAAATCTAAACCTGGTTAAGAATAAATCTATACAGGAAACATATTTTTTTTTATTTTCTAAAACCTTAAATTTTATTGTTATATATTTGAAATGTGTCATACAGACAGACGTATATATTAATCCCAGTTGTTACATGTAATATCGTGCTTTTAATGTATAATTACAAAATAGCGTCTTAACTAGTTAAATTCCTGAAAGTTGAATATATAATAATAATATAAATTTAAAAATTGAAAATATAATAGAAATACAGACACCAAGGGTAATTATAAACGCCAAGTGTTGCTAAATTAGTAATCTTGTAATACCATGTTTTCATCCATATAGCGATTGTTTTATGGGCCTTGAATCTGTATGCACTGATGATATTGGATACAATGCTAACCTTTTACCTTTCATATGTTTATTTCGGCTCCCTGTATAATGTAGGAACCCGCTGGATCCCCGGGAGTTCTGAATTCTCTGCCATCAATATACCATAGACAGAGACACAGGCGAGTCAAATGCCAAGAAAATCACGCACATCGGTCACAATAAACCATTAGGATGTGTTATACTAGCAACCGCCTGTCATGTTGTTTGACTGCGGGAGCTAGCACTTTTTAAGGGACAATCTATTTGTGTCAGTGGGCAAACACACAGCGTTGAAACACAGACCGTGAGAAAAAGTTTCTTATACGGCACAACATCATTATTTCTGTATCGAGTTCACATTAAAAAGTCATACTTAAATTAAATTAAGCTTAAAGTCATGCAGAATCTAATTATTAATTACTTGATACAAATACTTAATATATACTAAACATTACCTTATGATCACAGAAATTCGAAGTTTCAACATAGATAAGGATATACAGTTAGATATTTATCCATGAACACTACCATAACATGTTACACTGTCACGGATTATCCATTAGGGTTTTAGGTTTAAATGATGACGTCACTAACAGGATATCAGATGGTTATGGTTCAACGTTCTCTGATGATCCTGATCTCTAAACTGTCTACTGCATTAGAATTTTATCCTATTAACCTCATTTTATGTTGACTGGGAACGATTAATCACACGTTTAAACCTTAGTGTAGTTATTAAGTTTCCTTAAAATATACCTTGACATGTACACGAACACAATAACTTTAAGAGAGATAATGAGAGAACTGATACGTAATTGTATTAGTTATTATGTGATTGCAATAGTTTATCATCCTAAGTCTCTTTGCGAAAACAGTAATTATTTTAATCAAGATGCCTTAGTCCACTGAGTACATCCTCTTATAAAACATTCATAGGTCTGCCTCCTGGACTGGTATATACTAGAGACCCCGCGGTTTGACGTTTTCTTCATTGTGTGGGGAGGGGCAAGCCAAAAAAAAAAATAATAAAAAAATAACTGCGAGGCGGGGCTCCTGCGGGCTAAAAGCTGAAACATTTTGGGCGGGGCGGACTACATGATGTTTTAATGCGGGTTTCTGCCGGCCAAAACATATGGTTGTAGTAATAGTGAGGAGATGGTAAAATTTACCCAAATGTAATGCCCAGGTCTATTCACGTTCCATTGAACATGCCACTTTCTCGAGAACGTAAACTGTGTATAAAGGTATTAAAATGGTGAAATATAAATTCTGTGAATCTGGCTTTGTCACCAGCTGAATATATCTGTACATACTAGTTTCCCACAAAGCCCGAGGTGCTCTCCTCTTGGACTTGCTAAAGACCAAAGGCTGGTTTAGAACATTGAATAGACAGAGCAGAATGCTACAAAGAAGCCATGCTCTTTTGATATCTATATCGCTCGGTACACTCCCTGGGCCCAGAGCCGGACTCTCTCTGCAGTTCCATACCGTACCCCCTTTTCAGCTAGTTAGATGATCATTACTACACACGATTATCTTGACCACTGTCCTTATCTTTGGCAAATAAAAGGTGTGAATTGCTGTCAGTACTGTCCTCGTTAGGCTTGTAACGTAACGCCCGATAAAGAAAGACTTTTACTAATTCACTAGCGCCAACTTTCGGCCACGACTGACACTGAGTGTTCGATCCATTTATGTTGAAAATAAATTTTTTAGCCTATATTGTGTATTTAATTTCATTTAACAAAAAAGCACTGGACCCGCGATGACCAGGCGCAATGGAAAAGACTTGATTTTGAGATTACTTAAAAGTACATTTTACGAAAGTTTGTAAAATATTCATGAAATGTGACGATAAAGAAACTTCTACCTTGTAGAAGATGCTCCGAATAGTGAGAAAAAAATAGGTGTATGCTAAATGAGGTACTGCGCTTCTGTACATGTTATACATGGATTACAGACTGCAAATGCTTGAAAATGTTAACCAGCTTATTTTGTCACTTACCGAAAAAGGGACACTTAATACAAATAGCATTAAAGTGCATCTATAATAGCAAACCACAAAGCTTAACAAAGAAAAATAAATATAAAAAAAACGCAACTCTATAAACATTTATAAAACCATCTTTGTAAATCATTTTTAATTGTGACGTGCGACGTCATGTGAAATGCTCGTGTACGTTGCCTGTGCTATGAACAGTAGCTCAAATTTTTGGTCCTGGTTTTTTTTCATCAGAATTCACACGAACACACACACACACAACCTCACACAAACCTACACACACTTGCTTCTCTTTTCTGGACTCTATGCAAGTGACAGATTTCCAGAGCCATTATATCAAGGCCGTTAAAATCTTCATGTATTCACCATTAACCGTAGCCATGACAACCCGACTCAGTAGGCAATGATAGGGTCGGTAAGCCAACTTGAGTCGTGATACAAGCAATATCGAGGAATTCATCACAGTGGTCTTCCATCAGGTTGCATTCATATTGTGGTAAGAAGCCTATAATCTTAACATTATGCTACCAATGATGAATAAACACAAGAGAATACATGTGAACTCACGACCCAAACTCAAACCACGTCTCTATGGTTACGAGTCATTTCCTGTGTCGCGTACAAGTTGACTGCGTCTAGTAACCCGTGAGAGCCATGCCTGTATTCTTGCAGTCAGAAATTCAACAAACATAGGGGGGGGGGGGTTTACCAATATGCTGCGTTAAAACGGAAGTTTCCTCACTCATGTTTGGTGTTGTTTGAAAGTACACTAAAATACTAACGATTAGTTTGGTTTATGTCAATTGACAGTGAACCTGTAGGCTATGAGACGTTGTCAAATAAAGCGAAAATATTTGCATCATTATGGGGTCTTATAATGCGTTCCTCAGACCTTGATGTAAAAGCAGTCTGACAGCCAATAATCTGGTCGTAATGTCAGAGGGCAGATATGGCGCTCATTAAACGGAATAAGCGCAAATTCGAGCAAGTTCTTAATTGAAACCCTTTTCTCCTCGACCTGTCTAGTTTTCTACTCCGGGTAGCATTGATATGCTTTCAATACATGATACACCCCGGGGGGGGGGGAGGGGGCAGCCACTGTCATTCTATCGTGTAAAGTATAGTAAACTTATACTGCCAGAGGCTGGAATATATTTTTATACCTGAAATTGGAGGAGTTATGTGATAAATGGGTCACCAATGCATATATATCTGAATAAATGGAATTTTACCTTTCCTAACAAATATATTAGTATATGTGTATCGTAATTTACTCGATCTCTCATGCACCTTTACAATAAGCGTTGCTATGAGACTGGGTTGCAGTCTGTCTAAGGATAGCCCCGTCCAAGGTCAGTGGTTTCCTCCAACCCTATATGAAGACTACAGAACTCCACGATTACAGCCATGGAGGGAGCCTTGTATTAATGTTTACAGTTTATTCACCTTTACCAATGATGGTGATGTAGTGCCATCCTGCGGTCAAATTTGTTACTTATTCATACGAAGTGTGTTGCAAGCATATTCATTGGTTATTTTGTCATTATTATAAAAAAAGCCGGAAGCGCCATTCTCTTACTACCTTTCCCGTGACTCACTTTACTCCAACAATAATAGTTACTTGTTTTGGATTGTTTACTTGGATATATATCTAATATATATAAGTTTACGTTTCATGTATTGTTACATTCTATTTACAACCCTAGTTCATATATTGTAACATGATTTGAGGAGTTACAAGCCTGAACAGTTAAATAAACCTGAATTGATAACACTGGCTGTATCATGTTGCCAGACTTGAGAAAAGGAAAAATTGCACCAGGATGCAAAAAGATACATACGTGCATTTGTGGAGATATATGTTTGGATTGTACATCGCCATCTAGCATGTATACTTTAGACTATGTGTTGTATCATCTGAAAAAATCATTTTAAAAAAGAAAACATATGGCAATAGTCACATTTTATTACTTTCACAATCTGATAGGTGGTTAGGGTACAAATTCCACGGGTAACAGAAACCAGGACATGCTTAGTCACACAAGTCACTGTTTACAATAAACTGCTCAGTCTAACACTAATCACTGTTCACAATGAACTGCTCAGTCTCAAACCAGTCACTGTTCACAATTAACTTCTCAGTCTCACACATGTCACTGCTCACAATGAACTGCCCAGTTTCACACCAGTCACTGTTCACAATGAAATGCCCAGTTTCACACCAGTCACTGCTCACAATAAGATGTTCAGTGTCACAACCGTCACTGTGCACTATGACTGCTCAGTATCACACCAGTCACTGTTCACAATGACTAATTCAGTCTTACACCAGTCACTGTTCAAAAATTATTTTTCAGTATCACACCAGTCACTGTTAACAATGAATTGCTCATTCTCACACGAGTCACTGTTCACAATAAACTGCTCAGTCTCACACCGGAAAAAAAACACAATAAACTAATTAGTAACACACCAGTCACTGTTCACAATTACTTATGCAGTCTTTCACTAGTCACTGTTCACAATGACTTGTGAATCTCACACCAATGTCCACAATGAATTGCTCAGTCTCACACCAGTCAATGTTCACAATGAACTGCTCACTCTCACACCAGTCACTGTTCACAATTAAATGCTCATTCTCACACCAGTCACTGTTCACAATGAAATGGTCTGCCTCACATAAGTCACTGTACACCATGAATAGCTCAGTTACACATCAGTCACTGTACAAAATGAACTGCTCAGTAACACACCAGTCACTGTTCACAATGAACTGCTCAGACTCACACCAGTCACTGCTCACAATAAACTGCTCAGTCTCACACCAGTCACTGTTTACAATGAAATGCTCAGGCTCACACAAATCACTACTCACAAAGACTGCTCTGTCTCCCACCAGTCACTGTTCACCATGAGCTGCTCAGTCTCACACCAATCACTGTTCACAATGACTTATTCATTCTTACACTGTTTACTCTTCACAACGACATATTCAGGCTCACAGCAGTCACTGCTCACAATAAACTGCTCAGTAACACGAGTCACTGTGCATCATGAACTGCATATTCTCTCACCAGTCGATGTTTACAATGAGCTGCTCAGCTTCACACCAGTCACTGTACATCATCAACTGCTCAGTCTCACACCAGTCACTGTAAAACCTTAAACTGCTCAGAAACACACCAGTCACTGTTCACAATGAACTGCTTAGACTCACACAAGTCACTGCTCACAATAAACTGCTCAGTCTCACACCAATCACTACTCACAATAAATTGCTCAGTCTCACACCAGTCAATGTTCACCATGAGCTGCTCAATCTCACACGATTCACTGTTCACAATGACTTATTCAGTCTTAAACTATTTACTGGTCACATACACTTGTTCAGTCTCACACCAGTCAATTTTCACAATGAATTGCCCAGTCTCACACCAGTCACTGCTCACAATAAACTGCTCAGTAACACACCAGTCACTGTACATCATGAACTGCTCAGTAACACACCAGTCACTGTTCACAATGAACTGCTCAATCTCACACCAGTCATTGTTCCCATAAAATGCTCAGTAATTCACCAGTCACTTTTCACAATGTCTTATTCAGCTTTACACTAGTCACTGTGCTTAATGACTTGTTCAGTATCACACTAGTCAATGTTTACAATGAATTGCTCAGTCTCCCACCAGTCACTGTGCACCATGATCTGCTCAGTATCACTCCAGTCACTGTTCACAATGACTTATTTAGTCTTACACCAGTCACTGTTCACAAAGAATTGTTCAGTATCACATCAGTCACTGTTCACAATGAATTTCTTATTCTCACACCAGTCAATGTCCACAATGATATTCTCAGTCTTACACCTATCACTGTTTACAATGACTTGATCAGTATCACACCATTCACTGTTCACAATGACTTGATCAGTATCACACCATTCACTGTTCACAATGAATTGCTCAGTCTCACACCAATCACTGCTCACAATGAACTGCACGGTAACACACCAGTCACTGTGCCCAATGAACTGCCCATTCTCTCACCAGTCACTGTTGTTACGGAACCTAATATAAACAGATCACGTATGCGTGATGAACACAAATTTTGTAATGGAGATATAAAAAATCAGATTCTGTAAATCTAGGCTGCTTGAAATGTCTAGGGGAATGAATAAAGAAGTCAGTTTTTTTTTGTTAAAAAATAACTATAATTCATTCTTAAAACAACCATGACAATACAACACACTAAATCAATACGATTATACAGTAAAACAGCGTTATAGCAATAAGTCAATACAATCACACAGAAAGATAATGGTACCGTACCTCGATACCAACACCATCACCACGATAAGTCCTTTGAATGTAAACTCTCGGAGATTGAGAGTCCAGTGGAAAGTTCTTGCAACCACACAGAAAGTAAACTGAAGTCCAAATGTATAAAATCCAGGAGAAAGTCTTTGAAACTGTATAATTGCCGCATTCGTCGGATAAGGTCCTGACACACGCTTCTGCGTCCGCTGGTATCTGCTCTGCTCTGCCCTCTGGTTCTAAAAAACAGTCCCTTTATATACCTTCACACCCCAACCCGGGAATTTTCCACTTCTCGAAGAGCCTGTAAGGACCCTACTGAACAGTAAACACGCGTTTCAGGAATTCTCTAGAAAGACATAGCCGTGTGTCTCTACACATACCAGGCTCATCACGTGACCCACGACAAGGCGTGAAAACCAAAGGCTCACATGACAACGAGAGTTCAACCAGTACGGATCAAACACAAAATGTAACAACAACACGAGTTACGCTCGTGTCACACAATAAAAGAGCACCTGTAACACTGTTCACAATGAGCTGCTCAGTCTTACATTTGTCACTGTTCACAAAGACTTGATCAGTGTCACACCAGTCACTGCTCAAAATGAATTGCTCAGTCTCACACCAGTCACTGCTCACAATAAACTGCAGAGTAACACAATAGTCATTGTGCAACATGAACTGCTCATTCTCATCCCAGTCACTGTTCACAATGATTTGCTCAGTCTCACACAAGCAGTGTACACAATGAACAGATCAGTCTCACACCCGTCATTTTCGGTCTCACATGAGTCACTCAAGACTGTGCACTGTGTCTCTAGTGTGCCCTCTTTGTTATAGTGTGTCAGCCAAACAAAGTTAACAAAGCTATTTACTGCTTGGAGGTCTTGTCATTGTTATTTGTAAATAAATTACCTATTTTAACAAACCTAAATCATACGAATTTTCAGTACTATTGTATTCTTACATCAAATAAGATCAAAGCCAGCTGTCAAGCCAGTGACAAACCATGTATCTACCTGATTACATAGTTAAAATTTGATATAACGTAGGCTTCAGCCACCAAAGTAGTTGCCGCGTGTCACGGCTGTATGCATTAATAGCCGACGTTGTCTCGGGCTATTATGATTTGCTCTCCTACGCAATTTTACTCTATCGAGAGACAGAACCGGCGTCTGGGAGTTCTTTGCCATATCAGCGAATTTTGGCCAAAATAGTACATAAAAATCGGCGTCTATATCGAACTCGGGCAAAGGGATTTGTGGAATATTTCGTTCATCTTCACGTCGGGTCATTTGGTGATGCATTACCGCAAAATTGCGGATGTGGAGCTGGATCTCGTTCTTGCACGGCGATGAATAAAAAATTAGGGATAATTTGTACCCGACTCAGTAAATTTCATTGACATAATTAAGCCTGTTACTTACGAAAGGGTGGCTTACAGATATTGATGAGTTTATTTCTATATCGATATCTTTGTCAACGTGTTTTTGTAGGTGGACGTTCTAAGGTTCCCCAGAGTGCAAATGTTCGATTACATTTTTTTCTTCCTCCAGCCCGTGTTAGCGTTTGATCTCAAATATGACTGACTTTCAAAATCTGAAGTTTCAGGACAATATTAGTCATTAGGTGACAGATTTGCACCTGATGTTTATTTTTTACCTTTACCTTATTCTCCATTATCGCCCAGATGCGGGCGAGGCTTACGGTTATGTCTCGGCGATTGCAAAACTTCTAGATCAAACATCTCTCTAAGCCTTCTATAGTGTCTCTGTTTAAGAGATTGCTGAAAAATGCGAATCATTATTGTAAACACTTCTGAGAAATGATTTATTCCTTTACAAATCATTTTTGCTCACATGTTCGAATAGTAACGTCGTATCGTTTAATAGGAGGAAAAAAAGGATCCGATAAAAAAACTAGAACACTTCATTCTAGCCTACGCCTTTCGCTTATTCGGCCCCTATTCCTAGGTTTACTCGTGCATCAGTGACTGCACATGTGTGACTATTCAATGGTGACGATCCTGGATCCGTATCATGTGACAGATCCACACCAAAATCTTATAGATTCTTCATTGCCCCGTTCCCGAAATGCCCTGAAAATTTCAGGAGGTTTCGTCTAAGACTGCTCGAGAAACACGAACGGGGATGAACGCATACACTCCTGTCGAAGGCAATGAACATTGTTTATAAAAATAAGAGTGATCCGGTCCAAGTATAGAAGCAGTTTACTTGACCCGCGGCTTAATTATCCGGTAGTTAATCATTTACAGAAGAGTGTTCTTTGATCTGATTACGTTTATGTCTCACCTCTTATCTTTAGACACTTACTGAAATGTCCCGTCGTCTATGCTTACATAGCACTCTCTTGTGACAAGGAGTCGCACAAGCTAGGACTCGCTCAGTAATACCGAACAATACTGGTAAATATAACTTTACTCTTTTTTCTCTTAAGAGACAATAGTAACCTGTCTATATACAATCACGTTTTTTTACAATATCTGTGAAATGTAGGATACGCTTCCATGGCACAGGCACTTGTGCCTGAAACAGAAAGGTTAGCAGATGCTGAATTATCAATCTATAACGTATATATATATATATATATATATATATATATATATATATATCTAACTATACATACAAATATAACTAAAACGTTTATCAGCGGAAAGAAATTAAGAACTTAACACAAAACCACTTTGTGAGTGTTTACTCTTGAGATTTGCAACATTTTTTTTTCATTGGGCCTGTATGTGATCTGATGTGAATTAGAAAACGATGAAATCCGAATATTTCTAGTTCCTAAAATGTTTGAACAGCATTAAAAAAACGGATACAGATTTATATTGAAAATCCCAGAAACTGACAAGACTTTACATGCCAGAAATTCTAAATCTAACGTTTCATCGGGAATATATATCTTCATATTTGTGACGAAAGGTCTACTTGCGATGAAATATGATAGTTGAACCGTGACAATACACCGTTCCCCGATACAGCGCCATACCATGGAGGGATACCTCCACAGAAGCGGATCGGGGGAGAGGGAGGGGTCCAGGGGTCCCCTCCCCCTTTTCATCCGAGGCAACCTTTTTCTAAGGGTTTCAGACATTTTTTTTTTTGGCCTGGGCCCCCCTTTTCCGGACCTCGGGACCTTCTTTTTTAGGTTTTTCATGAGTCCTCCTGGGTTGGAATCCCTTTTTCCTAAATCCTGTATCCGCCCCTGCTCCATGGCGATACAAATTCAGATATGTCGCATCAGCTACATATGTCCCTATTTGATATATGGCTGACATATGACCATTAACCTGAAAGTCCCACATTATATCAGTGACTTGGGGCATTTAGGAATTGTTAATCTGATTAGCTAACTGCTGTACGATCAAACCGATTGATTGGCCTTTTTATTATTATTTATTACTCTTGAAGCTCAGGCATGGGGAACCTGAACAGGGAAGGGCACTTACTTAGAATCTGGACTCTGGTACTACTTAAATGTATCGTATCGAGAGAGAAGTATTACGATACACATTGTATTGATAGACAATGTATCCTTGGGACTTTGTATGATAGAACTGATGTTTTGGAAATAAATGGGGAAACTAAGAAAATTATTATAAGAAACTAGGTACGGTTTTCCTTAAACGACGTATCTTGGGCAAAAAGTAAACCACAAACAACCAAAATATACTCTAATATAAAGGAAACTTACATATAAAAAGGAAGTCATGTTTTCATGAGGTGATGCAGAACAACCATACATCGCAATACATGTCGTTTGGTTTGTCAAAATATTTTTTTTTCTGTGGACATTTCTGTGGACATCAAGTCATGGGGACTGACTGTAAACAGTTGTCCAAGGCCTAAAACTTGTTTTTGGATCGTAGCTATGCAGCAAGGAATTTGATACACAATTCTATTTGTAGACTTCAGCATGTTGTTTACGTAATTTCCCTCCTTGATAAGATATTATGTTCTTGACAAACACGTCAAACCACTTAAAAAGGTCAAAGTCATAGACCATTGATAATAGTATCCCTTCAATAGCACGTTTATCTCGAGTCATTGTACTTTGGCATTAATATGTTTTTTGTTCTTTGTTTACAATGTCTCTAGCACCAATATTTCATTGATATCCCCGTATAGCCTCGATGACTACATGCTTATGAGTATTCTGTTCCATTTTGCTAAAACAAACCATGATTGGTTCACAACAAGTAGGCCTACCGATACACGTGTAATACATGCACAGCTTAAATACTCATTAGTTGCTTCACGTCAAGTTGTATCCTCATTGCATGGGCGTCTTGGATAGACTTATTCCCTTTCACTGGCGACATCTTTTGGCGATGACTGACACTTAATGTTCGAGTCGGTTATGTCCAAAAAGACAGGTCGTCCTTTTTTACATTCAACATGTTAAAAGTAATATAAAGCTTTCTCAGTCTCAGAGGCGAGGTTCCTGTTCGATTCTTTTGCATTGTACCTAATCCACCGTGCTTGATAACTTGACCCGAACCCAGTAGATGACAGTTACGCGCAGTGGACGCGTTCGTGGAAATGGTCTATTAATCTGCCTCAGTCGCTGATGCTTAAAGTTCCCAAAACTTCCATTAACACTTCGCGCAGCTGGCTTCAATGAAGATATCAAATTGACCTTTCATGATCGGCACTCACCGGCATTCTCCGTGTAAATGGCCCGATGAACATTTTTTTTCACTATTGTTACAATAAATTTACTCTTACCTGAAAAAGTAGCGGGGCGACCTTTCAATATATATTCATTGTTCGATAGTAAAACTTATTCCTGATATTTTTAGAGAATTTAGAACTTTCTTTTAAATTCGTGACTTCTTTAAAAAAATTAGAAATTATAACAGCTAGTTAACTGGAATTGTTTTGAAGAAAAAAAAAAAAAAATATATATATATATATATATATATATATATATATATATATATATATATATATATAAAGACTTTAGCCTAATTTGGTTTTACAACGTTCTTTCGTGAGGGCTATAGGTCCACACTCTTCGGAAACCCATTATGAAGTTGGCCAGGTATTAAGATTTTTGAATGTTTGATCCGGCGCATGCGTTGTTAGCCAGGAGGTGTTTCGCCCTGTGCCCTGCATGTGCTCGCGAGTTCGTTTTATTCGTTTAGTGTTGACAACAGAGTCTGTATATTACTGAGAATTCCTCTACCATCAGAGATTACAGGATTTGTTAGCCGTGGAGTATGGTTTTGCTTTGCCCAAACCTTCCATTGTATTCAGTGTTGCACATTGTTGGGTTTCAGTCTCCAAATGTCTTCGTTGAGAAATGTACTGCTACGTTTGTTTTCATTTCTGAAGCTTGAGACGTTGGCATTGTACCACGTTGTAAAACCCATTTATGTTAAAGTCTTGAAATATACATACAGAAAAATAAGGCTCGATATTTTACATTTACTAACTATATCTAAATACATGTAACCATTGTGAGGTAGTAAGTGGTGTATAACCCAATGTGCCATTCTCATTCTCCGTATAATTCATCCTGTTTACATATTGTGTAAGATGTAGCCACCAAAGTTAATTGGGACCATGTGTTTTGAATATCAGCTTTCAAGTATGCCTCAGATTTACAGAGTACTTACATAATGACTGTAATTGCTTAGCCTTGATCCCATGGCAACTCTATTCAGTATACATGTACACATATATGGGCTATTTGATGGATGCTGTGGCTCCTCCCCGGGTGACCTCACTGACCTCGACATTACACATCTCGATTTAAAATAAGTTCATAACTTTAAATTTAGTACATCGAAGAGTATGTATGGATGTATGTATATATATATATATATATATATATATATATATATATATATATATTAATATATATTGTTACGAAGACAAATTGCTCAGGCGAAATATTGGGCCGATCCGATATTCCCATGTTGGTGGCACACAAGTCGGGGGAACCAACCCCTTCGCTAGCAAAGTAAGCTTCACTATCGAGACAGTTCGGTCCGCTTTTACGTCAGCCCGTAACACACCCCCTCTTAAAGTTCTGCTGTCAGAACAAAAAATTATTATCCCAGGAGTCACACTTTGATGAGCTTTTTCCCTGGGCCACAAAGTTTACCGTCACGTTGGACGAGCCCCCATTTTGTTACGAAGACAAATTTTTCAGGGAAAACATAGGGCCGATCCCGGTTTCGAACCCATGTTGGTGGCGCACATGTCCGGCGTACCAACCGCTTCGCTAGAAAAGTAAGCTTCAGTAGTGTGACAGTTCGGTCCGCTTATATATATATATATATATATATATATATATATATATATATATATATATATATATATATATATATATATATATCTGCTCTTTTTTGTCCCACCTACTGAGGAAGAAGTTTCTAAGTCGGCAAATAAGTCATGTCAACTTGACCCGATTCAAGTTGGTTGGCATAGAAATTACATGCTATACTGTCACAAATTATCACAAACATTGTCAATAAATCAATCGTGTCTTGTAGTGTTTCACTGAATATGAATGAAGTTTGGTAACACCTCTTCTTTAGATAATGAATGTCTCAAGAACTATAGACCAGTCAGCAATTTATCATTTGTTTCTAAGGTAGTAGAAAGAATTGTAGCACAACAACTCATTTTTCATTCAAATGAATCTGGAGGAGCCAATGCAGTCGGCTTATCGTATAGGTCCTTCTACTGAAACAGTTCTGTTGCGTGTTGAAAACAATATTCTGAGAACTATTTACAGACAACAAGTCACAGTCTTGATCCTTCTTGATTTGTCAGCTGCCTTTGATACAATTGATCACCAGCTTCTTGTTTGAAGGTTGTCAGATATGTACGGTAGCTCTAGCCTGGATTAAGGCGTACCTCAGTGACAGGACACAGTCAGTTGTCATTGGCGAAAGTGTTTCGTATAGATCAGTTTTAAAATATGGTGTACATTAAGGTTCTGTTTTAGGCCCTATTCTTTTTACTATGTGTACGAAACCCCTAGGTAACCTCACACGAGGACATGGCTTAGATTATGTTCTGTATGCAGATGATACACAGTTGTACACACACACACACACACACACACACACACACATATATATATATATATATATATATATATTTATATATATATGAACGCGTGTGGACCATTTCTCCAGAAATCCCTCCCAACGGCACACCCACCTTTCTCACTTGAGGTTAATCCTGGTTACTCCCCTCTGTATGAATGTCTTTACAGTGCAAGGGGATCATCAACAATGGCGGGAAGTAATCAGCCAACGGGAAGCGAGGAATGGTAAGAAACCTACGTATTTTTCTCCAAAATCATGTCCTTTGCGAATGTACTTACAAATTCAAGTTTCTAACGGAATTTCTTTACATTATACCTTAAAAATATATTTAAAAGCTGTTTGCAACATGTGTGTTTTCAATTTTACCAATACATTGAGGATTTATTGTAACTTTAAAGTTGTCTGGTAAACTTTGTTTTGGAAAACTAGTTAGGAAATCTAGTATTTGTTAAACATCTATATGATATTTACAACTTACGGAGCTTTTAACACCCATTTTACTCAGGGCAAAGATCTTTCTCACCCTCTGGCTTTTATTTGAGAATAGAAAATATTAAACATAACAACTGCAAATTAAGGTTTAAGTGTTTCATCCTCAGCCGATGTTTGTGTAAATCACTCCTTATTCGAATTATCTTCTCCTGTTGATGATATTGTTTAACAATTCTTTCTGAAACTTCCCGAATGTAGAATACGTAAGACAGAAATGACATAAAAAGTCTCGGCCTGAAATGAAAACCATTAACGATATAAAATCCTTTGAAATTTTCAATTTAATATTAAGTCTATTGAAAAAAAAGTTAGTTGTCTTACGTTATTGAATAAATGTAACAATTAAAGACGTAGCTTTTCCAAGTAACAATTGTCATACAAGGTAAAATAGCATTACAAGCTATGAACGCTGTAATCACTTTGCAACTATTTTAAATTACGTATCCAAAAACAGAGATAAAATAGAAATATATAAAGAAACAAAATATAAAACGTCTTTTTGGTTCTCTAAAAAAATGCATAACATATAAAGATGAAATTGAAAATTTAAGTTAATTTAAAATGACTAAACTTAATTATAAATGAATCCTGAGGACTGATTAGGGTTTCATCTTACATTATCTGCTTATTTTTGTTCTGTTTTAAATTTTAGGGCACTGTCTCTTCCGTCTGACCACCAGTTTACGTCCACAGAGATGGAAGCGGTTAGACAGGCTGTAAAGTAACTGCTATTTAAATGCTATTTTTTTTTTAATATTTTGAGAATTCAAAGGCATAAGTCGGACGCGGCACAGCCTCAGAGATAATTGTTCTATGTTAGTTTTAAAAAAAGTTGTTTTGATTTTTTTTCTAACAATTAGCATTTTATTTGTAAGGGTGGTACCGATTAATCGCTTATATCGATTATATTATGTTAGCGACACATGGAATAAAATCTCTTGAATGTCTATCATGACAGAATGATTCATTAAGTATTTAAATACCATTGGCTTCTGTGGCTCAGGGGTTGAGCACAGGGGAAAAAAAGCCTGGAGATCGTGAGCACGAATCTCAGACGAGGCGATGAGATTGTTCACAGTCGACCATACCCAGGATAGCCCTCTGCTGTCTTAATAAGGAGGCCTTAAAAAACGCTCGTGTTTCACTCACAAATGAGTGTTTTTTTCCGGGATTCCTTTGAGGTATAACCCAGCAACGGAGACAATAACACAACCAGGTCTCGCAGGTTCAGTAGTCACTGGGCCTGGTTTCATAAGGATATTAAACGAGAAGAAGTGTGTGATACTGCCCTGTCACGTGGTCCGAAAGTGGAATGGAATTCTGCAAACGTACATATACTTTAGAGTTATGCTAGTAATAAATTGGAGCAATAATCGATTATAAAGTCAGAAATAGCTTTTTTCAGTATCATCGATTCCAATCACATGGAAATTTTGCAATATACATTATATATAATACATTATACAACCCTCAACTAGTGTGTGTCTGTATTGTAAATCTTTGTCACCAGGTGCCAGCTACAAGTAACGTACTATAGCCCCGCCATAAAAAGTTATAATATCTGTTCGTCATACCTTAATAAAATTATATCAATAAAACAAAACCGTTTGAAATATTACTGAAGATAAGCAACTGTCAACGGATATCTAGAGTTGAATTTTCACCCATCACAAATCAAATATCGGTGCCACTAAAGCAATGTTTAATTGGAAATGGGTATCGATTAGAAAATAAGCCGAACCAAACTTCACTCACGTTCGTCATCCAATATGGTATTCATAGTACAATGTGGACCCTAACTGAACACGTCATTTTCTGTTTGTAAACACTATTAATCACATGGAAACTTTAAAAGCTCATGTGACTTAATGGTAACAACAAACATTTATTTCATTATTTATGTTCAGAATGAAATAATGTGTTATCCTTGTCAAATCCATGGAATCTATGGACAGTTTAACTTGTGCCACTAAGATTTATCCAGGAACTTCAACGATTACCATGGGTGGATCAAGGTTTAGGAAAAAGACTAATGACAAATACTAAAAAAGGGCCCCCAGTTTCAGAAAAGAGAGTATGTGTGTTTGGGAGGGGGGAGGGGGTCTCCGGGCCGCAAAAACTTTGTCTGAAAACCTTAAATAAGGTTGCGATAGGTAAAAAGGGGGAAGTCTGGACCCCCTCGAACCCCCTCCCCCGGATCTGGTCCTAGATTACTATATAATATTGTTTTACCCGAAAGGCTACACAAACTGTGTCAGTTCATTTTAAACACACGCACTTGATATTGTGGCAAAAATGCATATTGAGTTAACATAAAAATATAGCTTTTTCCCTTTAAATAAATTTGTACCTGGCAAAAAATTGTCCAGAAACCGTTTGCTTACTCCTCTTAATGAATCTTTAAAACACTTGACTGGGCGCCATTTGAAGTGCAAACATGCACACAGTGTGTGCATCGCCGGGCAACAACACGTGACAATCAGGAGATGCCTTCACTGACTTGTCCCAAAATGTAGTACATGTTACCGCTTGCTGAAACATCGCGTGATGCCGCTCAAAATTGAACCTTTGGTCACGCAGCATTGTTATGGTAATTATACATACATGGACTGTGTTTACCTACACGCAGGGCAATAAACAGGTGTTAAACAACAGTATCTGAGGCACTGAGACCGTGTGCTGGGATGGTTTCGCTAGAAAACGTTTGCATAAATCAAAACTGAACTGATAGTGTGAAATAGTAGGCATTATTGCTCCTGATTATGCCCCTTTCATTCAAGAATATTGAGGACCTTAGGTCAAATATTTTGACATGATAATTGTGTGAATAAACAGAGTATTACAAATTAATGCCAAGCAGCTGCGCCGATGAAATGACTGTTGCAGTTTAAAATGCTGATGTTGGCAATGTGCATCTATTGACACGCACACACACACAGCCATATATATATATATATATATATATATATATATATACATATATATATAAATATATATATATACATATATATATACATATATATATATATATATATATATATATATATAGTGTTACGCAAACATTTTTAAGGGAAATATTGGGGCCATCTCGGATTCGAACCCATACCGTAGGCGCATATGTCCGTTGTTCTGACCGCTTAACAACCGAGACAGTTTGGTCCGCTTAAACATCCCGTAACAATATATATATATATATATATATATATATATATATATATATATATATATATATATATATATATATCGTCGAGACTGTTCTTATGCTTAGTGTTTATTTATTTGAGCGCATTCTGTCCATTACAGTAACATGAAGAAAACTGCCGAAGGAAGAATGGCTTTCAGCAAAGCTGGAATCGATGAACAAGCCTTGAGGTCAGATGAATTCCCAAATATAACAGAACTTGGCTTAGCTGGTCTAAAATCTTTATCATGCATCATTCATCATACATATTAGGGATGGGTTATAGTAATAGATGACAGTAATAGTGATAGAAAATTAAATGTTTACTAAGTAAGAGTAATAATAATATACAAGAAAATTTAATCTGTAATAGTAATAGGATTAATTTAAGGACACTTAGTAATAAAATAGTAGCAATTATTTATATTATAATTAACCCTTGACTAAACCAGGCGAGGGATGAGTGTTTGCTTGATTTTATTGAAACAGTCAGGGCGTCAAGTGTAAGTGATTCATGCTAGATGCTCTTATTGTCCAGTGCATAAGATGCATCAGGCATTTGCTTGGGGTATTAACCATTTAGATAAACCCTTCCTTAGCTTGTTTGTAGATTCATATACTAGCTTTGTCAGAATACATTGGGGTAGTGCTTAGTTAGTTTTCACGTGCTGTGGGGCAAGTGATTGACAGCTTGGGCTTGACAGTGGTGCTACTGTAGTGCTGATGATATTTGAGTACTTCAGAGGCTGCTTCGATCAATGTGATCGAGGTATGAAGACTATCAATCAAACTGATTATCACAATCTCTGATGAGTTAATTAATGGTGCCACAGAGAGTGAATTACCCTTAATTATTTGTACTCACCAGTATTGCAATCTTAGTTATAAGAACGTGCTCAAGATAAATCAGAATGGAGTTCTCTAAGTAATGAATTGGTGGTGGACATGGAACTTACAGGTCTTCTGTATTTTGCTAACAATGAATAGGTATAATTTTAATGTTACCGTAGATGGAGGTATTATGGGCATTGTATATATAAACACAGTCCCATAATATGACAGATGGTTTTCTTTTCGTTTTTGTTAATTGTCTTGTATTAAGTTCGTCTATCTGCGTAACAAATTTCCTTCCATGCTGAGGAGCAATTTATCATACTTAATTGTACTAAACATGAATTTTATATTTTATATACTTCTAATAGGGGGAACGCTCAGTATAATATATAACGCTTATAATTTATTTAGTCCAGTTTAAATCCAGAACAGCATTTTGACACACTTTAGATATACATACACTTTAAAGTTTCACCTAAAGAGGATGGTGGTGGGATAATAAAGAAAGAAAGGTGTGCATATATATGCATATATACATATATATATATATATATATATATATATATATATATATATATTTATATTATAGAGTTTAAATGAAAGTAAGTTTCCAGTCAAGTGTTTATTTCTTTTCATCCACTTCATATCAGTGAATTTATTGGGGACATGACATCCTTTCAACGATCAGATGACGCCAGGTAAGAGAAAATAATTATTGAATATGGCACACATTATCAATTTTGTTTAAATGTACAGTGAACATAGAGTAAGAAGAAAGTCAATTTATAATCTTGACATCTGTGTGTGCGTGTGCTGGATGTTTGTGTGTAACTGCGTACAGCTAAATTTGGGTAAATACCTATGAATTACGCAGGAGGGTAAAGAAGGAAAATAAAAATAATTCTTCGAAATACAATTTTAGCCTGAATGATTAAATGAGTTCTAGTCCCTTTAACATATTTTAAGATTCCTGCCTATGTTTATATCTTCTAATATTTTTCGTTTCAGAAAAAAGGTGTCGAGCTTGGCAGTGTTTCTACAGTTCATGTACGGTATTCCATTTTTATATTTTGTTCACAAGGACGTCCCATTTAGATAACTTATAAATCCCTTTGTAATTATGTAAATGCTATTTTTTAATTCATCACTTTAAATGCTTCCACAATTAAATAAGGATATGTTTCATCCATCGGCCTGTATTTTGGCTTAAGAATGATTTGTTTACAATTTTACTTGTCATTCCTTCAATATTAACTTGATTTTTCCCAAACTTCTTGATTATTTCATTTATGCATCTTTTTAATAACCCTGAACGGATGAATTTATCTTCATTTTTGTGTGTGATAAGAGTGGAATTATTTGATGGAAAGTACTGGAAAGTCAAGTGATTGTTCTTCTTATATACCTATACTCACTCATTCACGTGTCCTAACCATGTTCACGGCATGGGCAATACAGAAGAAGGAGTTCAGAAAAAAAGTTTTATTATATTTCTTGATTGTTTTTCAACAAATGCCTAAGAGAATCTTTTCATTTTAAATAAATTCCTTCACATCCGCCATATCTTCACGAACCATTTATTTTAAAAGCTGGCGTTTGGTACTCACAATCCTGAACTGCATCAGGTTTACATTGTGCGATGAGATGACATGAACGAAGTCTTCACCATTGTTATACGTATGTCCTTTTTAAATAGCAGCTTTTATTTTTCTAATTACAGAAAAAATGATTTGAACCAGATCCCTTATATACCAGCAGCCATTTGGTGAGTAAAATATTGATATTTCATTCGTCAGTTTGAGATAGGGGATTTTGCTTCTTTTATGAAGTGTATACAGAAATGATCACAGGAGTACATGGTGTTATTTATAGTATTCGCAATAAGGATAATGACTTGTTAGTAACGCACTCAATAAAACCGAAACCATGTGTGAGAGGAAATAAGAATGCACAATCAAAACTACCATCGATTATATTTCTAGTGCACTTGCGTCACTAAGAAATTAGAGAAACTATTGAAATCTAGAGCAAACATGATTGTTTCTCTCTACATACCTTTGAATGGAGTAGATGTATTTGGAAACAGCATTATAGTGAACTGTCTAATGATAGATACTCTGGAAGGAAAAGCTTCTGTCGATAAATAATAGCCGAGGATGAACACGCCACTGGTACTAAACAGTCCGACAGACAATCTGCTACCATATATCTAATATATATTCACCATATATCTAATTTTCAATATTATAGTTTTCCCTATAATTTGGTCCAAACTGGCGGTTCGCTGGTTTGAGTGAACCTTAACTGTTTTCCACCCCTCCCATTCCCAAGATTGTTCTTATCAAATTAAAAGGTCGTGATATTGGGGTGGTTCAAATAATTTTCAGGACAAGTTGACATGTAGCAAAGCCTTACACAAAGGGCGACGTCGCCTTAATTAAACATATATTTATTTTATTGATTAATAATTGCGGAAAAATGTATGGACAAATGTATGTATACAAATAAACTTTAATTAATGTCTAGGACAATGACATTCGATTTCAATGTGTGTGTTGATTTTTCATATGTTGAAATGGTTAATGTTATAGAGAAGATTCAAAGAGTTAAGTGGTTGTTAGCATATTTATACTTTTGAAAAAAAAAACTAGGATAAACCTCTAAAGACGACAGACCATTCTGTTTTCCCTAAACATGAGAATAATTTCTAAAATACAATGACAATACATGTGATTGTATTTGATCAGTATAATATTTGTTTTTCAATTTTCAATCGAAAATTCAATAATTTGTGATTTGAAAATACCTTCACATGACTTAGGTTAGATATTAATAAATTTCAAAATAAATCTTTGCACTTTGACATGTTTTATACGTTGTCATAAACAGTATTTTAAAGGCATGTAATCGTTGTAAATTTGATATAAAAATTATAAACTATTCCCAACACATAGTTCATAAGTACAAGCAGAAAGTAGGAAAAACGTGAATATATAGTCAAAAGTTATTAAATTTATATTATTATTATTATTATTATTATTATTATTATTATTATTATTATTATCATCATTATTATTAATATAATTTCACTATTTCATTGAAGCTTAGCATTAACTTATATTCTAGCGATGTCTCTTTATAAAAAATAGTAATTTGCGAAGCGCTGATGAACCCTAACAATAATTAACAAGAAACCACTCAGAGACCGCATGAAAACCTCCGCAAACATTTTTGATCACCAGATCTAGAATATTAAAAGGACCATGAAAATATGCCATGTGTGGAACGTAAGCGCAGGAATTATATAAATTTAGGTCGACAGTAATGTGTGTAAAGGTTCACTCACCCGATCGTAGCACCACAGCTCAGGTCTGTACACCAAGAGTAAGGGTCAACCTCAGGAGGGCTTAGACAAAACCTAAAAGGAGGTCACCAGGTATGGAAAAAGGGGGTCCAGGCTGCAACAATTGATCTGAAACCCGGTTGCCGCGGCTGGAAGAGGGGGATGGGGTCTGGACCCCCTGGACCCTCCCAGGATTCGCTTCTTAACTTGCCATCCGGATGGCGTGATTGAAAATGAATGACCGACAACACCCCCCCCCCCCTCTCCCACCCAACCCCAAGAAATAAAGGGAGAACGACCTTGGAGTGAGGAGCCCGGAAATGAGGTCAAGGTCAAATATAAGATTAAGGTGCAAATATGCAAATCTGTTACCTTTCATAGTATGTTCAACAAAAATCAACTATATTGAAGACCAAGCACGAAAGAACCTGCATGATCATTTGTTATAGGTAATTTGGGATGGGTTTTGAAATGCACGGCCATCGAAATATGGTCATGGTAAAAGTAAACTAAAGTAATGTCTACGCCCCCTGAACCCCTGCCCCCGTTACCGACAGGTTAACAGTAATTGGACCAGCTCGGATGAGCTAGGAAACCTGAAAATTGAGTTAAGGCTGAAAAAATAAATACCAGATGCACATCTGTTTGCCGTGACTGTTAACAAATCAAATCCCAATTATCAAATGGGACTACTGGTCACACGAGAGAATTGGCCCTTGAAACTTAACAGTGCATATATGGAATAGGAGTATTTATAGCAATTTTGTACTAGTAAGGGCCTTCCAGTGGTCGCTTCGTAATTGTATATATTTAGTTATACATAGCTCAAACATTTCACCCATCAAAAGGAAATCTGAGGTGAAAGATGACTGGAACTAGCTGCACTAAGTTGTGACAATGAAAATAGGCGTAAATTACATTATATATGTAGATATTAGTATTCAATATTTTAATGTATTTCCTATTCCCGGACAAGGTCTTCATATCCAGATTCGCCCTTGTTTGTTTTTTTTAAAGTTTAGTGATTTCTTTTTCATAATTGCAGTGAGGCCACACAAGTTTTTTTTCATACACAATTCCTGGGCGAATAAAGTGCTTGATGTGGAAGATAATGATAAAAGTCCGGGAGCCCATTTAATCATCTACCAGAAAAAGGATCCTCCCTCAGACAACCAGCTGTGGTACTTTGATGAAGACGGCTACATCAAATCCAAACTTCACGGATTTTACATCGATACATCAGGTAAAGGGACGCATCCTGTTAAAAGAATCTTGTCTTGACAGAAGCACTTTATTTACTTATTTTATAAGTGTGAAAGCAAACTATAAGCTAACACATACTGACGTCTGTATTTTATTTGACTTTATTTATTTTTGTGTAATCCCGTGATATCTTATCTATGTGATGAAATTATTTTTCTTAAGGGTCTGGATGGATTCCAAATAGGGACGACCTTCTTTGACATGCAATGTGAACACACCAATGTCAGTTTCACCTCCTGCTCCCAACTTTCTTTTAGATAATTTTCTCAAAATATCTATTATATTTTCCAATAATTACTATGTGTGGAAGTGACAACCTATTAAGACAATTAAGAATCTACAACAAATATCCAGTTCATGTTTCACAACTTTAATGTCTCATAATGCGATCAACATCAGTTCAGATTATCGTTCACTTTCAGATGGTGGCCTCGTTTATACTTATGCTCGGCTTAAGCCAAAATGTTCTGGATCGCGTTACCAGAGATGGCAGTATGATAAGATAACCCAAACAATTGAAAGAGCAGATGATCGAGACAAGGTACTTGATATAAAGTGGTGCTGGAGGATCAACTGCTCTAAGATAATTGAATATAATTATCACGGTGGGAAGAATCAGTGTTTTGAGTTAACATACATATAAGAGACTGGCGATGAAGAGTTCCATATCGACAGGCAAAAACCGAAGACTTTATGAGATCGGACACTTACATCATAATCTAGTAACAATAGGGGGTGTGCATGTTTATCCATTGAAATTGTCGAAACATTTTTAACAAGTTTTATCTTATACAGTGGAACTTCTCCTTATTGGCAACTCTGTACTAAGGGCACTTCCTATTTACGGCCAATTACTGTCCCTTGAAAGGAGGGCCCGCAATCTATAACCTCCCTTCTAAGGGCATCTCTGTATTTTTAGCAAAATGTCGGTTCCCTTCAGTGTCCATAATTCGGAGGTTCTACTGTGATTTTTTAATGCTTTTTAGCTCAGCTGACTGAAAGTCATCTGAGCTATAGCGATCACTCTTTGTCCGTCGTCCGTCTGTCTGTCTGTCCGTCTGTCCGTCCGTTCACCAGGCACAAATCGTAACCGCTGAACCTAGAACCTTGTAACTTAGGATTCTGAGAGGTCCATGAAAAATCTCCTTGAAAACCAGAAATTAGGTCTCTGTTACCAATATCCTTCGAGCTATGGGGCCCCAAAGTACCCCCCAGAATAGTAAAAAATTTCATACAAAAACTTCAATATCTCATTAACTACTTGACTGATGGTCATGATTTTTGGCATACGTATTGATCATGAGATGTTCCATCACTTCCTGCAGACTGGTGGCGCCACCGGAATTTTTCGATTTTTTACGAATTTAAAAATGTGAACAGCTGTTAACAGGGCACAAATCATAAAGACTGGACCTAGAATCTTCATTCTTGACACACTGAGAGGTCCATAAAAAGTCTGCATGGAAACCTGAAATAAGGTCTCTGTTACTCATATCCTTTGAGCTATGGGGGGCTCCCAATAACCCCCCAGAATAATGGAAATTTTGATAAAAACAAACTGCAACATCTCAATAACTACAACACTGATGGTCATGATTTTTGGCATACATATTGATCAAGAGGTGTTTCATCAGTACCTGCAGACTGGTGGTGCCACCTGTATTTTTTCAAATTTTCACAATTTTTTTTTTCTCTATTTTCGAGACCTTTCAGGATGTAGTTATCTGTCAACAGGGTACAAATCGTAAGGACTGGACCTAGAATCTTCATTGTTGACACACAGG
The DNA here is from genome assembly GCA_026874595.1 of Sipunculus nudus. Lineage (NCBI taxonomy): Eukaryota > Metazoa > Annelida > Sipuncula > Golfingiida > Sipunculidae > Sipunculus > Sipunculus nudus. The sequence goes on from CM049317.1 coordinate 16,222,856, forward strand.
GAGACCCATGATAAGTCTCCATGGACACCTAAAAATTAGGTCTCTGTTACCCATATCCTTTGAGCTATGGCACTCCAAAGTACAGCTCAGAATAATGGAAAATTTGATACAAAAGCTGAAGTATCTGAACAACTAATGCAGAGATCACCATAATTGTTTTCATGGATATTGATCATGGAGTGTTTCATCAGTTTCTGCAGACTGGTGGCACCACCTGTATTTGTTCGGTTTTTTTTTACGAATTTTTTCTCTATTTTTGAGACCTTTAAAGTTATGAACATCTGTTAACAGGGCACAAATCATTAAAACTGGACCTAGAATCTTCATTCTTGACACACAGGGAGACCCATGAAAAGTCTCCATGGAAACCTGAAATTAGGTCTCTGTTACCCATATTCTTTAAGCTGTATGGCTCCAAATTACCCCCCAGAATAATGGAAAATTTGATACAAAAACTGCAGTATCTCAATAACTACAACACTGATGGTCATGATTTTCGGCATACATATTGATCATGACCTGTTCCATCAGTTTCTGCAGACTGGGTGCGCCACCTCTATTTTTTTTCAAATTTTTACGATTTTTTTTCTCTTTTTTGATACCTTTAAAGATGTGGTTATCTGTCAACAGGGTACAAATCGCAACAACTGGACCTAGAATCTTCATTCTTGTCATGCAAGAAGGCCCATGAAAAGTGCCTGTGGAAACTTAAAATTAGGTCTCTGTTACCCATATCCTTCAAGCTATAGGACTCCGAAGTATCCCTCAGAATAATGGACAATTTGATACAAAAGCTGAAGTATCTGAACAACTAATGGGGAGATCACCATGATTCTTTGCATGGATATTGATGTTTGTAAGTGTTTTTATTAGTTTCTGCAGACTGGTGGAGCCACCTGTATTTTTGTACCCGCCAAAACGAAGTTTTGTGGATACTATGTTTTTGACCGGGTTCCTCCGCCGTTGCCGCGTTCGTTTCCCGAGAGCTCCTCTGGGACTTGATTTTATCAGCTTTCCAAGCTCATATCTCGGGAACCGTTTGACTGATCAGGAAATAAAATTTATACTAATGTAACCCTTGGATAGCTCTATAACATACACAAAAAATGGTGGCGCCACCTGTAACCATGTTTGCACAGTGTCCATCTGTTCATCTGCCTTTGGTTAAAATCACTCATATCTCTGCAGTGAATTGACTAATTCACCTGAAATTCGGCATGCGTATACATCCTGGATAGCTTTCCTGATTTTATGACAGGTGGCGCCACCTACATTCTCATTCACGCTGATGACATCCAAGCTCATATTTTGGGAACCGTTTGACCGATCGGGCCAAAATTTTGCATGTATATAGATCTAACATAGCTCTTTATCATACGCTAAACTGGTGGCGCCACCTGCAACCGTTTTTGCACAGCGTCTGTCTGTTTGTCTGCCGTGCAATAATGTCACTCATATCTCGGCAGTGGTTTGACATATCTGCCTAAAATTTTGCAGTTTTATACATCCTGGATAGCTTTCTTGATTTTATGACAGGTGGCACCACCTACATTCACGTTCACGCTGATGACATCCAAGCTCATATCTCGGGAACCGTTTGACCGATCGGACCAAAATTTTGCATGTGTATAGATCTAACATTGCTCTTTATCATACACAAAACTGGTGGCACCACCTGCAACCATTTTTGCATAGGGTCTGTCTGTTTGTCTGCCGTGCAATAAAGTCACTCACATCTTGGCAGTGGTTTGACATATCTGCCTAAAATTTTGCAGTTTTATACATCCTGGATAGCTTTCTTGATTTTATGACAGGTGGCGCCACCTTTATTCTAGTTTATGCTGCAGACATCCAAGCTCATATCTCGGGAACCGTTTGAACGATTGGGCCAAAATTTTGCATGTGTATAGATCTCACATAGGTCTTTATCATACACAAAACTGGAGGGGCCACCTGCAACCATTTTTGCACATTTTGCACAGCGTCTGTCTGTTGGTCTGCCGTGGCCTAAAATCACTCATTTCTCTGTAGTGGTTTGACATAACTGCCTAAAATTTTGCAGGTTTATACATCCTGGATAGCTTTCTTGATTTTATGACAGGTGGCGCCACCTACATTCTAGTTAACGCTGCACACATCCAAGCTAATATCTCAGGAACCATTTGACCGATTGGGCCAAAATTGTGCTTGTGTTTAGATCTCACATAGGTCTTTATCATACACAAAACTGCAACCATTTTTGCACAGCGTCTGTCTGTTTGTCTGCCGTGGGCTAAAATCACTCATATCCATGTAGTGGTTTGACTTTTCTGCCTAAAATTTTGCATATGTATACAACTTGGACAGCTTTCTGGATTTGTGGTAGGTTGCACAACCTACATACACATTTAGGCTGCAGACATCAATGCTAATATGCAACATACCTCACTCTGTTTCCCCTTGCCACTCAATCCATGCCTCACTTCACTCTGATTTTGGCAGATACACGTAGTCACTTGTCGGCTACCCGTGTTCTAGTTTTTAAAGTTTACACATTTTTTCTCTATTTTTCAGATATATAAATACAGACTTAATCTTGGCCTGTTGGTTAATCTGTTTGATGCTTCAGTTGAATGGGTATCTACCATTCTGATGATAAAATTTCCTTTTGTGAATCTCTTCCCAGTCAGCTGAGCGTCATGACCCATGGGTCACTTGTTTTATTAGTGTATGAAGCATTAACATGCAAGACTGAACAGAGCTAGACAACTTGCCTGTGTGAGCATACATTGGTCTGAGCTATGTTATAGGGGTTTATATCAGTGATTATTTATCTTATCATTTGAGTACTTGCCAGCATGGGCTTGTTTAGGGGGGCTGGACGCAGGTTTCTGGACTATCACGTTTGTAGAAGTGTGGAGAAAAGCACCCTTTTTCCCCTGATTTTAAAGAAATAAAACGCATTCTTTTTCAGCAGAGCGATTTAGAGAAAATTCCATCACCCGTATAGTTATAATTTGGCATTTATATACTTATTTCAACCATAGGGATATACGAAGAATGATTTAATGAGAGACTTAGAATTAGATTTTCTAAAAACCATCGTGAATGCAGACAAAACTGGAAAACTAAAAATCCAGGGTCACAGACACATAATCGTCAGGTCTCATTCGAGACCGACGCGTATCATACTTTAAAAAAACCCAAAAGAGAAAAGCGGAGTGAAAACCACTCGGCAAATCCATCCGCAAGTTTCCTTGATGAAGGCTTGGTCAAGGAGGATTATCACTTGAAAAGGAAAGCAGCGGCCTTAATGCGACAGGCACACCACAACCACCTGAATGGAAGGTTCTGGCATGGGCGGCTGGGCGGATGGTAAGATGGTTCCAATTAATTGTTCTAAGCAACAACACAACAACAAGATGAGCCGACCCCGAAAATAGACCTGCCGCCAGTTTTCACACCGAAAACTGGCAACAGCCGTGTGTTCTTCCCGCCCATAACCACTTGACAGTACCCTGCAAAGTCGCCAGAGCGCGCTACAGTGACAGTTCCCTAGAACAGTCTGGTCCTCGATCACTTTGTTTTTAATAAAAATGGACATGAGAACTAAACCACACCTAGGATAGGAGAGACCAGATATGAGAGACTTGTTTTCCTTATATCGCTCAACACCCGATGTGCATGTATTTAGTGCATTGGCAGAACAGTTTTGAACATGAGAATGTTGCAAACAACAAAGCCTCTGTGTAAATAATCGTGTCACTGTGCCAGTTGCAAGTGTAAGTAATATTCATAACAAAACCAGAGACTTGTTGGTATTTTATAATATTTAAAAAATAACAGGTGTTTACTCCGTGTAGTTTTGAATATAAATGTTCACATTCAATTATTTTGCCAATTTTGGTCGTCAAGGGAGCTGCTATCGAGTGCTGAATGGCAGTCTTTATCTTTTATCTTTTCATATCTTAATCATAGTGTAGAATATCGATTTTGGAAAATAGATTTTTTTCACTATCAAAAACTTGCATTTTTTAAGATGTGCCTTTCAACGTTGGTACCCACAATATGTTAACTAGACAAAGTGTTGGTCAAGAATTAGTTGATGCGTTATTGGGGTTAAATATGACTTTTGAAACATTAATGCTACAATTATATTGTATCAATTATTACCATTTATAAAACATTAATTATGATTAGGATGAATGGTTAGAACTATGCTTTGGCTCAAAAGTTAAATAGGCTTTAGTTGATCCATCAAAGAACTGGTATTTTATTTAAATTTGAGTTTAAACACTTTATACTTAATTACCGTATGTTAAAGTATTACCATTACTGAAAAATACGAATTATTACTATCTTTTTTTTTCTTTCTTTTCTCTTTTCTCCTTCTTTTTTCTTTTTTTTTTTCTTTTTTTTTTTACTAAATTTAATATTCATTTGCATTCATTTAACATGGTCCGGAGGGTCATGGAAACCGTCGTCTTTCATTCCGGAAGTACATGCCTTTTGTTTTCAAATTATTCATTAACTCTGTTTAAGTATATAGATCAGGTTTAGGTTAGTTGCTAGTATATAGATAAGATTTCGGTTAGTTGTTTTTGTTAAGTGTTCGTGAATAGATTTAACAAGGAACCAAATTTATTTATTTATTTATTAATTTTTTTTGTTTACTTTATTTCAGTTTCACTCATTTTTTCATAACATCCAGAGTAGCAGCATTTCAAACATTATTTTCCACAATATACACATGCCATATAAACATAATATCTCCGTTAAATGTATAACATAGCATTCAAAGATTTACAAATGTGTCATAAGTCTAAGCATTAATACTTTACTCGATTATTTGACAACTTCGCTGTCAAATAAATATCTAACATCAGTACCATTTCCGTATCTTGACCTACTGATAGACTTTTTCCCAAGAAGCAGAGTTTTGTTTACGAAATTTGCGTCTTGAACTGATAAATTGTCTTGTACTCTATCCTCCGTACTATAACCTAAGATAACACGCCTTTCGCTTAAGATAATTCGTCTGTTAATAACGTTAGGAATATAATTTTCTATATACTCCCAGAACGGCATTAATTTTTTACACCGGTAAAAGAAATGTTCGATATATTCAACTTCGTCACAGAACATACACTTTTCTGAATCAGCTATGCCCATTTTGTGTAACATAACTTTTGTCGGAAAAATATTATGCAATATATTCCACTGTAGTACCCGGAGTCTAATTTCCCCAGAACAATGATATGCAGTTTCCCAATAACTCTTTGCGAGTTCTGTTCCGGAGTATTTTCCTTCCCAGAACCGCTTAGACGGGGGCTGGTCTACAGTATCGTAGGTTATCGACAATCTTAATTTTTTCAAGTTCCAATCAGCGATCGGAGTGCTCCTAAAGAGTTCCTTTAGTGGCGCCATCTGTAGGCGTTTTTTTGAGCTTTGAATAGCATTCATCATCACGTTATATTCCAGGATTCTACTTGGGCCATCACCTATCAACTGCACTGCCTGTTCATAGGTTATCATTACGTCCCGGATAAACATATCCTGGATAAATATAATACCAGCCTTGATCCAATCTTTAAAGAAAAGAGGATTGTTTTTATATACTATCATCTTATTATTCCATATCACATTATTAGTCAATAAGTCTGTATCTGAAAACTTATTAAGCTGTAACCAGTTCATCAAGACAGTTTTATAAAATGCTGATGTAATGAGATTTATACCTTTGGTCTCCTTCACAGAGGTATTGCTTGTAAAAACCGAGAGATTACGACCCATTTTATTAAAATAAAAGATGGGTATATTTTTCCAGCTTTCTTTTTTATCGGTTTCCAGCTCTTTAACCCACCTTAGCAAAAATTCTTGTTGCAGTTCTCTAACATTAATCATCTTTATCCCGCCGTTTTTGTATTCAGCTGTTAGTACTTTTCGTTTTACTTTCTCTAAGCTTTTTCTGTTACTAGTGCTTTTCCACAGGAACTTAAATATCATCTTATTTATTTCGTGTAATACATGGTCAGGGAGCGCTAGAGACTGCATAATATAAATTAGCTTTGAAATAAGAAATGTTTAGGCGACCACGGCTTTACCCATAATTGATATACTTCTCTTTTCCCATTTATTAATTTCACGTTGAATAAATTCAATCTGTGATTTCCAATTTACATCTATTTCGGAAGCTGCTATGTGGCTATCAAATGTAATGCCTAAAATTTTTATTCTTGTGTGAGGGTAAACATTCCACCTAATGCTGCCATATGTATTTATACTTGTTTTGTTCCTGCCAATCCACAAGCCTTCGGTTTTGTTCAGATTAAGTGTTAAACCGGAAGTTCTCCTAAAGTTTATTAAGATATCAAAACATTCTGTAATATCATTTTCGTTTTTCATAAAAAGAGTAATATCATCTGCATATAGCGCGATTTTCGTGAATTTAATATCATAGTTCTCATCTGGTAGCTGTATACCTTCAATGTTTTTATTTTGCTTTATTTTAAGAGAAAGTAATTCTAGAGCGACTACAAAAACTAGAGGCGAAAGGGGGCATCCTTGCCTTACGCCCCTTTGAACTGGGAACATTTGTGTTAGCCAACCGTTATACTGAATACAGTTCTCGCTTGCCTCATACAATACGTCTATCCAGCGTAAGAAATCTGGGCCGAATCCGAACAAGTCAAAAGCCTTAGCTATATAATTTTTGGAGATGGAGTCAAAAGCTCCCTTAAAGTCGAGTGCGACGATGGCTCCCTCTTTCTGATATCTGTCTGTATATGTGATGATATCATCAATCTGACGAAAAATAGTCGAGATATTGCGATTTTTAATAAATCCAACTTGATCTGGGCTTACAATATGATTTATAACTTGCTGAAGGCGTAGAGCTAAAACCTTTGCTATTAGCTTGTAATCAGTATTTGTAATGCTTATAGGGCGCCAGTTCGACAAAATATTTTTTGGTGAGCCTTTGCCTTTATGAAGTAGGGTGATAACCCCTCGTCTTTGGGGGACGGATAATTTTCCATGTTGGAACCCTGCATTAAAAGAGTTAACAACCAAAGTGTTAATTTTTGGCCAAAAGAATTTGTAAAATTCCGTGGTCAGTCCGTCCAGACCCGGACTTGATTCATTTTTTGTAGAGCCCTAGCAACTTCTTCCTTATCCACCAAACCTTCACATTTCATTTTTCGTTCTTCCATTAGTTTTGGGTAATTAATATCTCCAATAAAATCTTTGAAGTTCTGCGCATTCGTCTCTAGTTTGTCTTTGTACAGATCACTATAATGTTTATGTAACTGTTTTAATATATCCGTCTGGCTCGTTATTATTTTACCTGATTCATCTTTAAGACTTGGTATGTATTTTTGAGTTGCTCTTGCCTTCTCAAGATTTAAAAAGTAACTCGTGTTCTTTTCGCCTTGTTCATTACATTTAATTCTCGCTCTGGTTTGTGCACTTCTTGTTTCGTGTATGGCAATAACATCTATATCGGACCTTAAATGTGATGCTTTAATTTGTAACTCTTCATTTGAGGAGTCATTTGCTTATTGTTTTTCTATCGTATACAACATATTTGTCAATTCCGATAGTTTTGATTTTCGTTCTGCTGATTTCTGTTTACCATATTCTACTGTAAATTCTTTTATTTTAACTTTGCAAAGCTCCCACTGTAATTGAGCATCATTTTTAAACTCATTGTCGTTTGTATAAAAATCTGTAAGGAGATCATTTATCGTATCAATAAATTTTTTATCCTCCAGCAATGAATTATTAAATTTCCAATAAGATGAACCCCTGGGTTCTTTATTTACTTGTATTTTAACTGTAACTGCCTTGTGATCTGTGCAAGGAATGTAAGTGATGTTACTACATTTAACCATATCTAATAGTGTTTCATTTACAAATATGTAATCAATTCTCCTGGCTATATAAGGGTTAGTTCTACACCAAGTGTACATTTTATCCTTATTATTAAATATTCTCCAAGTATCATTTAAAAGGACATCATTTACCAATTTACAGAAACTTTCAACTTCTTTTTTCTTATGACTATTACCTGAAATAATGTCCAAATCATTATCCATAACTGAGTTAAAATCTCCGAGTAAGGCTATACAATCAGTATTCATCTGTTGTCCTTCAAGTATAAATTTCAATTTATGATAAAAATTAGCCTTTTCGATTGAATCGCATGGTGCATACACATTGAAAACCTTGTCTAGCATGTCATTTAACCTAAATGAAATCCCCAGTACTCTTTCACTTGTGATTTCGGTAATTTCTTTTAAATTTTCTAATTTTGAAACTATTTCTTTACTGACTAATATCGCCAGAACATTTTTGTGTTTGCCACCTGCGACTTGGAAAACTACCATTCCATTGCTTTTCAAAAAATTCAATAAGTTCATGATCAATATAAGTTTCTTGCAGGCAAGCTATTCCAACTTTTTGCGATTTAAGCGTATTTAAGATAGTGCTTCTTCTTAACTTGGTTCTCAGACCATGGCAATTCAGGCTAACCAAATTCAGTAAGAATCCGCAAGACAGTATGAGAACGTTTTTGGAAAATCATTTAATCCAGAGACATGTCCGGTCACATCCGCAGAGAAGTCAAAGTAATGGCCATCCTCGTCATACTGGAGAGTTGTGGAGCTCTTGCCTTTTCTGTGTCTGGTCACCTGTGGGGGATGATGCTTTTCTTTTATTCTGCTCTCCCAGTTTAACTTTAAGAAGTTGTCAATCTCCATCACCTTCATTTTATCTGCCCGGGAGGTGGAGCATGAGCGTGATATGTCGACTTTTGTCTGTCTTCTAGCTTTTCTGGGCTTGCGACCACTATTAGAGATTTCACCATTCTTGCAATTTACTTCTACGTCGGTAAGTTTTGAGTTTGGATCATGTGATGATTGAGGCTGGTCCAGATTTTCAGCCATCATATCTGCTTGTCTTTCCAGCTGCTTAGTGGCATCTGTGAGTTTTTCTATCTCACATGCAGGATCACCCGCTATATGTCCGTCTTGCTGGCAGACTCTACATTTCACTGGGTTCTCACACTCTTGTTTAAAGTGGCCTAACTGAAGACAGTTTCCGCACAGCGCATTCGCGCGTTTCTCTTCGTCTTTCTGTTCCCGATGGTAAATACCTGCCTGGAAAAGCCCCATTTGTATTTTGTTTGGTAATGGGGACTGTGGTCTGGTTATATACACAAACCTGCGGCCTGTCTTCCATCTGGTCAGCTTTCCGTTGTCATCTCTATCACATTCGTCGAATATCTTGGATCGCAGTTCACATTCAATCAAGTTTTCTAAGGTTTGGCTTATCTCCTTACTGGTGTAGGAGAGGGGAATCCCCCCAACGATGACACGCGTTGTCGGCGGTCCTGCTTGGGTGTTCGCCTCCTGGCGGACAATAAAAGGATTATTTGAAAGCAGCGAGAACGAACGGCCTCGTAGTTGAATGCCTTCTATAAGCAGCCGGGAGCGGGCTTCGATTGATTTGGGATATAGTCGCCAAACACCGCGAATGCGTTGCGCACCTTCCATGGTTGTGTAACCAGCTACGTGTTCTGCCGCCGCACATAACTCCCTGGTGCTGACATAATCTTCATGTTCTGTGGACCCTGGGAGATCTTTACACTTGATGAACACTGGTTCAACCGTAACCCGTTTGTTACCGGTTACATCAATGAAATCGTGGTTCACACCTGTACCCCGTAAAGTGTTCGCCATTTTGTAAAAAAAAAAACAAAGAAAAGTTCGATAAGGAAATTCTTCGATCTATGGCTATTTATTTTGCTTCAAGGGGAGGCCAATGTTCGCTCAATGTTAGTTTGCAATTCTTGTATTTCACTTTATCATATATTTCATGAATTTATTTTATAGAGTTCCTGTTGAACACCGAACAGCTTAAGGACGTCAACAGTCAATTGTAAATTTAAGTTTTGACAGAAAGAGCGATATATCCAGACCTCCTGGATGCTCTTACCTGTAACAGACTACTGTTCCTGATACTGTTACATCAGATGTTAAAGTCCTGGATACTTGACGTGGCACGAACGGAATATTTAGATACATATATCCGAAAAATTGTAGAGCAGATGTGAAGTACGTCTAGTCGACCCGACCGGAACCGGAATTATTACTATCAGTGTCTACATTTGGTTGTAATAAAAATTATTTTGTCAGATATTCTATCAACTAACAGTACAATACTTTTCTTTCTTCTAAAGTATTCTTTCCCTACATTGTAAAGTGAACATTCAGCTTATTAATAAATTATAGTTTTATTGAAATGTACGTATACATTCTTAAATTTTTACCAAAATAATGAATTTCTAGTTAAATAGAAAATGACTAGATACACAAGATTAATATCATTATATCATTATTAATGATGATGTTATTGTTAACTGTCTGGTTTGCAGTAACATTATTTTATACTTTTATGTTATTATGAAGTCTTAATTTATTCACTAGGTAATTAATGTGATCACGTTGTGCACTGTATAGTACCGGTAATATTGTGCGTGTTTCTGGACAGACTATTAACATCAGTGCCTATAGAAAGGCAATATAAATGTCTCTTGGTGAATTTTTAATACTCTTTTTGAATAAGATGTTCAATTGGGTATTTATAGTATATTCATTAGTTAAGCTTTTGTTATATTTCTTGCATGTGCACCCTTTAGGACATTTGTGAGTCCTAGTTATAATAGTTATCTGATGCTATCTTATTTAGTGGAACCATACTCATAAACAAATTTTGTCCATATAATTTATGAGGTAAACGCATCTGTCTCACCTTCAAGTAACCATCATCTTTAAAAGCCATGTTTCTTTACAGGTACTCTTTCTGCCTCACCCTGCAGCAGCACTTACTACCTGCTAGAGCTAGGAAGTTAATAGTGATTCGTTCTTGCTTATCTATGTTGTTTTTTTGTGTATTGTACTTTAAGTTTACTGTTTGTATAATGCTTTGTCTTTGTACTGTCAGTATTGTAGATAAGTCATTGGTTAAGCTGTGTAATACCACACAGTCAGTTAAATATTTGATTCCGGATATAACAGGAGATTTTTTTCACTTTAAAATTTCCCATCTCAGATAAATATATTTTCATTAAATGTTGGAGGCATATATGGATATAAAAAGAAGGGAATTGTTTCATTGGTTGCAAGGTAAAAAGTGTGATATCATAATGTTACAGGAAACTCATAATGTGCCTGAGGATTAACAGGTGGCGATCTGAGTGATTATTAACAGTAGAAGCTGCGACTCAAAGGGAGTGGCAGTATAAAATACAAGTTATGTAACACATGATTTTCATAACATTTACACATATATCAATGGGAGATTTATTATTTAGACATAACAATAAATGATAACAGGTAAACACTATGCAATATATATGCACCAAATGCATCAGACCAGGTATTCTTTAACCATTTATTCATTTGAAAAGACGATAAATAAACGATATATCTAATGAAAAAAAAAAACAATTATTAGAGGTGAATTGAATATCGTTTTAGAACCATCAGTCGATCGACATGGTGTACATAAAAATAATGCTCATAATGATCACACTCGAAAACTGGAATAGCACACATGTACAGTCACGAGTGAACCTATAAATGTGGGACTATAAGTGAAAGGCGTATGCTTGCAATCACTAGAATGAAGTGTCCTAGTTTTTCATCGGACCTTTTTTCCCCCCTATTTTCTATTTTTGATTTCTATTTTTTTTTCTTCAAAATCGTGGAACAGAGACACAATAGCAGGCTCAAAGATGGTATTTGAACAAGAAGTTTTGCAACCGCCAAGCCATTACCGTAAGCCTCCCTCGACGCCCACAACTGGGCGACAATGATAAATAAGGTAAAAGTATTGAAATTATTATCAGGTGCAAATATTTAACCTAATGATAAATATAGTCCTGAAACTTCAGATTAAGAAAGTCAGTCATTTTAGATCAAGGACAAACACGGGCAGAAGGAAGAAAAAAAATGTAATCGAACATTTCGCACTCTTGGGGACCTTTATAATATAGAACGTCTGCCTACATAAGCACGTTAACGAAGATATTGATATAGAAATAAACTCATCAATCCCTGTAAGCCTCCCTTCCTTAAGGGAGAGGATTAATTATGTCAATGAAATTAACCGAGTCGGGTACAAATTATCCTCGTTTTTTCATTCATCGCCATGCAATAACGTGATCCAGCTCCGCATGATGACCGATATATTCCACAAATCATTTTGCCCGAGTTCATAAGATAAAGACGCTAATTTTGATTTGCTATTTTCGCCAAAAGTCGTTGACATGGCAAAGAACTCCCAGGCGCCGGTTCTGTCTCAAGATAGAATAAAATCGCGTCGAATAGCAAATCATAATAGCCCGAGACAACAAAAGACTTTGTTTGTTTCTTTGCCTACGTAAATATATACCCAATATGCACATGGGGCAACTACTTTGGCGGCTGAGGCCTTTCAGCTATGTTATCAGGGAATGCTAGACTGTTCTCCGGAGTGCAGTTTGACGAAGCTGTTTGGGCTGTTAGTCGGAGTAATTCAGCTAGGCCAGATGATCAACAAGTTAATTAAGGTCATGCTGTGCTGACAGCCTCCATGGTATGCAGGAATGATTGAGTGGTTCATTAATGATCATTAATCAGGTTCACATAAAACCTATATCTAAAATCAATCATCCAGTATGATATCCTGCTGGTAATTGTAAGTTACTGTACTGAAGTCAAGACTAAGAATGGATAGGAAGCTTACTTTTGATTGGACATTAAGGAGTGAGAGTAAGGTATATAATGGTGAAAGAAAAAAAAATTACGAAAATATTTGTGAAGAATGCATATAATGAAGGGGATGTATGCTTGTTGCCAGAAGAAGTCAAAAGGACCAAAAAGCACAAATGAATAAAAAAATAAAAAAAATAAAAAAGTTACAGTGAGGGCACTTAAGGCATTTGCAACTTGTGTAAAGTAATTGATACTAGATTAGGGGGAATGGACTGAATTAAGGATGAGAAAAGGAAAACTCATCTGAAAGGGTCAGGTAACACTAACTCCAAATAGGTTTAATGATTCATGAGCAAAATTAATAACAGGACAATAAAAGAAGTTATAACTAGCAGGATTATTCCAGCAAAAATTAAAATGGAAGTTTGCAGTATGTTACAAATGATGTCTCCTCCACCCTCTAATGATGTATTAAAGGTCTCCAATTTATTGCCAAAATTTAGAAATCATACTACCGAGGTTTTTTTTTTTATTTCGTATATTGCTTAACAAGGTACTCTATAGCTGAGCCTTACCAGAATAATTTAAACTAGGTGATATATTTTTACTCTGTAAAGCTTTAATATAAAGCTTTTGTTGGTATTTTACAGTATGTTTATCTCTGAATTATGCCACCGGCACACAAAGTGAAATATGACCTAAAAAATTAATAAATGTTTATGCTGGGATTAGCAAAAGGAATCATATTGAAACCTTGGTCTAAACCATGAGAAACATATGTCTGAGGCCCTTTCCAATAAATTAAGTAACCTGATATATTTTCATTTCCTTCACACATTTAACTATTCAGTATTCACTTTCAGTTGCTGTGTCTTTTCTGAAAAATACATTTTCAACATTGACACTGACTTCATATATATGGACTTCTGAAAAACACGTAGTCTGAAGTTCTGCTAGATAGTTTTTTTTGGTGCAAATAAGATTTTTTAGGGTACCCTTTAACGTGAAAGTGCACATGTTGTCTTGTTAATATTTTCATCTTAATGCAAATTTAGCATTAGCGTAACAAGCCTTGGTATAGATTAATTAGCGATTAATACATGTACATGTATTTTTGCTTATGAATTAGATAATAATGGCAAAAGCAGAACATTGTACATGGTTCTGTATAATTATTGACAGAATATGCCACATTAACACAGTTAGGGTACTATATCATCCTGCAGTATTTACAGGTTGCCAACAATTAACATAATCCTCAACTGCAAAAGAAAAACATCGTCTAAATTTAAACACTTTTGGAGTAAGTATTATCCATTATGTCAACATTTATTAATATTTGTAGGCATTAGGAGTAACCGCGGTGTCTGCATGTTGTGCTTTTCAGTTATGGTTCATGTTTGCAAATTTGGTTCGGCCTACAGACACATTTTCTTGCATTCAGCTTGAACATACATATTACAGGGCACATCAAATGCATATGTACTCTTGCAAATAGATATTATATTGCCAGTATATTTACAAATGTAATTATTTCATCATGATTCATGTACAACTTTGCATAGTATCACAGGTAGGAGTCCATTAAGCCAGAAATGGTCAAAGGTTAAAGTTGTTGAGTAATTCAGTTAATTAATCGCTTAGTTAAGAACGAGCAAAATGGAATGACTTTAGATTAAAGCGTTTGTAAAAATACATTATAATCATGAATACAAATTATTTATGTAAAAATAATATATATATATATATATATATATATATATATATATTTATAAATTATCATGATATATGTATGATATATTTGGGGTCCGCTATATTATTCAAACGGTATATCGCCATATACAATGTATTGCATATTGTGTGTCGCGTTACAGTTGTCAAATATCGATCTGTTAGGCCAAAAAAATAAAAAAGGTATGGTTCTTAGGCACTTTTTTTCAGAAATCAATGCGGGCGGGCGGTATTTTATTTTTTACCTTTTTTTGTATGTTTCAATAAAAATGACATATGATCAGAGAAAAGCATGAGAATAACCATCTTTTTCTGCTAAACAGGTAAAAACACTACATTGCAAAGAAAATCGTATCAAAATTGTATTATTTTATCTTCTAGTAGGATGAAAACCAAAATAAAAATGTTTGATGCGGGGGGTTAAAATTGATGCGGGCGGTGCCTGAGAACGATACCTTTTATTTTTTTTTGGCCTAACGATATTTTGTTAAACATCCTTAATACTGATTTTTAGCTCATCTGACTGTAGGTCATATGAGCTTTAGCAACCACCCTATGTCCGGCGTCCGTCCGGCAGGCCGTCCGTTAACAGGCACAACCTGTAACGGTCTATCTGTACATCCAGGTCACGTGGTCCTATTTGTTTACATGACCTGGGGTCACCAAGCCCTGAACCTGAAGGAGAGTAGTAAATGGTCTGGCTTTTTCTGGTTGGCTCTAGCCATCATGTGCTGGAGCATCAAAAACACCCCATTGTTTGATTTTTTTAGTATGTTAAGCATAATTTCCAATAAAATTGACAGTATTGGTCAATTTTTTAAAAATCTATGGCCAATCAAAGAGATGTTGTCCAAATGCTTGTTTGGGACTGCTTGGTGGGGTATTTTGGGCTTCACTGCATTCGGGCCAGGATGATTAAAAAATGAGATACACAAGCCCCCTTTTTCTTGGTCTTGTTTGACTGAAGAAACAACAAATTCTCAGGTAAAAAAAAGTTTAATATCAGAATTTATTTTGAAAATTATTTAAAAGAGGCCCAAACCTCAGGTGTTTTATAGATGTTATATAGGGAAAATAAATACAGCCACGTGTCCTCCACGGAGGTCCTAGGCAAATCTCCTTTGAAACCTGAAATTAGGTCATGATGACCTATATTTTGTGACCTTCGGGCCGCAAACATGATTTCGAGCAACCAGACGGGGCAAAAATTTTATCTATAAGGCCTAGAATCCCCTTACTTGATATTTAGGGAGGTCCTGGGCAAATGTCCTTGGAAACCTAAAACAAGGTCACTGAACAGGAAGTGGTGTGGAAGTGAGCAAGTACATTGCGAACAGTTACTGGTGTTTGACTGATGTAGAATCCATAATTATATATCCATAAATATACGTATGAATCTTTTTGCATCCGGGTGAATTTTTTTCTTTTTCTCTTCTTCTCAAGCCTGACAACAGGATACAGCCACTGTTATGAATTCAAGTTTATTAAACTGTTCAGGCTTGCAGCTCCTAAGTTCATGTTACAATATATGGCAAAATGACCAGTGCACATGTATGCTACACACTTCGTATTAATTAGTAACAAATTTGACCGCAAGATGGCACTACATTCACATCACCATCATTGGTGAAGGTTTATAAAAATGTAAACTTTTTTCATTTTACATGGATTTCACATTAATACAAGGCACTTTCCATGGCTCTAATCGTTGAGTTCAGTAGCCTGCATATAGGGTTGGAGGAAACCGCAGGACCTTGAGAAAACCACTAACCTTGGACGGGGCTATTCTTTGACGGACTGCAACCCAGTGTCATAACAACGCTTATTGTAAAGGTGCATGAGAGGTCGAGTATTTACAATACACATATACTTCTTGATTGGTGAGGTAAGATAAAATTCCATTTATTTAGGTATATTTGCTTTGGTGAACCTTTAATCATCGAACTCCTCCAATAGGTTTCCTGTATTTTACACAATAAAATGACAGTTGCTGTCCCCATGTTGTGTATCATGTATTGAAAGCATATAAATGGCTACCCGGAGTAGAAAACTAGACATCTCGAGGAGGAAAGGTTTCAAAGCAAGTATTGAGAACTTGCTCGAAATTGCGCTTATTCACGTTTAATGAGCGCCATATCGGCCCTCTTACATTACGACCAGATAACTGGCTGTCAGAGTGCTTTTACATCCAGGTCTGAGGAACGCATTATAAGGCCTGGTGATTGTGCAAATATTTTCGTCATTTTTGGCAACGCCTTATACCTACAGGTACACTGTCAATTGACATAAACCAGGCCAATCGTTAGCATTTTTAGTGTACTTTAAAAAGAACACAAAACATGAGCTTAAAAAATCCGTTTTAATTCAGCATATTCGGTAAAGCCCTCCGCATGTTTGTTGAACTTCTGACCGCATGAATACAGACATGGCTCACACGTGTTACTAGACGCAGCCAACTACAGGAAATGACTAGTTACCATGGAGACGGGGTTTGAGTTATATATAGGGTTGCGAGTTCACATGTATTCTCTTGTGTTTACTCATCATTGTTAGCATAACGTTAAGATTATAAGCTGTTTATTACAACAAAATGCAACATGATGAAAGACCACTGCCATGCATTCCTCGATATTGCTTGTATCGCGACTCAAGTAGGCTTACCAGCCAAATTATCATTGCCTACTGAGTCGCGTTGTCACGGCTACGTTTAATGGCAAATGCAATGGAGATTTTGCCGGCCTTGATATAATGTCTCTGGAAATCTGTCGCTTGCAGAGAGTGTGGGATAAGCATCCAAGGAGTGTAGGTTTGTGTGATGGTGTGTGTGTGTGTGTGTTCGTGTTAATTTCGAAGAAGAAAAAGAACCAGCACGAAAATACGAGCTAGTGTTATTGGAACAGGCAACGTACACGAGAATACCAGATGAGGTCGCACGTCACAATTAAAAATGATTTACAAAGATGGTTTTATAAATGCATTTAGAGTTGCGTTATAAATATATATATATATATATATATATATATATATATATATATATATATATATATATATATATATATACATTTTAAGGTTTGTGGTTTGCAATGATAGATGCATTTTAATACTATTTGTGTTAGGTGTCCCTTTGTCGATAAGTATAGCTGACAAAATGAGTCGGTTAACATTTTCTTCCATTTATAACCCGTACAAACATGCAAAACCTCATTTAGCGTACAACTATTTTTTTTCTCACTATTCGGAGTATCTTCTACAAGATAGAAGTTTCTTTGTCGTCACATTTAATCAATATTTAACAACCTCTCATAAAATCTACTTTTAAGCAATCACAAATCGTCTTTTCCATTGCGCCTGGTCATCGCAGGTCCAGTGCTTTTTGTCAAATGAAATTAAATACAAAATAAAGGCTAGACTCTGGCGGGTATGTTACATTGACAGTTCTTTTCATTAAAATTGTCTCGAACACTCAGTGTCAGTCGTGGCCGACAGGTGGCGCAACTGAATATGAATAGGTCTTTTCTTTTCGGGCGTTACGTTTGAAGCCTAACGCAAGAATGTACAATACCTGATTTCTGGCTTTGCTGATACATCCTGCTTGGTAACTGGATATACGTTTCACTGTGAATTGAGACAATGAAAAGAATAACCCAATGCACCTGTTGTCCTGTGTCTGTCGTATGCTTTGCCAAAGATTACTATTTTTATATAATTAAATTGATAAGCTCATAGGCAAGGCTTATTGCAGACGATTTTAACTAGCCATGTGTACCTTATACTATATACTGTGGTTGGCTTCATATTCGCGAGGCTAAAATTTCGCGATTTTTCCATTTTTAATGTTTCGCGAGGGTCTCATTTTCGCGATCTCACCAGAACCTATATCAAATCTTTGGTAAAGCCATTCCTGTGTGTATTATAAAATGAGAATAATTCATGATCTTGTGATATTCTTCTCATATAAGGATGGGCCCGTTCACACAGCACAGGTTCTTTAGTTCAAATTTAAGGGAGCGTTTTCCCTTTCCCTGCATGGATGTAATTTATTTTAAGATTTCCCACTGTTCTAACCTATTCCCATACAAGTATTGGCTACACTTTATGCTGCCTTAAGAAGGACATACTCAGTTGGCCAATTTTTCCCGAGGGTGTCATTTTCGCGATTATTTCCCATTCGTGAATATTGCGAATTTAAAACCCTCGCGAACAAAAAGGCAACCACAGTATATATATATATATTGTGGTTGGCTTCATATTCGCGAGGCTGAAATTTCACGATTTCTTCATTTTGCATGTTTTGCTAGGGTTTCAGATTGTACCAGATCCTATAAAATCTAAGTACAGCAGTATTCGTATTGACGTTACATTTATAAAGCCTATAATACCTCACTAATTTCTGGTTCAGTCAATAACTTATGACTTGTGTCAAAGTTGATATGTCTTCGTGTTTTAACGTAATTATTGTATGCACAGGCCAGTTCCGAATATCGCAAAATTAAAACTCTCGCGAATAAAAACGCATTCACGGTATATACCATTAAATGCCTATTCAATAGGTGCACTCCTTTGACTAATACTTGGTATATGTTTATCATTACAGCAGCTTCAGTTCCATAAGGTGTTTAATTAAAGTAATAACATATTTACGGTTTTTCGGGTTTGACCTTATCGTGTTACAAATATTCGTTTACTTTACCTGTTTATCATTCTCTAATCGACTGTGAATGTGGCTTGTTACATATTGATTAACCTGTCCAGGACCGTGCGGCACCACCGCTCAGCAGGTAATCCTGTGTAATTGGCAATGCGATACAAATTGTCTCGATATTTACCTACACCGACCACGTGATTTGTTTTTCACTGCGCAGACAATGTGTGTGACTCAGGTGATGAAAACTCCAGTCACGTGACCTCCTGATAATTGCATGTCATGTGACCTAAATATTCTTTCTTTTTCCTTTCACCGATCTGCCAGCTTGTCATATTATCAAATAAACTAATAACAGACATGCTATTTACAGCCTGTTTTTCACAGAACTACCGCTTGTGCGATATATATATATATATATATATATATATATATATATATATATATATATATATATATATATATATATTCAATCTAAGTTTTTTTTATCTGTGGTATATACGTCTTCTGTATTTTAATGTTTTTATATATGCACTTACAATTTGTTTTACATGAAAATTACTTAGTTAATATGTGTAAAAGATATTCCTTCTTCCACATCATATTATCAACATGATCTGTAATTTTGGCCTATATTTTGAATAGAAAATGTTTAGTTGTGTTAAGTTTTCAAACTATTCAATAAATAGAAATTTATGCCTTAGGTTACTATATTACATTAGAATTCTCTGCAGGTTTCAAAGTTGAAATGAACTATTTAATTTCAAGACGTTTCCTTTGTTACGGGGTGCCATAAAAGTGAAGCTTGCTTTGCTAGCGAAGCGGTTGGTACGCCGGACTTGTGCGCCCCCAAAATGGGTTCGAATCCGGGATCGGCCCAATGTTTTCTCCTGAGCAATTTGTCTTCGTAACAATGGGGGCTCATCCAACGTGACGGTAATCTTTGCGGTCCAGGGAATAGTTATCAGAAGGTGTAACTCCTGGGATAGTCTTGTTCTGTTAGCAGAACGCTCTTAAGAGGGGGGGGGGGTGTTACAGGTGAAATAAAAGCGGACCGAACTGTCTCTCGGTAGTGAAGCTTGCCTTGCTAGCGAAGCGGTTGGTAGGCCGGACTTGTGCGCCACCAACATAGGTTAGATTCGAATCCATCGGCCCTCTGTTTTCCCCTGAGCAATTTGTCTTCGTAACACCTGTATGAAATAGAAATTATAATTCTAGTTTTTCCAGTGTTATCATATGGCAACAATTTACAGGGGAGCTTTGGGTTCTTTGACCGTTGTTTATGTTTCGATAACCAACACTTTTTTTTATCCTTCGGCTGTTCACTTTCTAATAATCTGGGAGCACAGGCTAGGCAAAACCATCATGGTTCAACCCACCACACAACCAAGGCCTGCCTTGATATTATACTAGCTAGATACCTGTAGAGCACTACTGTTGGGAGGGGGAGGGGAGGATGTGACGGGGGTTGGGGGGGGGTTAGGGTGGGGAGAGGGCTGATGGTTGTGAAAGCAGTTGTGTGCTCGTGACCGTTTTGTACCCATTAGGGTAAGGGTCATTTTAATGAGAATACCTTAACTTTTTAATCAACCAATGATGAAGATATCTTTGAAAAGATCTCTTTCAGACCCATCAATTTATGTAACAAAATTGTATACCCAAACTAAAAGACATTTTATGAAATAAATCAATTTTAGATTTCCATCATACTTTCGCTTCAAAACTTATAAATCGTTGCTAAATCTTTCAAACATAAAATTACAGATGCTAATAATAAAAGTGTGCTTGACCTATTACAACTATATAATCACTTATTTGACCTAGTTTTACCTATATGGTTTAAAAAATACGGGAGACCTTGGACATGTTAACATTTTGTTTTTAATTCAAGCATTGGTTAAATATTTTTACATTGAGTATGTGTTCATATCTGAAACATAAATCAATCCGATTTCGAATCTTACATTATTTGATGGGTTTGCAAGAATATATTTCAATATATAATACATATATAAATATTTCTATAAATAGAAAAAAGGAGATTGAGCTGATAACATGTATAGTATATCAGGCTTACATAACTCAAATAATGTACGGAAAAGTAATGACAGTTATAGGTTCTTTGACATGAATCAATTAAAACTATCGATGGTTCTGAAAAGAATCAATAAAGAATGCGAAATACAATCGTCAGAAATTGAACAGTTAATTGAGCTCCATTTAAAGAGGCTTATCTGATATCTGGTCTAGTAACTTAAGATAATACCTTGGACATTTTCATGATAAATAGGCCAGACAACGCCAAACCCACCGCAAACAGGCTGCTCGTTTTTTTTATATCTACGTGTTTATAACATGTTTGGGAGCCAAAATAATCCAAGTCAGACGAACCAGTTTTTTTTTTTTCGTTTTACAAATACATACCTTTGAACCCCCGCGCAGATGCAACCAATCACCAAAGGTTACAATCTGTTTTCTGTTTGTCAATATTATAGCATGTCCCGTCTTTACACAACTTTAAGCTCATATATACGTTACAGAGGCGTTATAAGAACTTTCTAAACAGTATTTACCTACAGTTCATCAGTATGGACATAAATCACATAAATCCTAGAGGACAGATAGTTGAATAGCTGGCTTTAAATGCCAAAGTCTATGCAGCAATGATTCTGTGAGTGAACAACGATAGTTCTAACGATAGTTGTCATAGAATTCATATTTGGATACTTTTCCGACATTCAAATAGCGAGGGCCTGCCACCCAAACGTCGACAATAAACTGAAGATTTTGGGATGGCAGCTGTACGGTTTGTATCAATTTTTGTATGAGCAGATGTGTACGCCATTTCTAACAGAACTTTTTCATTTTCATCTTCTTGTCGAAGTGATATTTTCTCAAGGTAAAGCAAAAATGATATTTTTTTTCTGTTGGGAAAAATAATAAAATATTACATTCAAGGTAGAGTTAGGAGTATTCATGCAACAGTTATTCAAATAAAGCTGTTTTTTACTCAGAAAGTTTGTCTCTCCGAAACTACTTCAAATTTTAGTTCTCGCTGCCTGGGTAACCACCAAAAATTTTGTGTAACAATTTTTTCTTTATTATTTAGCAAATAAAACAGGACAATATAAGCCTCTGATGTCAAATACTGCCACACAACAAATATTTTGATCCTACCCTTGGAATGGATGTTCTTTTATGAATCATGACTCGTAGGGCCCAATCAGTTTAATTTTAATAAAAGGTCTGAATGTATTGTTGTCATGGCTAAAATTTAAGGCGTGCCACTGTCACGGTATACCTGCTAGCTTTTTATCAGAGAGCGGCAAAATATGCTGCCGGAAACAATGTGCTAATTTCAACCAATCGATTGCGATATCCGAGGACCACATAACATGATGAAGCAAAGCGCTATATTTACGATTTTCCCTCAGTCTGTGCCTGTTTGCTGAACCAATAATTTGTCTAGTAGTCATCCATTTGCCACCTCTGTCTGATGTCCATGCCCCGCCTAGTAAGAGGTAAAAAAAAAAAAAACATACAGGTCATAGACTTACAACAGGAGGCTAGATAGGAAACGTAAGTCGTGGATACAGTGATCTCTCTCTCTCTCTCTCTCTCTCTCTCTCTCTCTCTCTCCGATGATCGTACAGACCAAATGTGTTCCTACATGATTAGTAGCCATCTTTGTTTTAACTGTTCATATTTTTTATAGTGTTTACACGACATCATACAATCAGCAGCTGTCAGCTGAGGGTTTTTTGCATGTGACCAATTTATTTACCTTATTGAAACCCTTTTACCCTAAATTATAGTTTTCCCTCAAAATGTAACTTATAACAACTTTCATGGCATAATAAAACAGGCCGACATGCACTGTGAAAAATTGTGCGTTATTTTACGCGACAATGTCGTGGCAGCAAAGTTGACGCTGCATATTCGCGTTATTTTACGCACATTTGATCATCTTATTCGCGTAATTTTACGCGACAAAGTGCGTGATTTTACGCTTATTTGGCATTTAGATATAGCGTAATTTTACGTGATTAAGATCGTAATTTTACATTTAATGTTACGTTTTTATTACGTCATTTGACATTATCATGGCCTTACTGATGGAAAAGAAGACACTTAATCTTGTTCATGTATACAAACATTTTATTACACCAAGCAGGGAGCCACGATATATCGATAGATGCAAAAAGATCGATACAAACATTAATTGATGGATCAGAAAAGAATATATAGAATTAAAATGGCAGTCAATAGCTCTGAAAAGAATCTATATCAAACATAAATGCAGTATTTTTAAACCTCTACAGCAAACAAAATAAGGTTTTTATAACATTCCTATCCTCTATAACACTGTAAACATTACAGCAAGATTTCAGAGTTTTGCAATAAATAGAATATGATAGTGTCTAATACATTTGTGTACATGGAAATATGCAACAAGATGAAGCCCCCGTCAGCTTCACCGACACGCAGTCTTTTTGTTTTTTCTTAATTTGTCCATTTATTATCGAAGTCACAGACGCAGTTACACAACTTCCAGACCTTGCTGCTGGTAGCTGGTCTCTTTTGTTTCTTCTCTGTTTGACCTTCGATCCCCTGATCGGATTGATGCCTGCCAAGACTCTGTAAAATATCAAAATATTTCAATTAATATAAAATTATCTCTACAGCTTTTATTAACTTATATTTCTTTTATTTCCTGTAACATAGAAAATCACTTTTTTAGTGTAATTGTAAGGTTATGATGGCATTTGTATAATAAGGTCATTATACCAAATTTTGATATACCAAAATGAAGCTGTCCTTAATGCTTAACTGATTTGAATATATTATCACGGTGTATGAAATATATTTTTATACGGAAATGATAATCCAGTATATAGCGTGAAATAAATTCTAACCAAGGATGAAGGAATAGTAATATGTTAGGTCACAAATATAGAACATTACAGCTTTTCAAAGTAATGGTTACAGTATGTTTACAGTATTAATAATTGCTGCAATAATAATAATAACAATAATAAAATCCAAAGTAATAGATTAATTAATATTACCTTTCCCCATCACTTGTTTAACAACTACTGAAATTTTTAGCGTAAATTCCCACATGCACACATAACAGCATATATTCAGTGATACATACCTTTTAACATCTGAATTTAAACATCTGACCCACTGAACTTGGAGAGTGAAAGTTGAAGGTATTATAGGCTTCAAAGACCAGGCCAAGAAAGCCCTGTTTATATATGCTCAATGGCTGTCATTCTGGTCTAAGATGTATCCTTCCACAACTGCATCCTGGAAGCAATGAAAGAGCAAAACATGATTGTTTGTGTATAAAACATGGCCATTGGTCCGTATTATAATTGTCAAATTTTGATGTAATTTAGTTATGCCTAGATGTATTTGAGTGAGTCATGAAATTCAACATCAGATATTCTTAGAAGTCTCTTAAGAAATAAACCTGATTTTTTTTTTACCTACCTGCGAATATAACATGTGCATGGGATAGGTGCACTTCATCTTCAATTTCATATGCTGTAGTGGCTTCCTGTCGAGAGGAAAACATAGAATGTTCTGTATAACATTTCATTGTATATAAAAATTGCAGAACAGAATATGATAATTTGAGATAATATACTATATATATATATATATATATATATTTATATATATATATATATATATATATATATATATATATATATATATATTATAAACATGAGCAGGCTGGGCCATTCCTTCCCTGACAGTATACCCCACTGATAATAAATAAATCCCAAAGAGGCATAATAATTATATTTACAAATACAGCCGATGCAGTTCTATGTTGATTCATATGACTATATATTACATAGTTTATTGAATTTACCATTCATAACATCCTACAGAAACTGGATTGCGCTGGTTTTACAAGTGAATTTCATTGAAATATCTTTAAGCTGTTTTACTCACCTCGAATCATAATACTGCACACATGCACGAAGAGCCTGCATGATCCTTTGTGTGAACTGGTGTTGCAGGCGGGAGAATTTGAACCTATCTAGTGGCCCGTCCAGTTCTGTGCGGTCAGCTCTCTTATCAAATGTGGCCTCCTGCCGGGCGCTGCTGCACGGGCATGCTGGTATCCCGGGGCGGGGGGCTCATGGACAAGGGATGTATGTGTCATTAGCAATCTCCACGGAGGAATTAATTACCGCTTCAGTCTCGAGTAAAGTGATACGGTATGGGCTAAACCATGATAACTCGACACATACACGTGATGTCACGCCTCTAAGTCGCGTATTCCTGTATAATAGTGAATACGGGAAAATGGCACGTTAAATTTACGCGACGTTGTCTCGTATTTTAACGCACATTTTTCACAGTGTGAGGATGATCGAATTGACTAGATACTATGTAGGGAAATGGCAAACCATTAATCCCAGGACTTTTTAACACCTCAGCCAAATGTAGCTGCTCTTCAACTGTTTCAGTACTAACAAAATTTGCACCAGGTTCTTCGTATTTTATGCTCTCTGACCACCAGTCTGTTTTCATGTGCAAACGTTTTTTAACAGGATGATCGAATGAATCGTCCTCTGTTGGGGACCCGTTACAAAAGAAATGACGAGACCCTGACGGGCAGTCTGAAAGACGGCAAGTAATGGCATTGTCAGCGTTAATACTGGTTTACCATAATACAGGTTTACTATAATACTGGTTTATTATAACACTGGTTTGCTATAAAAGTTGTTTACTATAATACAGGTTTACTATAATACAGGTTTACTATAATGGCTAGTTACATATAGCAACCGATGATGAGCTGAAGCCTGTCATCTATACTCTTATTATTTCGTGATATTCTGTTAGTAGTTCGCACACATACATACACACATGTGCGCGTATATGCGTGAACTGACAGATGTGTGTATTTGTACAATGGATCTAGATGATCTCCCGCTAAGAGGCACTGGAGTAACGTCATTTTACTCCGAATCCCCGAGTTCACGCATATCCTCTGCGTGAAAATAGTTCCTGTCGCAATTTTCACGCATATACGCAATAGAAAGACTCAAGTAACAAAATCATATCAGCGATTTTTCACGCACATACACATATATGCGCACATGGAAACACGGCTTAATAAAACTGAGAATTGTGTACGCGCATTCATGTCGTGTCTCGTTAGATGACACGGGAATTGCCCTTTCTTTCATGGCCACATTCAGTCCGTGAAGGCCCGAAAAGATAATATTATAATGCAATGCAGTCCAAGTTCAATGACGACATGTAAATAACAAAACCAGCTGAATAAGATTAATAAAAAGCTGCATTATCTATTCTGGAAGATTCAAAGAAAAGGATTATAACTCATGTTAATCTAGAAATATACATTCCTATGAAAGCAAGCCTCTGCCGAGCATGCATTCAATTTAAAAGCCCAGGTTCATTCGTGCATAAGTGAATGTACATTTGTGAATATTCCTTTATGACGTTCCTGAAGCAGAATTCCCACCAATATTTAATCGATTCTTCATTGGCTAACTCCTGAATTGCCTGCAATTTTATGAGATTCTATACATGACTACGCGATTTATGTTGTGAACAAACACCCACGCAAACACACCCACTTGCGAACGAGGCTTAACGCATACCCGCCTTTTGGAGGCAATTTTATTATTCGTATACGGTCGCTTGACACTTACATTCCATTTGTGTCCATGGCCCTTCTTCATGTTAGAGACAGAGAAACTAACTTTTCTTTTAAGGCTCACGACCGCAAAAAGTCTGATGGGAAACCAACCCCTCCCCCACTTCAGCCGAGACAGTCGCACTATGATCTATATCCCCCCCCCCCGGGATGTTTAATTGTTACAAATTACAAAACCAGTTTCTACTGTTTTTTTTCCAATGCATAGAGGAAAGCCTATACTTCGCGTTGGTAATGACAGTCACTGACGATTGGTAATGTGTCTATTCGATCAAATTATTAAGATTATTTAAAACGCAATGATGATTTAGCAGAAAGGTTATATTTCATTAAGTTTTTTTAGATAATATATGAACGCTCTGAATGAGACTATAAGCAGGGCTTCCGAGAGAAATATTTCGAGGCGGTACAAAAGGTTTTCGGCCCCCTCCTTTTTCTTCGTTATAATAACCATTCAGTTTTACGGATGGTTAAACTCTTTATTCGATTTAAATCCAAGGCTATATATTTATAGAAGCAGTATACTACAGAATGGACTGTAACAGAGGGATGCATAATTTTCTCCGTTTAATGCTACGTAATATTTAATATTTAATCATATATATATACTTTATCCACATGCTAAACTGAAATAAATATGGAGGTCTTACCAGGCATCCCTATAACCTGAGGCTCAAGGCAAGCAAGCTACTGTATAAGAGGTTACCCACATTACAGTGTGTGCTTCTCATGCTATTTGTACTATTAGCAAAAATACTATCACAATAACGACAAAACCAATTGAAACTTAGATTTATAAAACAATATTTACAGGAACATAATAAGGGGTTAAAATAGTTTGCATCACGTGCCGTCGCAGCCAAGTCGAGTGAATATATGCGTCAGCTTGTTACGTACAGGTGTTTGATCGGCAGTGGAAGCTGTATTGATGACTACTGTGATTATGCATCCACACCTGGTCTTTCACAATAATAGGAAGCTATATGGGTTTTGATAAGTTGATAATCGACAAGATATATATAGCATGCATATATAGGGAGCCTAGGATTTAGCGACTCCCCCCCCCCCCCCCCCAACAAAGAAAAGCACCCTGATAAATTAAAAAAAAAAATGAAAGGGGCCTCTCCACTGAATCGTTTTATAATTCGCATGAATCAATAAATGAATTTTGTTCCTTGAATTATTATATTTAAGAACAATTAACAAGAGCAACTAACCTACAATTTATACCTGATCTAGGCTTACAACAGAGTAAACTAGTAAAATGAAAACAAACGGCATGTACTTTCGGAAGCAAAGTGTATACGCCCTCAAAAGCCCTCCGGACCATGTAGAATGAATGCAAATAAATATTAATTTTGTTTAATTTATTTCAGGTACGTATCTGTTGTACTAATTATATAATATTTGTCATTCTGTTATATAACTATTGTACCCTAATACTCGGTATATATTTCTACATTTCCATGCATTCTAATGTGTCTAAAGAATCCCTGGCCCATCCAGGCCCTCTGGACCCGACGGGTTAAAACCTATATAAACAGCTAATGCTATTTAAGACAAATGAGACTTAAATTTCAAGTATATTCTGGTGTTCTTTACATAGGAAACTTCTGCCGTTTCTGGGCCCCTTTCGTAACTCACTATTATAAACTATACATTTTCATTTCGTAAAACACGTGACTTCATCATTTTGAGCTTTTTCTGGTGCTTCATTGAAAATTCCTAGGCAAAAATAAAATCAAGTGAGACTTCCACATTTTCAAACATTTCATTAGTCCCTATGG
Organism: Sipunculus nudus; assembly: GCA_026874595.1. NCBI lineage: Eukaryota > Metazoa > Annelida > Sipuncula > Golfingiida > Sipunculidae > Sipunculus > Sipunculus nudus. The sequence continues at coordinate 16,251,464 of CM049317.1, forward strand.
GAAATTCCTAGCCGGTGCGGTTCCCTTAATTTAGACCTCTCAATTTGGATTAAAAACTCCATATACATGTTTCTCAAATATGAAATGACAAACGGGATGCGCATTTCTGTCGCCCTTTATCGGAACATCGCTGGGTCTCCTTACTAAAATTTATATAAGCTAAAATAAACACTAAATGAGACTTCTACATATTCTGACATATTGTTCTATACTCTATAGGAAATTCATGGTCGAACGGGAACCCCTTGGGCCCGTCGTGCCCCGTTACGGTGTACCTGCTGATCTCACGGCTCATAGGACCTGCTTCAAATTAGATAAAAACCAGTGAGGATTGAACACCAGATACTGAAGCTACCTGACACAACCAGAGAAACGGTATTTAAGGGCTAACCGCCAGGATTGTCGTGCTCCATGACCTATGCATTTGGCAGCAGCTTCCAATGAGGATTTTGTTTGGTCCATCATAGCTACTAGGTGTCATCCTACACTGTTACTAAATCGAAACAGTTAAAACTATGGCCTGGGCCTTACAAATACAACTTAGTGAGCTTATTTGCCAAAAGGTTTAGGCACGCCCTGACAATTTATGTAAATGGGTGCTAAAAATGTATTGAACAGATTTAAGGCGGGGGTGGGGGTGGGGGGGGGGGGGCGCCTGTTGCCCGTGTGAACAGACTGCTTTGTGAATTTAAAGACAGTTCCATTGATTGTGTGTGTCCCGTTGTCCTCACATTGATTACCTCAAGGTCCGCTGCTTAAGTAAAATAAGCCAGTTCAGGAAAGAAAGGACACCAGCGAATTAAAGAAACCAGATTTCTCTCCGGAATAGTGCGCCTTATGAAGCGTACTAGTCACGTTTTCACAAACCATTTTCGGTTTGGACAGCGTGACGGGACGGTGGCATTCGGTTTCTGTCATTTTGTTTTAAATTTAGTATCATGGTTGCACCCAGGCCCGGTGTCTACCTCACCTGCGGGTCCTAGGTGTGTAACCATCCCCGGTGCGTGAACATAACATCGAGAAAGGTCTCACTGAGGTAATTACAAACCACTGTCAGGCATAGAAAGTGAATATTGTCTGTTAGAAACATGGTTTCAGTATTGCAAAACCGGTATCGGATATTTTAGTGGCTCAGGACTGTCACTAACCCCATTCATGACTCGTCTACAGACCCGATGGATTCAGCTCACTCTTCTCGCAGTTTGTCGTGTTAACCTACTTTGGGCACCCGGAATGGTGGCTTTTATATTCCATACAGTCGCTGTAACCGGTTCCTTAGAGAGCAAATGATCGTCTGTTTGGTATTTTGAGCGCCATGAAGCTTGGCGGAATGTGCTTTTTGACTCCTAATAACTCAGCAAATTGGTTTAAAATAAAAATATCACGGAATCATTAGGTATGGGTTGCAGCAATTCCGCCTTTGGAATACTCCATTTGCTGAATTAGTAAAACCTACTGTTCTTATGATTATAAGGCTTCACTTTCTCGTTTATTGGATTCCTTGCTTCGTCAGGTTTAATTGATTTAATTACAGCCCAAGGCGAACATGATATTAACAGCCTGGCTGGAGTAGATGTCTTTTCTTCCTGTGTATGTTGATTCAATATTCAGTAAATAGAGTTGGACTATCATTAGAGTAGCAAGGCATTAAACCATGCAGAGCAAAGCCGTCATAGATCAATCTTACAGACCACCAGAAAATTTAATATATATATATATATATATATATATATATATATATACAATAAAACCTCGCCGAACATACACCACGGTTTAGCGACCACATCAAAATAACGACCACTTGTTCATGCTCCCGATTTTTTTCTCTCTCTATAGGGACGACCATCTCAACCAGAACTTTATCGAGGTCCCGTTAATGGTCGTAATTTCGTATATATATAAAAATATAATTTAAACATATTTATTTTAACAGGATAACATAGTAGCCATTATGGCTAATGAAACATGTTCTCCTGTCTGCAAAAATAATGCATTTAAATACATAAATTATAATAAATACAAAACATATACAATACCAAATAATCAAAACAATAATAATCACAGTGAAACAAGCATTAAAAAACATAACTGGTCATTTACATTATACAGAAAGTATCAGTTATAAATGCGATATGTTTCACAAAAGGCACACACTGAAGACAAAAAGGAGGGAAATATAAACAATTTATATTGATCATAATCTTTTATTGATTGATCACTAAGCATTTCGTCTAAAATCTCTTCGTATTCAGTATATACTTCTGGATTAATATTAATACTTTATCTCTAATCTACGATTCCTTTAACGCGTAGCGGTCGCGGTACGGTCGCGGTTGCGGATAGAGTCGAACATATGATATTATGAGGGACCGCAACCGCGTAAAAGGAATCGTCACTTACGGCTTAGGGCAGCGGTATGCGGTCGTGGTATACGGTTGCGGCAAGGCTGATTCCTTTTATGCGGTTGTGGTACGTATCCGACCCGTCATTCAACAAATTTTTTGTCGGATCATATAGCGACCGATCCGACAAAAATTTGTAAACGGATGGGGTCGGACGACAAATTCCGCTGAATTGTACAAGTTATATATGGGTTTATCAGTATATGCCACGAGAACAAAACGTTCTCCGCCTTAATATATCTATTAAAATCATTGTAAATATGGAATTCATATGCCTGAGCTTCACTGGTGAGAGATCTGCCCAATACCTGTATCTGTTTAGATTCAAGCAGCTGGTTTCCCAATCTTTCCCTGCCACTTTTCACAATGCAGGAATACATACATATATAAAATAAATCACGCATAAGGCAAACAAAAGTATGGTTCTCAGGCACTTTTCTTATAGAAATCAGTGCGGGTGGGCGTTATTTTATTTCTGACCTTTTTTGTATGTTTCGGTAATGTAATATGATCAGGGAAAAGCAAGAAAATAACGAATTTTATGATTAAACAGGAAAAAGCACTATATAACACAGGATATCTTAACAAAATTGTATTTAATTATCTTCTTAAAAAGGTGAAAGTAAAAATAAAAATTTTTGATGCGGGAGCTTAAATTAACGCGAACTGTATAAAAACCATACCTTACCCGCATAAAAGGAATCGGCCTTGCCGCAACCGCGTACCGCGACGGCATACCGCGACCGCACATCGCGGCCGCAGTGGCAACCGCGTAAAGGTACGATTCCTTTTACGGGGTTGCGGTTGCGGCCGCGGTAAGTTTAAACGGATGGGGTTGGACGAGGAATTCGGCTATATTGTATGAGTTTCCCCAGGATTATAACGGGTTTATCAATATATATGCCACGAGGAAAAGCATTTATTGGAAACTTTTGCTTGTCATTCACTGGTGAGTGGTCTGTATGCAGGGATATATATATATATATATATATATATATATATATATATATATATACACACATCAATCATACATAAATATTATATCACATATACAAACATTCATTTTATCCGCAACCATGACCGCAAAGAGGAATCGGCCTTGCCGCAACCGCATAAAAGGAATTGTGGCTTAAAAGGAATCGTAGGTTTATTGTTTTTCTTACTATGCCATAATTTGTGTTCTATATTGTAAAGTTTCATGTAGGTTAGTAATTAAAAACATGTGCTAATCTTTATAGCAGACAGGAAGACAAGCGTGAAGAAGTCATTCAGGGTACGAACATCTGAAATCATTAATAAGTCTATAGTAACAAATATTCAAAACACAAGAACATATTAACTGTTGAAATATCATCCCAATAAAAATAAATGATAAATCATGAGATATTAACTAAGGACAACAAAAGAGTAAAGGTTATACTATAAAAACATGCATATATTTAAACATATACATATATACATCATCATAAAAATTATCAGATTAAAGGTCATTTGTTTCATGTTTCTAGGTTTACCAACCCAGTCGTTTTGAGAGACTTGCACGACAAGCCATGGTTTATAGCAGGTATTAAGATAAGGCCGGAATAAAGAAATTATAGCTTAAGGAACAAACCAGGCAGAAAGTAAAAAAAAAAGTTCCATATTTATCAGCTACATGTAGACATAGCCCTCTGCTCAGTATAAGGGTATCTTTTTTTCAAGTGGGATTACAGTAAGGTATGATGGCTAATGTAAAAATTCTCCTTAACTTTCAATTCGGCAGGCGTATTGCTCAGTCACATACATCTTTCTGTCTCTTATCCTGCATTCCATACTGCCTATGAGTTTGCAATTTGGCCTGGAACTTACCCCTTGAAGCCTGTTTTTGTCAAAATCGGGTAAACGCCAAGGACATCGATATAAATAAAATTCGTTTTCTTCATAATTTTTTTCAAAAACAATCTTAGACATATAAATCATCTTATTGGATTCCGCATAGTCATTTTGTTCTGAATTATTCTTGCTCCATTTTAGAGTTACCATGGTCAAACATTTGGGAGAAATATTCATGAATTGCGAAAATCAAAAGACCTTTTCAAATGTGTATTTCAGTTTTTAAGATAGAGGGCTACAGGGAACAATTATTTAGTTTTATGTAATACAATTACATTTCTTGCCATGTCACTTATTTGTTCACGACAAACGAGAAAATGCGTGATTTCACTTAAGGACACTCCTTATACCCGCATCCGTATTCTACCGTTACCATGGCTACCCATTTTATGGTAAACTTTCAGAAATTTTAAATATTGAGATAATTTAAAATAATTCTATCTCTGGCATTTTTATGCTCGAACAGTTTTGCAACTGGCTGATGCTGAGTTTCTATTGACATAATTGCGAGTCTCGCCGAATCTCCAAAGGTTTCCCGTCACTGTTTACTGTCAAATGAGCATATGCGAGATTTCATTCGTGTGCAACCTTTCGTATCTGGACTACAACTTTCCTAAATATCATTTGATTCCTTCGGGGATTGTACAATGGTGGTACGCTGACGCATATTTACCATTACAGCTGTCGGTCTGTCTGTCTTGACGTGTCTGTCTGACTAGTTGTCCGCCTGCCTGTTTGACCACTGGTCGTCTAGTTTTTAAGTTGTATAGGCGTGTATGGAACGACTTGCATGTGCGTATTCCACATTCTGCAGGCCAAAACCAAACAGATTTTATGCCCGACTGCCTTCTGAAAAGTGGTAGTTTTATAGTAGTCGATGACCCCAATATATCATTTTGCCTCTGCTTGACTGCAGGGAACCTTTCTACAAAAGACTATTTGTTGGGGTCCCAAAGAATTGTACACTCAATGGTCTGAATGAATTATATGATATTTGTATTAAGCAATGCTGGGCCATAACTTCAACTCACAAACGTGCAGCTCAGTCTGGTCTATATCATTCGGATTATTTGTAGACTCCTTAAACCCAAATAACAAGCCTTGTCATAATATCGTACCAGACAGGGATTTTAGTTTGATGTACATTATTATAGTTGCATATATGATCCATCGGGTTGTATAATACAGACAGTCCATGGAAAAGAGTGTAGCAACCGTACAACTTGTCCTGTATCTTTAATCTGTAGCTTTATGCTTATATTTTGTTCTTTTTTTTTTAGTTCATCAGCAGGAAACCAATGGTGCGCCATACAAGTCAGCTGTCTGCTATACCGGCGTTAATAAATATTCGTGACGTTTTTCGCAATATCCAACACCTGACAATATACACGTATAGCCATAATTTGTCACAACTGTGTTACACCAGGGATCAGTTCAAACTGCCCTTTATACCTCTAGGCACGCCAAAATAACATTGTTTTAATTAACTTAGGAACTTAGAATTTTGAATGTAGAGCGAATTTGTTTCCTTTTCTAAATTTATTTACCTGTTGAGACAAATAATGTTATATTTTGACAACCTACATTTTGAATTGCATTAATTCTTGAAACAGTGCTTGCGAACATGTTCAAGTTTAAAGGGTCTTTAATGATACCTTTATTTTCATGACTATATAAAAGTTAGCATGTCATGTATATCTCTTTGTGAATGTACATTTCTCTGTGATATTTCCAGGACCCCATCGAAAAACAGCCCGCATATATAAAAAACATCTATAAATATCGACCACCTTATGGACTGGCCAATATGAGGATGGTCATACTTGTGAAATTCTAAGTTAACTTAATATTATATTGGGGACCAAGAAAAGTGGTCATAATTTTGGAAGGGTCTCCAGGTCGCGTTCCACTATATATTATGTATATATATATATATCTGAGTGTGTGTGTGTCATGGGTATAACATTGTTTATACCAATAACGTCGTCATAATCATCAGGTTAACATAACAGGTGGACAGGTAGTCAGCTGTTCTCCCAGGCTTCCCGGCTCCTTTAACGCGTCAAAACTAATAATATTTGGTAATTAAGCGTGGCTTAATCACCCAGCCCCTTGACTTCCAGGGGCATGCTTCTTGAGTGAATTAGGATTTACGACATAGCAGACCCTGCAATCGGCAACGGCTGGCACGCGTATTCACATCGTAAGTGAATTATACCAGTAAAACCAATAAGATGACATTTACACTTATGAGAGGAGAAGTGAATGATTGAAATGTCAGCAGCGGTCTGCAATTGACAAGCGCTCGCATGCGCATTTTTAAGATCGTGCGTGAACCTGTTGTTTCTATAATGCTATCAATTTGATGTCCATACGTACCCGAACAGTAGTGAATGATGAACTGTGGGTCAGGGTCTGTTGGCATTTTTCACGCGTCTTTTCATGCTCTGCGCGGCAGGGTGATATAATAGTCTCTCGCTTGTATTATTTATTGACAACGCTGTGCCTCGCGTGACTTAGTAGCACTTTTACCTCTTTGCGGTATCGGGTACGGTCATTTTCAAAATGGATCTCAACTTCAATGAGTGCTATTGAAAGCGACGTTGAGAGCCTGAGAGCTTGTTGAACGGATCACATCCGAGCTAGTTGCTCGTGCTGGCATTTAGCTGGATATCCACAGCGTTAGAGACAATACACATAAACAGCGCACCTGTTCCCACAACAGTTTATTTATACACAATCCACAGTGCACCTCTCCGCGACCACTAGACAGCGGTGTTTGGATACAGCGGGAGTAATTGCTCTAGCCCGCCCGTGAAATAGCTACCATTAATCAAGAATCGCTACCGTTTGAAGGATTAATCGCGATTTTCTAAGGTTAATTCATCCTGTGGTCTGGGTCAAGTAGACTCGGTGACTGAAAATCTGCTGGTGTTACCATTTTTACATCTTACTTGTCATTCCGGGCTGCTGATGCAGATGACTAACATGGGATACAGAGGCTGAAGCACGTAGTGACCAGGTGAGATGCTCATCCGGATTTCTTATTTCAGCAATTAGCCATCACCGTTTATATATATATATATATATATATATATATATATATATATATATATATACATATATATATATATATATATATATATATATATATATATATATATATAACCAAGATTACGCATGATTGTGTGCAAGTAATTGGCATGATTGTGTGCAAGTAATTGAGAGACAATATTTTGGCCTCTTTCAGAAATATGTTATTCACATTACATTTCCTAATGACAATTAATTAATTTCAGAAATTATGAGGGCAAATTAAAAATACATCGTTTTAATTATCAATATTAATGTCGTTTATTATAGTTACACATATTATTCATATTAGCCGCCTGCAGCGACGAAGCGTCTTGCAGAGATATATAAAACATTTTATTCATCCTCGGTGGCTATATATTCTTATGTGATCGATTACTTGTCCTCAAAGGTGAGATGCTCTCCATCACATGTTTGTAACTTGTGTGAGGAATGAGGTACCTACACGTCGAACGTCATACCTGTATCCATCACAGCAGAAGGCAGTGTGTTACTCTGAATCAGGGCATAAGGCCTCCAACCAGTACAACTATGGTGAAAATATTAACTAAGCTGGTTTTCTGCCCTCATTATCGCACATCGCATATTCTAGCGTTACGGAAAAGGTAATGGATGCGGGAACCAATCTACCTTTAGTGTCTTCAGTATAGCAAAGAAAAATACGATAAAACAGCGAAAGAATCTTTAGAGTATTTTACAATATTTGTTGAAAATATTGACTAATACAGAATAATTAATTGTGACTTAAAGTTTTGGCTCAGCTGACTATAAGTCATCTGAGCTATAATCGTGGTCCACTGTCCGTCGTCCGTCCGTCTGTCTGTCCGTCCGTCCGTCTGTCCGGATGTCCATCCGTAAGACTGGCACGTTTCGACACCATTGGACTTACGAATCTGAAATTTGCCATACAGTTAGATGTCCCAAAAATCTCCTACCATGCCGAAAATTGGGTCAATAGGACTTTATTCCTTCTAGATATTAAGAAAAACCTAATTTTTAAAGAGAAATCTATTTTCACACTTCAGGACTGCCTAATATCAAAACCACTCATTTGGTTTTCTTCATATATACCATATATATTCCTATATATAGTTCCTGTGTACATGCCAAAAATTAAGTCAGTATTATTTAATTTAAAAAAGTTATGGGCCCAAACATAATGGATTTTGTAAAAAAATCAGGAAAGATATTTGGTCACTTAAGACCAAAAGTGTTAAAGGTAGGGACTTTTTTTTCAGTAATACAACTTTAATTGATTAAAATTTAATTGTATACCAAAATTAGATCAAAATCTGTTAAATTTTTATAAATATTGGGAAAAATATAAAATTGGTACCTTAAATTTTGCCCAAGTTTGACCATGGCACGTTTTTTTCCTGTAAGTACTGTGGATTTAATTTTCACAGCATGTTTTTGTTAACATTTTGTCTGTTAACACCAAAACTTTGAAACCAGTTGATCAAAAACTGTAGATTTTATTCAAGTTTTCAAGCACCATGTCACATCAAGTTTACATCAAGCTAGTGTTATGCAGTTTGCTAGAGCTCAGCTCCCCAGCTTCAGCTCTAAGTTCCTTAAATTTAGCATACAGTAAGATGTCTCCAAAATCCCGTACCATGCCAAGAATTTTATCACTAGGACTTAATTCCTTCAAAATGTTAATGAAAAACTTCATTTTTCCATTAAAAACCCATTTTTACACTGTAAGACTGCCTAATATCAAAACCACTGATCTGACTTTGATCATATATAATATACATATTTTTCTATACATTCGCTATGCACATGCCAGAAATGATGTCAGTATTGCGTAACTGTTTTAAGTTATGGGCCCAAACATAATGCACTTTTAAAATATCAAGAAATATATTTACTCCCTTAACAAGAGGATTGCTGAAGCTAGAGATTTTTTTGGTCAGGGATGTAACATTATTTAATCAAGATTCAATTGAATACCAAAAATTAGTTCTGAATTTTTCAAATTTTATAAGTTATTAGTATAAATATAACATTAGTACCTTAAATTTTGCCCAACTTTGACCATGGCACGTTTGTTTCCTGAGAGCACTGTTGATATAATTTTCATATCATGCACACATAAAGATTTCATCTTTGTAGCTTTTATGAATGTTTATATGAGACCATGTCAGACCCAGGCGTAATCCGGCCCCTCTTCAGTCACCTGTATTGTTGACCTTTCATCAGATTATGCATGCTTGAGCGAAGCATACACTGGGGCAGCCAGGCAGCTAATGCCCGGCCACAGTTGATCCAGGTGTCCAACCCAACTCATCTAGTAGTTGTTTTGAAAAACAACATAACAATAAACAATAAATTAATAATTTTGTATTGTTTTTTTTATAACAAATTAAAGAAAAATTAATAGAAAAGGAATTTGTTAGTTGCTGAGTAACAGAAAATTAACTTGCAGTTACTGATGATGTAAGAATCTTGTATGGATGATTAGAATGTCAATGTCAATGTTCTTCCAAATAAAACCATGCAGTCACCAATGGTAATTTTAAGTGAAATTTTAATGATAAAAAAATAAATCATATTATTCATTACTAATCATTAGGGATCATATGAAGGAAATTAATGATAGACACAGATTCAGTTGATAATATTAATCTAGTGTATAGATTGATGTGAAAGTAGTCCAAAGTGAATATATTACATTTATTTTTTTAATATAAATAAAAGCCATAAAACCAGGTACTTATGATCATTATTTAAATTTGTGAATTTTGTATATTCTGGATTCTCAACATCTTTGTTTGGCTAAAACTGAATAAATACAAGACATGGTGCGAATGCTTTGCAAATGTATTTGAATACAAATATGAATATGTACTGCATTAAAAAATTTATTGCATAAGAATGGGAATTCAGGTAAAAATGAAAGTATTTGAATACCAGTGCGGATACTTTCAAAATGTATTCATGAATGCATTCATAAATATATTCTATAATATTATATCAATAATCATTTCAGTTATATTTTATTTTAAAAAATCATATGATTTTCTTATTACTTTTTAATAAAAATTGTATAGGCACAATATTTGTTATTAAATTTTAATAAATAGTTAAACTCTTTTATAATATGTGCTGCTTATAAGTTATATGGCCAAGTCAAAATCTGTGTGAATAGCACTCCATTTGTTAATAAAATAAATGAAATCAATCCTCTTCCCTGTCTCCAAAGATACTATCAAAATCATACATAAGCTAAACACCAGCAACTCATAATAAAGCTTATATTTATTACCACACAAAACAAGCATGTACCTCTTTCCCAAATCATTTTTTTATCATATGTAACAGCTGAGCGCCGTGACCCATGGGTCCCTTGTTTCTCTTCCGCTTCAACGTTAGCCATTCATAGTAAAACTTCCAAGTAGAATATTCGGCTCAAAATGCGGACATCAAAGCCTCCTTGAGGCCTTCTTTACGACATGCAAACTAATTAAACTGTAAATTAATTACTGTGGAACTGGTTAATTTGGCGCGACTGAATTTTCGCGCTTTTTCCATTTTACAGCATTAGCGTAGTTCGAATTTTCTGGCAAATCAGTGTGTATAAGGAATTCATTTTGTATCAAAGATATTAAAATATTTATAGGATTACATCAAAGATAGGTTTGTAACGCAATCTATCTTCTACTTAACAAGCTTCGGGTTACTGCGTACATGCTACGGGCCAGTTGGGTACCGTGATTGCTAGGGGGTAAACAATACGTAATTACCGGGATTAATTACGTTTGATAATGCTATGGTACTGCACCCAGACACGCTGTTTGATATATGGGTAAACTGTATTACTGCGCAACGACAGCAACGGTGATTACTAATTATAAGCAGCCTGTTATGTGTGAACAACAAACAGAGCTGACTACAATTGCGGCTGGCTCTCATTCGTACTTCAAAGACATTTGGAGCCGTTTAAAGGGCATCAAAGGCTTATTTGTTTCACAGTATTTCTACAAATTACTATTAAGCGGAGTGGATTTCAGCTGAGATATCACTTGCTGTGAAATCTTATTACAAGCAACATGACTACTCTAACATCTTGGTTGAGGAAGCCGCTACTCAAGCGAAGAGGGATTACCAGACTCATTCACGTGACTGTGTGTCAGGCAAGAACTCTGCAGTCTTCCAAGTGGCGAACGATCGCATCGATTAGCTAGCAACATATCACAACCCGCCAAACGCCGTCGGGGTGAATACCAAATTACGACCAAAACACTAGACTTTTGTGCATAAAAACAAATTTTGTATATAAAAACAGTTTTGTTCAATTTCTCAGTGCCCCGTCATACATTAATGATCTATATGACAAAAAGATCGTCTATTCAATTTGCCATTACTCTTAAATTGTATCTAACAGTAGTGACGGTTAAAAAGTAAACTGCACGGACATGTCTGAGGTGTTCGAAATAACGCGTGCAAATCACGTACGCTCCCGCGAAAAGCGCGAAAATAAAAACCCCGTTAACAAAACCACTTTCACAGTATATTGTAAACAGGGGGAGCCACAGGCACTGATTCAGGGTAACAGACTGTCTTCTGCGAATTTCTAAACTATAAAACAGGGATTATGATTTTGGAAAACAATGATGTAATAGAGGTGCGGGAAGTTGGGAGAACATCTCTATGTAAGCCCCCCCCACACACACACACATACAAGCACACACTCGAACATCCACCACCCGCCCCTGTTTAGTTATCCAACACTTAAATCAGCATTCTCCATTGCAAAAAAAAAAAGAAAAAAAATCAACTGTACCCGTTCAACCTGAACGCTATTTAAATAACCTAGTGTGGCAACAGGATAAGTGGCTTTGGTATAATACGTCGTCATTTTCAACGGCTTTTTTGTCGTTTTCAAGTGCGTTTGTATGAGCCATGACGCAGCTGATCCCGAGGTGCTGCTGTGTTTGTAAACAACAGGTTGCTTGCGTCCGACGCACAGACATACCACGCCCGTGCATTATTTGGCCAGTTTAGCACCTAGGGCCTAAAGAGGTTGGGCGAAGGGATTATTTCTTAGAGCGCAAGCGTTTTATGACAGCTTCGTCTATTAGTAAATCTTTCCCCAACTATATTTATCTTCTTTAAAGCCAGCTATTCACCTGCCCCATCTGTAGAATAAATATGAACACTGACCTGCTTTTCGTAAATATAAATGAACTGTTCGTATTTTTTATAAGAACTGTTCATATAACGACTCTATGACGAATGTATAAGCTTGTTTATCTACACAAGTTGTAAGTAAACACGGTACATTTTGGCAAGCAGGAAAAACAGGTAAAACCGGAATAAACATCTGTAATATTCTGTTACATTATGTATAGATGTATAATACTCGAGTCCTATGAATTTTTTAGGGACTCGGACTCAGGTTTCTGGACTAGGACCTGTACCCGGACTCGGATACAAGGTCTCGAGAAATTAGGTCCAAAAGGAAAAAGAAAAAAAAACTCTGTCACATACCATGAAGACATGTTATATACATGTGCGAACTACTAGCAGAATATTACAGAAAAGTTACACTATATTTATATATCAAGCTGTTTATCGTTATAACATTATAGTAAAAGCACATTTGAACTAAATTAAAAATATACATGATAATCTGATATTACCATTTTAAACTACTTTTTAAGTATAATTGTGCTTGACTCGGACTTGGACTCGGGTTCCTAATGACTTGGACTCGAAGTAGGTGGACTTGGACTCGAACCTCAAGGACTAGGACTAGGACTAGGATGGTGCATGGTGTGGACTCGACAACATCACTGGGTGGTACAGGCTTTTTTAGGTTTTAGATGGATGTATTTCCGGGAGGGAGGTCTACCCCCTCGTTAATCCCGGGAGCCAGGTCTGACAGCAAACATATGAGGCATCTGGTTTATTCAGTTACATATGTGCCCTGGTTTCCGCCAGGGGTTAATTTTTCACAACCCAAGTCATCCAGTTTACAAACAGAGCAATCCTCTTTTTTTAACCTAAGGCCAGCCCCAATAGTTTTGTTTATGATTTGTTCTCTGACCGTGCATGATACAGAAGAGGAATTGTTATGTGTACCTGTGTGCGTGTGTGTGTGGAGTTTAATGCGCATGTTCCACTATATTATAATATTTGCTTCAGTACAATTTAAAAATATATTTTTTGCATCATTTATCAGAAATTCTAAAGATAATATCCGTGAAAATTATTCTTTTTATTCGTGTTGTGTTAATGACCTCCATAAATTGGGCAGCATGGCCAGTAGCAAGGGTTCCCATATAACATATTTTTCCTGCTTCTGAATATAACTCAACATGATAGAAATTAATATAGATGGGACATTTCTATCGAATTCATACACAGTTGACACGTTCATATATCTCACTAGACAGTTTAAATAAAATATGCCACGTATTTCTTCAGCGCTGAGGCCATACAAGCCATTTCCCTGTAGAGACCCTTACGCCAAGCTGGAAAAAAAAATCACTCAAAGGCAGAAGTGCTTCTGTGAACAATATAATGTAGTTATTTACTGGCTGCGTTTTGTAACGGAACCACTTTCAATCTACGTAAGTTCGTGTTATTTTTTTGTGTTTTGTTTTGTCTCGTAATTCCCCTGTTATTCATATCGCTATGTTTCAGATTCCGCGGAGAGCAGCAGACCGTTGTCATGGATACGATTTCATCCGGGCTGAGCGATGTGTGTTTGCTTGTGATAATCTTGGGATGTGGTCTGCCGGTCTTGTACACCACGCCGTTAGGTAAGTTCGGCCCGTCCTTGAAATCTAATCTGGTTGTTACGTTTTACTGATCCTAATATTAAAACACAAATACACGGACATATTATTAACACGACAGCGCCGTGATTTTTACACATAACACCGGTAATACGAAAGCTAGAATGACGAAATGATATATGGGTTTACGTAAAAGGGTAAAGCAAGCGAAAGCTAGATTAATAGATGATATATGGGTTTATGTTAAAAGGGTACAGCAAAAATTTGACGGAAAAGGAAATGTCAAAAGACAATTGATGTTAAATGAATTTTTCAGTGCTTGTCGGTTTATAAAAAAAAAACAAAAAAAACAAAGGTCATGAATAAATCAAACGCCTTCAAGCTTGCATGAAAGGAACTGTTATAAATATTAAACCTTAAGGTCAAAGGTAAGGAAATCTGTACAATTTTTATATATGCCGAACTCGATCGATCGATCGATCAATCGAGAGAGAGAGAGAGAGACAGAGACATACACAGACAGACAGACAGAGAATAAGAGAAACAGATACAGATACAGCTGGACAGACAGCAGGACTGCTAGAAAGACAGAGAGTGGACAAAATGATTTCGGTAAATGACTTGAGCTCTCAAATCAACTAGCGACTCCTGTCGGCGTCGGCTGACACTGAGTTTCCGGCCTATGGGGTGTAGACAAGAACAGGTGGCAATTTGGATTTACCAAAGATGATGAGTGTTAAATCTAACTTGTCGGGTTCCTGTCTGAGTCTCTGACTTGCATCTGTTTCATTTGATGCTACAGGTTAGACGAAAGGCAGCTGCCAGAGAACCCAGGGAAAAATTAGAGAACTGTAAAAGCCAGGTTATGGATCAAATGAAGTAAAAGTCAAACGAAGCCATTTATTCCGGCGGTGAAAGTGAAACAGGATCATCCTACGATTGTGACATGTTAAAAACTTAAAGAGAGACTGTCATAATAAGCATGGCTTCTATATGTACTTAATTGAAATCGCTGCCTAGTTATTAAAAGAGTGATAAAGAGAGTAGGGAATACGCCTACGAACAATATGCCCCATCGTCTGTACCATTCTGTACGAAATTACACTGACGTATGACTCAGATATATGAACATATATATCACACTGACAAAAGTCAATATTGGTTACGCCATACGTAATATTATTGTGATTGTCAGAAATTGATGTCTCAGATCTACCCTGATATGTGCTTCTACCACCATTCCAACTAGTATTTTGACTGTGGACTCGAAAACCTCGAATAACCATGAAGGTGTCTAACTGAGATTTTCAATAGGGCCTACTTATAGTTAAAAAATCGGTAATGTAAACATACATGATTGTATAAAGCCGGTAATATTAACATTAGACTTTGTCAGAATGTAACATGAAAGAATATATCTGGATATACAGGCCAAAGGCTCGACTATATCTCTATGGTGCACGCCGCCATTTCCTGCTCCTTGCACAACTCGACTGGCAATCATTGAACCCATAAGTTAGAATTTTGACAAATATGTAGCGAGTTTTGATAGTATGTAATAAAGGAATCCTATTTTGAAAGAAATAAACATGTGGAACGGTTGGTCTGGTTTAATATAAGAATCCTGTGAGTGGCGAGTTGTTGTAAAAATGACCAAAAAGTTTTGTTTCTCCATCGAAATTAGCAGTGCTATGTTCGATATAGTTGGTACTGCCACTCTGGCAACCCTGTAAACTTTCTTACGTCAGCGGGACAAACACGCAGCTAACCAGGGGTGTTTTCACGCTCATTGAAAACTGTTTGATCAAACTGACATTTGATAGACCTATTCCATCACATCAGTGACATCTGCTAGCGACGACTGGTACTGAGTCATCGGGTTCATTATGAATTCACGACTCAGTAGGCATTTATATTGGGCCGGTAAGCCTTGCTTGAGTCGTGATACAAGCCATACGTGGAAATGTACTGTAACAATCATGTATCCTATTGCATTGGTACCATGAAAAACAGCCGATAATCTTAATATTGTGCTACGAATGAGGAATTAAAACAAAAGAATACATATGAACTCACAAACCAAACTGAAAATCCGTCTCTATGGTAACACATTTTTTTTGTATTGTGTACAATTTGGCTGCCGTCCAGTTACCCGTAGGAGCCCTGCTTGAATTAATGCGGTCAGAAATTCAACAAACATACAGAGGGATATACCCATCAGCTGAGTTTATACGGAATTTTTCTCGCACATGGTATAGATGTTAGAAAGTACACTTAAAAGTCAACGATTGGTCTGGTTTATGTCAAGTGACAGCGTACTTGAAGGGCATGAACCGTTGTCAAAAATGACGAAAATACATGCATCCGCACAAAGCATAACAGTGCGGCCCTCGTTGAAGGATGTAACGGCACTCTGACGCCATTGCGCTGGTCATAGACTTCCCAACGCCAGACGCCTGAAATGCCGTTAATCTGTTATATTTCCAAACTATATCATTTTTTGTTATTTCTCTGATGCTAGGTGTATTAATTCTACCTGAGCCATCACGGCTAGGCTCAATACGGTGCCTCTGGATAATATTTTATGATGCTGGACAAAGCCTGCAGTGCGGAATCAATGGACGTTTACACGACAGGAGGTTGTGTCGCGCAATCTGTATGCTCATGAAAAACGGTTTATTGCTTGTTTTACATGATCGTTTCTGGAAGCAACTGATCGTGCTCTGTCAATATGTTTATTTTTCAGCACCAGGTGGCGAGAGGTATTATACTTTACGTCAAAAGTACTTGACATAATTTGGTGAAAATTTATGCAGGCCTAATGAAACAACTAAGAAACAATCCATGAAATTGGAGGTAAAATGTTGCATCATGAAACTTCTTCTTTTAATCCATAAGTATACTTTTTGTCACATACGGCGATTTGATTATAATAGAGCTAGAACATGTACTTGGTGCTTTATTCTGGACGTTGACTGGGATAGGGTTGTTGAACCATGACAACAGTGCACACGTACGTCATAGCATGATTTAAGTCGCGTATTATGTCTCCATCAACATATTGTTTTAAGTATAAATTCTTTATCACGAAGTGGTGCCCAATGGAATTTTGCAATATCTTATAAAATGGCAGGTCACTTGTAAAACAAAGTTGGAATGGAGGGATGAGGCATAGGCCAAATTAATTAGATTGCAATCAGTAGCGTACCATAAAAACAATCAAATCCTTAAAAATCAATATATAAGAAAATATTTTATTTTCAATTTCTCTTAACTCCATTGATAAAGATTAGATAACATATAACAGGTGCTTTTCTTAACAATTCATAGTTAACTCTACATAGAAGTCCATATCTTACGTGGTATTAAAAATTTAATTGTGGAACCCCAAATGGTCACTCCCATGATAAAAATGATCGAATGTGACAGTATAGCGCCATTTCTGCCCTAGAGAGTACTGGTTGCCATGTTAGGCTTACCCGCCAAATTTTAATGCCTATTGAGTCGGGTGGTCACGGCTTATGTTACAGTAGCAGACAGACGTGTTATCCTATCCATTTAAACTGATTAAAGGTGCCCATTCACCTACCCTTTTAAAACGTATTAATGTGATTCCTGGCTTCCTTTGTGTGTGTATGAATGATCTAAGGAGAATTTTAGTTTGTGAAAAGTTCTTATTACGCATTCGTGAAATATGTACGAACTTGTTTATAAACAAAATTTTTGTGAAAACAGCAATGTTGACAAACGGGAAAACATATAACTTAATTTGTTTTGATTATTTCGGCGGGGCTTCACATATTATAAACACGTTGGTATAAAGAAAACAAGCAGCCTGTGTGCAGTGATATCCTTGTTTTCTGGCCTATTTTTATAAAAGCTTCAAGGGATTACCTATAGTTTATAAAGGTCAGATAGGCGATTGGGCTCCTTTAAGATATTCGAGCGTCTATATATATAGTATGATCTATTTAGTTGTTGTGCTATGCGGCTATTTTTGTGTCTGATCATTCGACCTGACTTCCATAAATGTGGTAAAGATTTTAGAAACCAGAGAATGTATTTTTAGATTTTTATTAATTAGATTTCCTTAATATTGTGGAATGTAGTTATTGTGTCTTGCTGCATATTAGGTTCATATGCTTTAAATTCCCCCTTGAACAATGACTTTATAATGTATAGCCTAGTTGAAGGATTATTCTCCGTATAAAAGCTGACATTTATTAATGGAACGCACTATACATTAATTTTATCTATCACGACATACGCTATTTCGATGGCATGAGAGTACAAGTATAAACTTGACCGAGCAAGGAAATGCTGACAATCGTAGGAATAAAAACATTGCAACATTTTCTGCAACAGGTCCCGCGACGCGGCCGGATCACCGATGTTTCTTTCCACTATTAGTATTCCTACTCTGCGGGGTTTCATTGATTCATTTAAACAAGTGTAACGTTAAATTTGGTGAGCCCGTATGTCTTGGGAAATGTCAGTTCCATGTCGGGTACTGATAGCTTGTATTTTAAAAGGACACGAACACTGCCATTGGAACAAAATATCCCGAAGAAAAACAGATAGATTTACTGCGGTAAAGTATATTTATTGTTTGTATAAGTGACATTTAGAACAAATTAATTATGGTGAATGGTGGCATTGGTAATGTAACATGGACTATTTTACAGAAACCTGATCTCCTGAGAGAGATTGCATGAGCGGATACGCAAACATGCCCCTGTCAGTTAAGTAAACATTTGGCTTAGCTGTAAGATGACAGTTTGTACATTGTAGTGCAAAGAATGCATAAAAAGAATGGCTGTCAATCCTACACCATTATCTATATTCACAAAAGACATTTAACGAGTTCTACCCAGGCCAATGAATGCATGTTTCTACCTGCGCTAGGTTTTCAGTGAAATATAATGTTGTTACATTTTATACATGTTATTTCACGGAAAAAATATCAAACCTGGATGAACACATAACCTCTTGAAAAGGGTTATAAATAACACGATAGCAAAATTCTTATGCAGTGGTCGTGTAACATTTATTCTGTTACTGTCTTCATTTAACCACTACTTCTTGTTCTTATATATTTCTTTGGAGGTAACCGCCTCGATGTTGTAATGCTCGCTTAACTAAGTACATGTATATGTACATCTGCAGATTTCCGTTGTCGGACAACGTGACAGGGCAGTATCACAGTTCTTTAAAATTCTCTTTTTAAATCCTGTTATTGACCAGGCCCTGTGACTGTTGCACCAACGGGTCCCGAGAAAAACCCCGTTCACTCGTTTGTGAAGCTGTTGGGTACGACCTGACCATTCAGCCTGTAGTGCGCTGACCCTGGGCGGGGGCCGGCCGTGAAAAATCTCACCCCCTCGATCTCCCGGCTTTGAGTCCTCAGCTCTTCCCCTGAGCCACAGAAGTCGATACCACTACCTCCTCTAGACGTGTTTAAAAAGTTTCGGCCACTGGCAGTAGGTACACGGCGGAGAATATTCCGCAGATATTCCCCTCTCTGAGTGCTTTATAGTATAAATTATTCACTTTGCGGCCGTTAAGATCACTTTCGTGATAGAACCTGGAGACAAGTGTTTCCTAACGTGTCATTCCCGAAACACAACCATGTTCAGTGATATCATGGGCAAGCGTCCGACGTGTTGCACTGCATATACATTAACAGCGAGACGTCATTCTGTATTCACAGATATCAACTTGGGAAAAGCCAGTATGAATTATGAGACGGCGGATGGGTACTGCAAGTCACATGGCCTCGGTTACACTCTACCGGACGTGACTTACATCGAAGATCAACAAGAAGTTACCGACGCCATGGCAAAAAACAGCTTACTGTCGGTATGGTTACCGTACAAACGTCACAAATACAACTCGTGGAAATGGACAGATGGGGAAAACGCTTGTGAGTTTAATGAGAGTTTGTCTTATCTAACTTATCTATCTAATTTATCTATATGTCTGTCTATCTTTTATCAATATAATCTCTCTATCTCTCTATCTATTCAAATCTAATCTAATATAATATAATCAAATCAAATCCAATCTATACCAATCCAGTTAAATTCAATCCAATCCTTCCATCCATCCAACCATCCAAACTAATAATAAGTATAATCTCTATAATCTATATAATATTTACTAAATATATTGCATCACAAATTTTTTACCCATACCAATATAAGTATTCTTCTGAGCATTTAAAAAAAGTTTAAGGTAGAATCTTTGGGGATATCTCTATCTATCAACCAATCTAATCTTTCTAATCTGTCTGCCTGTCTGTCTGTCTATCTATCTACCTTATCTAACTTATCTATCTAGCATATCTATCTAATTAATCTATATGTCTGTCCGTCTATCTGTCTATCTATATAATCTATCTTTCTATGTAATCTAATCTAATCTAATCTTATCTAATTCAATCCAATCTATTCCAATCTAATTAAATTAAATTCAATCCAATCCATCGATCCATCTATCGATACATAAAACTAATTGTCACATTTACATTTGACATATTTTTTCCGGATTTGCATGCAAGACAGATTGATAGCCATAAGGCCGCTTTATTATCGCATTCTCTCCCTCCCCGCTCTTTCAATGTAGCGGGGTTTTTCCTGTGCTGAGCCGAAAGGACTATGTCCAGCGCAGAGGAAGAGGAAAAAAATAGGCTATATTGGCTTTAGATACCAGTCATCAGTTATTCTGTCTCAAGATGTGTCATGCAGAGATCGTTCCCAGTGGACTAGCCTCGTTTTGGTGAAATGCCTCCTGCTAAAAATGAAGATGGCTGTTTTTTGTATACCACCTTTAAGTTGCTGATAAAGCGGAGGTATTCGAAATGTCCGACTAAGATCTTCAACAAATATATAGCTGTATATACCTAGAAAATGATGACGTATATGCTATATTCCTGTATGGTATATGGTCATCATTTTATGATATAGTTATAACGAGTGTAAAACGTTCGCTCACGTCACGACTGTTAGCTTACAGTGGATACACATCCACGCGTACAAGTCATGTTTCACGGCTATTACAAGTTCAGAATGATCTGTACTATTGATTATTTTTCTGATTTTAGCACACCAGTGCATGGCACCTGTTTCGTTTATTCCCATACAAACCTCGCTGATATCAAAATGATATTAATGAACAATAGTATAAACACGCACACTGTTAACTTACTACAACAGTTATATCAATCTCATATGTGAATACTAAAACAGTCAGTATAATAAGTCTACATAAAAAGTTCATATATAACAGACGTATATGGTTTCGCCACTGATATTTTGTTCATTAAACGAGGGTTGTCCAGTGGAACGGGTCAGTGCAGACATATTTGTGAAATCTGGTACCTTAAGAAAGACGTGTCAAAAACAAACATATTTATAATCAACCAAGACGTGATTTTAAATTCATTCATTTTTTTTACCTGGTACGGTGTTTTCTAAATATATTTATATATATATATATATATATATATATATATATATATTATTTTCATAATATATAATATAATAAAAATTTTAAAATAGTGCGCTGTTTATGTAAGTGTCAGCAGCACTGATTTTAATTATAAGTTCAAAGGGTTTCAATTTGACTAAATTCTAAATTCAAATAAAAAATAAAACCCATGCTTGGGTTGGGGGTCTCCCCCTCTGCACCTAAACCCGGGTCAGCAGCTAAACTGGTTCCCTAGCCTATAAACGCATGTATTTTCTAAACTTTGGGATGTTATTGTTAACAAAATTATTTCACTGATTTTACATTTATTTTTTTTCTAATCTTACAGCGTCCTACCTAGTCAGTGTTAGTGTCGGTAGTGACGATGGCGCATGCGCATCAATTGATATGCCGAAAAGTCGGTTCGAAGCGAGGAGGTGTTCAACGAATAGCCTTGGCTTTATCTGTGAAAAATTGGGTAAGATTTATTTTAATCATTTATTCTTCAATTGCAAGTTCACACGCGTTGACATGGTTATATAGAAGAGTTAATGTTCAATTCTTTCAATTTCTAAATCAGTGTTAAATTACAAATAAGACCCACTGGTCGGCGCAGAAAAAAATATCGTAGAAATACACAACATTTTATTAACTTCTATAATGACCATGTAAAAGGAGGCACTGAAGCATACTTTGATCTTGAGTCAGAGTTGCCAGAGGGCGCTAAGACATTATTATTTGGAATAAGTGAAGGGAACTATAACGATATCTGACCTCAACTCAAATAAATACTTTAACTTTTTATAAAGACAGGCCTATAAAACGTCGACCTCAGCGTCACAGACTGTTCTTATTGTTTATATCAACGTATTTTTAATATGCGGGGGCTCGCCAAAATAATCCAAATACATTTAACAACGACATCTTGCGGCAAGTCAGGCGGACCGGAGTTCAGCAAAGGGCGTTTTGCTACTAATGAGCGTTCCGTGAGTAACATGTATTATTTAATGAGCGTTCCGTGAGTAACATGTATTTTTTTTCGTTTTTCAACATTGCTATGTTTACTAAGAGCTTTTAGATTAACGGGTTTATACAGTCGTTATGGGAACTTTTCCCAACCGGATCAAGAGTTTGTTAGTATGTACGCAGCTCCAGTAAGCTTGAATTCACATACATTCTATAGAATAAAGGCAGGTGAATTGCTGGCGTCAACATGTTGCACTCTGTGACCTTATTTGTAATTATATCATATATATATGATATATATTATATTATATGATAACCAGATCCTGAATATTATCAGGATCCTGATAATAGTTTGCTATGTTATACGTAAGCGTCGAAATTATATTGATTTATACCGAGGAAATTTGTGCAATGTTCCTTCAACTCGATGGCTGCATCACAGGTCCGCTAAAAAAAGGCGGTTTTAAGATGTTTCTTTATATGATCAATTATAGGTGGTATTTGTGCACATTACAGGGAAAATCCGTGGTAAAAATTACTGAAAAACAAACTAACCGACAGTGAAAATAATGTAGAAGAAAGGCTTTATGACGTTTGAGGAGACGAGCTTTTTCTGAGGTGTCATAGTTTTTAACTTTCTCTGCACACACTTGAAATTGTAAACTGAGCGCAGTAACATGTTTAAGAATTGCTTCCGTGTGAGCAAACATTATGGTAGAGGTCTCGGTTCTATCCAAGTACAAAATGGTTTCATTTTAAAGTAGATGCCGTATCGGCGGTAAATGACCTTATGCAAGAGTTAAATGGAGAGGTCAATTTGAACTCGTAGATGTAAAAGTACGCGATACCTTTGAATGAACTGGCGCAAAAATATCTGCACAATAAACTTTCTAACTGTAATTAACTTCCTAACATAATCGTGGAATAACCTGAAATATGGCAATATGGGGAAGTCGGGTTAATTGTCTCTGGGAAACAATGGTGTGTTCATCTTGAATATAAATGAGCCATTGCTATTATCGATAACTGCATGATTTAAATGGCATGTATGCCAACTCACTCTCGGGATTAAAATACGTGTTAAATGTGGTTAAGATCTTGACCGAGTGCACGAGTGTCCGTAATAACATAAGTCATACAGTTGTTCCTATGGTAGTTACTATCTAAAGTCATATTTGTTCTCAAACCTGAAAATGCTTCTATTAAGGATTGTGTTAAGAAAAAATAACTGTATTCTAAAAGATCAATTATTAATACGTCTAAATTCGCCTACTCATTTTATCAGACTGTCCTTCATGTCACTCGGAGGGTCTTTCCGGTCACAGCTGCAAACACGAAGGGACCTCGTGTTATATATATTTCTGCGGTGCTGCCAACTGGTACGACGCTCGGGCGAGGTGTCGGCGACTTGGGGTAGAGTTAGCTGTATTGAAAGACCGACACATGGTCTTACGACTCAGGTCGATGTGGAAAATGAGACGGGTTCACCCATGCGAGCGGGCATGGATTGGATTACATAAAGAAGAGTGGCTAACAACCCCTGGTAAGTCTATCACACCTGAAGGTCGAGGGTGAACGCTTTGTAATTAAATTGAAGTGGACTATTCCCATAACTCACGTCTATAAACAGTACTCGAGGGACCTGTTCTCGGAATTGTACTTAGACCCGGAGGTAAGATTTCGAGAAACCAGCTAGAGTATAATAGAAAAAAAGTCACTTACTATAAAGATTTATGTACATGTGCAAACTACTGACACAATATTACAAAACTAGAAATTTTGACTCGGAGAGTGATTACTGTAATTTACCGTTATAGTGAAAGCATGTGTGAATTAACTTAAACAATGATTATGATAAGCTGGTATTTCCATTTTGAATTGCCTTTTAAGGAAATGTATTACTGTATTTGACTCGGAATCGGATTTGGACTTGAGTTCAAAATGACTCGTACTCGAAGAAAGCGGACGTGGACTTGAACCTCAAGGACTCGGACGTGGGCTCGTGTGGTCTGGACTCGGACTTGCACTCGGAATCGGACGGTGTGAACTCGACTACATCACTGTCTATTAACTAACTTAAGATAATCCCTTGACTCGTTATAAACATAGGCCTTGAAACGTCAAATCCCACCACACGCACGCTGTTTGTTTTGTTTATATCCACGTGTATATTTTTTCACATGTGGAGGCCTGCAAAAATAGTCCAAGGAATATCAAAAGGCAGATGAACCTCAGTTCTGCAAAAGACATTTTGCAACTAATATCCTTAAAAAGTCCACAATTTTGCATCCAACAGCTTTAACTTACATGTTTATTTTCCTTTCGTTCACATATTGCTGTACTGATTTGTAGATAAATAACCTCACGCATCCGTCACAGAGTCGTTTTAAGAACTTTACTTAACATAAGTTACCTTGAAGTCATATATGTGCGCAGAGAAAGCTGGAAATTTCATGTGTTCTATAGAAAAGGCACAAAAAGTTTTTAAGAGAAAACACAAAGACACCTGCTATAACTTCAACTTGACCCAGTATATACTTTGCATCCTGTATTCATTCTTCTTGGCTCAACAAATTTACTGGATCTTGAAAATACGATACACTTACTGGTAAACACGTGTTATTTGATCATGTTTATTTGTTATTCGTTCTTATTCACAGCTTCTAATTTATTGACTTGTGCATAGGAGTCAGCTATACCATTATTTGACGTTTTAATGTATCCAATAGTTCGCAACATGCACCATATTTTTATACCAAAAATGATGGCTCGACTAAAGTCTGTATCTCGCTGGACTGCGACAGCATGCGACAAATTGCCAACGGCATTCGCACGAGAGTCTTGGAACATTCGCGGCGGTTCTGATTTTCCTCACCTGATTCGCAAACTGTCGCTTCGTTATCGCAGACATTTTGAACATGTTAAAAAAATCGCAAATTCGCACGACAAAAATTTCTCTCAAAACAGTCGCAGAGTCGTCGCTGGTGTCTCGAACCAGTCTCGAACCTGTTTCAAACTTTTCCCAAAACAGTTTCCGCAAGTCATGGGCTGCGAGAACTACGAGACAACTTTGCGAAGGGTTCTCGACATATGCAACTACATTGCTAATGATTTGAGATAAAAAAGAGAATCTGTCGCAAGTGTAGCAAAATCTCAATGATTTTTTGCATATGTCATGCGAATATCTCTCAAAAGTTGTGCGAATGTTTTGAGAACATCGCACAACATTTCCGCGACAGGTATACGAAATCCAGCTTAAGACATTGGTGCAACACTCGTGCGATGTCGTAAACGTGTCCTAAGTACAATCCAGTGTGATTGCAAGTGAAAATTGTCGCAAATTCGCATGTTTTCTCACAATTGTTGTGTCTCTAATAATTCGCAAGCTGTCGCAGGCCAGTTAGATACAGGCTTAACGTGACAGCATCATGCATAACTGGCAAAAAGCCTGCATTGGAGTGACATCTGGCGGGGATTTATAGAACTTTTCTGTTAAATATTAGAACTGTTTCCATTTCTACATAGGTTAATATGATATGTAAGATATTTGGATCCAGCTGGATTGTGATGCCAAAATGGATTGTATTGGCTAACTTTGCCAATCTGGGGTACTGATTCCTAAACTGGCAGGAGCCATTTTCTTCAGCCGCGTTTTCTGCCGCCAATTTTTAATTCCAAAATGGTCGCTATTTTCTCATATGTTGTCCAATATCTGGACTTGTGAGGTATGTAGTGTAATGTAAATGGTAGTAACATCCGGTTTTCGATACCAGGAATTCCATTGAAGTAATTGCCATTTTTGTTACAAATTTGATAAGGCCCCCTTTTTGAATTTCAATATGGCCGCCATTTTTCGTATACTTTGCCCCATATCCCCCATAGCATTAGACCAATTTGCTCCTCTGACATCCGAGAGTCCATATTAACCTGCCAGAATATAAAGCTTTGTTAATTTGAAAACCGCACTGTATAGATCGATGGAAATATTTTCGCTATTTCTGACGTCAAATGGCCTATAGGTACGCAGTCACTTAGCCCAGACCAAATGTTAGATACGTTGGTGTGCTTTACCACAACACCTACCGTTTGTAAAAAAAAAAAAAAAAAAAAAAATCCGTCATAGCTGAGCATTTTGATAAATTCAAGTTATATACTAGGCATATAGGTAAATGTTTGCTGATATACCCAATGTAATGTTATTATGTATACTTCCTTAGGTTAAAATATCAGTATATCTTTTCTGGTGATCCTTTCAGGCGCTAGTACAGTATTGACGGAGACTCGTTGGCCGCGGAACCAGCCGAGGACTTCCGGAGATTGCGTGAAACTGACAACACTAGATTTGAAGGAATATATCTGGCAGACAACGGATTGTAATGAGAAAATGTCCGTCATATGTGCGAAGGCCAGAGGTGGGTAGCAAACATCCCTAGTTGCTCTGTGCTTCACCAGAGGTCGGTACGGTACGCTTTAGCTCCCATGGTCACTTGATGATTTCCCAGCCTGCCATATACGGTGCAACAGGCGTGTTCTGCGACTTGTGTCGCGACACGTCGGACCATGTAAGGCCGGCTTATAATACATATATTCATCATATACATTATATATCCAACGTAATGTAAGTCTGTAAACTTAGTTTGGTTTATATATCAGTTCATCATTTCCTGGCGATCCTTTCAGGCGCTAGTGCATTATTGACGAATACTCGTTGACACGTCCGGAGACATCGTGAATCTGACAACAGCTGTGTGACTGAAGATTTAGAGGGGTCGCAGGACGCGCGGACATCCTTTTGCGATAAAACTTTCTGAATAATATACGCTTAATACTGAAACGCATTTGCATGCTTCGCCGTTTTTCTCTCCTATACTTCTGCATAATTTCCGCCATATCTTGTTTACCTTCCCAAGGGCACCGGGCTGCTCTTTCCTAATATCCTGTAATCGTCCATGAATGCTTCAAAACAGGGGCGTCAACACAGGGATGCCGTGGGGCATATATCCCCCACTCTATTGTAAGGCAAGGTAATGTCTGGCAGTGTGTAAAACCCGGACCCCACGGACCCCGGGAAAAAAATCTATAATTCTTAAAACTCTTATATGGTAATTTGTCGAGATATTTAGCAGAATAGTATCTTAAGACTTTTTTTACATTATGTGTGTTAAAAAACATAAAAAATGGGCTGTTTTGCAACAAAAGTTTATAATTTATCGTACGGACCCTGGCGCACTGACCTCACGGATCCCATGGACCCTTTTTTACTCGTTGTTTTACCATTTCTTTTGTACAAATTTTAACATCCCGTTTAGGCATAACAACCATATGATTTAGTTATTGTGTTTTTGTATCATTATTATTTTCATTTTGTCTTATTTTTTCTTCATGTTCTTATATTTGCTATTTGTTTCATGTTTAGCGAAATAAAAAGTAGAATAAGAACATTTATAAAATCATTATGTTTGTACCTGTCGTTTCTTGAAATGCAAGTCATCAACAATTCCTTTGGGTAATTATATTGTTACCAAATGTAAATTGCATTTTTTGTAAATGAATGGAACACAAAACCTGTGTTATGTGGAAGAGCTCTGATATCGATATATCAGTCTCAGGTCCGCATGCATTGACCGCTGGCGCACTTCAGTGTGCCTGCACTATAATATTTTCACTTGAAAAACAAATAATCATATTTAATGTTTGACACGAGTGCTTATTCTTTCTCATAGAGTCATAAATGAAAATATGAGCGGCGTTTCCCAGGGTCCTTTAAAAATGGAAAAGTCATCAAAGTCAAGCAGTTTGGGTCCATCTTCAGCAAAATATTTTGTATACTTAAAATTTTCATTGAAATGGTTATTTACAAAGCTTCAACATTGAGGGACTTTACTTTGTTCTTATATCAGCAACAGGGGTGTTTTTATCTGTATATATAATCGACTGTGTGGAAATTGGTTTTCGGGTCCGGGGTCCGGGATTCGTGGGGTCCGGGTTTTACACACTGCCGTAAAGTCTGCTGGGCTTTTACACCCGAGCCTAATGGCTCATCAGGCCGGAGCTTATCCCGGTTTCGGTAGCGTGAAGCGACTTAGGAGTTAAACCTCCTCCTGAATGGGACGCTAGTCCATCGCAGGTTACCTTCCCAGTATTTACTGGTACCCATATCTACTGCTGGGTGGACAGAGGCACACTTGCGGTTGGGACCTTGCCTAAGGGTCTTGGCACAGTGGGGGTCTGACCGGGATTCGAACTCACATGATTCGATCATGAGCCCGGCACCTTAACCATTACACCACCGCCCCCGCTTAAACTCTATTGTAATTTATTTGAAATGTGTCACACAGGCAAACCCAAGATCGAGTGATCAGTGACAAATTGTCTAAAAGTTACTTATACATACCTCACCTTACATAAATATCTGCAAATGCATGTAGGAATGACAGTTCCATCTTTTTGTATCATCATGTATTTTTGTAGATTTATTTTAATTTAAACATATAGACATTTATTTTACTCTGTAAGGATTTAATTTTTTTAAGTTAAGTCTGGTGTGTACCTTGTTTAAAATGATATATGAAAAAAATATATGGGATATTCAAGAACGGGAGGTTAGTGGGGAATCTCATAATTAATAAAACATTATTTGCATTAGGAAACGTATTATAAGCTCCACCAGTGGTTCGTGTCAAAGAGACAACGAAGCCTGTTTTCAGTGGGATTAATGTTATTTGATTCTTAAAATTTATTTAAATTGTTTAATAGTGTATTTAACAGTTATTATTAATATCAAAGTAAACTTTGACACTCAAGTGAACATTTATGAAGTAATAGATAAAGAATGATCCAGGATGGCAGTAAATGTTATAAAATATATAAAATAACAGTGTAGCATGTTCTTGTTAGTAGATATAGGTAATATGAGTATAATTAATACAAAAGATCAGCTCATTTTAATCAACCTGTAAATTCCACGTATTGTTTATTAACACCTATACTTACCTTTCTTTTCATATGTTTTTCAGCTCCCACGCCTGCTCCTACGGTGGAAAGAGATGCGTGTTACAGGAACTGGGATTTTGTCGCCTCGCTCTCTGTAGGAATATTTGTTACTCTCGGGTTTATGTGGTGTATATCAAGCTTTTTTAGGCGTTGGCGTTCCGCGCGCTCAGCGGCACGTGAGGTATGACGTCATTTGATAGCAGACGATTTGCTCAATTTCCATGTCGCCTGTTGCGTTTTTGTGATAATCCATACTTCCGTTTTGAAATCCAAACAGTAATTATTATATAGGACAAATGACTGTCCACTTGTATGACTGATGTCCGCTCATTCGCAGTTAAGAAATTATTCGTAAAAATGTATTAAGAAAAAAATTATAGCTTAAGAGGACTCAGTGAATTCACTAGGAACTCAGTGCTTAAAAAGTATAATGATAAAATCGCACAGGACGAAGTGACCATCATGTCTTCGGTGAGTAGGGGCAAAGGTCACTGATTTCAAGTTAACTGTGATATTTTAGCGACTGACTGATTAGCAGTGTTATCTTTAATGTGGCTTATGTAATCAAATCACTCTTTGTTGAAAATAACACAAAATCTTAAATATCTCTAGAAAGGTTGCATCGATTGGTCAAAGAATCGAGTTTACCACATAACTTGGATAGTTTGTCTTGAAGGGTAGACATGGGCGCCACCTATTTACAAGTCAAAGCAACTTCATTGTCGACAAACATGAGCACTTTCCAACCACGCCGTGAACCTCCGTATTACCAAGAGTTATAAAATCCTTGTAATACATACGTCAGCAAAGCAAACCTGGCCGTAAATAACGTTGGTTTCATAGTTTTCATTGTTTGCTGATGATTAAGCACCTTCTGCTTCTGATCATGGGGAAAATTATAGCGAAAAAAAGAACTGGTCCTGGAATGGAATATAGAGTAAACCCAGCAAATATCGGATACCCGATTAAAGATTGGCTGCATGGCTACATTGAAAAAAAATCATTTTTATAGCCTGGGCCGATGATAATAAATTTTGTTAAATTAAGCCTAAATTCGGAGAGTAGGGTCAAAGGTCACTGATTTCAAGTTAGCTGTGATATTTTATAGTGACTGACTGATTGTCGTTAAAGTGGCTTATGTAATCAAATACATATACCATTACCGCATGCATACCGCTCACACAGTAATTGCAACAAAACTTTGAATAGTTTGTGCGTTGCTGCTTCTTATAGTAATCGTGAAGGTATATTACCAGACCTCGATATGAATGAATTTGTAGTAAAAAAATGAATTCGACTTGGTGTTGTTTTTGTAATGACATAATGATAAAATGTGTTTTCTGCCAATTTTGAATGACTTAATTTATACGTTGTTGAAATATAACTCCCACCTTTCAACTTTGAATTAAAAGAAAGAAAAGACAACGGAGAAAACGAAAGGGAGGGTATTTCAGTATAGTTCAAAGTTTTCTTGAACATACATAGCAAAAACAATGTAAAAAATATAAGACCCTTAAATATTATACATTTATTTTTAACTGGAAGGTAATGTATGATGTATTGATAGAATTTCATCAATTGTATCCCCAGACAGAGTCGAGAGAATACTATACATTATTGCACGGTGCCGCCACGGACAAATCTTGTGAGCGAGATAACTCGAACAATATTTCACGGATCTTATTTAAACTTGGCATGTGCATAGATATTAATCAGAAGACACAGACTTTTCAAAATGGAGTCATGCCCTTAAGTGGAAGAATGACCTTGACCTTGAGTATTTTAATATTTGTTGAAAATGACACAACATCTTAAATATCTCTAGAGAAACTTGCATCGATTGGTAAAAGAATCGCGTTTAATAACTAACTTTGATAGCTTTATGTTCAAGGGTAGACATGGGCGCCACCTATTAACAAGCCATAGCAACTTCATTGTCGACAAACATGAGCACTTGTCAGCCACGCCGTGAACCTCGGTATTACCAAGGAGTTATAAACTCCTTATTAATACATACGTCAGCAAAGCAAACCGGGTCTATTAACATTTGTTTGAAAGTTTTCATTGGTTTTTCATCTTTCTCCTGATCATGGGGAAAATAAAAGCGCTGGGAAAAAAAACCTGGACCTGGAATGGAATATAGAGTAAACCCAGCAAATATCTGATACCCGATTAAAGATTGGGAGCTTGGCTGCATTTAGAAAAAAGCTATCATTTTTTATAACCCTGGCCGATGATAATAAATTTCTTTAAATGAAGGCAAAATTAATTATTAAGTCAGTTTTATTGGTTTGACACGGCTGCTATAGAACAATGGATCGCTGGAAAGTTGGGTCAAGTTTTACTGTGAGGAGCGATGTCACAATCTGTGGGACCATTTAAGAGCAATATTTTACTATTATTGGTCACTTGTAGCAATAAAAAACAAAGATATATTCCAATTTTCCATAATTTTTTAAGTTTCCCCATATATCACTCTGGTGGCCATTTGTGTGTCAAAACGGAACGCGGGTATATTATCAGACAATCAGTTTTTGTATGGGGCTCTTTTTATGATAACCAACAGCAAACTGCCGTTTTACCGCAGATAACTGTTTCTGTATTTGGAGTAATTTTCACAGTAAATACATAAGTTTAAATTATACAAGAGGTCTTTATGTATCACGCTTGCTACACAGATCTACACTTTGATATGTTTTAATGCGACTGAACATATAACTTACTAAAAGCATATACTTTATATAGTTCACAGTTAACAAATTTAATAACAGATAGAAACATAATTTATGTAATGATAATAATAATAATAATAATAATAATAATAATAATAATAATAAATATAAATATGATATTAATATTAATAATAACAATAATTATTATTACTAATAATATAGTAATATTATGGTTATAAAAATATATTAATATACATTAACATGATCCTTAATCATCTCCTGTTGTCGATGTTTGAAATGGTAGCCGGAAACCGACGTTATTTTAAATAGTGGTGAGAACCACGAAGCCAAACGCAACTCTTCCCCCCCTCCCACCTTTTACCGTGGTGGGTAGACAGTCGGACTTGTTAAGGGGGCCCACTGGAAAAGTGATAGAAAAATGCATATTTTACCCCGGTATAATCAAATATGACTTGGCTCCTTAAATTTATTTTGAAGACATAAAAACACACGCACATGATGAAACACAACAACACAATTTCCAATATTTATTCACAAAGTACGATATGTTGGACTGTTAATAAAAGTTACAAAATGTCAAAATTCATTTATAAAACGTCTTAACCAGGATAACATGTAGATATATGGTGTTGGTTATAACTTGGTGCAATATTGTACAGTGTAAGCTTATGTAGAAGGTTCGAAAATAATGGGTACAAAGAATAAAATGTAACCCAGGAAATATGGGAAACCGAGGGTTTTTATACTGCGTTCGTTCTATTACACCTTGTTAAGAGAAAGCTGTTACAGAACGATCGCAACGTACACCAATGCCAAGTAATACTGTTAGAGGGTAAAGTAATACTGAAGTTAGCAATATTTTCGGCCAATTGAAACACATCACGAATGCGATTGCTTCATATTCATTCACTGAACTTTTACTGTCACTATTATCTGAAGTGAAAAAGCATAAAGGTAATATTACGCTGCCTTGTATGGCACAGGGTTTTCTCCATAAAAGTCCTTTTTATTTTCTACAGTCTCGTTGTCAATTAATCACTACATCGGAAAAGAGAAGTATGACAAGGAATCTTTCATATCGAGTTCTGATAAAACATCCATATTTAACAAGATTATATCTTCAATGCTTAAAAAGGGCTAATCACTAAATTGTTTATTCTAGATTTATGTCGATCACATGTCGATGACATAATACGTGACGAAACAAACAAACAGGCTAGTTTATTTTAGCTTTATTAACGTTTACTTAGAATACCATGACAGCTGCATAAAGGGAATATTACAATGTTTTATTTTCAAACTACGTAGGCAATATATAAGCGTAACACTTGCAGTCTGTGTTGGGCTTACCAGTTTTCAGCGACATCTGTTGGGGACGACTGAAACTAAATATTCGGGTTGGTCATATCGACAGGGAATGATCGTATTTATTAATGATAGGAAAATTCGTATTATTACTTCTTAGTAATACATGTATAAAGGAACTTCATCCTGAATACCGAGGGTCCTTTCAGACTGTCTTGTGTACATCGTGCTTCTTCAGACGCACCAGCAAGGTTGGTTTAATTACTCTGGAACAGAGTAGACGAACATTGCAAACAGTAAACATGGAAAATGCCTTATATTTTGGTAAAACCAAAATCAAGGAAGGGTCAACCAATATTCATACCGGCCCACCTGATACCTAGGATGTGAGTTCCTAACCGGCCATCGCGGAAAATGGTTGAAATCACTCATCATGTTATACACTGCAGTCGTTGTATGTCATCCTCTACGCTATAACCGCTGCTTTATATAACAAGAATCTGCGGGTTTTTTTTCAACCTGGGATGGCACTGGACAATGAATTGCAATCAGGCAAATGAGAGCACGGTATTGCCTTGTGCATCCAACGCAGAGTTTCAACCCCGCGACACACCGCTCCTATCAGTTTCATTATAACTCGTGGCCCTGTGTCCGCCCTGGTGTAGGAACTTGGAACAACTTGCTACTCAAAGCAGCGGGCAAAACGACTGCAGTGAATAACCTCTGCGTCAGGACTGTATGTTTGGCATCGATCCGGATATAATTTAGAAGATATGGAAATATAATGCTTTCTGGTATCGGTACCACTCCATAATTCTCTTAGGGCTTGATGTAAAAAAGTGTGAGATTAACATGGTCCATCACTCCTGGAGGAACCGGTGATTATCTTTTGTTTCAATAACAAAGACGCTCAATAACGACAGGCGACATGAAATATCTACTGAAAGCACTGAATCGGACAACATGTGTGCATATAAGCTTGGATTCTGTATCTATTAAAAGAAAATGAAAACCTACAAAACCTTTCTAAACTAAATTATAATATTCATGATAAATTTAAGATTGAAAAAAAAAAAAAATAAATGTTTGATCAGTTAATTTCGACCATCATATAAACTCGGATGATACTTGAGATTATTATTTTCCCGGTCACAAACAAAATAATATGACATGCAAATGAACCAAAACGATTAAGATACGCTTCGCGCGTGTACCTAGGTAGCTGTAAGCCAAAGTAGGCGTGACGCATGTGTGTCAGTCACAGGCATAGCTATAAGATAAGCACACACAATGTCCAACATATGCTTAAAATCATAAACGATTCGGCTAACTGGCTTTGGTAATGTCTGGCTTGTGCAAAAATGTCGTTAAACAAAAATGTTTTGAAAAAAACAACCCTCTCGCGTTCAAAATGGTTTGATTTGATTTTTTTTCACATTAAGACACCTTGGACTGTCGTATGAATGTTCAGTCTCCACTGAAAACATGCCGGGCATTATCCCAATCATACTCCATACTTTAGGATAACTTATTTATTCACTGTTTTGCGCAGGATGAATCCCTCATGGCAAGGCACACAGGCTATGACTGCCTAGGGCCGCTGCTTCGCTGTCTGTTGCAGCCAGTTAACGTTTCGCGTAAACTTATCCTTAGCGGCCGTGAGAGGGCGTAGTAGATCACTGGATTTATACAGCTGTTTGAGTAGGCCATACATTGGCATATAAATCGATATACTTGATAACTTTTATTTGACGGCATATGAAAATGCCAGGCTAAAATCATATGGACTTGTAGCGGCAACCAGCTGATTCCAAATGCTACAATGACCAATACGATCATCCGGGTAACTCGCTGGGTGCGCCCCCTAACGGACCGAGTGCTGCGTCTCCGTTCCTCGCCAGATTGCACTTGCAGGTGACTTGATGAAGAAACTTCTCGAGCGTTATCCGGAAATTCCACTTGCAGTGTGTGTGTTTGGTTGGATGTGGCACGTGATGTGGTTTCCATAGCAACCAGTGTCACGGACGCTGAACCGTTAGAAAAGGCATGTTTTCTAATATAACGCAGTAAACATAGGTACAAAGCGCTCATTAAACAAAGCGGGGCCATGTACCCCATGAAGAAAAAGCAAGTATAGATTGCTCTTCCAAATGAAATGTCACTTATCCCGCAGTATTCATAATGATCAGCTCCGCAGTTGCCCTCGATTTCAGTTCTTTTCACTTTGTGCATAAAAAGTGCTGGTATATTCACAATTGCCATGACAACCCATATAAGGCCCGCAATAATCCCAGCATTCCTTGCAGTTCGCATCCTGATTGTGCTGTTCGCCTTTACCACAGACATGTATCTCCATAGTGATATGAAAACGAGGGTATACATTGTGACGTAAAAACTGAGCAAGAGAGGATAACTGGAAAGGCGGCAAACTATTTCTCCAAGTTGCCATGTGGTGGCAGCAGAGTGATAGGCAGTTCGAGGCACACAGAATATAATAAAGCACAGATCGGCCGCTGCCAAATTTAATAATAATATATTCATGGTCGTGTGCATATCACGTTTCCTCAAAATCGCGATGATTACCAATAAATTTCCAATTAATCCTATGATTGCGATCATTCCAAATATGGCCGGTTGGGCGATACCGTAAAAGTACACAGCCAACGATATATCCGAGCTGTCCAATGCTTGAAGTTCATCACAAGTATAGGCACACATGTTCTTCCCGTGGATAAAATCCGTGCAGTTCATGTAATTCTCCATGTTAGGTAATCCCTTGAGGTTTCACAATAGCAATTCCATTATGACGTCATAGCTATAAGGTATGTTACCCACGTGAAACATCAGTCCGTATTATGGACATATTGGCCCATTCCGTTATCTTGTATCTAAAATGAGAGGAGCACACTCTATGCATGTGAAACATAAAATGCACACGATGAAATAGCAAAGTCTTTATATCCACAACATTATTCCAGTGGTCTCGCCATCATATTTAAATTATTAAATAAATTAT
Source organism: Sipunculus nudus (assembly GCA_026874595.1). Classification (NCBI taxonomy): domain Eukaryota; kingdom Metazoa; phylum Annelida; class Sipuncula; order Golfingiida; family Sipunculidae; genus Sipunculus; species Sipunculus nudus. Next base: position 16,288,020 of record CM049317.1, read on the forward strand.
ATAGGTCAGTTGCAGTTCCTTATGTATTGTTTGTAGTTTCATTTTGTGATGTCGTCAATTCCACATTGTCTGCGTGCAAGTGTAAGTCCGATTCCAGGCCACCCAAATCCGAGTCTTTGAGGTTCAAGTCCAAGTCCACTTCTTTCGAATTCAAGTCATTTGGAACCGAGTCCAAGTTCAAGCCAATACTAAAAAGAAATTTATAATGGGAATTTCAGATTATCATGTACATTTTTATGATATTTTACTCATGCATTTCCTACAAAGTTTAATTAGATTTAGCTCCAGAAAGACAGTTACAGCTTGGTATGTATAGTCTTATATTTTTAAATGTTCTATTTGTAGTTTGCCCATGTACAGAAGTCTTAACCATATGTGACTGAGATTTTTTTTCTATTGGACTCGAGATGGACTCAAACTAATTTATCGAGTCCTTACCTACGAGTACAGGTCCGAGTCCAGGATGTTAAGTCCAATTCCATAAAAAGTGGACTCGAGTTCAAGTCCGTACTCGATTCCTATATCACTGGTATCTTTAATCAAATTCTGTTAATAACCATTGTCTTTCATAAAGTCCATTGAGTTTATTTATTTGGTGAAAAATATATTTCATCATTAAAGCCCATTCAGCTCAGTAGGCTTTACAAGGGTGCCGATGCAGATACATCTCGATGTATACAGTCGCAAAGGATCCCCGGAAACTCTTTCTCCCCTCCCCCACTTTCCCCTGCTCGCAATCGAGCGATAATAGGGTTCCGAAATAGGAAATGAAGTCAAGGCCTAAATCGAAATTAGGTGCAAATAAATGACATAGGACTTATGTTCTGCCCAAATTTCAGCTATATAAAAATCACTAATTTTGGAGATCTAGCGGGAAAAAAGAAAGAAAAAAAACACTGGCTTGCACAAGAGGTTCATCCACAATGTTTTTTACCAACAGGTGAAATAGAAATAAACTCCTCAACCTCTATAAGCTTCCCACCAAGGCTTAATGAGGGTGAATTATTATTTTATAAATAAACATAATCGAGTATAAAAAACCACACTCCTACATGACATAATACTCGTATTTCAGCGAAACCTATTTAAAAAGTAAATAAACAAATCATGTAAGAAACGGTGACGAATGTCCACAAAGTTAATATATGAATTTTATAATTGTATGCAATGATGTATGTTAAACCATAAGAGTACATTTTATTCAAGAATGTAGGTATACACATTAATCATTATCAGGAATCAGCGAGAATATTAAGGCTCCAAGGTTTTCTAATCACTTGCTAATTTCCCCCATTGTCTGAAGATTCGCTCAACAAACTCACCTTATTTCCCGTATAAATAGGTGTGCAGTTTGCAGAGGCTGATGGCGTTCCCTTTCCTTTGTTAAGCTATGGTGATGTGCTGTCTTTCTACCTTAGCCTTTATACGTTCTATACTCTTAAAAAACTCTGTACAAACAATAATCATGTTCCAGGGTCCCAGAGAACCGCACTGAGAACAGATAAAGGAGATGTAGGTAATAAACTTTGGGCTTGTTAAGATAAATTAAGATCCAATTACGGCAGGCTGCAGGGGAAAAATATGCCGTCCTGTGCCGATATATGGCACCAATAGTCTTTTGATGAAGCCACAGAGACTAATCACTGCATCACCTGCCCTAGAAATGAGAGGAATGTCATGATGCTGCTGCTCATTTGGAAGATGATGGATTCTCTACGTTTCCATGGCGCTTATTCCTGGAATCTATGAGGAACAAATGTAGCATCCGTCGGAGGTACTGGTCGGACAAATGATCTTCTGTTTCGTTGTCCTCAATGGATTTTCGCCATGAGTTGATGCCGTCGTGAATTAAGACACAAAACTTCACAGATACCTCATTGCCCAGAGAAACTATTCAACTGAACAGTGATTTCTATCTTTTCCCACCAACGAATAGTTTAGTTTAAATGAATCACCCATACAACAGCAGATTTTTCTTTTGCTTTTATGTTGCTTCACGCCGCACCGCCTTCGCACGACCAAATGTTCCAGAAAAAATCGCCCTCCTAATGCTAGCGGATATAACGTGACGGAGTTATTGCGCTCATCTGACATGTGTAACTTCCCGATATTTCGGCCACAGCAGTTCTGGCTTTCGTAGGTGTAACTTTTCAATAGTATCCCGCATCAAGTCTTGGATTTATTCACAAATGTATTATTGGAACATGTCTCGCACGGGACGCGTCAAGAAATGAAGAAGCCACACTCGGCTGTCTTATTTATTTATATACCGCTAAAGCGACAGTCACGTGGGTTCTGATCAATTTACTTTCAACAAAAGCGTGCGGTATCATTTACTGCAGAGGACACAGTAATGCAGCAGAGCTTCCTTCCAGGACCCGCGTTGTTTAAGAAATAACAAGCGCTGTGTAGATGGATTACTCCGGATGCCAAACCAACCAGGCTCCTGCCAATGAAAAGGAAATGATAAATATGTCTGCAGAGTTTATGTGCACAACGTTTACAGTTCTCCTGAAAATCAATATCTTTAAGAGTTTTAAAAGGGAGGGTATGGTTTTACAGACTAAAAGAACCAGATGTCTTGGTATGAAGTCAGGTTAATTAGTAATTTTCGTTGCATGGAGCTGCACGTTTTTTTGGACTATTTTTATCTGTTTTAATCATTAAACACTCTGATTTTATAGTCTTTCTGTGATTCACATATTTAATGAAAGGTTCTAAAGAGCCCTAGGCAATTTGAAAATGTCTTAATTTCATAATACAATATTTAATTTGCAGTAATAATTTATTTATTAATATATAAAATGTTCATATAAAAGAGAGAGAAAGTGAAAGAGAGAGAGAGAGAATAAAAAATTGGAATGCACGGAGCTTAAAAAGCCTTACGTAGATTGTGAAAACTCGAAAAATTCATTGTAGGCGACAAAATCCCCATCTTGTATGTATAGTGTAAATTTATACATTATTTGTTTAATTATTAAGTCCTTAGGTCTCCGATATAGTGTGGCGGCACGTGTGTTGTAAATAAATAAATGACATCATAAACATATACAAATTGTGTCCAAACAAGGCAGCAACAAAAATTAAACAAAAATACAATAAAATGTTCGATTTATTGTTTTCTTGATAATAACAAATAGGTTTGCAGACATTTCTTGTTATAAGAATTAACACAGGGATATAAATGACATCATCTTACCTAAATATAATCATCACTCTATTTAACTTAAATGGGTCTATTTACATATCTGGGTTTATAAAGATTATTAATTGAAATTTAAAGATAAGCAAATTCAGACAAACCAGAGTTTTGCAAATAGACAAAGATTCTTGTTATATTCTTACCACTAATAACAAGTAACCTTTCGTATTTCTTCCAGATGCAGTCATCAGTACATGATTATATGTACTATGGTTACTAACAGATGGTACTGATAGCAAGTAACCTTTTATATTCCTACCAGGTACAGTCATCAGTACATGGTCACCTTCACCATGGTTACTAACAGTTTGTAGATAAAGAATCTCATAACATGGCTGCAGAGACGTTAGAAGAATATCCAGAGTTGGACCAAGAAAAAGCCAAAAATCACAAATTAATGTAGAGCAATGTATTCCTCACGAACGAGTGCGTCTTAGGGGGTTCCTCAGTGTTATGACCCAGCAATGGGAATGATAATCCACCCAGGATCCGCAGGTGCGGTAGACACTGGACCTTGGTCACATCAGGATACAAAATAACATGTTAGGAAACGAGTTCTACAGCCTTGTTCCGTAGTCCTAAACCGGAATGGAACTCTGCAGACGTACATACTAAGATTAAGAATTACATATGAGAACATAAAACATGGAGGCGGTTACCTGCATAAAAAGCTAAAAATCACAAGAATTCCACCCACAAGGCAAGTGAATAGCTTGCCTTAATTACAGCCAACGGTGTGGCTTCACAGGCAAGCAACGATCAGCCAATGCAGACATCACTATAGTTTGTTATGGGTTCGCTTCAGGGTTGAAAGAAGGCCAAACAATTTTACTGCCACTTACAAAAAGTCCAGAAGTGTCGGAGAGCATTTCATAAATAAGGCTTCATAATTTTATATCGGATTATTTGACAAAAATAAAACAAAGCACTGACCGGGTTTTCCCTACTCAATATTGATACTGGAAGATATGCGAGGCAACCTGTTCGGCTGACGCAGAGCGCAATATTTTACTCTCATTCGGTTTGTCATTTTTCCGTGGGCGGTACGGCAAAATAGAGAGGGCGCCCTCGCTCGAAATTTGTTCCCTGTCCTTAATATATCCACAGATGACCTAACAAGCTTGAATCCAATTATATAAGTATAGAAATGAAATCCGTGACAAATTTGTGCCATACACGCAGTCACGAATCAATGCAATTTATTTACTCGGCGTATTTCTACTTAATATCCACGTTATATTCCACGTTTTGCAAATTTCTATTATATGATGTCACCCTCTAGGTACTTTGGTATTCAACTAATCCCAAAGGATATTCTATAAGCAAGATAACATTATTAGCATTTCAGGATATATTGCGTAAAATTTTCAGTAAGACTTCCAGTTCTGAACTGGGTATATTTATATATCTTTTTATTACCTGAAGCTAGCCGTTTAATTTTGACGTTTTTATGACATTGCGTATAATGGACTCTGCGCGCGGGTGTCCCTCCTTAGTTCGACTTTTATAGGCCATAATCGACCACATAAACAATTTACTTGACAATTACGCCACATAAGAAATTGTCGTGCTGAGATAGACTTGCTTATAAAAAGAAATTAGACATTAGTACATTGTCTTCCTTTAAACATCAATACCCTGACTCAATCTGAAATTTGTGTTCTTTTTTATTCGGTAAAGCTTCCTAATGGAATCCCTGCCGATAGATAAAAGGGTGCAATTAGAGTTTGAAAACTGTTAAAACAAAAAGGATGCAAAAATGAATGAAAAAAAAACATCATTCATTAGAAAATAGCTATACACTGGTACCTGAAATGCTAATATCCGCTGAGAATCCTTAAAGACAAGAACAGATAATATCCGTGAAAAAAAGCAAAATTAAAGATTTTACCATCTAGGAGAGAAAAAAATCCGCAGCAACGCCATGCTATTTAATTATCGCCATCAGTCTGTTATAGGAATCTAAACCTAGCATATTCCAACAAATACCAGCATCACAAATACAGTTAGTAAGCATGTTTTGGCTTCAAGAAAGGCGAGCAAAGGATTGTGTAGGTGAAAAGAAGAGCAACAAATTTACAAGCACTTATCAAAAGTGATTTAACGGGTATTTCACGAATAAAAGGTAACGATTTTAGACAGGATTATATTATGAGAAAAAAATTAGGAATAACAGGGATATTGGCAAATATTTCAGACAACTAATACCAGGGGCCTTGAAACACAATATTTTACTCACATCCGGTTTCTAAATTTTCCTCGTGGGCGATAAGGAACAGCCCCTGCTCGAGATTTGTTCCGCGACTTTAACAATTCTATATTCATAATCCAGAGATGACTTTAATCCCGTATTGTCGATACCACTATGCTAAAAGTTTTTTAAAAAATCCATCAAGAATTTCTGCCATTTAGGAGGACACGAATCCATACAATTTACCACTTTACCAACGTATTCCTACTTACTAATATCTACGAATTTATTACACGTATCCTCAATTACATATATATATGTATTCACGCTTTATGTACTTAATCTAATCTCCAAGGAGGAGTCATTTTTAAGTTCGCAAGAACAGGAGTTTCTGAAGAATCATGTCGGCTTCCAGTAATAAACGGCCCACACTGATCTTTATAGGATCACATAATGGTTTACCTAGCTATTTATGTTGCCTTTTTTGATATTGGCACTAATGGGCTTTGGTAGCCGGCGCCCTTCATGAACGCGACTGCTCCTGTTTGCCCTTTCATGACCAATAATCGGCAAAAAAAAATTCTTGACAATTACGACACGGAAGAAGTTGCCGTGACAGTTATATGTAAAATCACACGGATGGAAAATTGCAGACCATAGTTTTGCTTTTATCCCGTTTTATTCTGTTAAAGCGTTGCTATGGAAGAATTGCCCATGGACCTATCAGACTACATTTCCAAATATTTTAACAGACACACCCCTACCCTGTTCGTGTTTAACAATATTCAGCATACATTTTGAACATTAACAAACGATAGGCGCAAGGTAATGTCTTATGCCGATGAAAGAAACCATGATAAAAACGATATGTAATTATACAGAGTAATAGGTTTCCTATGCAGTCTGTATATTTCATATACGGGCGAGAGAATAATCCGAAAGTCATTCTATTTGTGCGAATCTCTGTAATAATAATAATAATAATAATAATAATAATAATGATAATATATTGTAGTTCAAGGCCTCTGTTCCATAACGCAATCTGTTATTAACGGTCATTCCAATACATAATGTTCCTATTATGATTTTACATTACACATGTCAAAGTATCATTTGTTTATATATATCTTTACCACCGTATTGGTTAAATAACACATTGTGAAGCAACGTATCACGTTGTCATTTTATAGTCCGTGTTGTTTTTTCTAAATACTCATTGGTCTCTTTAATTCTTTTCCCTGATTTTGCTCGCCTTCATAGGATAAATTGCTAGTTTATTTACTGTTTCCTCTCTTTCAACATTCATCAGTTCATTAATGTTTCACTACTGGGGTTCTTCCAATATAGTTCTGGCAAACATTAATCTCTGATATCCTGATACTGATCACATTTCATCAGGGAATGCCGTTCATCTTCTACTTCTATAATACCATTTATTCAACTCATTTATTTATTAGGTTGCATGGAGAATTAATCATTTTGTTTATTCAAATACCGATATAACTCTCGATCACCCATCATTGTAAGCTCACTCGAAAAACCTGTTAAAATTATATATATTTACAAATATTTAACATACATATATATAATTGTTTATAGCAATTGAAATAGTACTTACACCGATATTCATTTCGTGCTGGCTATTGACCAATCTCTTGATGACCATATTGAGATTTAATTGAGATTTTAAATTGTGAGTAATTATGTGCTTCTATGTTTTATTTTGTGTTAATTGTTTTCACCGTTTCTATTGAGACCTAGTTATATAACGGTCATTTATCTGTAATATACAGAAATCCACGATCTGCCACAATTCTTTTATGGTTACATATCTGAAAAAAAGAACTATATCTTAAATCAGTCCGAAAATTGTTTAAATTCATATTAGACCCCATTAGGTATACATTTACCTATACAATTTCCCCCCGAAAGTGTACATATTTTTTAACTTTAATTTCATATTGACATGTTATTTGAAAATATTATAGACATTAAGAAATTCTAAACTTTTAAGAGATAGCCATTTAAGCACACAGTAACAGAAAGCCCCTTTAAAAACTAAATTTCAATATCTCAATATTTTTAATATATATATATATATATATTTATATTTATAAATATAATTTTAAAAAATGTCCTCTTATGTTTCTATCTACTCTCATATTAAAATTTTAATTCAAATAAAAAAATTAAAATATTTTCCAACCAGGAAGAAAACAAAAAAGGGGTTTTCATATTATAGCATGTTGCTCAACATTTATCCACTGAAAGTGTCTTGATGGGAGGTTATAATAGCGTGCCTTTTCAAAATCTTATAAGGTTAATCTTATTTGAAAATGACTTGTAGCCTTACATTTGTTGCACATATAAATGACGCATTTCCTATTTGTAGTCTGTGCGAATTTACTATATTGTTTGCATGCAAAGAATGAGGATCATGGTATTGTTTTTGGTTCAATGGTCAAAGAGCTATTCATACCAAAAACAAACAATTCATCCATCAATTCTTTAATACAGAACTCCCAAATATGTATTGGTCTCATCTCATTTTTAACACACGCACGTATACACATTGTCACACGTTAATGGCTTTATTTTCAAAGCGATATATCGTTTTTACATTTCTCAGGAATTAAACTAAATAAATCATCCATCTTGTTAAAAAAGATTCAATAATGAAAGGTGAGCGATAATTTGTTTGTGCCATAAATGTAATGACCGAAAATGAGAACTACCCAAAAGTGGTCCCTTGATCTTGCCACCTGTGCTTGCTGTTGTTCAGGGGTTTAAATGTAGAATATGCTGAAATCTTGTTCATCATGATCTTAGTGGTTATAAAATTCGAAAACAAGAACGAAGTTCTCATAGTTTTTCAAAGATGTGTATAAAAATGCCCTGAGACATCCGTTTAAAATCATCATATATTAGAGAAATTACCTCAAATGAACACCGGGGGTCCAAATGATGGCCAAAGACTATCGCCAAATATCACGTTTAAACGTTCTGACGTCACAATCAGAAACTCAGAACATGTATCGGAACAAGTCCACAATTGTGGTAGTCATTGCTAAGAGTTAAGCCCCATCAGTCAACGGAAATTGCGGGCGGAGTCGCATGTTCACGACTGATCAGGCAGGTAATGGTTTCGCTATCTGGGGCATGTAATTTAATCCCGGTGAGATCACATTGTCAAGTTTATAAACTTTGAATTGCAGTCAGCATCTCGGTATCTTGAAAGCAAAGACATTACGACATTTGAGGTTAAAAATTTATTTTATCACATATAATATTGAACAAAAGCAGGTTTGTTTTTTTTTTTGGTAAATGCATCTTCAAATGAATAATCTGATATACCGCTTAATATGTAATGATAAAGAGTTCTTCACGGGATATATGTTGATCCAGCGATAAGCCCTTACAATATGAAGTCTGCATTTGTTTTTTTTAAGAAGGAAACAAAAATGGAAAACTAATGACAACTACGAAGCACACAGTAAAACCAAAATGCCTACGAATTCCCCGAATTAAAGACACCAAAGAATTTAAGAAAATCGACAGTACTGTGATTCATACTGACATTATTTAAAAGCATGAAATCAGTTCATATTTAAGGGCAGGGCCAATTAAATGTCCTTCTTTGATTCGGTAAAGTGTTCTTCTGAAAGCACCTTCGATGTCGTAATGTAGAACGGTGAATCTTTATTAAAGCTTTTGTGAACAGATCAGACGGCATTTACTTTATCTTTATCAATTCCTTTCATAACAACTATGGCCGCAATGACAAATATCAGTTCAAACACAGCAATGCCGATACCGACCCCTAAAATATACCAAGAATAAAACATAGCCAAGGAGGAAACTTTGTCGTAGCATCCTTCTAAGTTAGCGTTGGTAGAGTTAGGCGTCAGAAGGCAGCCGTTTATATCCACGAATTGTAACTCGCTCAGCTTTGCTGGGAACTTGGATCTGTCCACAAATTTGCAGCATGATACCGGAACCTGGGCCTGGACGGTCACGCCACTGATGTTGTAGAATCTGGTCCATTTCGTAGCGTAGTCCATGAAATCTGTATAATTACCGTTGCCGCAACATTCCATCTGGAACGGAAATGATAATGGACTCAAGATTAAGAAAATACACACAGTTCGTTAAGGTGCATATTATGATTATGCAATTTGCATTGATTTGGTTTTTATTTGGTGCGATATGGGCCTAGCTTAAAGCCCCCCATTCACATACATATCCTGTAGAATTTATATGTAATTGCTGGCTCATGGTGTGGATATATTAATGAGCTGTGGGTCATTCTTTTGAGGAAAAGTTCTTATAACGCGAGTGTAACGGACGTATGAGCTTGTTCATCCTGAAGTTGTTAGTAAACACGGAGCCTGTGGCACTTCTGACAAACAGAAAAAAAACATGTAACCTGAGGTGGCTGCTTGCATATGTGAGGAAGTTGAATCGTCACTAGTCACAAAACACCCTTTGCCAAATTTTGTTTCTTCTGACTTGCCGTTATGTGTCTTTGTTCAATATGTTTTGAATACTTTTGCGGGCTTCAGAATATTATATACACGTGGATAGGAACAAATCGAACATTCTGTTTGCAGTTGGATCCACGTTTTATGGTCGGTATATTTTTAACGTTCAAGGGATTACCGTTAGTAAATAGATGTCAAATATCAGAATAGGCTGCTTTACCCCAACAGTCCCTTTTGTTTAAAAGGATATTTCATCGGAAGGTCATTGTTGGCCCCGGAATGCAACTGGCGATTAGGGAAAGGCTAGTCAACAGAAATCGAGGCACATTCAGTCCATCTCAGGTGAATTTGTGACACGTCTCAAGAACTAACTGCGTTGTTTACAAAACTTACGTTATATGCAGTGGCGCTTTCGTCCGACCTGAGTTTCTCACCAACATTTAAACCAGCCTTTTAAGGTATTCCCAGACGAGAGCTTGTTCTGAATTCATTCTCTGCTCAATCCTAACCATTTAAGCTTCCAAATTATTAAGTTTCTGAATCAAAAAGTGGAGTTTACCTTAAATAACTCCCATAACATCTTTCATGCTCGGAGCAGCGATCTCGCCCGTTGATTGCATGTAACTAAGGATACCACGGTCGCTTAACACTTCCGGTGCTAGCGTGTCCCTCTAACCTCTGAAAATTTCTAGTCGCATGACTACAGCGATTTTCATAAAATTATGCAACCTAACAATAAAATTATAAGGTAATGATGCACAAGGTTTCATTTAAGGACATGAAAACCGAGAAAGCCAACAACTAAAAAGTCCAAAATCCCCTTAAACTACCATCAAGCTGTTCAGAATGTAGTGGCGCCGCGAAACCTTTTTTTCAGAGCAGTTGACCTAATTTAAGCCACTGGAAGTTCGTTAAATACCTGTTCATTCAATGCTGAGAGAGATGCTAACAGATTGACTGCCTATGCAATGGCGAAAGCTCACACGAGAGCTAAAACCTTACATATGAATAGTTTTCATTGTGGGACTAGTTTACCAAGCTGATAAGCCTGCAGTTTGGTTCAAGACAGTATACATAATCTCATGCGACTTTACTTGAACGTTACACCAGTCACCTGTGGAAAACTAAAGCTTAGACTGGGTCAGTCGCACTTGTTCCAAAGTGCCCCTGAGTCATCAGTTAAATTACCCAAAGGATGGCAGTAACGTGACTTGCGACATAAGAAGAACCAGCGGCCTTGTTTCAGACCGTGTTATGCCAACCGAGGCATTCTCATGCGCCTTGTTTCACATCGGGCTGGTTCGTCTGGTTTCTTTTATGCCTGATTTAATCTCTAGAATTGCTTGATTCAGGAGTGCTAGAAAACAGCAAAACCTTGTGTAGATTTTTGTATTTTTTTGTTGTTGGAGGTAACCGCCTCAAGTTTTTAATGTCAACTTAACTAAGTATATGTACATCTGCAGATTTTGATTCCGGTTCCGGACTTAATGACAAGTCAGTATCACACGCTTCCTCTCATTTTATATCCTGGTGTTAACCAGGCCCGGTGAATACCGCACCTGTGGACCCTGGATGTGTAAGCTGGGGCAAAGCTATGTCAAACCACAAAAAAACCCAAAAAAACGAAAGGCGCATTCGTTTGTGAGTGAAACACGGCCGTCGGCAGTGGCGTTCCCATTAAACGTGCAGAGCGCTCACCCTGGGTGGGGATCGACAGTGAAAATCTCACAGCCACAGCTGAGATTTGAACTCCAAGAAGCCTTTGCAAAGGAAGACCTCATTGAGCGAGCTTTCATACCGAGTTTTATATTCCCCTTAGCATTATAGTATACATTAAAATACCATTTAATCTTAAAACCTGTAGGTGTATAAGCTGGTTGAGGTTGAAAGATAATTAGTAAAATTTGTGAGGACTATAAAGAAAGCAAAAATAATAAGATTCTTATTACCAAAAAATGTAATGTTTTCCTGAATTGTGTACATTTAACCAGAATGCCTCATGTTTTAACATCTGCCTCTTAAGGCCATAGATTGCAATCTTTACCTATCCACAAAGTCTTATTTTAAGATACATATATAATTATAAGATGAAATATGTAATATATACATGTAAACAGCCAATTCTACGATAACATCAATATTTTACCGACCGTAACATGTGCGAAGTCCCAGGCAATGGAGAAAGGTTCTGAACTCTCGGATGTGATTTTGCCCTCACTAGACCGTAAACCCTCGTATGTCTCCGCGATGGTCTGGTTTAAATAGTTCCTGAAGGACGTTTCGATTTGGCCGCGGAAGAAATAGGCAATGATTGCAGCTGCTATCTCCAGTATCAGTAAAGATGCAACAGTTACAGCATACTGGAAATGAAAATGAGGAACAGATTAATACATACAAGTTCATGGCAGGGTTTTGTGCCATTCATGACATTCTCTTGTTGTATTTCATGTATTTATTATCACCCATGAAATCAAGATATTGTTACTCTAGAGCAGAGGAGAAAATGTTTGTTGTGGCCTTAACATTTTCTTATTTTCAATGTGAGACTATTCTCCCCCTATCATCTAATTGGAATTAGGAAAGTCCCAATCGAAGGTGATCTGTTTCAGCTTTAGAGGGGTTGTTTAATTTTGTTCATTTTACTTCATTATATGATATGGTAATGTGTCATAATATAAATATTTGATTAGAGGGAAAACAAAGGGTGAAGAAGTGTTCATATTATAAACAGATATTGTGTAATCGGAAATGGTCAGGGACCAAGGACCAAATTTGATCCTCTTAGTCAAACAGTCCGAAATATCGCTCGTCCTGTCGGACGCTTGGACCCCAAGAACCGAGCGTCTGTGCCAGGTTTCGAGGTTTACAGAAGCTTACCCCAACATTTTTAAGCCGTGAGTATTATATATATATATATATATATATATATATATATATATATATATATATATATATATATATATATCATTTATTAAAGATCAAGGTCTTTAGATATCCTTAGATTTTTTTTTTTAGTCTTATCAGTCCTTTTTTTCATATAAGCGTACTACAGAGTGAAAGCATTTTTGTGCTCACTTTTTATTTTAGAGATAGGTGAAGTTGATTATAAAGTATAATTTTACAGTAGATATTCAGTATAAATAAGTAAATGCTGTTTTATATTGAAATGGCTTGAATTGGTGAAAGGAAAAATTACAAGCCTTGTGAAAACTTATATAACTTGAACCTTTACTGTTTAACGGCACTTATACATTTTCAATCCACCCCCTCTATAAAAACGGAAACTGAACAATGTCAGCTAAAAAAAAACTCGATATTTCCCCAAAGAAGTCTAAATTTTCAAAAGTCTTTTCAATTGTCCATTTTTGGAGAGATAGGTCCTTTATAGACAGAGTGTCCGTCTCTATACAGAGACGGAGAGCACTGCATGCATTCTGGTGGTACCCTGTCTGATATTACTAAATGTCTCTCCTCTGGAAAAATAAATAAACATAATTTAGCTAACATACACTTAACTTTGACTCCTTACTTGTTCCTGGCTCAAATAAGAAAATGAAACATATTATCCAGGTGCAAAGTTAAGAAGCGATGCTGGCAGGTTTCTAACCAAACATGACATGTTGCTTTAAGGTCGAGGACACAGGGAGAAGCCAGTTTTTCAAAGTCCTTCCTCTGATTGCCCCTTTGGTTTCAGGCTCATTCATCATGGAAATCTAAGCATAAGATTTACTGTCTGGTCCCTAAAATAGAGCCATCTAGTGACTAAAACAAAAATATGGGGACAAAGCAATGGCTCGAAGCAAGGCTAGTAGCTACCTACAAATTTTCTTGTGTTCACTTATTAGAAATGGTTCTTACACCCAGGTTAAGACCCACGTTTGTTTATTTAAAGCTAATTATCTGATTTTTTTCTAAATATCTGTGTCCTCGCTCGCACACCAATATTTTCAATAGAGTGCTCGTAAGCCTCACTGGGAGGCTTACTATGTAGGCTAGGTCCCTTACCGCTTGGTGTTTTCTCTGACTCAACGGGAATTGAAGGTTATGTGAATGAATTGAAGGTTATGTGAATAAGGTATGTATATACTCACTATACACAGGAAGACCTTGACCTCTTTCACTGCGCCGACACATCCAAGGAAAGCGATGAGAAGAATAATTGCACCAGCAGCTATGAAGGCGTAAGCGCTGGTCTCCAGTAAAGACGGCATATTGAGCGCGTCGGAGATCGAACTCGCACCCGCTAACCGTAACAAGTTCGTCAACTGTGCTTTGTCCACCAAAACGAAGATCCCCAGTCCAACGGCTGCCGCCCCGAGCAGGAAAAAAATCATGTTAAACACCACCAGCCAAATGGTAGCAATAGTTTTGTTGCACATGATGTTTCGCGTAAAATCAGGTTTCTTGAAGTTTGGTCGATACTGAAAAATGCCCTTGTAGTCCACGGAGTTATTTTCTGTCCACACCTTACCCCAGTACCCCTTTATGATGGGTTAAAATTTCACGCGGCGTGACCCTGGCTGATTTGAACCCGAAGTTTCCAATGTGCGAGTTTTAACTGCACCAAGTGGCGTTAATTACAATGGTGCATAATTGTGTCCGCCTCCACGCTTCACTGACCAAACCGCTCACTGTTTGACGGACAGCATTTGACGCTAATTGTGTGTTTCATTTGTACCCTCCTTTTACAACAGAGGAAATTAGCCATCGTGGCACCTGCGGAAAAATGCAGAACCCAGCCCTACACAGATCCTTTTAACAAAGTAACCTTATTTATTTCAGATACACAGGATTATTATCATATTGAAGTGATTGATAAAAATTCATTCGTACAGATATACATTCGAACAAAATTCTAAGGCTTGTTTGAATATCCTTTTGATATTATTTCTGTTAAATAGCGTTCATTTTGACAGCAATATCGTCATCAGTGCTAAAATGTCCCTTAAAGAATCTTTATATTATGAAATTGATTGTCTTATACCCATTTTACTCATCTCCTTGAACAGGTATATGAGTATGCCCAGAGTGAAAGTAAATTTTACACATAACCAGCAGTGATACAGGGATGAACATGATGCGAGATGCAAACTCCGTCGCCACTATACGGTGGTAAAGTAGTTAACATATATTAATACATTTCCAATATGGTTAAGGTCTCCCTCAAGCCGTCCCTTATCTGTATTCACCTTGCTAATATAAACAGAAGAAAAAATCCTTGCGCTCATTCAAGAAATGGCTTTTTCTTGTATTTAAATCACTCACATTGATGTTGCGCGGGCCCCTTGACAGGTGTTTTATGCTTCTCATCAATTCTGGGCATCACGCGTGACCCTAGATTCCTTCTATGAATCTGATGGTACCCGACAGCAGCATAAAAAGATATAACAAAAAGCCCTGCCTGGTTTAGGTTAGGAAGATTACATTCCCTTCAATTATTTGTAACATCGTCTTTATATTTTGCTCGATCGCTGACCAGCATGACAAATTGCCTGGGTCTGGGCAGGTGAATCCCACAGAAGTAAAACAGGGCAAACATATACATGACCAAAGTTACAATGCCAGCTAACCTATATTTGCCTCCGCCAGGACAGTATTCGTTCATCCCCGATCGTGTGTGTGTGTGTGTGTGTGTGTGTACATGTATTAACATCATGAATTTTACGGGGCATTTCGGGCCAGTGAAGAAACGTTTCGAATTTGGTGTGGATCCGGCACATGGTCCGTATTCAGGAACGTCAACAAGGGATATTAACGCATGTACAGTCACGTATGCACGAATGAACCTGGTAAATTGGATCGAATAAATGATACAAACACGAATTTTGGAGCTTTCCACAATAGGGCCCCTCGCATGGCAGAGGCTTGCATTCCTAAGAATTTCTTGTTCAGTTTGTTTTTTATATATACATAAAATGTCACATTCCCCACATGTTTAGATTAATGGAGAAACCACAGTTAGAGCACTCTTCGTTCCAGCCAATACACATTCTGTAAATTCCAAACTACTCAATCCTGCCTTCATAATAATTTGTTTGTGTCTGGATTTAATATCACGTCTCACTGAACGTGGGTCCTCACGGACTCTATTATTCAGGGGACTCAGTATTACATCACATTGGTATGACTGTACCGGGTCGATCGGCATATCCCTAATGCGGTTGTCGTGCTACATTCAATTTAGAACCCTTCCACTTAACCACTAATGAAGGATATAACTGGTTGCTTACTTAGTTATTCCGTATCAATGTGATGTTAAGCCCAGTTGTGCTGAGAACCCAGGCAATGAGTTTATACAAATATGGTGTGAACATATCAAGAAAATATAAATAGAAATATATATGAATCGAAATATATATACAACTGCTTTGGTATGACTTTATCAAAGAAAAACATGAGCTGAAGCCACGGCTAATAACAAAACATCTGTATTTCGGGAGTCACCCCTTATTGGATATTAAATATGAAGTTGTAAGCATTTTTTTTCTTTTTACCACACCTCTGTTTCCAGTTTCTATTATATCACACACCTATATAATATATATAATACTCCAGATGAACAGATGCGTCACCTGATATATTAAACTTATATCATTCCACAGGTGTATCAATGTTAAAGCATGTTAATGAACGATGCACGACGGACTGCGCATAGAACTATATTACACCTTTGATGTTCCATACAAGTAATTTAACAATTAATTAATACTAATTTGTGCACAAAGCTTCACCTGTCTCCAGATAGGAAAATAATGGGTGTTCAGTAATACTAATTCTTATGGGATTAATTTACATTATTGAACATCTGATATATTAGCAACCCTAAGAACCAAAGATATCAATATATTGTTGGGTGAGTGGATTATGGTACAGTCTCTTTGGAATGGGATGCAGGTAATATGTAATATACCTTTGTGTATATACTATATATATGTATGTGTGTGTGTGTTTATATATATGTGTGTGTGTGCAAATAATGCACGCTCTGTTCGGATTTTGTTCTTCTGTCATGTGATTATTCCACATTATTCGGCATTCAGGCATGGAGTTTAAAAAATGGATGAATCCACACATGACAAGTAAATAGGTAGTGAGGAAAGTCTTAAATGGAAGCCCTTATCATCCATCAAATTCACTTTCATAATGTTCATTTTTATCTATTTACAAAGTTAAAGCCCAATTAAAAAAATATCTTATTATGTTAGGATGTATTATACCATAGAATTATAATATACAACGAAAAACATCGACTCTGCTTAAACCAGATTACCATGCAATGACAACAGTAATCACTGTGCACTTAACCAATATAAGTTACTGCCAAGGGTACTATAAAATATCATTTCTTGGGAAATCAGAATATTAATCTTTATTGGACAAATAAATCCCAGCAAACATGTACTCGTAAGATGTAAGTTAAATGTATAGAAATGAACATAATATAACATACGACTATGAATATAGATATGATAAATAAAATCGATAATATAATTTATGGATAATGTGATATTCCCGAAGAGCTTGCAACTTGCAAAGAAAGTGACACACCGTTAATGTTAGCTAGTCCGAAGTTTTTCTGTTATGATACATAACAAATAAAGATGTCAGGGATCCCCAAAAAGCCTGGTGGCCTACCCCCAACCCAGTGTGACATTAAACATGCCTTCTATGTCATGAATATGTCGCTCTTAGCCTCCGCAAGGTGGGTATGCGTTCATTCCCGTTCGTATGTGCTTTTCGTTTGAGTGTTTCTTCACAACAAAACTTACGGAATCATAAACGGAATCTCATGAAATGATCAGGACATTTCGGGAATTCGCCAAAGCAGAATCGATTAGATTCTGATGTGGATCCGGAAGATGATCCGGATCCAGGAACACCATCAAAGAAAATTCTCAAATGTTCATTTACTTATGCACGAATGAACCGTTTGAATATGGGTCTCATAAGTGAATACAAACCAGATTTTTTTAAACCTAAGTCTCTTATACTTTCCCACAAGTGTATATATATACTTCGCGTAACGAGCTTCTGCTGTGCCCGGGCAACGCCCCTAATTTTGAGTTTATAGTGTACACTTTTTTCTACGAGCATATGTGCAGACCATTGATGGTTTCTGTTGTCTTCGGTTCCAACAAACTCCGAGTTTTATCAGTTAAATGAAATAAATCAGATGTCAGAGACCCAGATACAGGTGTGGCATGTTAATATTTACTTTTATCTATGGAGATATAAATATAATAATATTTTTTTTGTTGATATAACGTTCCCGAACACTTAGTGTTAATAGTCGCCATTAGATGTCGCCAGTGTGGCGGAATAGGTTGATTGTATTTATTACAGATGTATGTAGCCTGGCTTCGTAGGTATGAATTAAATTAATAGTTCTCAGCCAATATGTTACTATTGCATTTGCCTCTTTATTGGGATAAATCAATAATATATGATACTTTGTACCAAGCACAGTATGAGCAATAAGCAATATTGTTTTTCCTGTGGGAGGGGTTAGGAAATCAATTGCGTCTATAGATGAACGCGCAGAAATACTTTATATAGTTATATTACATATTTTCCTTATTGCCTCTGGCAGAATGGTATGCGTCTGTTCTCGTTAGTGATTGTGTGTTTCTTCACAACATAACTCACACGATCACGGAACCTTATGAAAAGTTCAGCGCAGAAATCAATAAGATTGTGGTGTGGGTTCTGCTCATGATCCGGATCCATGGAGGACTTCGAGGAATATTCACAATTGTGAGTCATATAATTTTATGTCCTATTGATCACAGGAATACGGGCCGAATAAGTGAATAAAAACACGGGTTGTTGAGTACCCCACATTGAGGGCCTCCCACGTGACGGAGGCCTGTATTCCTAAGAATTCATGTTCTAGTTGTCAAATATAATGACTAATGGTCCTGCAGTACTAAATTTTGTGTTAAAATGTTACCTTCGTGAGATCTTTGACAGGGGAGTAACTTTAACACCAATACACACGCCTGATCATGTATAATATCAGTTGAAACCTCTACGATGAACTTCAAGGCAAACGAACTGGTTTTAAAGAGAAAATGTGTTCAATACTTCGTATTAGAAGTCCACTTCGTCCAAGCAAAACAATATCGTTCTACAGACCCTGGGAACAACAAATATTACGTGGAATCTTATTTTTAATATTTATTCATTATCGGTATTTTTAAGAAATTTCTGTCATAGCGCAAATTATCAATATGGTCTCAGAGGACCTCATCTTCATTTAAAAAAAATAATATATGATCCACGATAAATTTGAGCGACGAATCGGTCGACCAATTATTTTTTGTCCTTAACAAAGTCTAAACTGTCAGCTTATCTTGAAATGCTGACGGGACCGGTCGGATCGGCTTCCAATTTATGTAAATGGAAACTAGATAATACAATATGCATAATCATATCATGGACTGTAATTAAGAACACCTGGCGTTGCCCGTAGTCGCGTCACTGTCACAAACCAAAACAATTAATTAGGCCTTCCAGGAGGGATCATGTTTAAACTGGCCCCAGGGACAAACATCTTTATAAACAACAGATTTTTGAGCTTACGATCAGTGTTGCCAAGCCATAGCTACAGTATACAGTTTGCTTTAGAACTTAAGCAAAGGGACATTTTATGTTAGCTAAAGGCAAAATGTGCAGCAAAGCAACTGCAAAGATATGGTTGGTGGTCGTCAACTTGCTATTTTTCCTTCTGGGCGCTGCGGCGTTGAGTATCGGGGTATTTGTGTTAATTGACAAGTCTCAGCTGACGAACCTTTTACGGCTAGCAGGCGCGAGTTCAATCACCGACGCCCTAAATGTCCCGTCTTTACTGGAGTCCAGTGCTTACGCCTTTATTGTAGCCGGTGGTGTTATACTGCTGATAGGGATTTTAGGCTGTTGTGGAGCTGTCAAAGAAGTCAAAACCTTCCTAATCATTGTGAGTATACAAATAGTGTTTTTTTCCTGATTATGAGACGAATGTGGTTATATAGTCTGCGTAGAAATTACATGGACGCATCCATAAGCATGTTCTGTAGTTTTAGGCTGTAGAGTATAAAATTAGGTTAAAATTTATTTTATATTTTAATTTATTTGACTATTCTTGCACAATTGGTCCCTTGTCAGCTTTTACTGTATCTTAACATGACTGATCTTTAAGGAGTCAATAAGAGACTAATCATCTGAGAATAAAACGATGTTCACCCCTGTACTTCTTTGTTAGACAACTGTCTGCCCTATCTGACATCTACCTGACAACTAATGCCCGATGAAATAACACGAGGATTCGACAGTCATTATAAAAATATAGAATAGTGTTACTTAAACGGCGGTTTAAATAAACATTTATTACATAATTTCTTGTAAATTTGCAATTTAAACATATTGGTCTTGACTGGAGCATAATTATTAGCCCCGACTGTATTTTCCTTACTCTCTTATCGTTTGGTATTCAACCAAGATATCTGTAAGGTTTCAATATTAATATTGAATATTGAAATTAATATACACTTACGCTTAAATTATACAGTCTTTGAAAGATAATCAAATTTTACTTTATTAATGTCTTTCTCTTTCAGTATGCCGTCATCGTCAGTTTAGTCTTGGCCCTACAAATCGCCGCAGTGGTCGTGGCGTATTTCTTCCGAGGACAAATTGAATCGACTTTCCAGAGCTTCTTAAACCAGACTATTGCAGAGAAATACGAAGGTTTACAGTCTAACAACGGTCAAATCACCTCTGAGAGCTCAGAGCCGTTTTCCATCGGCTGGGACTTCGCTCATATCACAGTGAGTGCAAATCTTGTTCATTCTTTTACTTTAATATCCCTTCGTGGATGTATTCTCCTACATTACGTTAATACTAATGTATAGCTTAGTATATGTACATCTCCATGGTCCCATGGTGTTTATTGTATCAACTAGGCTCAGTGTACCACACCTGCGGTCCTGACTGTTTAATCATCCCTATTCAGCCATACCACAGAGGAACCCCCGAAAGGCGCACTCATTTGTGAGTGCTCAACCCTTGGTTGGGACCGCGCCGCCGTGAGCGATCTCACTTCTCCTCAAATGAGATCAGAACTCACGATATATCTCGGGTTTGAGTCCCGTGCTCTATCTCTAAATCAAAGAAGCCAGTCATTCTTTTTTATTATACAATACGTGGAAGAATGTGATATGCTGATGTAGGCTTAGTTGTAATATGCTCTGATTTCAAGGATAAAGGCTAGTGCAGTGAAAAAGATGGTGCGCGAATACGCCCTATTTGGGGGAATCTAGAACCAACGATCTACTTTTAATAAATATATATATATATATATATATATATATATATATATATTTATATATTTATATATACAGTAGAACCTCCGAATTACGGACACTCACGGGACCGGACATTTTGCCTGCAATAGAGAGGTTTCCTCAGCTGGGAGGTTATAGATTTCTGAAACCTACTTTCAAGTGACTGCCCATAAGTGGTTGTAACCAGGGGGTACTCATAAGGAGAGGTTCCAACGTATATATGTATATATATGTATATACATATATATATATATATATATATATATATATATATAAACTCATATATAAATTAACATTTTTACCTCACATCAACACAATGTTAGCGGTATTTCCGTTACATCCACCAGACTTTATATTTTTAAGTAACATATGGATATTGCTCAGGCATTGGGTAGCCACTCTTCTAGCATTTGATAATTTTTAATATTAGCGGTGACAAGCGCCAATAATTCGAGTATTTTGATTGCGTATCTTTAGCTCTTTGTTTATATATGAACTATTTATTTGTAGATGGAATGCTGCGGAAACAGTAACTTCACAGATTTCGTGGACTACGCCACTCAGTGGGTGAGATCTTACAACATCAGCGGCGTCACAGTCCAGGCCCAGGTCCCGGTATCATGCTGTAAATTCGTGGATAAATCCAAGTTCCCCACCAAGCTAAGCGAGCTACAATTCGTGGATATAAACGGCTGCCTCCTGACGCCTAACTCGACCAACGCTAACTTAGAAGGATGCTACGGAAAAGTTTCAGCACAAGCGACCGCGTACGCCTGGTATATCTTAGGGGTCGGTATCGGGATTGTTGTTTTCGAGCTGTTATGCGTCATAGCGGCTATAGTTGTTATAAAAGGTATCGCAAAAGATAAAGTGGTCCCCGTTGCCTGAGCTTCCCTACAAGACTTCATCAAGTGTATAACGAACCCTGGCCGGTTACATCGTAATTAATTGTACCAAATGAACTTGTTTTTCACCTATAGGTGTAATCCATTTAAAGAGCATAGATAACAAGTCATCGCGGTCTAGTCATACGATGCATAATAGGGTGAAAAAGACAACTTACGTCACGAATCCCAATTGGAGACATGGCGACAAAGACACGTGTTACACGGTGGAGAAATGAAGTCGCTCCAAAATTATGCAAATAGGACAAACCGGCCGATCCGTGGGACTATGTAACTGCAATGTCCAAATCGCAAGTTCTTTCAAACGGAAAGTAAAGAATTTATATGAAGAAGTTTCCCTTAGTGACAAGAAATCAAGGATTTTCACAGAAATGCATGTTAACACGTCCCTCCCAATATGAAAACTATTATTAATTCGTGAACTGAGCATTTTAACTTATTTGGATGTAAATATCGGCATCGATTATATATTTATTTTTAATTTTGTAAATTTTCCGCGGGAATATTTTTTTAATTTTCCGCGAATGTTATTTTATGAGAATAAATTATCAATTTCACATCAATGACTTTACGGTGTTTTTAGTTAAACGTGGATTCTCTACCTCCATAAATCCGTAATCCTATTAATCTACGTTTAAAAAAATAGGCAAGTGTTTTAACATGTATCTTTATTAACACAATTAAAGCACAATTAAAGCAGGTAGTAGTCAACGACCACAGAACCCCGCCAGAATGAACTTTATGAAACTTGGCTGTAAGCCTCAAAGCCCCCTGATAGCTCTGTTATAATAAAATATTCATATAAAACAATGGGAGACAATAAATGGTAGAGAATTTTGAACTAAATACCATATGATGATTAAGGTTATCAAAGAATTTAAACATTTATTTCTTGGATATTATTCTAACCCTCCATACAATTTCATTAAAATCAGTTCAGAAATTTTCTTGCAAATTACTAACAGACAATCTTAGTAACCAAGGACAATCTCGCCCCCCTGCAGGAGGTGTAAATACTGGGTCTAACGTTAAAGCATCAGATACCGAAACGAAAGTAACAGGGAAATAATTCTACTCAAAGTCCTAGCTGAGCATACTGATAATACACTAGAATTAGCATATTGTGTCATATAAATCTTACATATTTGATGAAGTTCGACTTATATCTCAGTGTATGAGACATTGATAATAATAATAATAATAATAATAATAATAATAATAATAATAACTATTGTAATTATGAGTATCAATAAAATTAAAGTTATTATTATTATTATTATTATTATTATTATTATTACTATTGTTGTAGTTGTTACTCGTAGAAGTAGTAGTAGTAGTAATAGTTGTAGTAGTAGAAGTAGTAGTAGTAGTAGTAGTAGTAGTAGAACAGGCATGTGGTATTACTGCCTGATGGATGACGTCACTAATGGTTCACGTGACATTGGACCTACATTTAATGCCTTCATGAACACCTCGTAGTTTTTAGCTTACTACACTAACGGTTCCTCGATATTTCCTGGATCTCCAATGTGGTTGATTTCCAAAAGCTGAATTTTGGGCAGTGTTTTAATCCTAGGTCACAGATTTACACCAGCCATATATTCGTTAATTCGACCTTACGCTCTGAACGCAGCGCGTGACCTCCTGACTTCTTGCTCTGTGTTTACAACAGAGGCACAACTGGGTCTAGGTGACCTTCCACTTATGTAGCGAATAGTTGACTGAGCATAGCGTTACCGCTGCTTAAGGAGCTTAAATCGACCTTATTCCCAAATGAATTGAATCAAGCACTCTTAGCAGCAACGCTCACCCTTGATTTGGGTGTTAGCATCACAACAACTGGGCAAACGCCCAGGGTATAGGTATCAGGAGGGCGCAGTATTGACCTGGCAATAAGGCCATCAGTGAAAATTTATTTATTAACCCTTATTCATTGTCATCTTGAACAAATTCCTGCCGTAGACAAATTTTAATAAGGTTTTTCTACTAGAATCTCGGTCATTACATCCAGGGGAAATAGTTCTACAGATTATTCTTTGTTCTTTAAATTTCAAATAGACTGCGTAATTTTTTTTTTTATATTTTTTTTTTTGGTGGAGGTAACCCCCATTTTGTTTACTGTTGGCTTATCTTACTATAATGTACTTCTGCAGAATACCATTTCGGTTTCAGACTGCGTAATAGGTCAGTAGCACATAATTATCCTGGCGTTAGCCAGGCTCGGTGTTCGGTTCCTGCAGGCCCTGGGTGTATAATAGTCCCCATTGCTGGGTAATAACACCTACAAACCCCTGAAAGTCGCACTGATTTGTCAGTGAAACACGACCATAGGGCATAGTTTTCTAAATTAAAAGCCCGCACAACGCTCATCCTGGAAACTACCCCGAGCCGTGAAGAAATCTCCCCGCTCCTCGGCCGAGATTCCAATTTACTCACGATCTATCGGCATTGAACCCTGGCTGTACAGCAAGATCACCCCTGAAAAGTTATGTGTTTTCTGCTTTTCATTAATTTCTACAAAATATTTGTCCTTAAAATCGGAGTTTGCGTGGTCTGAGTTTGTCGGATTGGTGGTATTTGGGTTGAGTGCAAGCCTTCGTCCGGCGTCGGCCCTGAATCTGTATTCAACAAGGAAACACAAAATTTATGCTATATATTATTGCTTCCTTTTTCATATGGATGTTTTCATTTAACACATTACATGCTCTCTATATTACAGTCCTGTAATTCTCTTGGTTGTCTATTATGTCATATACAGCGACACGTAAGGCGGAGATCAGGGAAAGTCTGTCTTCATCTTCCGCGATAAATCGTGACTTTACCCGTTTACTCTAGTTCAGTGTGCGCCTGTTGTTTTAAGAGGTGCTCACAGTTTCCTCTTAGGAAATTAGTCTTGACATTTCCACTCTCTCCTGGACGACAAACGACCGACACCTACGAAATACGGTTTGGCTCGCAGGTAATCTAATATATCGTGTGACCTGTAAGATTTACATGAACAAATTCAATCTGGTTGCTGTGTTATCTAAAGACCATCCACCCTTGCTGGTTAATAACATGTATTAATAATTTTGCTTTGTGTCTTGTTATATCCCAATTAAACGATTTCAGATCACCCCTGGCTTAGATTACCCCTACGTAATTTATAAACGTATTCAGATTATCTAGATATTGAATTATTCAAATTTATATTATCCCGGGAGTAATCGGCATATTTTAGACTACCCTCTTTACCCGTTTGTTTAGGTTTATCTCATTTTCGTTTTGCTCTGATATAAGCACAGTCTAGCAAAAACAATAACTGATAATAAAAACAATAATGATAACAATGAAAAGTATTAAAACCTTATGAAAGCTATCAATATAAAAACTTTGTGATTTATTTATTTTTCAGATATTGAGGTTATCTTTCAATCTTGTATCTGTCACACTTAACAAGACATATTTTAAGTTTGTATATAAGAATAAGAACTTATCGTTTCAGCTAAATCGGCAGGGGGACTTGATGACCTGAAGAGTACAGGCTATCCCCGGAATATGTAATCTGGCTCGGATTATTGGAATAAACTGGCAGGACGGGATTGAGATATGCTTGAAATCTTTATCCCGGGTGTCCATACTCGTTTGGGCTCTATGCGTTGCTGCTCTGTCCAGAAAGACTGACCACGACACGTCGCTAAGCCCCGTCTGGTGTAGCTCTGAGATTTTTTTGGCCACCAAGCTTTCACCCCGCTACAAGGTTCAGACTGCGTGATGGATGGCTCAGCCCATTAGACGCTGTATCTACACTTGCACGCCTCCCACAGTGTCGGGCCTCGGAAGACGACCACTCCAACAGACCAACACCCAGGAATATCAAAGGAGGACAATCGGCTTTACGATGTCTGATATGCATCCTACCATAATTATGGATCGGGCGTGGTCGCCAAAAAGCATTATTCCGCTATAAAGTCAGCCGTTATCCTTATCGTTGCGACCAAAATTTCTCCGCGGATACATTTCCGCCCAGACGATGTCGCGGAGTTCAATCCTATTGCATCCCCTAGCCGTTATCGATCCCTGACTGGTCAACTCTGCCAATTATTCAACAAGACCGCTATCGTCGCAGGTGTTTTCCGTACATACCAAAACACAGTGGCAAGACTTAACACTCCTCTTATTGTTTGTACAATAATATAAACGTGTCCGCTTACACTAGTCCAAGAAGTTAATGGTCTATAATTCCCCTTTTTGCTGGTGTGTAATAAAACTTAATTTAAATTAAAGCTTGCCTAGATGGTAATTATATTGATATGTAAACCGTCCCTCTTTACAATTAACAATTAAATATCACGAGACATAACTGGAAGTCGCTTTTTTGTATCAGCTTTTACGGCAAATAGATATTATCAATGATCGAATTTATGCTAAAACAAAATGATCACATTTAGGGTATTTTGAACTTTAGATTACTTCTTGCGTTTAATATTCAGCTATTTTGATTTTCTGCATATCGGTAGCCACCAAGATTGATTAAACTGTTAAAAATATCTGAGAGTTTATTTTAGTCACCACTCCACATATGCACTTTTGCGGGGTCCTAGGTTCCATACAAGCTGTGTCTGTAAAAGGTAGAAACCCATAATGAACTCGTTATATTAAAACATAGCTCTTTTATGGGAAGCTAATTGCATACTTTCCCCGTATTATTACATGCATAACTCATATAAAACGGGAATAGTACACAAAGCAATACCGTTCTCACTTGTTATGTCACGGCGGTCATGAGCATTACGGCCTGTGTCACCTTGGATCAACCATGAAGTAAAACGCACTTCCTAGTGCCAATATGTTGCAGATTTGTCAAAAAAATAAGATACTTGTACAATGGTGCAAACCTTTTCATATCAAACCGTCCGTTAAATTGATAATAAATCTCCC
Source organism: Sipunculus nudus (assembly GCA_026874595.1). NCBI lineage: Eukaryota > Metazoa > Annelida > Sipuncula > Golfingiida > Sipunculidae > Sipunculus > Sipunculus nudus. The sequence goes on from CM049317.1 coordinate 16,315,040, forward strand.
TTTTATAGATACTATGACCGTATCGTGCCGAAACATCACTTAGCCATGAATGCACGACTCAGTAGGCATTAATACTGGGTTTGCAAAGCTAACCTGAGTCGTGGTACAAGCCATATGGGGGAATAAACAGCAACGCTCACCTATCATATTGCATTGATATCGTGGTAAACGACCGATAATCTTAACATTAAGCTACGAATGATGATTTAAAACAAAATAAAACATGTAACTCACAACTGAAAATCCGTGTCTATGGTAACGAATTACTTCATGTATCGCTTACAAGTTGGCTCAATCAGTCGATCCTCCGCTCGTTCAACACGTGCTCTTTGTTTACTCGGCCGATGATCGTTGCGCCGCCTTGCGGTAGAACGAGAGAAACACCACTGGATTGTTTATCAGCTCACTCTTGCTTTGAAACTCACTGATATAAGCAAGAACGAAGCTGTACACTGACTGACCCAAGAAGAAATCGTCCAGACATCTGTAGGACCCGATGAAACAAACGATCGCATTACTTGCCAGGTGACTTCTTGGAAATCAATTGAACAGGAACATTGCAAATAGCCGATTAAGGTGCACTTTGCGCTTGATAAAAATGCGTTAAACTTGTTTTTTTGCCCGTCTGCTCGGGAGAGACCGCGGTGGAACAATAGCGCGCAAAAAATTATGTACAGGGAGGATTTTCAGATAAGAAGGTTGTCCGGCAACATTTTGTATCACATTTTTGTAGGCGATCAACAAAGATTGTTTCTTTAAATTGGTGGTATATCCCAGGTGGCGTGACGTCATTTAGTACAAGCGCGAATGGCTAAAGCCCCAGTCACATCACGTCATCGAGCTCCTTCGGAGTTGTTTTCTTTTTTACGAAAAAGTAAACTTTTCGGGCGAGCTTCGGTCGGGTATTGTTTACTCGGACGAGCCTCGTCGTATTTTAACAGCTCGTTGGGGAGCCCGTCGCTCTTAACTCCGTTGGAAATTTGGCGAAAATTTTGCTCGGTAGCAGCTCGGGAAGAGATCGCCGGGGCTCCCAGCAAACACCGCTGGAAGATCTTTTGGTTCGTCCGAAGTTCCCAGTCGCGTGAACTCCGCCCAGACACCGCTGACAGGTCCAAACTGGTCGGGCGAGGTTTATCGGACGAGTTCCGAACGATGTTCGGAGGAGGCTCGGACGTGCTTCCAACGACGTCCTATATGGCCCTTTACATTTCAGGTGCACATAAAATCCTTGAACTCGGCCAGGCCTCGATAATAATGTGACCACAATCTATAAAAACCGACGGAATTCGGCCGGATTTTTAAAATAGGTGAGGAGCCCCCAGCTATATCGATTTTAAAAATCCACCAGAGCTCGGCCGGTAATGTGACTTTTTCAGGCTTAAATGGGCATCCGAAGCGGCGAGTCGGGCTTACTTGAATACGCACAGAAATGGCGTTAGAAAAATAGAATTTTCTTATTTGGCATTGACAGAACTGAGATAAATTAAACTTCACTGGTTTCTGTTTCGCTTGATTAAAATAATACCAATCTGTCTGCCACGGCGAACTTTAGTATCCCATCTGAAATTGGCCACTATAATGATCTGTCAGGTCAAGTGACAGTCGCGAATTGAACCGTTTTCTTTTCTTAGTTCACTTGTCGTTCGGAAGTCAATTATAATATATGAGTGAAAAATGATTTATAACTCACGTGACAGGCATAAAACTTGCTTTAATCACGGAACATCGGGAATGTAAAATAATTAACTGTCGTACAGGTAAACAGCTGACTTGCGTGTGTTTCAAATACCAAACACATTTAAATATGTAAATGAACGAGCGGCGATCACGCGGTCAGAAAATCAACAAATGTGCAAAGATTTTATACCAATATGCTGTGTTAAGACGGATTTGTTTTCGCAAATGGTAGGTGTTGTTAGAAAGTATACTAAGAAAAGGAAACGACTAGTCTGGTTTCAAAAGACAGGTACTTGTAGGCCATGATGCGTTTTCAAAATAACGAAAACGTTGCATCTTCATAGCGTATTACAGTGCGGTCCTTGTTGAAGGATGTGAAGGCACTCCAATATAGGTAGAGAACCGTCGGGTTCTCCCCCTTTGAAGTACGACTCTGTCGCAAAGTTGCTAAGTGCCTGTCAAGTTTCTAAGCAGTTTTGCAATTTGTCTACAACTCTTGCACACATCAGGCAATCCCTCAATTTGCCAGCAATTTTGCCTCCGAATACGCAAATTGCTAGCCATTTAGCAACTGTGGAAGCAATTTTACAAGCCGGTCAAGAGAGTCACATCTTTGAAGTTATCTTAGTCGTCCGGTAGAGGGAGCCCAAGGTGACAATAAAAGAGATGTCCCGGGTATAGCAATTCCGCAAATTCCTATCAATTTAGCAACCATGACGTGACCCCAGTCACGCTAATTGCGTGTGATTTAGAAACTTGGTCAGAAATTTTACATTTATACTGCATATACTACACACGTGTATATAATTTATATATATATATATATATATATATATATATATATACATATATATATATATATATATATATATATATATATATACATGTATATATATATATATATATATATATATATATATAAATATATATATATAAAGCGTAGGCAAAGCTTTCGAAGCGCACAGGCTTCTTCAATTTTTTTTACCACCTGACGAAGAAGCCTGTGCGCTTCGTAAGCTCATGTTTTAATAAACAATTTAGAAAATGCATTGCAGTCAATCTAAAAGCCCCATAAGCTTAAGTACAGGAAATTCCTCAAAACCCGACAGCTTCCCATCTCTCTCCGTTGGCACTGCAACGCCAAGTATGCTGGTCGTGGTCTAATGTTAAGAGGGTCGAATTGCGCTATACCACCACTTAGCTGTATATAATGGGAGGCGACGAAACAGTCGTCCGTTAAAGGTATGAAACCTTCCATCGCTACAGGCGGCTATTCAGTTCGGGGAAGGTAACATTCAGATGTTTCCCGACATTTCATGGAGTGAAAAACTTCAGTGGTGTTGGAAGGGGCGTGCGTGGCCATGTAATGAATGGGGTATATATAACATGGAGTCAACCCCCCTCCCCAACCTTGTTTTCCTTCAAATATACGGATAAACGTTTGATATCTAAATTGTAAAGTACAATACGCTTCATTATATCGAGGTTACTCTTAACAAAAAGTTTTAATTCAGCAACTTTTCTTTTTTATAGATCGTTTAACTGAAGGATTGTATTATCCATATACATTACTATATGTATTCTCATCAATAATGAAAAATAACGATCGTAATGATAATCTTCTTTTACCCACTACCATGATATAATAACTAATGTAATCAATGAGAGAACATTAGGCACAGGAGCGCAATATATTGAGGCAAAATAAGTCACACTGGTACCCAAATTAACTGTTATGCTACACCGTAGCATTGCCGCCTGACCAGGCACTACTGGATGTTGTAATGTTGATCATGATGTTAATGATATCCCTTATTTGAACAAATACATTCAAATAAAATATTTAAGATTTATTATATCATAGAATATCAAATATAAGATTACAGCACATTTGAAAAACTGGGAAATAAGGAAAAGAAATTGCCCAGACAGTTGCTTTTGTACTTTGAGTAACAAAAGGGATAATCACGGGAAATACATTTGTGTTCTGTAAGGACCACTTGAATATATGTAAATATTGTAAGTGCAATGTTAGAGTCTTGAAATAATGAATAATAATTGAAATAATATTAAGGAAATGTGATTTGTATAAACTGTATATATATATATAGCATTTTATGTGCTTTTTTCAGATTGTATGAAATGTGTAATGTATGACCTTAGACGGATCAGCACAACCCAATCATATAGCCACGCCAGGAATTGAACCAGCGTAGCCAGCGGAGAGAGCCAGTGGAGTTCTCATTAGCGCGGCATACAATCTTAATTGGACAAGAATAAAGAGAAGTCCTCTTAAGAGCGGCAAACCATTTTAACTGGACAAGGGATAGACCAAGTCCTCTTTAGAGCGGCAAAGCATGTTAACTGGACAAAGAATAGATTCCTCATAAAGAGCGGCAGACATTTGTTTTCAGACAAAAAGCAACACTGTAAACGAAGTTAAAATTAGAATCATTTATTTTCATAAAATTTCAGTAAACAGTTTTAAAATGTATATAAATATATCATTCATTTTTGTGTGTGTTCATTCAAATATGGTATAAAATCGATTAACAAAAGGCACTTTTTGTATAATAATAGAGAGGGCAAATATCATCATGTGTGTGTGAACATTGTTTTTTTTGTCCTAGCATAGAAGGGCTCATATCCATGATGTAAACTACTTTTTGTTAAGATAAATTCATTTTGTCAGAATTGCTTAATAACCCCGTAATTTTGTCTCAGAGAGAATGGCAATGACGTCATTTATCTTTTCTCTTTTTATTAAGACGTCTTCTGGAACTTCATTATAGTCGGCGGTGATCTATAATCCATGTTTTATGTCACTTCATTTTACAAAGTGATGTCACAAAAAGATTCACCCTTTTAATGTAATTAAATTGCTGTCGGTTTAGGTTTTCCTGTACTTTGCATCTCAGACGACATCAACCTTTTCCTTGCTGATACCTCTGATAACAACAATAGCCGCTATGACGCATAATAGCTCGAAAACAACAATCCCGATACCGACGCCGAAGATATACCATGCGTACGCGGTCGCTTGTGCTGAAACTTTTCCGTAGCATCCTTCTAAGTTAGCGTTGGTAGAGTTAGGCGTCAGGAGGCAGCCGTTTATATCCACGAATTGTAGCTGGCTCAGCTTGGTGGGGAACTTGGATTTATCAACGAATTTACAGCAGGATACCGGGACCTGGGCCTGGACTGTGACGCCGCTGATGTTGTAAGATCTCACCCACTGAGTAGCGTAGTCCACGAAATCTGTGTAGTTACTGTTTCCGCAACATTCCATCTGAAAAGAAAAAAAAGAACAAATGTACATAGGACACCGGCGGGATATACATTAACACGAGTCAGTAGCACTCGTGGTCGTGTAATACTCTTTTACTTGCTTCGTTAAGAAAGCCTTAAACGGGTCTGGTTAAGGTTAAATCCTGAAGGACTGAGACCTTTGACCATGAGTGTCTGTCTCAAATCAAACTTTAAACTTTGCCTTTATTGTGCTCGGACCTGTTCGTTGGTGTAGATATTTTCGGCACCCTGGGGAGCAGACAGCCTCACATTCGTGCTTAAAACTCAAGTGTTTTTCATTCTCTATGTTGCCTGTCGCATATGTCCAATACCCACCCTGTGGTAAAGAATTTGGCCAGGAGTCTCAGCAATGAATTCGGTCTGAACGGGACGCTGCACACAACCTTGCGGTAACAAGTGCACCACCCAAACGATAACGCCACTACACTTGTGTTTGTCACATATCAGTTACCTACTACAATCCATGCATGTTTATGCATGTGTGCAAGATGCAAACAAGGAATCTGAAGAAATATCTTTCATACAATGCAACACAAATTTATAAGAAACCTGACTGCCGTTGGTTTAATAAGCGTGCGATATAAATTTCTGCAACACAGCATACCAATGTGGTTCGACTTGCTTTTCATTGAAAGTATTTTTAATGTTATAATACAGCTGAGAAGAAAAAAAATGAGATGGGAGAAAATACTGAGTAATTCATTGTTAATAGTCACGACATATTTCCGCATGGAAGTATATTGGTATTTCGGTACAGTGGCTTCGCCGTTACTTAGGCATTGAAATTCCCTACGTTCGACATCTCATGCATTTGACAGGTTCCTGTCCATAAATCTGTCATTTGGTGAATTTGGTTTCTTCCGCAGTTCTGCTTCCAATCTATGGCTTTCTTTTATCAGGGATTTTTTTTTTATATTGAGCAGAAGCATGGTATAAGAGCTGCTGTTACCCGTACAGGCACATACAGCAGCGTAGGATGTGACAGGCTTCATTAAGCCTACACAGTAATGCCAGCATAGCTTTAATTGAACATGGTATGGTTATTTCCGGTAGCCCCCCGAGAGGGTCATACTTGCTTTACGGGTTTACTTAGTAGAACGGCATGGAAAAGGCAAGGGAATTTAAGTGTATCATCAGCAAAACTTTATATCTAATTACGTATATTATTAATTATCTAATAACGCGACCCATTCCCAATTTTTTCCCATAATCGAAATTGTTCGAGAAAATCTGTTGGTAAATAGTTATGGTAAGTTTCGTTAAAGTCCATAAAAGCCCCGATAAGTTATCGCGGCGACACTTAAAATTAACGGAAAGACGGACGGTGGGTATACCATTATACTCCCGTCATATGATGGGCGTGTAAAAAGTGGGGAAAATCCTTAAAGGTTATTAGTCACTTGCCCGAACATGTATTATCTCGCTTTATCGCTTCATGTTGGCTGTATACAAAAAGTTTCCTCAGGAAAACCTTCACGGTTTACAAGCTCATTGTCTATTTTCACCTATTTATACACTGTTTTTTTTGTTCTGTGTGTTGATAAATAAAACCCAAGCGTACTTGTTTTCTAAAAAAATGACTGCCCGGACAAAGGCACAATACAGCGCATACGCAAAAACTTCAAAAGGAAGCAATCAAGGGAGGGAGAGGAACTGTTATAAATCCGGGAGAGAAAAATGTATTCCATGTATACCTTATATGCCCAATAACAGGATGGGCACATTTAGTACAATGCACTTTTCCGCGAAAAGAAGTTTGCCACTCACCGTAATATGAGCGAAATCCCAGCCGATGGAAAACGGCTCTGAGCTCTCAGAGGTGATCTGACCGTTGTTGGACTGTAAACCCACGTATTTCTCTGCAATAGTCTGGTTTAAGTAGCTCTGGAAAGTCGATTCGATTTGTCCTCGGAAGAAATACGCCACGACCACCGCGGCGATCTGTAGGGCCAAAACTATACTTACGATGACGGCATACTGAAAGAGAAAGTGACATTCAATTAGACAACATCGTGGTTAATTAAGCGAAATACTCATGCTATTTAATTTGGCTTCGCTTTCAGTGGTTATGTTATTCAAGCGATATATTCCAATATCGTGTAAATATATGTAGCGCAGCAAAAGAATAAGAAAATCCAATTTATTAAAATAACTAAAATTCTGGAGTCCTAATTATTACGTCTTGGTAAGACATTACAAATATAAATAGAATTATGCAAATTTAAATTTGTGTGTAACAAATATTAATCTGTGCCGAAATTAAGTTCACGTATGAATAAACATTTCCATATTTGGAATTTCGATTCAATAATATGGAGGTTACTGCTGTCGAAGTAATGCATAATTTTCATCCAAATAAACTCACAAAATTAGTTTGAACACTAAAATGGACTAGCACAGTATAATGAAAACACCGCTCCCATTGCAGTGATTATTATTTCCGGTTCAAAGGTGATTTGTTTAATTATGACGGGAATAATAAAGGTAATTTTCCATTATTTCTGTTTGATATTTGTGATTACAGATTCAAATAAACGCCTAATCGTGAGATTTGCGATACTAAAAAGTAGGCGACTGGATTATAACTCACGCACGGTCTCGACGAGGTTACGAGTGTATACGGACGGACGGTATGTTGTTTAGAATTCATGTGATGGAGAAGTAAGAGACAGGTAACAAAGTGGCTTAATTAAGATACAAGCAGCTGGACATAAAAAACATTTTCTGTTCACAGAAGTGTTGTTCCCCGGGAGAGGCGTGAGTTATTCTACTTCCGTGCCTAACTGGGGGAGAGAAAGAAAAAATATAATACGTATACTTACAATAATCAGGACGGTCTTGACTTCTTTAACAGCTCCACAGCAGCCAAAAATCCCAATCAGCAGTATAACACAACCCACGGTAATAAAGACGTAAGCACTGGATTCCAGTAAAGACGGCACATTTAGGGCGTCGGTGATTGAACTCGCGCCTGCTAACCGTAATAGGTTCGTCAGCTGAGACTTATCAATTAAAACAAAAACCCCGATACTCAATGCTGCGGCGCCCAGAAGGAAAAATATCAAATTGACGACCACCAACCATATCTTTGCTGCTGTTTTGCTGCACATGTTTGCTTTAGTTTCAATAGAATTTTCTGCTTATGTTCCCCAGTTAAAAGTCCCAGCGTTGTATTTTGCAGCTATCGGTTGGTGATACTGACCGTGGGTTTACGGAAACTTATTTATAATGGTTTTCAATTAGCCAGGGCCACGAACTCTGGCAGGTTCGGGCGTGATCGCTTCTGAGCGGCTTAATTAATTGTTATGGATTTGTGACGTAAACGTGACTGTGAGCAACCCCAGGCCTCCCTACAATGCGGTGTTAATTACAAAGCCTTTTGTTTCACGCATCATTGAACTCGAGTCTGGCACCTGAGCCGGTGACGCAAAATGTGACGTTAACGAGGGTCACCTGGTGTCCTAGCAACTAGGACCACCAACTCCAAATATTACATTCAAAGATCAAATGAAACGTTAACGTTTCTTTGTCACGTCACTATAAAACAAGATTCCTGACGTCACCTTTTACAAGAAAAAAACATAATAAATATTCCTGAATAATTTGCATTGACGGACGTGAGATAAACTTGGAGCGTTTGTGTTGGCACTTTTGATTACCAATGTCCAGTGAATCTACGTACTTTTGTGAAAGGCCACGTTCGTCACATATATGTTTGTCGTTAAGGGCGTGGTGTCGATTTGGTTACACATCGCTTATAATAATTAAAAATAATGTAATAAAACCCTTCTCTTGGTCAATAATGTATCGGGTAAATCTGAGGCTTTATGAATAACAAAATATCATGAGGTCATGCATGCTTTTTGGTTAGTATGTGTAGTAATGATAACCACATGTTAACCAAACACCAACAGTCTGAATAAGATCTGTCACAGTTAACTAAATGACATGACACTCCAGCATGTCAGAAACATACGATTACCTACTAGAACAAAAACAGAAACCCTTTTCACTTTTAATTTGCCTCAATTTTTCTTCAAGGGTGGGATGAGGGTAGGTTAGAGCAACTGTTTTGTTCCGTTTATACATATATAAATATATTCCGTGACGCTTGGAACGATGTAAAACAGTCAACGATCGCCAACTGCTGGCGGCATACTGGGATTTTAGCAGGCGACACTGAAGTGTCCAGTGAAAACACAGAAACCCCGCCGGCGGAAAGTGAACTTGGTGACCTCATACGAGCACTCCCACTAGCTGATCATGTGACCGCGGAAGAATATGTATCCTGGGATAGCGCAGAACCAACGGAGGCCATGTTATAAACGCCTGATATCGTCTCACTGGTCAGCTGCACATCGACAGATGGAGGTGACAGCAATTCGGATGAGGATAGTGAACCCCCAGAGCAAGTAACCGCAAAAGGAGCCAAAGCTGGCATTGAGTCGGGGCTCCGTTACATGGAACAGGAAGGCTTCTCAGCCGAGGATATTGACGCTATACGCGGAGTGTTACGGAAGGTAAAGGAACACAGCAAGAAGAGAGCTCGCTACCAGACGGACTTGTTTTCCTTTTTTAAACGTAGATAGACACACCTTGCATTTTATGTTGTTTACAGGGATGCATGGATACCAGATAGACTCTTTTACCTTCCGAAGTATGTGAATAAACACATCATGCATGTATTGTTCATGGGTAATATGGATACCAGAGTCGGAGAGACTTGTTGTTTTTCAAGTGTAAATAAAACATCATGATTATTCATGGATATATCCTTTTTGTATGCCTCCTTTTTGTATGTAATAAAAGAGTATTGTATACCATATTTCGTTTTATTCTGTTTATTTGCTTTTTATTTTTATGATCATAATAAATATTATAGTGCCAGTTACATCTGTTTCCGACAGTAGCCAACCCCCCCCCCCCCCCGTTTGACACTTTGACGTCCGTGATTTAGCAAACCGACAGCCTTGTAATCCGACATAAATATCACATTCACAATTGGTGTCGGATTATCAAGGCACGTCTGTATATATTTTTTAACACATGTATATATGTGTGTGTGCGTGTGTGTGTTTAAACCTTAATTTACCTTATTATATCTATAAATTAATATACATATATATGAATATAAGATTTAAAAAATCTGCAAAAAGGCAGTAATATAACAAAAGTCTCTCATTCTTATTATTGAAATATTATATTTCCAGTATATAATCTTACTCTCTGAATAGCAGGGGGGGGGGGGGGTTGATTACATATATCATCAACCCTTGCTACAATGTGGGCGGGGGGGGGGGGGGGTTATATACCCCCTCCCACATTGCCCCCACATTGACGCCCTTGTAGTGACAGCTGGTCCCTGACACATGGGTAACAACACAAGCATTCAGATTGTATCCAGTATGACCTAGCCGTAGTTTATCTTAGGTTTTATTTATATGGATTATAAAACAATAGGTATATGTTATATGTGGTATTATTAACTTCATTCCACCCGTCCATAACTTTTTCGTATTATGTATCAAGAAAATATATGCAGCGCCACCTGTTGACCACTCGCTGAACTTAGGGGGCTTATTAATAAATAACAAGGGTGACATCGGTCCCATTAAGCTCTAACTCGCGCGCTCTCTTCCTGTGGTCCGCTGTGAAATTCGAAATCTAGGCCGCATATGTAGTTTGTTCAAATGATTCAATTATACGCATGAATCAATGATTTACCCATCGCATTTAACTTTTCGTTCCCAAGAGGTGGAAATTTAAAAAAATGATTTAGTGGCGCCTAGTATTTTATTTTTTACTTCAAGCAGAATGTATGATGTTTTTATTATCGTTTGTTGGTTGGTTGGTTAGCCTATTTGGTTTGTCTAATATCAACCTTACTTTAAGGTTAGCAATCGGTTTTGGTGAAATGTTATAGTGTGCAGGATAACATTCAAGAAACGGTGCATTCAATTATGCTTATAATCTTGGTCAACATAATATGTTTGTTCCAACGATATATAACCCATTTTTTAATAGGGCTACGTGTTCATTCCCACCGACAATACGAACCATTCATTGGTATTAAGAGCCTTTGCTCTGGCCTCCGTGCTGTTCTTTATATAAAGATTATCAATCGATACAACCACGGGGCTGTCTCACACGCCCTTTGAGGTTATGCGTTTGAAAATCTCGTTTACATTGTAAAATTACCCATGTTTTAGTAGATAACAGTACGGACTGAAAGACAATTCTCACTCGAGGATATAGAGAAATTAAAAATAAAAATAATTTAGGCAGATATCCCAAAGATAAAATGCTGAAATTATAGCCAGGGACAGAACGCCACTAAAATGAAGGAACTAGACATAAAGCAGGGACTCATTTCCCAGGAAACTACCCTTTCTTGATTTATATCACAGTGCTTCCAACGATAATGGACGGGAGGGTATGTGTTTCTTTTTTCAGGCCCATAAAAATAATGCTACAGTAACATTTGCCTGAAACTTGAGTGAAGGATACCATGTTGAACTTTGCAGTGAGGACAGTGATGTCATATAAATCGTAACATCTGACAATGAGTGGCGGGAACAGTGAGATATGGGTTTGTATATAATAAAATAAAAGCGTCCATGCTTGTTCTACCATTATGGTGCAGAGGTTCGAATACAGATTGTACACCCAAGAGAAATTATTTTAAGTGTGACATGGAGGATTATCTGTGCAGGTCTCCAATTAACCATGCATACATTTGTGTACACCAAAGACAATATTAGGTGGCATGGTTAAATTATGAAAAAAAAATTCTCTCTTAATCATAATTTTTCTTTCTTGCATACAGTGTCTTCCGGATATATCGTCTATTACTATAGAGGATAAAATATTTTTAAACAGGATTCCCTATATAATGTTATATTATATTAAATGGTCGACCTCGTTATATGTAGCAACTACAAAACTATAGATTTTAGCTATTTTGTTTCTATTTTAAAAAACAAAGCTGCTTGTGTTGGTCATAATAGAATTACTAATTTTGTAGGGATTTGGCTTGGCCCGGTATGCGACAGAGCTTCATCTGTCCTTTGTTTGGTTGAACTTGAGGACATCTGGTTGTATTTAAAATCTAGTGTAGTGTTCTTTCTGACATCATAAGTATTTATTAAATTCACATTTATTTTTCATTTGACAGTTTAGCCATTTTGAAAATATTAATTTTTTTAATGGTACACGATTGTAAGCAAATAGTAACAGCAAAACACGTTTTATGTGCTAATATGAAACTAAATGATATTATCTTAAAACTGTTCATTTTGTTTTTACCCTACGATGATTGTTTCTTGTTCAAAAATTATAAATAAATTTTTCAATGAAACCAAATTTAAAAGTTCAATTTTTCTTGCTTGTAATAGAAATTAATTCGTCCGCAGTCTAACTTTCCCATTAATATTGTACACGCTGAGACAGCAGAGTGATAAATGTTTACAACTTTGATCAATTAAAACACGTAGAAAATGATTTAATTTGCCCTTTAATCTTGTAACGGGTGAGATTTCAAAGGGAAATGCGCATGCGGTTAAAGCTTTTATCACTTAAAGCCCAGAATACACTGACCCTAGGACGACCCGGCGCAAAGCGAGAAAATGAGATTACTGAAGTGAATAACAAGCCTTGATGTGATTTATCGTGATTGATGGTGAATAGATTTACCTTACTTGGTGCAATAAAAACGGTGCTTCATTGGAGAGGTTGTACCGTGTTAGACGAATGAAGGGGACAAAGAGAGAGAAAGGGCCAGATAAAGATAAAAAAAATTACTAAAAACAGGGTGAAGAATTTTTTTTTATTAGGAGAAGGTCTGCTTTTGTGAATTGTTCCCCATATATATATATATATATATATATATATATATATATATATATATATATATATATAAATATATACATGTGTGTGTGTGTGTGTGTGACAGACAGCAATCCAGACAGAAATAAAAATAAATACAGGAAGAAGTTTTGCTTTTATATAAGTGAATTGGTGCGAGTATGAGAGTGTGTGTGAGAGAGAGAGAGAGAGAGAGAGAGAGAGAGACAGACAGACAGACAGACAGACAGACAGACAGGGAGCGAGAAGGGGGGAGGGGGGCAGACTGAGAGAATGTAGTAAGAATGTCTTGTCTGCGTGTAGGTATGTTTGTGAGATGTTCGATTATGAGTGTGAGAGATGTGGTCATATATTTTGGTGTGCATGTGTATGTGTGTGCGAGAGAGAGAGAGAGAGAGAGAGAGAGAGAGATTGAGGCATAAATTGATTGATAGGGGTATTTTAAATAAGCGTGCGAGATATCAGATAGACTGACGAGCCATGAGGGCGAGTGTTTCCACGATTCTCTTGGATTTAGAGTAACTGATGTGTCTGGTGTTGGATGTTACCAATAGCTAGTCTTATAAGCTGTGTGTCTGCACACCTATCTCTTATTTTGCCAGGTGGCAGTGTGCTGGTGGCCATCTTGGCTTAGTGCCAAACGAATAATGGCGTCAAGTAGCGGAAACGTCGAGGTAGGGATATCAAATACATTATTACGTTAAGTATAGGGATTAAAGGGCCATGGCTTGCTCGAATATTTGGAAGAGTGTTACTAGCATGGATTTTCTGAAGCTATTATTATTTCTGGGATTTATATGAATGGGGTTATGAAAAATTCAGAAATTGTTTGAAAGAACCTGTATGCCTATTTTGATGTGTTGCTCTGTTATCCGAACGATGAGCTCGTGCTAAACTAATCGATAATCTCCAATAAAAAACAATCAGTTTTTATATTTGACATTAAATACAAAAGAACTTTCGTTGGCAATCCCTTAATGAGACGACGAATGATGATCTACATAAATATCTTCTGGCGGTATTAATAATTTCTTTTCCAAATAGCACAGGTTCGTATAAACGTGGTCTACTCCATGACTAGATTAACTAAAAAAGGTTTATCAGATAGAGGTTATGAACATATATAATGAACCATCGTCATCGAAAGACATAATACTCGAATAACTTTGAATAACATTGGATTCAACAGTCCTTCTTATCGAAAGCTACCTTGATTAACTTATATATATATATATATATATATATATATATATATATATATATATATACATATACATATTCGTGGAGCGTGGTGGCGTAATTGTTTGGGCGCTGGACTCTGACCGCAAGGTTGTGGGTTCGCGACCGGTTGAGCCCGCCGTCTGCGCTAAGACTCCTTGTCAAGGACTGAATAGGTTCTGGTCATGGGCGGCAGGCAAATTTAGAACGTTTAACCTTTCAGTGCCTGTTATGACTGCTTAGGTGGTATGCTTCGTAGGGAAAAGCAAAATGTCAGCTGAGACTGACATTATCGGTAATGTCAGACTGTAACTCCACTTTTACCTATATATATATATATATATATATATATATATATATATATATATATATATGAAGAATAAGACCAGAGTAAGGAGCAAAAAGATCACATTTTCAACAAGATCTTTTTAATAATTGAATATTTTGAACAAAGGGCAGATTGCCCATGTTTCTTCTGTAATAAATAAAATGGATATAATTAAAGTATATGATATTTATTCCTCGCCTAATTATAATGACTATATTACCTACTCATACGGAATGTAGGAGGGCTAACAGCTACTAGCATAAACTAATATATCTGTCCAAACGTACGTACAATGTTTTCAAAACACTCATGTATTTTAAGCATGGGCAGCTGCGTTTTGGCGACAAGCTAGTAGCTCATAAGTCATGCAGTGCTCGCTCCCGGCGACAAATTTTCTGGTAGTTCACAGTTAAATTTCGCCTTTAAGATTCAGGTAACACGACGTTGGTGAAAAGACGGCCCGGTGTACCAGAACTGTCATAATATAACCGGAAAGGAAACGAGAATAGGAAAACAATAACACGGTACACACGTCACCGTCTCTATGGAAGTATTATTTTACATCCATGTTGTAACCAACCCGACAAGCGTCAGCGTGATCGGCCAGACATTGCGCCAGAATTTCTGGCAAAGAGGGTGAATGCATTATAATTTTGAAAGGAGATGGACCAACCCAGGAATGCTTAAACAATCTCGTGCTGGCTCAACGGGGGGGGGGGGGGGGCAGGGGAGGGGGGAAGGGGAGTCAAAATCCCCCTCTATCCACGATTGCAAAGTATCTTGTTTTTAGTATTCATTATCCGCTAAGTAAAACTATAACGTGAACTGGATTTAATATATTTGACTAGTTTGTCAGCGCATATTGTGATTAAACTGATGGTAATGGGAACAAGACAGGAATTTAATCAAACTAATAACTCTAATATAATTAGATCAATTAACCTTTAGCCAGCCCTGGATACCAACTTGTCAATCAACAGTTTTATTGTCAAAAGATGATGGGCGATTTTGATCATGTTTCATCAACATTCTTGACAAGGATAATATTATTCATGATCAGGATTGTCATTCTTCATTCTGAAACACAATCTAACCAATTTGCAGGTTATAACTAAAAAAATAGATCAGTGATAAGATGTGCAACAAAGCGACCACATGCTACCCAAGCTCGAAATTAATAGTTTCTGTTCCTATTATGGCATGTTTTCGGAAATTCCTTCTTTGCTCTTGTTTTGATGATACATAAGAAATTCACACTGATTGCTCTCGAACTGGAAGTGCATGCATTTAAACGCTGCTCGTGATTATAAAACAATTTATATATACCCAGAGGTATGCGTATTTAAGTGATATTTATTTAATGATTGACACAACTTAATCCTCTGATGAAAACATACTTACTATATCTGTCAAACACTACATAATTCTCTGGATTTGAAAATGACAGAGGTCAGCAAAAATTATTTGTTTGCGATGTATGTTTATTCTTAATGTGTTGCTTTGAGCTCTTCTTCAGCATAACAATTAAAAATATTTTTGCTTTAAGTTCAAGATATATAGTGTGTTTTATAACATATCGCATTTTAAATATTGTCTTTTGACAGTTGTTCTGCTTTAATCTGTGAGGAAAAACCGTCACCCCATATTTCCTTCAGGATGTCTGATTCCATAAAATAATAAGTTTAACAAATAAAGCTTGTTCCAATCGTCCAACCCTAAAGCTACGTTTTCCTAGTATGCGGTATCCAGAATGGGGTACACGGTATCTTGTGAGAAAAACGATTTACTTCTTCTCTCCAGATATTTTATCAGCAACTATTTACTTGGCGGTATGCAGTGTGATAAGCAGAAAATTGAATTCTAAGTGGAGAAGTGGACTGGTATAGCAACCACAGGGTGTATTTACCACGTTACCGACCTACTAATACAGGGTGATCCTGCTGATTTCGACTTAACTAATCCATATTTTCCCGACACAAATAAATTACCATCTCAGGTCATGTTAAATGGAAGCCTCACAGAATATTATGATACGGTTAGGGAAACGTATGTAAGTAATATTAAATATGGTTTTGTTTATTTTTATTGTAAGGTCTGCTGATGAATAGACCGGTATGTTTATGTATCAAGCGATGGTACCTACTAGACTGATTGCCTGACAGAAGATTCTAGAGGTCTAAATGCTTCTCGAAGGCTAAGCTGGTGCTTTCCATGTAGATAGAGCAAAAACACTGGTAATAGGAACTTGTGATTGTAGTCCTACTATTCATGCCGGCTTCAAAACCGCCGGGGAAGTCAGTCGATAAGTGTCTTTGCAGCTAGACGTGTTGTGAAATGCAGATTCGCACTAGACTGGGTGTTATTTCAAGTACCGCGTCAGGACGATCATTGGTCGAAGAAGATATTGAATTTTCTGGACTTCTGCGTTAAGGTTCCCGGGAATATATGCGTGTGTGGTGTGACAATACCACAGTGTACTAATTGCCAATCTCGAAGCTTTACTGCATCTCGCATACCGCACTCCGCTGTCGCAAATACATGCCGCATTCCGCACGCCTAGTGCTCGCAGCTTTGTTCGGTACGAAGAATGTCATGCATTACATTCGGATAAAAAAATTATATATAATTTAAAGTCGTTCAATAGACAAGGAAAATAGAAAAACAGAAAAAGCAAAAATAGAAAAGCAAAAACATAGCTTATAAAGGAAACATTAAATTCATTAAATTAACCAATGCAGTAAAGACCCACACCTTCGTCAAAGTTATCACAAGACTTTTGGCAGCTTCGGCTCATAATGCAAGCTTCCAAATGCCCTGACATTTTCATGAGATGCCCTTTATGATTGCGAGAGTTATTTTGTGAACAAACACATATTAACACACCTGCACACACATCAACGGGGATTAACGTAATGTGAAACGGTCCATGGCGCAAGACGGCTGCAGCGACACTCAACACCCCTCAGGCTTAAGTATAGCCACAGGCTGCCACCCAAACGTGGATTTTTAATTAACTCAAGACACAGACCCCTAACAGTTCATTTCAAATAGGCCTGAATATGATGCTGTCATTGCTAGCTCCAACACTGACCGGGAAGGATTAGCATACACGGAAATCTCTTCTCGAGCCACGCGTGTCGTCAGATAATGCCATTTAGAGGATGTGTTTAAATGACAGTCCAAGAAAATAATGCATATCTAGTCCACGACCACATCTGAGGACCTGTCAGACTAATAGAAAGTCACGGCGCTACCTGAAAGGAATCTGCTAACAAACAGAGCCTCACGAAGACTAAATACAGACGTGCCTTGACAATCCGGACTTTAATAATCCGGAAACCTTGCAATCCGACATTTTTTAGTAAAACACGAATGGATCCCATAGGAATTAGCCTTGACAAACCGACAGCCTTGGATTCCGACTCCGACATAACTTTTCCCGACACAAACAAGCATACCGACGTACAGACGTGCCTTGACAATCCGACCTGAAACCCATTCCCTTTGATGTCAGTTGTCGGCCCAGGTGGCACGCGCGGCCCCGTGGCTGATGATGCCTAGCCCAGCTAAATAACTACGGATGGGAAAACAAACATCGCTGGCCTCCCGGTATTGTCACCTGACCGCACTAATTACATTATTGTATCACTTTGATGGTAACAACCGTTGTTCCCACATAAACATAGTGACATTTTGTTTGGTTCTTTGAAGATCTTTAATGTCTAAGAAATTAAAGTACGGAGTGGCATGTTTTGACACCTGAGCTGTTTCCGTGTGAGCACACCTGTATCTTATATAAACTGAACAAATATTGAAACCATCATTCATACAGTCAGATCGCTACTACTCAGTTCTCTGCTGTACTTAATCACGCTTTTGCTGTCGATATTGTCAGATATTTACACATAAGTTCACTGTAATACTCACGCACCTACATGTGCGATCATGGAGAGACCAGCGAAAAGAAAACGTACAGAGATCACAGTTGCAGTTAAGAAGGCTCTATGTCAGTATAAGAAAGACAACCCTAGATGCTCCCAAGAAAATCTTGTCAAGTATGCAGAGGAAACGTATTCTGTGAGAATTGGACGTTCCACTATCTCGGACATCCTCAAGCAGAGTGAAAAGTGGTTAGCCTGTGAAACAGTCACCAGCGCCGAACAGAAATCGACACGGATAACACAGCCGAAACACGCCACAATACCTCCTTTCACGCTGGTATTTAGTGAGCTTTTAAGCAAAGGTTTTTCTTTATTGATTTTATTGTCATATAATACAAGGCACCCAGGCTTATGAACCTTGATATTTTGACTTGAAATACGTGCCCGTTTAATGGTATTTATTCCGCCACGCATCTTAAATATTTTCTTAATTTTTCCAACATGTTTTCTCTAATCCAATTTCAGAAATGCCATAATCCCCCCCCCCGTCGGAAGAATGTTTAATATTTTTGCAAAGCATAGATGACAATCGAGTAGAAGTTTTCTTGTCAGCGTTATGCTCACCTTATATCATTTATACACTCAAATATATTTTTAGTAAAACAGTACTTAAAATCCAGAAAAAAATGAATACTTATGAAATATTCTAACTTTTCAGCATACAGCCTTAGGAGAATTCAATGCCTGCGGCGTACATATCTGTCACTGGAGTTGGAAGCTAAGAGGCGCATGGCATTCGAAGCAAGATGAAATTAAACTAATTATGCTCCAATTACTTCAGTAATAGGACTTCATTTGGCCTTCAATGAACCCGGTCAATGTGACCCTTAGGGGTGTGGAAGAACAGAAGTTACTGGTATAGAAGCATCTTCATATTTGTTCATGTTTGTGGCATGTTTATTACGACCACTTTTCTTGGTCCCGAATATATAATAAAGGTAATTTAGTACTTCACAAATACGACCACCCAAAAATTATGACCACTTAGCTCCCCAAGGTGGTCGTAATTGTGGGGCTCCACTGTATTAACATATTAAACCAGTTGTCAATGTATTAAAAGGCCATCTGTCGTATATGAACCTGATCTCCGGTTGTAAAATAACGAAAGTATGGAATGCGGAGCTAGCAAGTATAATGATTACTGAGACAAAGAAATGCTGATTGAATTTTTAGGTGTGCAGAAGTAAAGTTCGGCGCTGGCGGAGGTATGCGATCACTAAAGATTCTACTTGGAAGATGCGTCAAGATGCATTTGAAGATGTTGCTGTACATATGACATGGTAAGGTGTATAGTATGCAGCCAACGTGACGCACATCAGCGATTATGGGAAAATTGGTGAGAAATAATGAAAAATCATGCTATCCATTCTGTTTGTCCTGTCCCATAATACATACATCTGTGCAATATAGGATCTGTACAGCAGAACATTACTTTGTATTAGAAAAAAGGGATATGGTATACAATATGCTCCATTAACAGCTCATTCACACTATTCGAAATTTTCAGCAAATAAAATTCCATATGCTGCGGTTGGTTTCATATTCGCGACGTTAAATATTTGAGTTTTTCACTTCATCTGTCTTTCGATGGGTTTCGTTTTGGCGATTTACAATGCAATATCTTCCAAGGTACATAACAATTAAACAATTAGTACATAAAATCTTAACATATGTAATAGGAGCTAAGCAAACATCAAAGAGATGGAAATTCCTCATGCAAAATTGGCAGGTACACAACATATTAATATTATTTAGGTTATCAATCATTCAATCACTCGTAACAAAATATATGTTGACACCACGATATACGACAGTTGCCGTTGCAGCAATAGAAAAAAAAATACCGTTCACCAGTGCAGATGTTACGTCTTATTCATGAAGGTTTTATTTACGCGATAATTTTCCGCGAATATCGCGAATTTGAAACCCTCGTTTGCAAAAAACAAAAAACACATTTTATTGTAATGAGTAATATTGAGTACATGCTCAAGTATAATCTGTCATTATTGCTTCTGCCAGGAGTGTATGCGCTCACTCCCTTTCGTATGTGTAGGTGTTTTTGTGTGCTTGTTCACAACATAACTCAAATTATCATAAACGGAATCCCATGGCATTTCCAGGACACCCCGGGGCTGGGCCAATGAAGAACCAACACGATTTTGTTGTGGGTCTGCCGCATGAGTTTAATCCAGAAAGGAGTTCCAAGAATATTCACAAATGTGTAGTAACATATGCCGACTGAACATGGAGATATGGGACGAATAAGTGAATCAAACACTTCAGGGAACATATGCACCAATAAACCTGGGAATACGGACCAAGAAGTGAATGAAAGTTGAAGTCACCTTCATTAAGGACCGCCCACTTGGCGGAAGTCTGCATTCCGGGGAAAACAACTCCATTTGTTTAAGAAAATATCGTGTCGGCTCTGTAATGTATGTTCAATTAAATGATTATTTAAGTAAAATATAATACATGTATCATGATGCATAAAACCTGTAGAACTTTGCGATCAAAGTCTTCCCTGGACCAGTTCCAGGACGCGGCGTCTGAGATATTCTTTACCTAAAGGATTTTAAACAACATTACTGTATTTCCCTGGGACATGAGAAGAAGAGAAACAACCATTTGCTTTCATAGCATGTTCGTTGTGTATGACATGATTTTGTTTTACGGTAGTTTGTTGGTTCATTAAACTTCTTTGACGCAACAGATGCCCGTAGCTGTTTGTACATCATGCCAGAACATAACCAGAACTGTTCAGCCAAGTCATGTCTGGTGGCACCGAAGGGGGAATATACTTAAAAAAAAAAAAAAAAAAACAGTTATCTCTGCTTTGACGATGATCTATATCACGAAGCTGTAAGTTGATTCAGTAGACTTGTAACCTTTAGCCTATCGCACTTTGCCAAACTTGGTGTATTCTCCTTTCCAAAAAAAAAATCCAAACAGACAAGAATGCGTCGAGATAAGGGATGTCACATTATTTATTAAAACTGAAATAAAATGATATAACAAAGAAGGAACTAGACCCAAAGCAGGGACTCATTTCCCAGCAAACTGCCCTTTCTTGATATATAGCACAGTTCTTCCACGGATAACGGACACGAGGGTTTGAGTTTTTTTCAGGCCCATAAAAAAAATAATGCTACAGTCACGTTTGCGTGAAAAGTGAAGGGTACCATGTTGAACTTTGCAGTAAGGACAGGGATGTCATATAAATCGTAACATCTGACAATGAGGCGCGGGAACAGTGAGATATAGGTTTGTATATAATAAAAAAAGGCGATCATGCTTGGTCTACCAACGGTGAAATGGTTCTAATACAGACTGTACACCCACGAGAAATCACTTTGAGTGTCACATGGAGGATTATCTGTGTATTGCTTGTAATATAACTTAATTCGTCTGCAGTCTAACTTTCCCATTTATATTGTACACGCTGAGACAGCAGAGTGATAAATGTTTACAACTTTGATAAAGTAAAACGCGAAAAAAAAAATTAACTTGCCCTTTAAACTTGTAACGGGTGACATTTCATAGGGATATACGCATGCGGTTAAAGCTTTTATCACTTAAAGCCACGAAAACACTGACCCTAAAGTCAATAACAAGCCTTGATGTCATTTTCATGATTGATGGTGAATAGATTTCCCTTACTTTGTGCAATATAAAACAGTGCTTTATTGGAGGGAATGTACCGTGTTAGACGAATGAAGGGGACAAAGAGAAAGAAAAAGTTAGATAAAGATAAAAAATAATAAAAACAGGTGAAGAATTTTGTTTTTATTAGAAGGTCTGCTTTTGTGAATTGTTCCCCATATATATATATATATATATATATATATATATATATATATATATATATACATTGACAGACAATGATTCAGACAGAAATAAAAATAAAAACAGGAAGAAGTTTTGCTTTTATATAAGTGAATTGGTGCGAGTATGAGAGAGAGAGAGAGAGAGAGAGAGAGAGAGAGAGAGAGCTAGAAGGGGAGGGGGCAGACAGCCAAGACTGAGAGAATGTAGTAAGACTGTCTTGTCTGCGTGTAGGTATGTTTGTGAGATGTTCAATTATGAGTGTGAGAGATGTGGTCATATATTGCGTGTGAATGTGTATGTGTGTGTATGTGTGTGTGAGAGAGACAGAGAGAGAGAGAGAGAGATTGAGATTGAGGCATAAATTGATGGGGATATTTTAAATAAGCGTGCGAGATATAAGATAGACTGACGAGCCATTAGGGCAAGTGTTTCCACGATTCTCATGGATTTAGAGTAACTGATGTGTCTGGTGTTGGATGTTACCAATAGCTAGTCTTATAAGCTGTACGTCTGCACACCTATCTCTTATCTTGCCAGGTGGCAGTTTGCTGGTGGTCAACTTGGCTTAGTGCCAAACGAATAATAGCTTCAAGTAGCGGATACGTCGAGGTAGGGATATCAAATACATTATTACGTTAAGTATAGGGATTAAAGGGCCATGGCTTGCTCGAATATTTGGTAGAGTGTTACCAGAATGGATTTTCTGAAGCTTGTATTATTTCTGGGATTTACATGAATGGAGTAAGGAATAATTCAGAATTGGTAACCGGTCAATAACCATTAGAGTGAATCTCTGAGATTTTAGCGAGATTTTAGCGAGTATTTAAAACGTGTGTGGAAGAGTGATGAGGTATATATGATCTCGAAGAAGATTCCAGGCACTGATTAAGAATATCAGTAATTAGTTCACGATTACATATAATGATTTTATACAATACCTGTTGGTGCAGTATTTAATTCCCGTTTTCGCATCCAATTCTTTGCGGAATTGTATATTGTTCACACATTGTTTGAGAGAACCTGTATGTCTTTTTTGATGTGTTGCTCTGTTATCCGAACGATGGGCTCTTGCTAAACTACTGGATAATCTTGATTAAAACCCAATCAGTTTTTATATTTGACATTAAATACAAAAGAACTTACGTCCGCAATTTCTTAATGAGACGACGAATAATGATCTACATAATTATCTTCTGACAGTATTAATAATTTCCTTTCCAAATAGCACAGGTTCGTATAAACATGGTCTACTCCATGACTAGAATAACAAAAAAAGGTTTATCAGATAGAGGTTATGAACATATACAATGAACCAACGTCATCGAAAGACATAATATTCGAATAACTTGTATTGGATTCAGCAGTCCTTCTTATCGAAAGCTACCTTGAATAACTTGTATGTATATATATATATATATATATATATATATATATATATATATATATATATATATATATATATATATATTCGTGGAGCGTGGTGGCGTAATTGTTTGGGCGCTGGACTCTGACCGCAAGGTAGTGGGTTGACGACCCGTTCATACCGCCGTCTAAGACTCTTGTCAAGGTCTTCACCACAACGGTGCGCTCTCGCGACCCAGGAGTGAATGGGTACTGGTCATGGGCGGCAGGCAAATTTAGAACGTTTAACCTTTCAGTGCCTGTTATGACTGCTTGGATTGTATGCTTCCTAGAGAAAAGCAAAATGTCGGCTGAGGTGATATTATCGGTAATGTCAGACTGTAACCCCACCTTTACCTATAAATATATATATATATATATATATATATATATATATATATATATATATGAAAAATAAGACCAGAGTCAGGAGCAAAAAGATCACATTTTCAAGAAGATCTTTTTAATAATTGAATATTTTGAACAAAGGGCAGATTGCCCATGTTTCTTCTGTGATAAATAACATAGATATAATTTAAGTATATGATATTAATTCCTCATCTAATTATAATGACTATATTACCTACTCATACGGAATGTAGGTGGGCTAACAGCTACTCGCATAAACTAATATATCTGTTCCAAACGTACGTACAATGTTTTCAAAACACTCATGTATTTTAAGCATGGGCAGCTGCGTTTTGGCGATCAGCTAGTAGCTCATACGTCATGCAGTGCTTGCTCCCGGCGACAAATTTTCTGGTAGTTCACAGTTAATTTTCGCCTTTAAGATTCAGGTAACACGGCGTTGGTGAAAAGACGGCCCGGTGTACCAGAACTGTCATAATATAACCGGAAAGGAAACGAGAAGAGGAAAACAATACCACGGTACACACGTCACCGTCACTATGGAAGTATTATGTTACATCCATGGTGTAACCTACGCGACACGCGTCAGTGTGATCGGCCAGACATTGCGCCCGGCTGCCTGGAAGAGAGGAAGAATGCATTAAAATTTGGAAAGGAGAGGGGCCAACCCAGGAATACTAAAAGGAAACTTAGAAAAGTCCTCTGATCCAGATGTACGGGAGTGTCCAGATGGAAAAAAACGTTTAAAACCATCTTGCGGTGGCTGAAAAGGGGACGAGGGGGCCAATACCCCTCATTATCCGCCATTGCAAAGTATAATTTTTTTTGTATACATTATCCTGTAAACTATAACGTGAACTGGATTTAATATGATTAATTATTGTCTGTACATATTGTGATCAAACTGACAGTCATGGGAACAAACAGGAATTTAATTAAACTAATAACTATAATTTAATGATATCAATTTACCCCTACCCATCCGTGGATACCAACCTGTCAATCAACACTTTATTGTGTTCTGGTCACACGATGATTGGTAATTCTGGTCATGTTTGTTCCAGCTTTGTCCTATTTGACAAGGATAATTTAATTCATGATCAGGATTGTCATTCTAAATATTGGGAATATAATCTAACCAATTTGCAGAATATAATTAAAATAATAGATCGGTGATAAGATGTGTAAACAAGCAACCACATGCTTCCAAAGCTCGAAATTAATAGTTTTTGTGCCTATTATGGCGTATTTTCGGAAATTCCTTCTTTGCACTTGTTCTGGTGATACGTAGGAAATTCACACTGATTGCTCTCGAACTGGAAGTGCATGCATTTAATCGCTGCTCATGATTATAAAACATGTTCTGTATACCCAGAGGTATGCGTATTTAAGCAATATTTATTTAATGATTGATACAACTTAATCCTGTGATGAAAACATACTTACTATATCTGTCAAACACTGCATAATTCTCTGGATTAGAAAAGACCAGAGGTCAGCAAAAATAATTTGTTTGCGATGTATAATTATTTGTAATGTGTTGCTTTTAACACTTCTCCAGCATAAAAATTGAAAATATGTTTGCTTTAAGCTCAAGATATATAGTTTTATTACAACTTATAGCGTTTTAAATATTGTCCATATATTGTCCATCATCCCATAGTTCCATCAGTATGTCTGATTCCATAAAATGATAAGCTTAACAAATAAAGCTTGTTCCAATTGTCCAACCCTAAAGCTACGTTTTCGTAGTGTGCGGTATGCAGAATGCGGTACACGGTATCTTGGAATATTTACACTGAACCGACCTACTAATACAGGGTGATCAAGCTGATTTAAACTTAACTAATCCGTATATTCCTGACAAAAATGAATTACCATCTCAGATCATGTTAAATGGAAGCCTCACAGAATATTAAGATATGGTTAGGGAAACGTATGTAAGTAATATTGAATATGGTTTTGTTTAATTTTATCATAAGGTCTGTTGATCATTAGATCGGCATGTTTATGTATCAAGCGATGGTACCTACTACATTGATTGCCTGACAGAAGATTCTGGAGGTCTAAATGCTTCTCGGAGGCTAAGCTGGTGATTTCTATGTAGATAGAATAAAAACAACACTGGTAATGGGAACTTTCGATTGTAGTCCTGATATAAATGCCGGCTTCAAAACCGCCGGGGAAGTCAGTCGATAAGTGTCTTTGCTGCTAGACGTGTTGTGAATTTAGATTCGCACCAGACTGAGTGTTATTTGAAGTACCGCGTTAGGACGATCATTGGTCGTAGAAGATATTGACTTTTCTGGACTTTTGCATTAAGGTTCCCGGGAATATATGCGTGTGTGGTGTGACAATACCATAATGTACTAACTGCCAATCTCGAAGTTATACTGCATTTCGCATACCGCA
The DNA here is from genome assembly GCA_026874595.1 of Sipunculus nudus. Classification (NCBI taxonomy): domain Eukaryota; kingdom Metazoa; phylum Annelida; class Sipuncula; order Golfingiida; family Sipunculidae; genus Sipunculus; species Sipunculus nudus. The sequence continues at coordinate 16,341,386 of CM049317.1, forward strand.
CTCCGCTGCCGCAAATACATGCCGCATACCGCATGCCTAGTGCTCACAGATTGTTCGGTACGATGAATGTCATGCATTGCATTCGCATAAAAAAAAATTATATATAATTCAAACTGGTTCAATAGGCAAGGAAAATAGAAATACAGAAAATAGAAAAGCAAAAACATAGCTTATAAAGGAATCATCAAATTAACCAATGCAGTCAAGACCCACACCTTCGTCAAAGTTATGACAAGACGTTTGGCAGCTTCGGCTCATAATGCAAGCTTCACAAATGCTCTGACATTTTCAAGAGATGCGCTTCATGATTGCGAGAGTTATTTTGTGAACAAACACATACTAACACACCTACACACACATCAACGGGGATTAACGTAATGTGAAACGGTCCATTACGCATGACGGCTGCAGCGACACTTAGCACCCCTCAGGCTTAAGTATAGCGGCAGGCTACCACCCCAACGTCGATTTTTATTTAACTGAAGACACAGGCCCCTAACAGTTCATTTCAAATAGGCCTGAATATCATGTTGTCATGGCTAGCTCAAGCACTGACCAGGAGGGATTAGCATGCACGGAAATCTCTTTTTGCAGCCTCGCGTGTCGTCAGAAACTGTCATTTAGAGTATGTACTTAAGTAACAGTCCAAAGGAAAATAATACATATCTTATCCACGACCACAGCTGTGGACCTGTCAGACTGATAGGATGTCTTGGCGCTACATAAAAGGAATCTGCTTACACAACAGAGCCCCATGAAAACTAAATATCTTCTTTCACGCAGGCTAAGCATGTATTTTGTGAGCTTTTAAGCAAAGGCGTTTCTTTATTGATTTTATTGTCATATGATATAAAGCACCAGGCATATGAACCTTGATATTTTGACTTGAATTACCTGCTCATTTATTGGTATTTCTTCCGCCACGCATCTTTCTTTATTTATAATATATTTTCTTAATTTTTCCAACATGTTTTCTCTTAAGATAGCCATAATCTTGCACCCCGCGTCGGGAGAATGTTTAATATTTTTGCAAAGCACAGATGATAATCGAGTGGCTTCCTTGTCAGCGTTATATCCCTTAATTTCATTCATACACACAAATAGATGGTTAACAAAATAATACCTGATTAAAATTGCAAGATAAGAAATGAAGACTTATAACATTTTCTTATGTTTCAAAATACAAACCTCAGGAGCATTCAGTGCCTGAGACGTACATATCTGTCACTGAAGTTGAAAACAAAAAGACCCACGGTATACGAAGCAAGATGTAATAAAACTAATTGTACTCCAATTACTTTAGTAATAGGACCTCATTTGGCCTTCAGTGAACACGGTCAATGTGACCCTTAGGTGTGTGGAAGAACAGACGTTACTGGTACAGAATCATCTTCATATTATCATGCTTGTGACAGCGAACTATACTCTCACAGGTATTGATTCAGCGGGCCGTTGTGGCGTCTATTTCATTAATAACGCACAGCTAAACCAACTCGTGAACACTTGCTCCATGCGGACGTCTGGTGCGTTGTTTCGATCAAACGTTTACCATCGCCAAGAAGGCATCGGAATCTAACTTATCAAAAAAATGTATGTGCCTGGACAGTTTCTTGTGTATGTGTTCTCGTTCAGACAGCATGTGAACAGTGTAATGTTTACATATTGTTCAAAGGATTTATTTGACAGTTAAGATTTCGGCCAGAAAACTTTTAGGTCTGTTTATTGCTTCATCCAGGAGGATAAGCGTTAATCTCCGTTCCTGTGTGTGTTTGGGTATGTCTGTGTGTTTGTTCACAACAAAATTTACGCAGTCATGAACGGAATCCCATCAAATTTTCTGTGCATTTCGGGAATCTGCCGATGAAGAAACATTAAGATTTGACTGTGGATCCGGGCACATGATTCGGATTCAGGTACGTCATCAACAAACATTCACGGATGTGTGGTCGCTTATGCACAAATTAACGCACTGTTAATATGGGCTTAACATGTGAATGCAAACACGTTTTAGGAACATCCTGTAATAGGGACCCCCTAAATGGTGAAGGCTTGCATTCTTTAAAATGCAGATTTCTAGTTATAGATGAACAGACGCCAAAGCGACTCGCTGAATCAAGGTCTGTGAAACGTAGCCGCCACAAACTTGATAGTCTTAAGATGGATACAACCCCTTTGGACCAAGACATAATCAATGCCGATAACGATAAGAGACTTGTACCCAAATTACACGAGCGCGAGGCCCTTCATTAAATCTTAATTAAAATGGAAAGACACGATAAGGAAGAAATATTCGGTCATGTCTTAATTTGAATGTGGCTTTCTGGAAACGTAATATATTTGGATACATGTTCTTCTACCCGATTACAGGCATTTGTGAAAACCGCTGCCAGCTGTTTAATTTAAGGAATTGTCTGCAATCATGTTTCAGTATTAATGACCCACGTGATCTGACTCAGCATGAACCTTGCATGTGTTAATAATGAAAACATGTATTTGGCACAAAATGTTTTAGTTTGAACATTGCACTGTTCGCCGATTGGGCTATCATATATGATCATTTGCTTATAAAAAAGACCATGAGCTAATTAGTTTGCATATGTGGAATGCTAAATCAGTTCTCAGCTTATATCAGGTTACAGGGAACAGAATCAATCCCACACAAGAGACAATAAATAAAAGAAAAAAAAAAAAAAAAAAAAACGTGTTCTGACGGTATTAGGAAAAGTCTGAGACTTTAGACTGAGTATAGCCTCCAAAACGTCTACATTGTCATATAGTCTCTGACCTCTAGGCATTTTGCAGACTTTTATTTCACTGACCACTGGGCAGAAGAACACTTTAATCAAGGAGATAAACGATATTACACTGTAGTTCCTTGCCACGGAGTATATGCTCCACCTGGCGCGGACCTTACACGATCTCCTGTCATATGCATGCCCGAATTCAAGGCAACACTGAAACTACAAATTTACACTAAATCCATTTGCCTGAAGAATAGTTGTCTGGTTACAAGACAAACCAAATCCTTCTGATTGGATTGCAACCCCATACTGATTTAAGCAGTGACGAAGCTTGATTGAAAAAAAAGATTAACTTTAATTAATTAATCCCTTTGAATTGAGTCGTATACATATCTGTATGCAAGGTTATTTCAAACTCGTTGTAGATCTTTCTGTAAGCATATAAAAAAAAATCGCTACTGGTGGTGACATTGGTGTTGGTGGTGGTGGTGGGGGTTAATTAGTGCCATCTATATATTGAAGGTTGTCGCACTAAACATTTGTCACGGATCTCCGCTGTGGCCAAGCCTCGGATATGCCTGTTTTTGGTACGGAATTGTCGGATATAATGTACACTTTGTATTTTTAAGGGGGCTTTTTTTATTTCACCATAAAGTTCAGAGATATTTTCAATTATCTTTCGAAGGGTATCGCAGCGCCACCTGTCGGCAATTCTGTATCAAGGCAGAAAGCATTTTGTACTCTGAATCAAGGCCTAGGGGCTCTCCAGGGGTTTTTTAGAGCATCAACAAACATTTTGATTACCACATACACAGTATGTGGTAGGTAGAGTTTTAAATCATCTATATTGCCAATATATAACTATATATGAGCTCACTACTATGCATGGAAGATGCGTCAAGAAATATTTGAAGGTGTTGCTTTAATTATGACATGGGGGTAAAATGTATAGTATGCAACCAACGTGACGCACATCAGCGATTATGGGAAAAATGGTGAGAAGTAATGCTGTGTATTCAGTTTGTCATGTCCCATAAAATAAACAACTGTTCATTCTATATGACCTGTATAGCTGAACATTATTTGTATAAGAAAAAAAAAAGATATGATATACAATATGAGCAATTAACAGCTCATCCACATTATTCGAAATTTTCAGTAAATAAAATTCCATATGCTGTGGTTGGTTTCCTATTCGCGATGTTATATATTTGCGATTTTCAATTCCTCAGTCTTTCGTGAGGGTTTTCTTTTTCGCGATTTTACTTGCAAAAACTTGCAATGTACATACCAATTTAATAATATGTATACAAAATTTTAACCTTTTTGCTAGTAAACAAAAGTACTGATATTATTTTTTTGTTATAAATCTTTCAGTTTCTTGTAACACAATATATGTTGGCACCACAATATACGAAAGTTGCCGTTGCAGCAACAGAAAATAAAACTTTTATTTTTCGCGATCATTTGCTGCGAGTATCGCGAATTTGATACCCACGAGAACAAAAAAAAATATTATATAATTATGAGTGATATTAAGTTCAAGCTCAAGTAAAAGCGTCAGAACGTCTGTCATTAATGCTTTCGCCAGGAATGTATGCCCTCATTCCCGTTCGTTTGTGTGGGTGTGTTTGTGTGCTTGTTTACAACATAATTCAAATTTTCATAAACGGAATCCCATGGCATTTTCCAGGACACCCCGGGGCTCGGGCCAATGACGAACCTATTAGATTTTGGTGTTGGTCCGCCAAATGAGTCTTATCCAAGAAGGACTTCCAAAAATATTCACTCAAGTGAAGTAACATATGCCTATTTTTTTTATTTATTTATTTTTTTGTTGTTGGAGGTAACCGCCTCCATTTTTTTAATGCAAGCTTAACTAAGTATATTTACATTTGCAGATTTCCATTACGGTTTCGGACTACTTGACAGGGAAGTATCACACGCTTCCTCTCATTTTATATCCTGGTGTTAACCAGGCCCGGTGACTACTGCACCTGCGGGCCCTGGTAATCATACCACCGAGGACCCCCGTCGTGTGTGAGTGAAGAATATTCACTCAAGTGTAGTAACATATGCCTATTGAACATGGAAATATAATCCGAAAAAGTGAATAAAACACTTCAGGGAAGATATTGCACCAATGAACCTGGGAATTAGGGATAATGCATATCGCTAATTAATTAATGAGACATTTCGTGACTGCTCTGTAATTTACATTCAATGCAATGATTATTTGAATAAAACATAATATATTTATCGTTATGCATACAACTTGTAGTGCTCAGCGATCAAATTCTTTCATGGACCAGTTCCAGGACGCGGCGTTTGAGATATTCTTTACCTAAAGCACTTTAAACAAAATAACTGTATTTCCCTGGGAATTTATAAGAGGAGAAACAACCATTTCCTTTCATAGCATGTACGTTGTGTATGACATGGTTTTGTTTTACGGTAGTCTGTTGGTTCATTAAAACTTCTATTATTGACGCAACATATCCCCGTAGCTGTGTACACAAAATGCCGGACCATAACCAGAACTTTTCAACCATGTCACGTCTGGTTGCACTGGGGGGGGGGGGGGGGGGGGTTAGTTGAAAAAAGTACAGATTTCTAAAAAAAAAAAAAAAAAAAACCAGACAAGAATGCGTCGGGGCAAGGTATGTCAAACTATTTATAAAAAAATAAGATAAAATAAATAAAATGATATAAAAATCACGTGTGCTACGTGTCCTGATGTGGTATCAAACATTGCGATTATATTTGCTTTTGATAAACCCATCACATACCCATTTGCTTCCACCGGGCGTTAACAAGTTTAGAAACACTCGAAGAATACTGTGAGGATCTTTAAAACACACAGACTTTCACTAGGTTTATGGTGTCCGTTAATTTACTAGGCATATAAAGTACACATTATTCTTTCATTGAAATACAATCGTAACTTTCAAGATTGCGTCCAGAAGTCATTTCCTAACGAATTCATTTAGTAGAAATTAACTTGCACGGGACATGATCAGTGGAGCGAAAAAAAATCTAAACATTGCGTTCTCCACTACGGCCAATACATCAAGATGGTGACCAACAGTAAAAGATCTAATTTATTAGCGATTCTTTACTAGAACATCTTCCTCTTTTGACCATAATTTTTTTTTTCGGCACAGGGTTTTACATTAGGTAGACTTTCTGACAAAAAGGAGGCTATGACAGAATACACGGCACGAAATTCTTGCCCGAATGAGGGCTTAAGCTTAACGGGTATTCGGGATCACGACTTTGTTTTATTTGTTCAAACCGAACTATCATGTGTGCAAAACAAGTAATGCATTTATGACAGCGTACATGTCATATATCATACATTAACTATCCAGTCGTATGAGGAAAATTACAAAATGAATTAAACATAGTTATAAAGATTTAATAAATGGAAAATATAATAAAAAAAAAACAAAACATATTATCTAGGTAACACAAAACAAAAACTGCGTCATGAACGCATATAAGACTGCAGCTTCCTTTCGGACTGAAAACATTTAAAAACAACGATCCTAAAAAGAAACAAAAGTTTAAATACAACGATCCTAGAAATACAAATGTGAATTAAATAAGGTATTTACCGTTCAGCGCAAAGGCCCTTCGAGGTATACGACCTTCCCCACAGCAACCTCAATACAGGCACTGGCAAATGGAGACGAGCGTTTTAGAGATTCGCTTCAGGCAGCCTCGCGTGTCAGTAGATGCGGCCATTTAGAGCACGTGCTTCAGAAAACAGCTTTGGAAAATAACGCACTCCTAATGCCCGAGCAAAGCTTTGGACCTTTCAGACTAACATGACCTCAAGGCTACACCTAAAATTTGCTTACAGAGCCTCATGAAGATTTTAAATATCTCTTCGACGGCCAGGCCGGTAATGGGGGAGCTTTCAAGGGAAAGGCGCAGCTTTATTGATTTTGTGGTCACGTGGTACAAAGCGATGGTCACACAGCAGAGTTTTAGTCTTCTTTCGGTATCGTTTTTGCTCGCATTGTGTATTCGTTTCAAACGCCTGACAGAACGCATGACAACGCATAAATTCGCGCACAAACGCAGCAGACAGAAAACATGAAGTGGACATTTATATTTTAACACATATCAATATATATATATATTAAACACTACATTATATATGAGATGAGTGTAATCTAAATTCATGATCACGTTCAGAGTGTCAGATGGGGATCTTTAGGATAAAGACGCAACATATGAGACTATAAGGTTGCCTTAAGGTCAGCATAGCAATAATTTATCTCCCAAGGAAAGAAAAAGAGAAGACACAGAAATTTGCATTTTTAGCATATGTATGACCCTGATTTACTTGATGGTAGTCTGTTTGCTAAACAACAAATTACGCAACGGCCCCATATATAATCTTTTGTACCATTATGACTACCAAAACCAAACCGTTGCCGGTCACTTTCGGTCGTATATAAGACAATTCGCTCCTTACACAGCGCTTTACCCATAGGCTAACTACCTATATCGTTAGTGCTGTTTGTTATGACCTTGAATCCTGAATCTCTTCACCAGAGGGGAGTATGTATTTTGGTTCAATCAGATGACACCCTGTGCTGAAGACAAAACGGTTTACCAGCTAAGCGAGGAATACACGAAGCCAATGTTGTTCATTTAGTTTTGAGTGACAGCTCATCGCCCCGGCGACCGTTTGAACTAGTCACAGACTCAAAGAGAATTGTCCCACACGTGGTTTCTGGGCGGAGCCTGATGCCTGTCGAGTGTTCGTTGACTTGCAATTGATTGGCTGCTAGTCACATCAGCAGTATTTTTCAGCAGACAAGCCCATGTGCACCACCTGGTGTTTAAGTGCATCATAAACGGTTAATGCAGGCAGCGGGAAAATCAGTAGCTTCTTTAGAAGCGCAAGATTTCCGCAGAATCGGGAGCGATCAGAAATTATGCCAAGCACCTCCTACTGTAAATCAGTAGCGAGTCACAGATTCTGTGTGCCAACAACACTGTTTTCAAAGTATACATTTAGACAATGTAGGGACTGCCATTTTATGATTGGAAATATAAATAGAATGTGGTTATTTACAAGTATTTAAAGTGCACTATAAGTCCCTCATAACTTTTCACTACTCTGTTATCATAGCAACCGTTAGATCCAGCTTAGATTTCAGCTGTTTCAAATGCATCAGGAAGTTGAACGAATTATAGCCCCATAAGCTCTAGTGTTAAAAAACTGTGATAGCTACACATTTTCTAGCACAGTAACTGCTTGGCTTCAAATTCTTCAAAGTCGATATTGGCTGGGTTACCTGAACACCATAAAACATTTACGAGAATGGCAAAGCTGGGGGAATGTCCAAACCATACTACAGCGTTTAGGCACATCAGAAAGAACCTTTTATAGAAATCGGTAAAACCCAAGTCTGTGTTCATGCATGAACACACATGGTAAAACCTTTTCTTTTTGGTGAGAGATATTCGTCTCAATATGGGCTCTAAAAATTAAATTTATTTCCCCACAATCATTTGTACTCTAAGTATGATATTTTTGCATTACAGTGTTGGCTCATGTACTGAACATTACAAAATGATGGAACGGATCATTCTATAGCATTTTGCACAACTAAACCCTGCAAAAACCAGATCTATGTATCCCCGTCGAGCTTAAACGCACTGAATACCCGAGATACTCGCAAAAAAAGAATAATCATCCGTGTTGTCATTATAAACCAAATCATTCGACTGCAATTCTTCCCGTAAAGCCTACAGGCTGTTGCCATAAAACTTCCGCGTGTCGACTTTTGTCTCCATTGCTTAATATCCATTCAGATCAACTGGGCAGTGACAAGAGGTGTCACTCCATTAATATGAAAATAAATAATAGTACACGAAGATGTGTTTTTTTAGGAAATTTCAAAATACCTACACGTGCCCTCATTTGCAAATTTTATAAATTTCATTGTAAGATCCCTGTGGCATAAACCATCCATCAAATTTAAGCAAGTTTCACATATAATAGCCGGATTGTAGGAAATGAGTTCGTAAGAATGGGGACAACGGCCTCCGATTAAAATATAAAAATATTTATTTTATTTGATTTATAACGACAGCATTCAGGGCATAATTATTCCAAAATAAAGTGTATTCACAATAGCAAAATTCAGACATGCCTTGGCGGGGTGCCGAAAAAACTGTTATTACATTGTACCATATAGATAAAGTTTCTTAGTATTATTCAACAGGCACTAACACAAATTTGAACGGGTCCTTTCCGCCACGGTTTGAATTCAAAACAGTCTAACGTAAAATTGATGCTCTATATAAAACGTGCCGCTGTTAAAAAGAAATGTTCTCTTTGAAAATTATCATCAAATTCCATACTTTTGTAAACTTATTAAAGCTATACATTTATCATTAAGTATATACATATTTGGTTTCATAATTGGAATCTATTAAATATTAAATCATCCCAAGTTGTTCTACCCAAAGACATTTAATCCTGCACTAATTATAGGGGTCGGATGATACAGCTGGGAATCTAGCTGTTCATGAAATTGGCGATCCTACTGGGGTCTAAATGGTAATCTGTTGCCATGATTGCCACATGCTTCCATGGTTCAGTTCCATGATTCCGCCAACCGTCCTTGTCTGGTCCTGTCTGAAAGATCGACGTGACTGCCATGCCGTTGAAGGTCTCTCATAAATGACACATGTAGCTGCGGATCCCAAAAAGCGGATGGTCATGCCATTATGTAAGTCTTCAACTGGGGGTTAAAGGAGTCCTGTTATGTAGTATTTTGCAAATATGCTCTAAATGACAATAAGCAACTATTCGGGTGTATAAAAACAACCAACTGCCGTATTTTTAACCTAATACTTTTTGTAAAATTATATAAAAATTATTGTATACTTTGACAACAGTGTTTGTTTCGCCTAGGCATAGTTTTGATTATATTGAAGTATTCTTGACCCTTTTCAGTTTGCAGTACTTTAATTTTAGCTGGGAAAATCGGAGGTTTGTAAAGCACGCTACCTGAAATACAACACCCGGGGGTATTTAATCGATGACTCCTTTATCTGATCCACATGGAAGGCTTAATTTCAGTCTTGAAAAACAATTCATATATAAATACATAATAACTACCCAAGGGATTATTCCCGCGCGAATAATGACAAAACAGCCTATACTTAAAGTCATATATCCTTTCGGTGAAATCCTTTATATATTTTAATTAATTAGCATCCTTATATTAAAGGTCCAGTCTTGTCTTCAATTTCACTCGTATCGTCAACATACTATATGTTACTCTACCATTACCCATGTAAATTCACTTTCTCTCATGGAGTGAGGATGAGGAACCCGATTTATCATCAAGGAGGGTCTTGTCTCCATCCTTCCATTTCCTGGAAGCCATATCGGATCAGATTTTACCAGATAAAACATCTTTTCAGTCCGAAAATACCGTCTGAGTTATGAAATGGTAAAATCGGTCATCACGCTCAAACAAGACATATAACAAGTAATTGTTCCTGTTCCTTTCCCACATGTCCTTGCATTTGAACGCCATGGCCGTGACCCAATATTTCATTCGGCAGTTGATCTTTGCAAGACCTTGGCCTGAGCACGGGTCTATCCATTGGTGCGTTATTTTTACACTGTGACGTCAATAAACCACCCACAAGGGAGGCTAATTTAGCGACATATGAACGGAGTAAGACTCGTCTTGCGCTAATTTCTCAGTAACTTGCTGGACATGCCGATTCGGCCCGCCTATGCCGCCTAGTGTTTGATCCTTGATCTTGCGAAGAAAACAGCTAGGCGGGCGCTTACATACGTAAATGGCGTTTTCTTTCCATTTAGCTGTTAGTCATACACAGCTTGAAGAATTTGCCATGAGGCCTTATTGGGAGATTGCTATTTGTAAGAGGATATCAACCCCTTCAGAATTGGCATTCTTTTCCCATGTATCGCAAAATCGGCTCCAAACGATTATAACACTGAGAATGAACACTTATGATAGTCATGTAATTGTAAACTCGTTAGATGTTCAGCATGTTAACCAGGCAGTTCTTTCTTAATACCAAAAACTTAACGAAAAGTACCGAAAAGTTTCCAAAAAGTATTGAAATATTACCAAAAATTACTAAAAAGACTATATACTAAATACTAAACATTGCCAACATGTTGTTTTAGACTGTTAGTAAGGTTAGAAAATTATGTGCTCTTTCGACCCTTTATAAAAGATGATGAAACGTGACTGAAAAGCTTCATAAAGTGATCAACTGTTACCAAATAAGTATTAAAAAATACCAAAAAGTACAGAAAATGTCAATGGTCTAAAATGTTACTTCACGAAAAAAATATGTTAACATTTTATCTGATTCCACATTTCACAAAAAATTCAGAAGGTGTGCTGCTCTTAGTCTTATTCATTCTAAAGTTAGGGCTACCTCTGTCATATCGCTGTATATACTGCTAAATACTGCCTAGAGAATATATAACTGTTCAATATTTCAAATGATGTTCCCATTCAAATCCAATTCAGTTAGGTATTTAAAATGTTAATATTTTTAGTACTTATATATGGAAATATTTTGTCACTTTTCAGTCAATTTTGCTTTCCAGTCAATTTTCATCATCTTTTTTTTCGGTATCTTTTCAATACTTTTCAGTAACTTTTGGTACTTTTAATAACTTCTCGGTGCTTTTCCTTAACTTTCTGTACTTTTCGGTAATTTCCAATACTTTTCGGTGTTTAGAAAAACCCCAACCAGGCAGATTTTTCTTAATTTTCTTAATCGGAAGAATCCCTTGTTCTGTCCCTGTAGATATAATACCCAAAGTAGAGTGATTAAACTGTCAGGAAACAATCTCGAATTGTTCCAATAAGTAAACAATCAGTTCCTTCCTTATATACAAATGCATAAGATAGGTATGTATCAGATTTCATATATATACACATAAGTTGACGTTTCTTTAAACATTCTGTATGAAGGTCGATGGAGTTCGATGTAATTTGAGTATGGGCCACGTACAAATTGTTAAAGATAGCGGGTTCGTTATTAATTATTTTTGGATCGTAAGGCAAAATTTATTTGGTTGTATTGTTATATTTCCTTTATACTTCATTTTGGCAATACTTGGCGATACCTGCACTATTGTGAAACGAAAAGGGATAAATATGCTCAATATTTCATATTTCATCTCACGTAGTTATCTCCATACTCAATTACTTAGGAACATATTCGATAATCTCATTTATTCCAAAAACTCATTATTTTTAGGTCGACCAATAAGCCATTTATTTTGTTCTGCTCCATGATAACTGGTTTCAAGCTGGAGTTTTATCCTTGATTTGATGGATTAGGTAATAATGATCTATTCTATTCCTCTGATCATTTAATGGGAAAGTCATACCAATCTTTGAAGCTCTGACAGTTGATGTATACGGTAATACCTTCTATTTCCGGTTACCTAGCCATATAAATGTGTTACTGGCAGCATCCTTGACCCTCGGAGGATTCTACGATAGCCATAAGGAACAAGGGCGCCTTCAAATCACACAAGTTGACAAGTTGTGTGGCGGGGGCGGCTTTCCCTTTATTATCAATAGTGGCAAAGCAAAAGAAGAACCCAAACAACAAAACTTCCTTCAAAAATATTTTCTAAAATAATTTATTGCTTTGAGTAAAAGTGTAATGGTTCAATGTCACTTTGCGATCTTGTCATTTTATCAAGATGAGACATTTCAAAAGACTTCGTTGCCCTTGCATTCATCAGCAATAGGCATAAAGAAACATTTCCGGGTACGTTTGTGTTGCAATGTACGGAATGCTTCATGATAAATGCAATGACGTAATGCAAAACATGTTGTATTGAAATAATTGCAGTTAAATAATACTTTACGCTGATATGTTTGTCGATATGTTTTTATATGTTGCATGTTCGAATAGGACAGTCATAAAACAATATGTTCATGTTTCATGGTTATTTATAGGTTTTATGTTATCTTTATAGTCTCTAACCTCCGGTTGGTGACCGCAGTAGAATGAAATCTCTGGAATGTGCCATCATATGTCCTTAACAATGACAAACAATGGACATGTCATGTCACAATGGACAATGTTTGTTTGTTACGATGGATATAATTTGTTTATTTTATCGTTTGTTTGTCTCTTAGAGCTTTATAATGATTAAAAACCTATATTAATCTACAATTATTTCAGTTGTAATTGTTTAAACACTGTACTACATATAATTTATCCGTTTAAACAAAACTATAAGACAAATGTTATACAAAGTAGAACCAGTTTTGCCTAGACAGAATTTGTTTTTAATTATCGGCATAGGGAAAAATAACCTCGTTGATTCTGTACATGTAAGGTCATTCTTCAAAATCGTTTCCTTGTTTTCAGTACGAGCTCACACACCGTTCACAGCCGAGTCGGTATGAAAGATCTGCTGTCTACTAAGGTTACTCAGTCCACTTTTAAGCAAATCGAAAGCATTCATATGATTAAAACTAAAGTGCCTTATAATTTATAACTAATAATAAAGCCTGTTAACTAAGACCACTTTTTGGCCAGCCCATAGGCGTTGTTATTACGGCTACTAAACTAATCCTTATGGAAATAGTATCGGCGAACATACAGCTAAATCTGATGAATGGCCTCAAACAATAGTTTTTTTTCTTTTTTAATTAAGAGCCTGTGATCAGCCGGGTCTAAATGAATGTCGTACCAAGTATCGACAGAAGTCCAAGAATACTCGTTCTTATGTAATTGACCATAACTTCATTAGAACAAAATGCAAATAAGAGATATATATATTTGGAAGTGTAGATGTACGCTGGATATTAAATATCAAAACATAAATCTAGTAATCTAATTGTAAATTTATCTTACGATTTTTTTTTCTTTTATTATTGGATATATATTTGTTGTTTGAATGTAACAGTTAAATGTGATAAAAAATGGCGTGGGGAGTTATTGCATTGCTTGTATGCAGGGGAGAATTTAAAGAATAAGAAAGGGGGGGGGGGCGCCTGAGGTATTTTATCGTTAGTTTTCACAACAAATCAGCGTTTAACTGAATTGATATGCAGGTCTGGAGAATGTTACAAGGAAATGATAATATATATTTTCAATGTAGGAGAACTGAAAAGACCCATATTTCATCAGGAACAGAAAAAGCATAAGACATTAAAGCATATATATCTACCTGCCGTAATTGTAAGCAAGTTTTAAATCTGTTGAACAGTGCTTGGTCATTAAAGCAAATCATTGACATTCTGTCGAAGTAGTTAGCTTTCAAATATAAATAAATATCATAGCCAATAGTCTTTATAGCCATACGAAACAGTAATAACCCGAAAGCTATTTTCCCTAGCCAACACTTATCTAATTAAATGTAATATTTATGCTATCATAATGCATTTAAATCAGATTTATATTGTTTATTTGTTTGCAGAAATTTGTGGGTGTAAATATGGTATGTCACTAAAATTCAAAACTACCAAAGTTTCAAGAAAGGCACGGATCGAAAATACCAACACTGGGAAAACATTTTTTCACAAGCCACGTGTGATTCCTCTATACTTTCATGACAGATACAGTTGTATCACATAGAAATGAAAAAGCTCGCTACCTTTGACTCTATCCGATAGATACATGTATTTGTGTGCGCGCGTGTATCGGAGTTTCCTATCTGAGTAAGTGATATAGTCTTTCCTACCTTATTGCCTAGACTGGGTGACGATGGTGGTCAAGAACAATTTATTGCCAGATATGTGACTAGCGTTCCGATATGGCAATCACTCTGGTCTATTATTATTTGGGTTGGGCATTTAAATATGGTATTATTTCAACCTACATAATTATTCCAATTTAAATCACGTGTTATTTCACGTTTACATTAAATACCAGAAACCTCTCGCAACACATTTATTACTATCTACAACCAAGTCAACTTAAGACGTGACATTTGGTATCACTACGATTTTCTTTCCTTTCTGCCATTCATTTAAGCAAAAATGTGTGGGATTTGGACATTTGTAAAACTTTAGAGATCATGGAATTGCCTATGGCTCGAAGACAAAACAATTGAAGTAGGTATGGAGATAAAGGATATTTGTAAGTGCATCTTTAATCTCAAGAACATCAACATAAATTTAAAGGAGTTATAAAGAATAGTTATTCTATCACCAGTTTTTTTTACAGGGGCATGATCAGTGCGTTTGATACAGGGTTTTAACAATTATCGTTAGATTAATAATGCATTTTCTATTATAAACTCTGCAATGATATTTACTTTATTGTAACGACTGCCCTGTGGGACCAGAAATAAGAATAGGTCAAACCATGGTTTACAGTGAAGAGTCCAGGCCAAAACAGCCCGAAATTAGTAACGTGAACGGATATGATTCATTTGAATTATATGAATACAACTTAAGCCGGAAAGAAAGAAGAAAGAGGAATAATTTATGTCTGTCGTATTTTGGGTCTACTAACTTTTATAACTAGTATGGACGGGATGAATATGAATTCCGGTTCTGTTATTCTCACAAACCATTACAACACGCCCGCGAAAAAAAGTAGAGGATCCAAAGGGCCGCATTAGGGATTGACCGAACCCCTTTGGGGAGTTACATTTTTGCAGTGTTTATCTGAATTATGAAATTTTATTCTCTCTTCCGGAAGCTGGGAACATTTTTAGAGACTAAGTCCATCTGTTATCTAGAACCTCTTTCACTACAACCTAGCCACAGTCGGAAGATATTGTTACATATTTCAGATGAAGGCTTGAAATGAATGTACGAAAACACCCGAGAAAAGCACATCTGGGATTGTTTGGCATTCAGGTTTATATAAAATAACAGAAAATATCCTATTGTGGAAACAGTTTAGAGTAATGTACATTTTACTTTCAGGTTTCCCTTTCGTATTGAGCTGATTACTGAAATAAAGATGTATACTAGCTACAAAATTATTTCATTGCATAAAAAAATATCAACACCCGATTCAGAACTTGTATTTTTTTTCCAGATAACTGACATATCCATTATCGTCTTTGTTCAGTTGTTTTAACACCTGGACGTAAAGCGGGACAGCCTCCATTCTACTCTACTGGAATTTAGCATGAAAAAAATTATACTGGCATCGCAAACAATCAAATAACACATTAAATCGGGTGTCATTCCTTGCGCCGATGAAAGTTACATAAATTACCGTAGCTTTGCGCACAGGCATCCAAAAAGATATAGACTTCTATAGCTATTTTCTTTATTTTCGATGTTCTACTGTTTTAATTAATTGCTGAAGGACCTTAAACAAAGAAATAGTGTTTGGTATACCAGTTGTGCGATATGTCACAGAATTTCCGAACTGTTTTGTTTCGATTTTTTATGATCATTGTTACAGGTGCTCTTTTTATTGTGTGACACGGGCGTAACTCGTGTTGTGACACCCTCGCCGGGCCGTTTGTTACATTGTCAGTTTAATCCGTACTCGTTGAACTCTCGTTGTCATGCTAGCCTTGGGCTGTCTTGAACGCGTGTTTACCGTGAATGTTCGAGAAATAGAAGCTTCTCGACTCGAGGTGTAAAGGTATATAAAGGGGCTGTGTTTTAGAGCCGGGAGAGAGCAGCAGAGAAGATTCCAGCGGACGCAGAAGCGTGCGTGTCAGTTTCTGGGACCTTATCCGATGAGTGCGGCAATTATAGATTTTCTTCAGACTTTCTCCTGGATTTTGTGACAGGTCTTGTTTGGACTTCAGTTTTCTTTCTCCATTGTTGCAAGAGCTTTACACTGGACTGTCATCTCCGAGAGTATACATTTAAAGGACCTATCGTTGGGACGGTTGTGGTATCCAGGTACTGTGTACTGTGTTTATTCTATTGAGATATTGTATTGATATGTTGTTATACCGCTGTTATACTGTTTAATTGTATTGAAATAGTGTATTGTAATGTTAGGGTTTTTTAAAGAATAAATTATGGTTATTTGTTAACAAAAAAAAACTGACTTCTTAATTCATTCCCCTAGACGTTTCACGCTTTCTAGTCTTACCGAATTCTGATTTTTTTTAATCTCCATTACACAATTTTGTGTTCATCACGCATACGTGATCTGTTTATATTAGGTCCGTAACATCATATGTTTGGTTATGTGGTTGTTAAACAGTACCTGTATCAGCAAGTCTAATGTACGTATGAACCATTAATAAAGAGGATAATTATAGATAGAGTACATATAGTCAGGGATCTTGCATATATTGATCAGCTGCATATATGATTTTCTTTTTAATTCCCAACATGTCCATTCAATATTATTATAAATCCACGAGGAATAATAATCTGACTATAGCATTTCAGCTGCAAGCTAGATATAATAGAACATACACAATGAAATACACAAGAAATGATGCTACTGAGAGTAGGAATTGCACAGGTGATTTACGCTGCTGGTTATAATGATTTCGGCATTGAAGTACATAGGTTTATTGAAATCTTACTTAGTATATTCATTCCCTATGTCTATGCTCTTGCAAATGACAAACCGTCTAATCCCTGATTAACCTTTCTTAGTGGAATAATTCTATGTAGCTCTATGTGTCAAGGTCTATATGAAATAATGGAAAAATCCAAAAGTTAATTTCCCGTGTGATATAAACAAATTATAAATTACAGCCAGATCCAGTATAAGAATTCGTCGCCACACATAGCTGAGAGATGGTCAGCCTACGAGTGAAGTCTAGGTTGGGCTGGCTCCATGCCGCTTCTGTCTCCAGCCGAAATACAAATATTTCTTAAGCAACATATTAAATAAGTAATTTATTAAAAAAAGTTCGGGAAATTTGTAAACCCCATTTGTTAACTTGTCATTTTGCATATCCGCCCGTACGATGACAGAGAGAATGTACACGCATATATAATCACGAGCATGCGCTTGCAAAAATGTAGTGTTACTATGTTAGCTTGATAAGCGTATATGATATTATAGCGTAAGCCAATTCAACCGGGTTTGATATATACAAATCCGGCAGGGAACTGATCTCAGTGACATTATGAAAGAAGTGTGCCAGAAGCCATTAGATTGATATTTACACATTTGGCATTTATAATCTCGTTTAATTGATGGCGCGTCAATCAATAGTTAGAGATAATAGTTTTTCCCTCCATATCTCTAATTCTCTATCCATGTTAGAATCTATTAAATAAAAATTGCTTCGGCTGACATATATTCTGTGACTGAAGGAACGTCGTAGAATACAAAGTTTCTTTTAAGGTTTAACATTATATTCATTAATATGATGTATTCAAACACAAATACTTTTTGGACTCATCTTTCGTGACTCTGAATACCATTGCGCTCTTTTTATATTTGCTTCGCAGATTATTCTTCGCTCCGGCTTAATCTAATATGATAGACTGGTAAAGCAATATTGTATGTCCACCCAACATTAAAAAACACTTGATAATTGTATTGAATTATTTTCCGATAAAACTAGTATTTCTTCCGCGTTGCACCTTTAATATGTCCTAAATTATTCAAATATATTTCTTGGATCGAGTTTACCTATAGTCATTCGTTTTGCACTCTGTTAGGAAATTAATAAGTCTGTGCGTGAATCGAAAATATGTTTTCCAGAAGTGTACTTGTCCGTGTTAATTTCACAAGACTTATGTAAACAGAACAGTTAGGTTACATACAAAGTGCACAAGATTTATAATATAAAAAAAACTAACATTTAAAAATGTGGGAATCTTTTAAACGAATAGCTTTCAGGTGCATTTACTAGCCACATTCCAGTATATATATATATATATATATATATATATATAAGTAAATATATTTGCAGTGTGGAGAAGCAGATACGTGGGCCATTTGGTATATGGGATATACCATGCTAATGACAAGTAGGTAATTATACATTATATGCGATGTTAATGTCTCCCCGATCGGTCATCATTGGACCAGCGCAGACGAAAGGGCGTCATGGCTACGAAATGCGTAAGTCCCAACTGAAAGAACTTTATCATTTTGTAAAAAAATGTGCCAAAGTCAACATTATAGATTATAGATCTAAAGTAGGGATTACAGATCTGTTTGTGGCATTGATTTGATAACATGATTTTTGGCATACTCTGTCGTCATATTGTCACTCTCGGTTTCATATTAGCTAACCCAGTGCTCTATTTACAAATTCAATACAATGTATTCTAGTAAACACTACAGCATTATCTCAGTTGTTTAACATGTCTGGATATTCTATGTTCCTTCTTAGACTAATTCAAGTAACAATGATATGAGCTGACAGATGATGTAAATAAGAAAAAGGAGGAAAATGTCCAGAAGTTAATTATATGTATATGCCGTACTCTTACAGTTTATGTGATATAGCTTCACATCTATACCTATACATTGTCCCCCTTGCCCTTCCGAGACCTTCATTTTACGGTTCAGTTTGCAGAAGTATACCTATGGATAGAAAATTGCTTTGTCATTCAGCATATTGATGGGCTACATTCGCTGAAGCTGGTTGAGGAACTCAGTACTATGAGTATCAAGGTTTAAAAGCAAGGAACATTTGACCGACTCTAGAGAAGATAAGAAGAAAAGCGCTAACTAAAGAGCCTCCTATTCCACAGGATTCAAGCAGGGACCTTGACATCTCACTAGTATCAGCGCCAGACAGTCAGGATTACGTGTTATGTATTATATAACTATGTAATGTATAAAACTCTGTACATTCTAATACGCAAAGCTGGATGATAGCTTCATTTTAAGTGTTACTCTGAGAGAATCAGAGAGGTATGACGTAACTACGCGTGGTTTATCCTCAGGCGATTTAAAGCTCTTTATATAAAAAAACACCAGGTAATATGTAAATAATTCTCAATTCATACGTGGTCACGTTTAAAGTGTAAGATCCGATCGGCCATTAGGTTAAAGATATAGTGGCTCTGAAACTTTAAATGTGATATTAATAATAAAGGAATAGTGACGCATAGAGCGTGTAAGGATTGGCAATAAACTCCTTCTTTGGTCGAGTTTCAAAACGCGACAAAATTGTTACCTTGCCTTAAATATAGCACTATAACAATAAGAACTGCAATCCTATTGGAAAGAAAGGGTAACAAAAAAAAAAAAAAAAAAAAAAACATAAAAAAAACAGCAAACTGCATTCTCAGTATGACAGCTGAGTTTGACATGGTTTTGCTTTATGCTAGCTGAAACTTGAAGAAAATTACGCAAACGTCTTTATATATCTTTTTCCTTGCCAAAACAATATCTTCAGAAACAGTCTCGTTCAGTCCTTAAGGAAACATAAATATTGAAGATAGAAATGGTTATGCTTGCATTAATTATGATCTGGACCAGGTGACGGCAGATTGAACTAAAGGCTTCCCATCATAAATCATTTCCGAGTCACAGGAATGTAAGTAACAGTAACTAACACTTTTTCAATTATTCATTGATAAATTGTAAAGAGGGCAATATTTAAACAAAATGATTAATCATGGATAGTAAATGTGTGTTTAAGTTTTTAATATGTCGTTGTTGACCAGGATACCTGACCAGCATAAAACATTGACATGGCTCCCGTGCCATGGCGTTTGTCGAATCCATACTATAACGTTTAGGCCACACCAAAATGAACCTTATATAGGAATAAGTAAATTTCAAACGATGCCAATGATAAAACCGTAAGACCCTACTTGGATACTTGGATATCTTTCATCCTGTAAAACTCAATTGATAATTAAATATTTTTGGTTGTTTGTAGCAATACCCACACATTGTTCTAAAGAGGTTTTCTGAAAGACATGCCTGTGAAGTATTGTAATTTGCAAATTCAATACTCTGAATTCCATTTGACTTTGTTTATTTCAAATACTCTGTGTGGAATTATTCATTGATTCATTACATTTGAAATTTTTGTTTAAGCTCAATATTGATCATCGAGTAAATAAAGGTTGGACCTCATATTTGCATAGTATTATATATTAACGCCTCCCGAAGTGTTCTGATCTGGGCATTCATCTAGCACCGATCATAGCAGTGGATGCAGCAGTAAATCTGTCTGTCTCATGGAATTAGCGCTTTAACATTGTGGGTCTAAATGGCAAGCTAGTGCAGTGAAGGCCTCATGCTTCCAATCTATAGTAATGGTGGAGCATCATATTCTTCGCTGATACTGCCAATCATCGACTGTTGGTCCGGACACTAGACTCGACATATTGGTGTGACTGCTGGGCCGCTGAAGCTCTCGGTCTATGATGCATTTGTCTTGGAATCCCTAAAGCGGGGGGATGTGTCACTGTGAGGTCCGTCAGGTCGTTGAGTATTGCTTGCACTTGCATGACAACTAACATATATTACGTTGGATAAAATCAACAAACCAATCAACATTTATTGAATATTTGCACCTGTTATAAAAATATTCTGAATATCTTATATTTTCAGATTATTTTACTTCTGCACGCGCGTACCTTTTCTCAGTTCAAATCTTCCTTTTTTGGTGAAAGTGAAAAAAAAAACAATTTTGTGTTGAACCAAGCTGATTTTGTAAGCTAATAAATATTGTTCTACTTTTTTTTGTAAAATAAAAGATCGGTGATACACATAGTAGGCTCCCATAATAAATTCATTACAGATTTTCGTAAACAGTTTAAATGTCCTAAACAAAGCATGTTATCACGTATGGTCCGTCGTTTTTGCTACCGACTTTTTCATCTAACTTTTACAAATTATGAACAGATTCAAACTCTGTATGCTTAGACAGCCGTTTCTTTCTCCAAACGTCAGGTGGACAAAGATATACCCTGCAAAATCATTTCCTTGGAAAAAAAATCACATTAATACATGTCAAACACTTAACAAGTTAGTCTAACCAAAATGACAGATAAATCATATCAGGAGCCATATATCCGATGTGTATAGTCGGTACAAAAATATGATATGTTATATTATATATTTACATTCTCATGCTAAAATGCATTTATTCCTTCTATATTATCCATTTTTTTATGTAGTCAGGTGCTATTCTGCCATGACCTACAATTAAATCAGTTGTCTTAAGGCAAAATTAATTATCATAGAGACAATAATGAGGGGCCAGCTAAGAAGGTTTTGCTTTTCTGGATGCCACCTTAGATCATCTTTATGCTACAAAATATTTTGGCAGTCCGGGAATAAACCCCTGAGTTGTAAAATTTTCAAAAACGTTCAATGCTTCTTTTTACATTGTGCTGACAATAAACCGGTAAAGCACTGAAATACTGCCACCTTAATGACTTCTGACCGGAATGGGATCTGTCTTGATCTAATTATGTTGTAATTCACCGGATGTTGTCGATTCCGCCTTTCTAAACCCGTGTGGTGGTTTATCCTTCAGTCTGATAAAAAAATACTTGTCGGGTGCCCAAATATTCGAAAGAAATTTTAAGGTCCGTTCCGCTGACATTTAAAATATTTGACATGAGAATTTGATTGAAGAATGCTGTTTATAAGAGGATATCAACCCAATCAGAATTCAAATATGGCTGGCAGACAGCCAACATGGCATTTCATTCACGTGTATCTAAAAGGATCTGAACGGTCATGATATTTTGTTTTAGCTGCAAATAAAGACGAATGAAAGTAATGCGCCATGTCAATGCGAACCGGGCAGCTATTTTTTTCAATCTGGAGAATCCCTTGTTCTGTCCCCAAATAAAATGCCCAAAGCAGAGTGGTTATTTTGTCACGAAACCCCCAAGGATCATTATAATATATTAACAATCACTTAAGTTTTATCTTTATATACATATATTTTTAAATACATAAGAAGCAATTCACAATCAGCTTTTATTAAAAGGAAAAATATGTATGAGGTTTTTATATACATATATATATATAATATATACAAATAAATTGACCTTCTTTTAACATTCTATAAGAAATTCATTGAACTTGGGTGTAATTTGAGTAAGGGCCACGGACTAACTGTTAAAGATTGCTGGTTCGTTATTAATTTTTGTTGGTAGATCGAAGATCGTCTTTTGAGTGCTTACTTTTAATATTATTTCAATCATTATCTCGTTATATCGTTGTATGTCCGTTATACGTTATTTAGGCAATACCTGCAAATAACTGTACTATTGTAAAATTAAACAGAATTAATATGTTCAATATATTCAATTCTCACCTAATCTTCAGACTAGCTCAGAAAGTTACAAACATGGACATTAGCGATACTTACAAATATACCGAAACTCAACATTTGCAGAGCAATCAATAAGCAATTCGTTTTATTCTTCTCCAAGGTAGATTGTTCTAAGGCTGGAATTTTATCCTTGAGGTGATGGATTTGGTAATACTGGTATCTTCAATTCCTCTGGTCATATAAAAACGGGAAGTCATAGCAATCTACGAAGCTCTTACAGTTGTTGTGTGTGGCCATTCATTGTGGTTATTATGTGGAATAAAGAATTTACATGCAACATCCATGACCCCAGAATGATTCTACGATATCCATAGGGTGATGACAAGTTGTGTCACAGGGAACGGTTTTACCTTTTATATCCACTTGGATAAGCAAAGGAAGAAACCAGACAACACAACTTCCCCTAGAAACATAGTATATTTAGTTTAATATTTAATTTGTGTTTTGAGCAAAGGTGTAATGGCAAGGTTCAATATCACTGTAAGATCATGTCACTCTTTCGTATCGGCGGAACATTTCAAGGGATTTCGTTGCCCTCTATTTGTAACTTCGTATTCACCAACAAAAAGTATAAACATTTTCAGAGTTTTTTTGTGTCGCAATGTATAGACTGATTCAGTATAATTATGAAAACGGGATGTATTAAACTTGTATTAAAAATACATGTCAACAGATTAACATGAGGAGCACCCGATTGTGACTTATTATTTCTCCTATTCATTGACAGGCTATGGTTATGCCACTATGGATTTGCCACTATGGATATGTCACTATGGATATGTTAACTTTGAATTGTATGCAATATCCAAATGGGTACAACATGATGCTGCTGTTTCAATTTTTTGGTGTCAGATGAAATCGAAAAAACTATCATTCTACAAGAATGAAATTTATCCGCAGTATTTATATTAAGGATAATGACGCTCAGGAAACCCAAAGCATATAGCTGACATATATGTCCGTATTTCGTTAAGCATACTGCAGTACGTGTTCTGTTTGAATAAACAGACTGCAGGGACAGTTTAGCCTCTGGTAGTCAGAGTATATTATGCCCTATCGGTTATTAGAAAGACAACAGAGTCATGTACTCTTGATAGGGTAGACCGATATCTAGCTCAAGAAGTATATCTCCTATTCTGAGATAATGCATCTGAAACAGGGGAGACTTTGAAACAGTGGCGTGATATAAAGCACTTGATTTATCACATTTTTCGTTTTTCATTTGTATGATAATTTGTCCTCTGTTTTCCTATCATGATCATAGAAAAGGTCAATGTCACCTGTTGGTCTGCGGTGGTTACCGCTGTTTTTGAATGATTTGATGATCGAGGTAATTTAGTTTATTTCTGAACATCAAAGCATCGGACTGTCCATCAATCGATTGTTTGACATTAAAAGAGCACAAATGAATGTGTTCTATTGTTCTAATTGCAGCTAACTAAAATTGATAAATATTCATTATTTTAAAGTATTTTATTACAGTAGGACAGTAAATGAGAACTGATATAGGATTTAGCCAGGGAATCATGACTTTGCAAACATTTAATGACATTGAGACTACTTGTTTGGACGTAACCATTAAATTTAACCCATATTAAATAGATTTTTCTACACATAACTGCAGCCAAAATTATAGTCTGTGCAATCGTTATGAATTCAAATCAAAATGTTAGTAAATCTTTATATTTAGTTGTTGGGGTGTAGAGGTAGCCATAAATACTCAATATTCAGGTTTGGTGGAGTACTTCTAGTCGGGCTCAACATTGCACGTATCCTTACTGTCAAGGAACGTTTTTAACAAATCTGGACCCCTGCTTTCTGTAATGGGTGTGTTATTGTGTGTTCGTATTATATTCTATTAGAATTCTATTATATGAGTTTTATATTCTATTAGAATTAAGCTTAAAAAAAGACACAACTGGGAAACGGTGAAATCACAATTAAATAAGTGTCACTTTTGGATCCAGTGAAGATGAGTTAATTTATTAGCCTTGCTAACAGGCATCTGAAAGGTATAGTCTCTATGCTTTTTTATTTATTTTAATCTTTCGCTCATTGAGAGGAATTCCAAGGGACCACAAGAAAACATGTTAAGCTTGGTTTACCAGATTTATGGTTTGTCAGGGAAACTCCACATCGTCCCTTGTGTTATAAATGATGCACGTATCACCAATATATAAAATTACAAGATTTATCAATTTCGTTTGCCATTTTATTTTCATATGACAGAGATCGCTGTACGTGTGTACAATAGTATCAGTAAAATTTTACGTGTGCATCCCTTTTCATTTACTCGGCAAACACAAATGATAAACAGAGAATACCACCGGACAGAGTACCGATGGCCATGCATGAAGCATATGTTAATCAACCTGCAATTAAGGTATTGATTTCTCCATCTTTTCATAAAACTTTATTACAAATCAAAGAGGAAACAAAATCTGACGGATACAATTCTGCCTTAGGCTAGATATTATAGAAACACACAAAATGAAATACATAGGCACTGATGTATACTAAATAATATTGGACACACTGGAAAAAACGCTCCTGTCTATAACGATTCCATCGTTGAATAAATAGTATATAGGCTTTAGGTATCTTACTTATTGATAGTATTCTGTCCGCCGGCCCTTCAAAATGACAAGTCAACAAAGGCTTGGTCAACCCTCTCAGTACAACAATTATATATAGCTATATATAGTGCAGCAATGTCTCCCTGAAGTAATTGAGAATCCTAAATTAATTTCCCAAGGGGGTAGTGATATACACAAATTGTAAACGACAGCTAGACCAAGTTTAGGGATTTGTCTCTAACATGTCTTGCAGACCCTCAGACATCGGGAAAAGTCTGGACCGACTGGCCTGTGTCCCCAACAGTATTGGTAACTTTTTTTTTTTGACAATTTGTAATTTCTGGACCAAAAGTTTTCGAAATGAGAATGTCTGTAAAACCTATTTATTTATTTCTTATTGTGTATACGCATGCCCAAACATACAGTGTAACTTAGTTTGCTTTACTGGTGTCTTATGCCTTACAGCATTAACAAAATAAATTGCACTCCGCTGATAAGGAACAACACCGTGAAAGGACAAACATCATGAAAGGATGTCAATTAAGTTTGAGGAACATGGGTTTTGCTCTATTTTCGAAGATAGTGTTGTATTTCATGGCGAAACGGAATGAAACAAATCTGACAGTTAACCCGATCCGGATGACACCGAGACACAAGCTTGCCAATGAAAAACTAATTGAGAAGCTGTCAGACTGGTACCGACACATTTGATAACAATAACATGATGATGCGTCAATCAAAATTTATAGCTATTGCCTGTTTATACCCATCTTTGAATATCTATATTTAGGGTTTCCAGTTCCAGACTGAAAGGACGGTCCATAGTCCTTTCTTAGAATTACAGTACCGTAATGTCAATTGTTACAAGAATTACAACACGACCATACGTTGATGTGTTTCAATAACAGTGATATTTTCTTGGAAAGGCTCCTTGATCTTGATCATAGATTTAACGAACCTCTTTTTTATTTGCTTTATTGATTGTTCTGGAAATCTGTGGAGTCCGATTGAACCGGCAGCTAGCCTTGTCAGGACAGCATTAAGCCCCATGTATTGGTCTACACCGCACAGTGGCTGAAGGCCTGCACACTTACTCGATCAGTGTGGGTATTTTTAATGAAGACGATGTGTTTTTGAAGACACCTTGATCCTTTTATGTTTGTTTTATTGACCGAGAGATATTTTTTTCTCGTATCATATCTTTGCTGGAGCTATCGAGCCGCCCCCGTTAATACATGTTATACTGTTGCTGCACCTTCCCACTGGGTTGCATGCCTTGCGCCTTCATCTCAGGCTGTCAAGATTTCAGGATATATAAACCCTTTCTCGTCTCCGATGTAAACCAGAAAGACAACAACTGATTGAAACACAAATTACCGTCATCAGTGACCCAGAAAGAGCCTTATTTTTTGAACAGACACTTTTTAATTAACAATAATGACGTTTCTACTCACGGAATCTCTGATACAGTAAAATCCAGATGAATGCAATTCTCTACGAATATCTTAACATTTAATCTTAAAATTTTGAGTCCGACTTCGGCAAAGTCTGCTGTTGTCTGGTCAGAACCCTTTTACCGGCTGTGCAATTCAGGCTGAATTAACCCGGAAACAAGGATTACATACTCATATAAAAAAAGTCAATCACAAGCTGGCAAAAGGCTTTCTATTAAAGTAGATACCTGCCTTTTCCTCTCATCTCGATTTGGTGATCTATTATACTTCTGACCCAAGGGCAATTGGCTAAGCAGGGGTAGAAAGTTCTCGTCACTAAGATGGATATCATGCAGGCAACATGGGCCAATTTTATACACCGTTCGTGAGCGCCCTTGGAAAAAAATGGTATAATGTGTTTTGAAGTATTCTTAAAGCAAAACTTAAACATAGGTTTAATCATTATCTAATAATATATGTGTCGACACCATCATCTATAAGCTGTTTGTTGATAAGTAAAATGTTCGTGCGTCGGTTGTCTGTGACGTGTTTAAAAGCCAAATTATTTAATGCTAGCCTACTACACTATCATTATAATTATTATTATTTATTATTATTATTATTATTATTATTTATTATTATTATTTATTATTATTATTTTTATTATTATTATTATTATTATTATTATTATTATTAATATTTTTATTATTATTATTACTATTATTATTATACAGCTTTAAGCACCCTGTCGAAATTTCTGAAAAAAAAATCTTTGAAATTGAAGTGTTATATGCATGAATTAATGTATGTGGTTTCGAAATATTAACATTGGAAAATGTTTCAGGTGCCAAATGTGTAGCTATTTGTGAGTGCTCTATTAAAAAAAAAAAAAAAAAAAAAAAAAAAAAGGGTGCTTCTTTTCAACAAAAGATAATGTATATTTACATTATATTTATGCACAGATAAATAAATATAAATATAATATAAATATAAATTTTACATTTAAGAAAAACGCAAGCCATATATTAGAAAAGAAAATTGGCCGCTTAGCAACTATATCGGTTCAAGAGATCACCTGTTGATGTTCGGTCACACCATTACTTTCAAAAGATCATAGACTAAGCCTAAATATGCGAGTTTTATATCGTGGGACATATTATGAAACTAAGTTTCTTAATCAGTGTCTTAATAAGAGGCCTAATTTGGCAGAGAGAACTAACATAGTTTGAACAAGCAGCCATATCTAACAACAAAGAAAAATTTTGTCTGTATTCCTTTTATTCTGTGCAGTTGAGGGAAGATCTAAAATTACAAAAATTACAAACTCACCTCCGACAGGGAATCATAATCTAAATCATACATTGGGAATATTGCGAAATAAGACAAAAACCTGTCATCAGCCATTCATGGTAAGTGAAAAGGCCTTTTCTTTCTACGTGAATGGGGTGCTTAGGCTCTCCTTGGAACCCAAGACGGGGCTGCCTGTCTTCCCGTGCTGGGCATTAAGAACTATTTTGGCACTGGGTTTGATGCTGCCAATACAACCTTTTAACAGTTAGCTATTTTATCTTGAGCTTTAAAATACATCCCCATTTGGTCATAACAGCTTTACTACAATCCATCATCTATTTAAAGTGCACCTCTGGCACTGTCTATCCCTTCTTTGGCTTCAGAAATATTATAGCACAGTTAAATATAATTCCTGTTTTGCTTTGCAATTAAAACTTATGAAAATTTGTATATTTTCTTGTATTTGTAATAAATTTTGTTTTTGAAAATACCATGTAATCCCCCATGGGCGTTACTCATACACTTAATAAATGTATCAAATCCTTCCAGATTCTCTGGAGTCAAAGAGATTACATTGAGGACGAAAGAGACGAATTGTCAGCGGTCTGCGTTCATGTGTGGTTATATAACACGCCTTCCCTCAAGGCCGGCAAACAGGTTTGCTTGATTTTGTTGGCATGGTCTCATTGTTAATTAAATAGAATAATGAGAGAATGCAGGATTCCCCTCGAGTCTCTGACAAAGAGCACTTTTTCTTAAGTAAAATTCTATTGCTAATTATGACTTTCGGGTGATAGGAAATATGTTTGTAGAAGCAGCTAGTGCGTGACCAACTTCTTGTATATAAACTTCGCTTTGAGCATAGTTTCAGACACGAAATGAATTTTATGATATTCTAAAATGTTAGTCCACTTATTTCCAGGACACCAGCTAATTAATACAATGCATGCACGATAGTATCCATAGTTTTCCTTTGACGGCATGCTCCCTCTAAGTTCTCTCTCGTTGAATTGGGGATCTTAATACTACCTTTTGCATAGACCAAGTATTTAATGGGCTCCTTTATAAAGTGAATTGCTGCCGAACAATTTACTGGCAGTACGGACGAAGTGAACTTGCAGCCTCATAATAACACTTTAACAGGTGTACAGCTATCCGCCGTACGGTGATAATCAATTCACGCAATTTAATTGCTGATACATCAGTAATATGTACACAGTAAACTGCTGCCTGATGATATGATGGTAGTCGTCCCTCAGTGGAATGCCATTTGATGATACTTTAGTATAAGGTACACAGTAACTTGCCGCCTGATAATACACAAGTATCACATACACAGTGAGCTGTCGCCTAATATCTGAAAAATCCAAGGGAAACATCATTCGAAATAAGATAACTTATATTACCGTTCATCGCACATGTCCTAAATATTAAGCATAGCCCTTCGGCGATTTTTTTTCTTTGTCTAAGCAGCCCGAGCAGTGACCAGAGGAGACAAACTTTCAAGAGAATCCGGTAGTTTCGCATTCTAGGAAATGCTGTAATGAAGAACAGGTGCTTAAGAAACAGTTTTTTTAAAGAAAATAACGGCAGTTGTGGACCTGTCTGACGAATAAGAACTCAAGGCCCTGCCTAGGAGTCTTAGGACGATGAGGTAAAGCCAGAATTAAGCTAGCTTTAAGCAAATACGTTGCTTTTATTGATTTTGTGGTCGTATGATATAATGAACTCATAGTTCGCCTAATCCGGTTTGCGTTTGACCAAAATCGTGGCCCCATGTTCGGAAAAGTTACAGGGAAGATTTTTCTTTAGTAATGTTCGTCAGTGGTATTGTAGCGCAACCCATGTATATTGCCAAAAATAGTGGGATAAATTGATAGAATATTTATTAAAAATTAGAAAAGCTTTCAATAATACCTGTCAGTGCAGATTATGGTACTATTTCTGTTTATCGTGTATAATTACATGTGATATTTGTAAAGCCAAGGTCGTCTGCGCTCTAGCGTGTGGGGTTATCATTGCAAAAATGAGTAGCTTATTATGCACTGATCACTGGTCTAAGTGTGGCTCTAACGATCTTGACAGTATGAATGTATTCCAAAACAGTGAGTTAAGGAAGGAAAGATTCGTTTGAACATAAATTTGAACTCAGCATCATATAAAAATTTTGCAAATACGTTATAATATTCAAATGTAAACATGGGAACAGTGGATAGCTATTTTAAGGGGAAATATGGTCTGAAAGTGACAAGTCTCTCATCCATCTTTTTAATTTTTCTTAATATCTTTCTTTTTCTTTCTACCTTAACATTTATCCTCCTTTGATATATAATATAGATATTCGAATGTAAACACATTGGAACAGTGGATAGCTATTTTAAGTGGAAAATATGGTCTGAAATTGACAAATCTTTCATCTATCTTTTTATCTTTTCTAAATGTCTTTCTTTTTCTTTCTTACTTTACATTTATCTACCTTTGACATGGAATATAGATATTCATAATGACATAACACATACATTTGAGTTATAATATTATGAGACCAGAGTCTGGCATGTAAACACTTTTCCAGCAACTATATTTTCGAACTTTTTAATGTGTACTTGTATTAATATTTAGGTTGCCACCTGACCTTGGCGAACTCTCTGGATCTATCATCATATCCCTAGCATGTGCAAATAATGTTATATCTACATGAAATGGTCTTCAGAATAAACTGTTTCATTTTCAATATGGCGTTTTTGGCTTATTAGAATATAATATTTAGTTTCCTTTATACGTACCGAGTGGAATGACACAACTGCAATACGTTATTGTCAAGTTGACGAAATGCCATGGGACAGGTTGTTTCACATTTCAATAATACCTAGTTTATTCAAAGCAAACACCAAAGTAGAGAGGACCAATACTACAAAATTAAGGTTAATTAATGCAAACGTCAAAGTGGTGAGGACCCCTTTTTCAAAATGAAGGTTATTCAATACATACGCAAAAGTAGTGAGACAACTTCAACAAAAAGGTTACATTTGCTATATATATATTTTCTGACAATAATCTGGTCTGCCCCGATAACTCAATCGCCATATTGCTGCTGACCCCTGGCATTAAAATAATAAGACATAATCATGAGTCGGCTGACTTTACACGATCTCCTGTCATTTATCTTTTTCTTTGCATAATGAGGGCAACTTAACCCTATATTCCCAAGTCGTTAAGGTCTTAATATTGTCGAACCGCCCTGGTTTATTTAAGCTTTCAAATATATATTGAAAACAAGTTATGTCCCATTGAAATATACATATTTTGAATCATCAGAATTTTCTCAATTAGATATGCTATATATACACATTTTTGTTGTTCTTTTAAAAATGATGAAATCTCATATCTGGCAGTTTGTATCCATGTATCAAAAAGACAATATTAAATACACTAAAATATCCCTAGGTAATTTATTGCACATTTACCATTTTTTCTTCTACTTCAATTTTATTTTTTAAATTCTTTAACAGATTGCCAAATGATTCTTTGTATTAAATGATCTGTAACTGCTGTTTAATATAACAGTACAAATAAAGAAAACATCGCATCTCAGATTGATGTTGTCAAAGATATGTGCAATTATATGGCTCTCGTCATGGTGTCCTTGCTTGGCTGACTGAAATGAAAATGCTAGTGACAGCTGTATAAAATAAATTTATATGATGATCTGATTTCCTCTATTCGCTTTTATCGTTCTTTCATTTTCCTTTCCTCCTAAATAAAAAAGGGTTTCGATGCCAGATATAAAGTGTTTAAGTTATTCATATCTCCCCATGTAGAATTCAATATATATGTAAATCAATGTTTAGAGTATCAGATTGGATCTGTCATAAGCTTTAAGAAATTTCTAGCATCGGCATTGGGGTTCACTTTAATGGGGTTCGTTTTCAATTTTATGTCATTATATTTTTAGCGTAAAGCTTAAAGGGTATCTCGAGCAAATGCTTCCTAGGTCCCGCTTCAGGCCACGGCACGGGTGTGTTTAATTGATGAAAAAACGCTCAGTATAACGCCTTTGTATTTCCCTTGGAAATACATGGCGACGAAATAACGATTCGCATTCTTAGCATGACAGAGGTATATGACAAACATTTGCACATTTGCTTTATATAAGCGTGTCTGTCAACTGAAACTTGACACATCGCCCACTTTATAAATGTTTGTTCGGTTATCCCAAGCAAAACCTCTTCCAACCCAGGTCACGTAGGATCCGACAGGCCACACTGAACACTAGAAAGAAATAAATAGTCATCCTTACTTTGCTAATGGTCTGTACCAGACGACAGATTGACAAGTTCTCTCCTGAGTGCATGACTTCAACTGTAGTTTTCAAACATCCATATAGACGCAGTAGACAGTGACAAGATGAGAGGCGATATTATTTTGAGACGAAAATATAAATACATTGATTTACAAAGAACGGTAAATGTTCCACAAATCTGTATATATTTCAGAAGTCCTAGACGCTAAATTGCCATGATTTACAGGAATTTCAATGAATTATATAAAATGGAGCAGCCACTACTTCGTGACTCTCCTGTGCGATCTTAACATCTTGGAGACGTTGTTGCAAGTACACTTGTTTCATGACATTGTAATTTCCAAAGAATTAGCACTCCATCTAAGTTTAAACTCATCACCCATTATAAATGTTTCGTTACACGTATTATTTACTTACTTAAGACATTGGATTTTTGTTATCAGTTACTATTAAATTAGAGCTTCCCAATATGATTTAACCTATAACCATTAATCCTATACTTTTCATTCATAGTAGACTTAGCAATGAATCTAGCTGTTTCGTGAACTGCCGCAACACTCGAGACTTACCGACAACTTGTTGCCGTGATGACGACGTTGCTCATATTCTTCAATGACCTCATATTGGTACTTTTTCAGCCAATGGTCGTTAAATTATCAGGCTACTGTTCCCGCATGAACACTGGCGTCAAGGCCGTACTGGTGAAGGTCTTACATCTACTATACGGTGGACGTGGAATAGCTCGTAGCGGGGCATCGGTTCACTGAGTTAGGTGGCAGGGTTAGGCTGTGATATTCCGCTTTGTAGTGTTAATGGGCTATTCACAAAATGGAATAAAGAAATTCATGAAATACTTTTAAGCATTAACTCATCATTGATGTTTTATTCTCCTTATTCACAGTTTTACTGAAATTTCTGATGATAACCTGTGTCGACACTCCGCAGGCCATTAACAGCAACTAACTTATGTAAAATGAACGCACAGATTATCCTTTACATCAACGTGTTATATAACCGGAATTTTTTAATTATGTTTGGGTTTCTTTATTTGATTATCTCAGTTGTTGAATGAATTAAGGTTCTCCTAATCTGATAGCGTGTAAGGTCCCGAAACCGGATTCGAATATAAATGTTAACATAAGTACGGATCTGCAAGTGAAATATTATTTTGACATATTGCTTATCATTATAAACAATAATTGCCATTATGCCACATTAACATCAAATTTATGTTCAAGTGAACATAGATTGTTTCTCGTATACTCTCATATCATTTATTTAAAAATAACAAACATGGGAGGTGGGACATGGGACACTTAAGAATACACAAGGAGAAAACACTTTTGGATTCGATCAACAGGCATTTAACCTCTCATTATTCACCAAGAAAACCGATTTCAAGGCTGAGGTTTAGTATCTCAGTGTGATCCATCCTCTAATACGACTGCTTCCGGTAGCCTGTACATTTAATCACGTGACAATTGTACAGACCCCTATGAATCTGACAGTTGTTATATGCGTTCCTTCCCCCCGAGTCGATATTGTTAGTCATATAACGACGAAGAGGACAATATCTTTGATCCCTGGACGATTGTTCAATATCTCTGGTAAACAAGGGGGATTGTAAATCAGGCAAGTTGACAAGCAATGGTTTGTATGTGTCACAGGGGGCGACATGGTCTTATCTACACGGGTACACCAGGAAACGAAACAACAATAATTTCAGAAATTTATTAAGAATGAAATACGCTATTTGTTTCTAGGTCAAAAGGAGTTCATCGCCAGTAGGTGACCTTCCACCTGTTTTGGTAAAAGGACATTTCAGAAGGGTTTCATTTACTTAAATTGTAACTTTTTATACCCATACAATAGACATATGTGATGTTTGACATTGGGTTTTCGGAGTCTACGGAGATGCACTGCAGTAAGGCTGCACCAATACACCTATATGTATTTATATATATAAAATAAATAAAAAAAAATATGTGATGGTTGACATTGAGTTTTCGGAGTCTACGGAGATGCACTGCAGTGAGGCTGCACCAATACACCTATATATATATATATATATATATACGTTTCTCAACATGTTTTAAACCAGTCTTTATGTATATATCAGTGAAATATTTTGTAAAATAAAAAAAAACAGACATTTCCTTTTTGTTTACATGGTTTGGGTCATTTTCAAGTCTTAACAATAACAGCAATGACATAAAAAATGTTATTTGGCATCATGGCCAGCGTTATATGGTATTCAATATCAAAATAAATATGATGCATTGGTTTTATTTGCTTAATACCAAGAACATTATATATATATATATATATATATATATATATATATATATAATGCATTGGTTTTATTTGCTTAATACCAAGAACATTATATATATATATATATATATATATATATATATATATATAATTATCATTTAACAGAAAAAAAACTTTACCCATATGGTTTCAGCATATGGCTGGCATTTGTCAGGTATAGATTCAAGCATGAAATATTGCAATACGCCGCAGCTAGACGTTATACAAAGAGCATTTTACCCTCTTAAGATCAGAATCTACGGGTCATGGTCATTTATACAAAATTGAACTTATTTCGCATTCACAAACTGCCCTTTACAGTACCTCCATATATATGCTGGGGATTATAACCATGGCCCCTAGAAATGCCATTGTGACTGTGTAATATAATGTGCAAAATAATTTACCGAGAAGAATGGCACTGTAATCAATGGTGGTAAATACCAGGATTCTCCTTCGGAAGTCAGAGAGTGTATTTAGCTGCCCAGAAGTCCACCCTATTGATACTTTCGATGAGGGTATCACATGCCGTGCTTAATGCGTCATTATAGCTATACATTTATGTATATATATTACAAATTTACATGTTTTAACACATTCAAGGGTAGTTACGTGATATAATATAATTTTTCACGTTAACAGAATATGTCATGTCTTCGAAATATCTTTTATCGTATGACGGGTATACTTTAGCATGGAATGATAGAGTAATGAATCACAATTAACGATTAACATATGACCCTCAGTTGGCTTAGCTTGATACAATTGTAATGGCATTCATATTCATTAACTTTACCTGGGTCATGAATTTCCCGCGGAGAAGCACTTTATAGTGACAGGAAACCTTTAACATTAATTGACACATGAACATGACATAACTAGTATACAGAAATTACAATATTATATAGAATTTGTCCTGGTTTCCATGTATTCTTGTTTCTTTTTGGTGCACGAGGTAATGTAAAAAAGTACTTTTGAAGGCCTATATATTGGGCATGTATGGTCTGAATGTAAATGTCGTGTCGATCGACTTTGAATCGGGCAATACCTATCGGGTACCAAAGTACATATTTTGCTACCCGTTACAACCCCAGAATATATCTTGGAAAGTCCACCGTATTTTCCATCGTGCAAGACATTGCGACGCATATTATCTCATTAAGATAGAATTGTTCATTTCTCGCTTGAATCTGTCTGTGACATACACCTAGAATGTATAAGGCAAATGCATGTAGTACCGGTTTTCTCTCGACTAAAATTGGTTTCGCATTTTTAAGGAAGGGATATATAACATCAACGATTTTATACATGTGCGCTGCTTATAGGAAATAAATTCGACGGGTACTACAATGAGATAGCAGGGTCTCATCATACTTCATAGTTTCGCTTATATTTATAAATGATAAATATTTGTTGAATATTCTTAAAGCGAGCAATATTGTCAATATCAGAGCCTGTGGCTAATAGGTTGCAGAAATCTCATATATCCTGTTTTTTTAGAATTCAATGTAATGACCTCAGAATATGGCGCCACCATAAATATCTCGACAGGTGATCAAGGGCACTCAATCAACTGACCATCGTGTCGTAAGGACAATATCACAAAAATACGAGACAATCTGGAACTTAAAATATTAAAAGGTAAAAATTCAGCATTTTTGTAACTATGCCATAATATAGCTTAACGATATAAATGATACTTTTTTGTTGGCAAGAACCTTTCACGTATCGCCCATGGCCATGGGCAGGTTAATAGCCTTGGAAATACGGGGGCACATCTGGACATTTTTAAGGAATATGAAGCATGAGGTATTAAAAGCGAATTCGAATTTCCCTGTTAAAAGAAATCAAGGTCCTCTCACCTGTAATAGGAACAAATACTGTTACCGTTCGACCCTACTTTTAAGCAAGAAGAGCCAATTTGGTTGAATGCCCTTTTTTGTAAGAAACATATATTTGTTATATTGCGAGAAAAAAATTGGACTACGGACAGAAAACAGCACATGCATGTAGAGTACACAATAAAATATACATTTTCAATTTTATTTCCATATGGTGTTTTTTAAGATCTTTTTTACTTTACAGTCAAAGCACTATATAGTGGTTACCCTTGGGACCGGGGCCAAACTTCCCACTCTCCAGAGGTGCCCACTATATCGAGGTAATGCTTTCCGTGCTTCTAACCGCGTAGAAACATTACTATTATTATTTCTCCTATTTTAAAAGTACTTTATTAACCTTTTGCATGTACACCTCGAGCTACCTATCAAACGTAAATGGTGCTTGGTTAGAATTTATCATTATTCTAATAATATTATACAAAAATCCACGTACATCCATTTAAATCATTTTAATGTGATGATACGCTCAGGCTAGCAAGGCAGCATGTGACATTAAGTATCATTGGTTATGGACCTGAAATGTTTCTTGTCATCCGAGACAGTGCCATTCTTAAGGTGCTCAGTAAGTTTGCTGTTGGTTCTGCCTATCACACACTTAGATGTACCATACTCTCTGTGAACCTCCTCTGAGACAGGAAGATCAATTAAACTTTTAGAGCTGGTTTCAATCGATTATATTCAGTATTGGTGAATTTTATAAGTGGACACTAAGAGTCGATTTGATATATAATGGCCATCGGTATTGGTCATTAAACCTAATTAAACTAAAATAAACATGGCATTTGGTCAAAGGGCCTATAAATGTCACCTTTTTTCAGAGTATCAGGTAATTAGGTGAATAAATAGAGCTTACATGCACTCTTGATATTTACTAAAGCAGCATTTTGCTCTTCTGACATAAGAAAGTTTTTGAGACTGTCAGATCAAAGTAGGCCTATCAGTCCATATATAGCCTGTTGAATGACGTATTCAAGTATTTAACAGGTACATCCACCTTTGGCGAAGGGCTGACCTGAGTACATGCAGGCACATTAGTCTAACTAGAATGCATGCCTCCCATGCTAAGCCTTGAGACGATCGCCTATAATCCAGATTACATACTCGTTATCAGCCCTTTTACAGAGGTGCTCAACAAGAAATGTTCAACTGTAGTTGTGTTCAAATAAAAAGGTGTGATGCTGCCATGTTGTGTACCACTACGGGTCCAATCGAGGCAAAACTCACTCAAACCGAAAGATTCCCACTTTAGCACTATTACCTGGCGTTTATGCCTGGTAAATTAATTTCCCTCACAGGTCCTTGGAAGCCGCTTAACAACTTTATCAGTGCGACCAGTTTTAATTTGATACATTTTTTTAATTTAATACAAAAGTAAGGAATAACATCCGGCAACGGAACATCTTATGTCAAAGTGTGTGGCCTGAATGTCTGAAACACGCCTATACCTCTGCTACTGAATAAGCAAAGCTGTATAATTTGTTTATGTATAACATAGCTCCAACACAGTTTCAGATCGTGTTTGTAAATATAATAAAATGAATGTATGATCCTAGGAACATAAAGGGCATCATAGGCAACTTCGCTAGCGCATGAAATACTGTGTTATTACTGATAATGAGATGTGATCAGTCCTACCTGGGCGCTAAAATGGTCTGTGTCTGTAACATGGTGAATTGTCTCTTGCTAGGTATGTCTCCTGTTGAAGAGCTTCTCGATTCCTCACATGGTATCTTCCTACGTAGTAACCATTCTACAAAAAAAATGTTTTTACCTGTTAAAGACTGAACATTTTAATGTATTTATTTCTTTATATTCTCAATAGAATACACCTTTTGTTCCCGTATCTGAAACCCTTAAACAGCATTAATAAAAGCTGAGTAACACTTATTACTTGTTTTGACTTATCTTTTAGAGCATTACTTAAGATTGTAAAAAAAAAGAAAAGAAAAAATAACATGCAATTCCAGGTTAAAACTTTTGTGACGGCACGATTTGCTTGATTTATTATTATTAAAGCCGGGAAGGTTGGTGGAAAGTAAATTCAATAATGCCTGATTTCTTTGTTTTCTACTTTCTTATACCAGTGTTATAGAGGAGAGGCTTTTTAATTCATCGGATGAACTATGAATGATCTGTTTAGACACCCCAATAAAAACTCCCACCTGTACTCAGGCCAGAAACTATATGGGGTATATACATATATATATCAAATAATTTGTGTATGGCTTTGAACAATAAAAACGTTTCCGCACTCAAGTCTGTCAAAGTTAAAGGAAAACATGTTATTACTCCCTAGGAAGTAAATGTAAAGTAAAAATGTTCAAGCAGGGTATATCTATAATTAGATTTCGCTCTCATAGTTAATCGCCCAACGATTCGGTTAGAATTCACTATATCCAGGCTTAAAAAAAAACAAGGCAACGGTTATCATCTTTTAAATGTTGACATATTACTATGTGGAAATAAGCAAGCTCCAACGACTGTTCCTGAACTTTTTCCTAATAATTAACTTTAATTCTTTTGATGGATACCCCCCCCCCCTGCGTGGGAGTAAAGCGGGTCACCCGTTCCCTATATATTTGTGAATTTTTATATGCCTTTTTATCACAAAGCCTTTCATTGCGTTAAAGTACAACAAAACCCCCTAAATCGTGATCATACATATTAAAATTTAATCATCATTAGATTATCACATGCGTGTTCTGTCAGAACACATTAGATAATCGTTCCTTTCATGCTATTAATCCAATTTACTCTCTATAGTCTCAAAGAGGAGAATAAGAGGGACTTGATACCAAGATCCAATTTCCAATTTTATCTGAACAGTGTTGGCTATCACTGTCACCGAAATCAGATTGACCCTGGTGACTATTTCAGGAAGATTTTTCTATGGGGAAGTAGCATGGTAAAATATACACATCGAATACAATGACTTTGCAAATTAAATTATGTGTTACCTTTGCCTCCGGGGAGAAGCGTAAATTATCATAGCAGTTCCTAAAGGCAGCTGAAAGGGGTAGACATCTTGAGGTAAATTTGTTATTTTCGATGAGACGTGGCTGCGATGAGGTAATTACCAAAGGAGCTGACGGGGGGATTTCGAGTATGGAATATCATAGAAGCACCAAAGAATCTGCCTTCTTCAAAGATCATGTCAATATGTCTCAACCACCACCCCCCCCCAGTTGGCTGCAATTTTATTTTATAACTGAGGTGTCTATCAGCTCAGGACTTGGCCTGCAGAGTTTCACTGCCAAAGAGTTATCTTACCTTCATTTCAGGGGCACTTTGGCAGATCCACACTTGGAGTCTATACAGATCAATAATCGTAGGTTTTGTATAAACAGGAGATAAACAAACATCATGGGTTATTCCCGTAAAAAAATAATGATAAGAGGGTGCTTGATAAAGAATATATATTCAGGTTCCTTGCATGTACTGGTTAGTATGTAAATATGAGCTCCCTCAATGAATTCCCCACCTTACAACTAAAACTGCTGAGAGTCAAGCAGTATCTGGCACCCTTATCACCTAAAAAATGCTGGTATCTTACAGAGTAGCTAGACGATTAAATAAATCATTTTGGGCTTCGGAAACATTTTTTTTCAAAACATTAGTTGCCTAGACACCTTATCTTTCAGAAGAAAGGTAATATTATATTATTTCAAAATATGTGTTATTCAACGATAAATAAGAGAAATCACCTTCTTTTTTACAGACAAAGAAAATGAAAGTAAACACTCCTAAAGTCTAGTATTATTCAATCGTCCATGCATAATATGATTTTACTCTGACAATATTAAATTTCATAAAAACATACATGGTTTTATCGGACCTTCCTCTTTTACCTGTTTTCCCCGAGAGTGTGAACCGTGTCTATTTGTTTATATTTTTTTTATATTGTTATATTTATTCTTGGATTTAGTTGTATCTTTGTATTTGATGGGCGAGTGTCGACGCGCCTGCCAGTGTCACTGTACGTTAGACAATAGGGATAATCAGTAATGGTTAAGCCATTTTCATGGCGAGCGCTCCGGCGGTAAACGTGTTTTGTTAAAAGCCTATTTAGTATCCATCGTGCTTATGACTATAGATGAGTCTTCATGGTAGTAGGATATTTAGGGATCGCATAGAGAGAGGCATAGGGTCTTCTGTGTCCAGAAAGGCAGCAAGCCGCCAGTCGGAGTTCAGTGCAGCCAGTCTAAGACCAATACCGCTAGTAGGGGTCAAGTACCGCCTGTCGGGGTCGAGAGCCGCCTGTTGGAGCACAATTTCGCCAAGCGGGGTCCAGCGCCTCCAGTTGTGGCGAAGTAACGCCATTCGGGGTCCAGGGCAGCCTTCTGGGCAAGATGCCGCCAGGGGGGAGTCCAGTGCCGATATTCGGGGTCCAGTGCCACCCTATCTGGTAGCTGGTTTTGATTCTGTAAAATTCTTTAATATAATCTGTGTTGCTTAAGCACCGCCTTGTGTGTTGTTGTGTACCTGTGAGCTGATAGGATAACATCTCTACTTTACGTTAAACCAAAGACAACCCGATCCGTCATTTCGTAAGGGCGACTTTTTACCTAGGGCATCGTAAGGATCAAGGTCATCGGATGGCAGACATTTTTTTAGTTTTATTTATATACATATTTTCATGTAAATATTTCCTGATACGTCTCTGATCAGTTATTAAAGTATATTCTTCAACCCTACTCATTATAAAATAAATCTTCAAACTTTTTTTCATAATATTAATCTTAAACTGGTTTTGATTTTCCTAGTTAACACATTTCAGGAATCACCAATTGCTGAAAATTAGACATTTTATTAGCCGTGTTTATTAAATCTGGAAAAAAAGTCGTTCCTGGCCTTCAAAACTGCTTTTGGCTTTGCAACGGAAATTTTCATCCCTTTTCCCCGGTTTCATCATATAAAAAAGGCATATGTTGTCCAAGCAATTTATCACTAATTTACTTGGATTACATCCCAATAAGAAGATAACAATTCCTTATTTCATGATATTGTTGCTTTGATCTGTGACAATCTATTTCATCTTGCGCCTAGACTGTAAATTTGCTATCAAATGTCGATCAATTCCCTTTTGTTGATTGATCAGATTTATCAATCTGCCTTTTGTTATATAAATGATTATAAACAATAAAGGGTACATTTTACTTGAGCTGTGCTTATTTATATTTTGTATTTGACCTGAAGTACGCTATGGATATAACTCATTAATAAATATCTGCCAATACTCGCCTGTAGCAGAATTATGTTAAAGTTGAAAGTTAGTATTTTTAAATTGTTAAATTAAGGCCACTGGGTATTTCGGACTATTAATTACAAAGTGTAAATGCATGGGATACATGTATTTAAACCATAAAATGTAAATCGGGAATG
Organism: Sipunculus nudus; assembly: GCA_026874595.1. Taxonomy (NCBI): domain Eukaryota; kingdom Metazoa; phylum Annelida; class Sipuncula; order Golfingiida; family Sipunculidae; genus Sipunculus; species Sipunculus nudus. The sequence goes on from CM049317.1 coordinate 16,383,537, forward strand.
TTGGGAGAACTAAATATTTAACAAATAAATGTGAAAAAACGTACATTTTGTCACGTATCCGTCATCATTAGAGTGACCAGTAGCTGATAAATTAATTGATTTGACACAACTAAATTTTGATTAGCAAATTAGCATGACATCTCAAAATGTGTACATGTTTATGAAAACAACCATTGAAGAATTAAAAAAAATACTTATACTGGATACCTGTATTAATATTGTTTCTAGAACGTTAAACATCTCGGTTGGGTTTCTAAGACGTCTGTAATAAAGCATGTACTTTAAAGGTTTACTTTTGGAAATCAATGATCTGTTTTTTCTTATCATTTTCCATCTGTCGAAATTTTCCAAATAAAATAGTATTGTAGGTTACAAAAGTTGTGCTTTATATGATTGTTCAAATATTGGAATAAGAATATAAAAACCATTTGTCAAATAGGTATAACGGACATTTCTCCACGAATGTTTAAAGGTGTTTGGTAAATAAAATGCATATGGTTTTAAAATAAATATCAACAATACAGAAGGTAATAAAACTAGAAACTAGAAATTTCCATTCAGCACAGATCTTTGCAAAAGCAGCTTATAAGCTTTACGTGGCAGTGCCCCCCCCCCCTCCCCCATCCTCTCTTTTGTAACCCCACACTTTTAAACATCTACCTCACGCGGTTTACAGTCTATAAAACACTAAAAAAAAATTTCGGACTTTCGTGCTCTCAGGCATAAAGTTTTTGCTCCTATTTGGAAAGAACATTATCATGGATGAAGGATGTCTGAGGTGTCTGGGAAGTCTCTCCTGAAATAGGCCTTGTCTACCTTGATAAAAGAAGCGACACATTTGATTGTCAAAATAATAGGACTCAGCATTAAGCATTGGAGCATGAAGTTCCCAGCTGCATGTATATGTGTTACAGCAACGAGGTACTGGGGTTCGTTAAGGGTGATTTGTTACCTCAAGCTATTTGGCAAATCTCTCTCTTGTTGATACAAGAACAGTGATGAGGGAACAAATGTGACATAGTGATGTCTCTTGGCTTTACAATATATGGGTATAAACTATATGATAGCGGATAATTAGGGTTGAACAACAAGCCAAAAAAAGTACTCAAGTTTATCACCTGATATACATATAAATATCATTTTAAGAGCGGCATCAGATGGTCCACTGCATTTAAATTTTTAACTGCTCACCAGAAACATGCGGGTAACACATCGTCATATATGAGCAAACACGTTTTTCTTATTTAACAGTGTTGATAACAGGATTCTGTGAATATCGGTGTCAAATCCTGCTGATAATATCGGTGTCCAAGGACCTTTTCTTGAGACCTGTCACATTGTAACAAAGGGATATCTCTAGTACCTGCATAAAGAAGAAAGAATATTTAGAATTAGAGCCGATGACCCCTGGACGATTTGTGTGTTAATAAACTGTTTTCCATCTGATAATGCATATTAAAGGGAGTAAGTCTTATTGAACTAATCTGATTACCAGATGGAACTCGATATTCCATCTTTGAGTTGCGTTGTTATATATGTCGGAACCACTTCTCCCAGTCACGCCTCTCATGTGTGTACATTTACAACATAAATGAAAAAGAAAATATATCGCTAAAACTCTGCCTATAGAAAGTGACAGGTTGGCATTGTTGCCACATCACTAAAGTCATCATCATTATCATTATTATCTCACTTGTGGGGGTCGAGATAGTACTAGTACTCATCGTTATCCGTTTGTCAGACACTCTGTGCTTTATGCTCTGTGCTTTATGCAGGCGAAATGGCATACTTATTTTGTCTTTATGAACTGTCAGTACTAGGACAATTTTCGTGGCATTTGCCTTAGACGAACATTCCTAAGATAGACTATCCGCTTTTTTTATGTGTATGCCTCCCTACTGACTACGCTCATCCTAGTGTTTTAGGGCCTGTCGTTTCAAACGACATTACAGCAGGCGATACTGGCAGCTACATCAGAAAGCTACTGATAGTATCTTGTGATCCCATCCGGCCCTTTGGAAAGAATCAACCCTGTAAATCATAAACATGGGGACAAATATCTTTGTGACACTATCATCTTCCACGTCACTTATAATAAGAAATTGATTAGAGGTACAAAGGAGAACCTTCGGCTTGCGTCTTTATAAAATTACACCAATTCCCTGTTGAAATATAAACCCCTGCGTGCCAGTTAGCCCCACGATCACAGTTAGGCTTCAGAATCAAAGATGAGCCTAAATGACTCAAGACCATGACTTGCAGGTTCTACCCTAAATCTAATAAATCCTGACATTAACTAAGCATGAAATTGCTAAATTGTGTGTTATTTCCAAATAAATTCTATGTTCTTCTTTAAATATAGCGACAGACGAAAAAGGGACCGGATACCTTCTCTAACAACTGATAATCAGATTCTGAAATAAATATCCTCTTTTATTCCCAATGATGAGGCTATTTGGTCTCTATTATTATTTTCAAAAGGCGTAAGATCAAACCGGGCCAGACAAAACAGGTCCATGCGTTTCCCGTGTCGTGATGATAATATCTAATATCAGATAAAAACACTTTCTAAGTTTTAATTTGCACTGGCAAAAAAACATATTTTGCCTTGATACCTTTTACAACCAACCAAGAAGCCACACATAGGAACTTTCATCACATTTTCTCGTGCCGCTTTATTATACTTGGTATTTAACTTGTTTTCTTCTATCTTTGATTAAGTTGAGGCAATGTCATTTACATATTATTTCCTCAACTGATCAAACCACCCAGCCAGATTGAACAAATTATTTTGTTGTTGTTGAAAGCCAAACAAATGGGTTTTCTGAGTAAGCAAGTCATTGCCGATACTCAATGAATAAGCTCCTAATTTAATCTCACCGACAAGGACGACAAAATCTTCTTATTAAAACTGACGGACGAAATATGATGAAATGGATGATTATTTAATAGATTGAAAAGGTAATCTAGAATAAGTCAATAAATTCGTTGATCACTACTAGTAATAAGAATCTTTTAAGTGTTGGCGGTATTATACTGGCTATGATACTAGCTGGTTGTGCCACATATAAAGAGAAAGAGGAGCAGATGAGACGTTTCCACAGGGGTTCCGTTTTGCAGATTCAAATAGACAAAAATGACATTTATTGACATAATTATTGTAATCAAATAAAGTTAGAACATTTATTGACAATAGTATTTTATATTTGAACGCTTCTACTACAGGGCGAAAATGACATTTGTAAATAAAAGCTAGAGTGTATGCATTTAGCGAGGCTCCGCCAGAACACTATTCGTTTTGTGACTGGTACCATGGGTCATTTAACAAGGGGTTATTTGGGGAAAGGAGAAGAGCAATCAGCTTGAATCAGAATTCTGTAGTATCAGCTCTTCAGTTTCCATATATCAGTTCTGCGTTTACTAAATAGCGAGATTTTGAATAAATGTCTTTGTTGTTTTAGGTCTGAGAAAGCAATAAGATACACGACAGATACGATGCGCCCTAGACTCATTGGTTCCGAACCTTACAGCTGATGAATCTCAGCGACAACGAATATCATTATCTTCTGTATATCATATCTGACGTCTTTTTCAACAAGATAAACTTCAGTCACAATAGGATATATGTGACAGTACATAGACCAACAGCTCAGCAAGTGATTATATAAGTCGATTTTGGTTCACTTTAATTTATTAAAGCTATTGGTGTTTGTCATATTAATACAACACTTTCAGAGATAAAACTTTGACAGGAGGGGATAGGTCAATACTTTTAATTTTAATTAAATCATATGGGAGTAAAAAATAATGATTGCTTAAACATAAATTTCTTAAATGATCATGTTAATGGCAAAGTTTTTTTCCAAAGAGATAAATAATATCTGGAGCAAGACAGGTTCTGTAGATTTCTCACTACACTTGATAAATCTGAATCTAAACTAATTTTATTTTTTAGTAATAAGGATATTTGCTGTTGGTGTTAATACCTAAAGCGCATCGCATGACTTCTAGAGGTAATGAAAAGATCAGACAGTATATATTCATGTGGGTCCGGTATCAGAGTTGATAATATCTAGAATACTGGATTAAATTAAATTTGTACTTTCATATCTTTATTCTGTACAACAAAGATTATATCCACAAAAAGAAATATAGACAACATTTTCTGAAGCTACTTGTTTTTATTCTATTATTGATTAATGTCTCTGCAATCTTTGTTCTTTTTTTATATGACGACAATGTCATGCCCCTGTTACTGCCTTAACTGATAACTTCAACGATCTCTTCCCAGACAAAAGTGGCCATACCAATGAAGGCTGTCGATTGTGTCATTTAATTCCAGTCGAGGCTCGGAAAGAAAGAACCTTATTCATATTGAACAGTTTCGTTTCTATACTGTCAACACATCTGATTCAAAATACAAAGATAAGCAATCGGTTTGCTTCCGAATTGAACAACCTTGTTTTTTGGTTTAGTATCTATCTTTCGTCATTCTGGTCAGAGCAAGGGTGAGAATAGATTTCTTTGATTGTGTCAGTCAAATAAATGAGGGCTTCCCCCCGAGAATCGGAAATGTGACAGTGGAGAGGAGATGATCTTACTTGCAAGATCTGCCCTATGAACGAACAATCCTGATATAACCTCAAGGACAAAGATAAAATAGTTTTTCGCGTGCCGAATGCTACAATATTTTCCTCTATTTTCTTTCAAATGCATCGTTTTTACCAAATGATAAGCGGCAGACCAAACGAGATCTGTATTAAACGGGGCATGCTCTCACACACAGTTATCAGTAAATCTTTTTCACGTGTAAAGAGTAACGCATATTATGCGTTTGCCGTTATAAAAAAAATGTTTGCACGCCAAAGTATAGACTACGTAGACGAGATCCATGGATGCCGGTTTCAGCTGTGATTAAAACACATCCATGTTACTGACACGTAGTCGTCCAATGCACTGGGCTAAACTTAATACCTGTTTTTACATTGATCTCTTGGCACAGGTTATGTTCCTGTTTTTGTTGCGAAGTATATCATTTTCAATTCTATCTTTCACTGATTGCTTGGCAAATACCATGTATAAATCTGATAATCCTTCAACTAATAATATTTTATAGTTGAACGCTTCTACTACAGGGCGAAAATGACATTTGCAAATAAAAGCTAGAGTGTATGCATTTAGCGAGGCTCCGCCAGGACACTATTCGTTTTCAGACTGGTACCACGAGTCATTTAACGAGGGGTTATTACTAGGAAGAGAACAGCAATCAGCTTGAATCAGAATTCTACAGCATCAACTCTTCAGTTTTAATATATCTGTTCTGGGTTTCCTCCAATAGCGATATTTGAAATAAATTTCTCTGTTGTTGTAGGTCTGATAAAGCAATAAGATAGACGGCAGACACGATGCGCCCTGGACTCATTGGTTCCGAACCTTACAGCTAATGAATCTCAGCGACAACATATATCATAATCTTCTTTATATCATATCTGGCGTCTTTTTCCACAGGATAAACTTCAGTTACAATAGGATATATGCGACAGTACATGGACCAACAGCTCAACAAGTGATTATATAAGTCAATTTTAGTTCACTTTAATTTATTAAACCTATTAGTGTTTGTCATATCAATACAACACTTCCAGAGATAAAACCTTGACAGGAGGGGATAGGCCAATACTTTCAACTTTAATTAAATCATATCGGAGTAAAGAAATGTGTTTGCTTAAACATAATTTCTTAAGTTATCATGTTAATGGTAGCAAAGTTGTTTCAAATAAAGATAAACATTCTGAAAAGATCATATTTTTAGAAATATAATTAAAAACAATTAAATAAAAATACTTGCAGAGCATATACATTCATCATTTTCCTGATCATCAGCAAGTATCACCCCATATTGCTAACATGGTACAAATCATAACCCATATTCCTTGAAAGTTCTCTGGAAAATGTTTGTGGAAACAAAAAGATCACTACCTCCTTATACACTGAGTTTTTTTGGGCGAAAACAGCACACGAAAGATTAAACAAAAAAGTGGGTTTAGTGTAACAGACACAAAGATTACTTCAGACAGCTGTGCGTCATGAACAATGGAGCACTTGTTTGTTTCAACGTCCTCTTAGAGTTTCAGGTTAGTTTTGTAGTAAAGAAACGTATAAAAAATTATAAATACTAAAATGTTACGAGAATATATTGTATACATATTGAATACAGTATGTGCAATTGTTATTAATATGTCACATATATCGGAACAGAACGAAATCTTGGAGTCGGCTTTGTGAACTAAACACCACCATCAGTTACCGGCATGTTCCATTTACACATTCTGTTCAGTTAACTGTTTCCTAAGACATATGAAAACCCTAATTTGGCCGAAGCAGGAAGCACCAAAACCATTCAATTATAATTTACTTCCATATAATTTCAACGTGTCATCTGTCCGTCTGGTTATTGTAAAACAGACGGAAATGATGCAATTGGTAGATAGACTTAGAATATAATGGTTACTTTCTAGACACTGGTGAAAAATCGTAGTCTCATGTGACGGACTGAGCAGGGCACGCTGTACTGGAGACCATTGATTGCGAAACTCTAAATCCATGGGATACAGCAGACCTGGAATGTAGGAAGAACTAAGTATGTTACAAATAAATGTGAAAGAATGTAGTTTTTTTTTTTAATTTTGAAAACACTAACATAAGAAACATGAACTAAGTCTCTCTCTCTGAATATATATATATATATATATATATATATATATATATACACAGAAAAGTGGTTCACTGCCGGTGGGATTCGAACCCACGATCTTCCGATTTCCGGTGCGGCTGCCTTAGTCCTCTTGGACATATACATATACATACATATATAAATAAATATATATATAACTTTATATATACCTTTATATATTATAATACATATATATATATATATATATATATATATATACATATATTGAAGTAGAAATTTTATACCACTCCCCCTTTATGAAGCATTTTGGGATTCTTTAATTTTCAACTACAAGTTTAGAAGTACCCGTACTGGAAATACTCGTACTTTCTAGAGCACTCTGTAGTCGTATTCGAGTACTTTCTTCAAGATATCATATGCACTGGTACCAGCACTGGTGTTGGTTGAAAGTATGTTCCTAAAATATACTATGTTTCAATAAATTATTGCAAATATTGTCATGAATATTCAGTGTTAATCATTAATACAGGATGACAAAATATGTTCTTGCATTGATTCGCTTCACAGGTTTAACACCTAAAAGGACTTGTTAAAGGACGGAACTTACCGGAGCAATCTCCGATCAGATTGTTGTTAACCTTAATGGAAATTTTGAAATTTATATTTTTCATGTAACATGGTCAAAGCAGAATGCATGTATAAGATCAACGACTTAACCGAACATACGTTGTTTTCATTTGTTATATATGAATGAACTTTATCTAACATATATGCACTAACATTTATCATAAACGGGTAGAATAAGTTCTTGAGTTTCAGCCATTAAGCTAGTAACTTCAGTTGCATATGTAAAAAAGAAATTACATCCTTTTTCTATCGATTTTTACAAAAGCATCATAAAAGTCTGTGTTATAAGTTCTACTTCCGAAGATGGAAATTTACAACTTCCCTTGAATATGAAACAACTGGACAAATTGCCTTTTATAAAATCGTCTGCCCTGTGTTTCAGCTGAGAGAATAGTACTTAGGTAACAGGTATACTGCTGTTGACCTAAGCATGGGGCCATTCAGCCAGCATAACTGTCTCTGTATTGCGGAAGGTGGCCTTCCAAAGCTGCCTATCATTCATCCGAGTCCCATATATTTTCCTTTTTGTTAAATTCCTCTCCGCCCCAGAATTCTAAATACATCTATATATGTTACACGCTCAGGGTAAATACAAGTGAGTTTTAAAATAGATTTGCTCATTGGCAATCACGATTTAATCAAAATTAAATTAGGTAAATTTGTTTTAAGTAATATATAAATATAAATATAAATATATATATATATATATATATATATATATATATATATATATATGCATGCTTGACATTGCCTAGAAAGAGAAGATAGCGGTTTTCCTATTTGTAAATAATAATATAAATATTAACCTTTTCAGTTATTTTGAGCAAGGGAATTGATGGTTGGTGAAGAAAAAACAACACTGTGTCAGTAATAGGGTTGTGATATCCGGACATCGTTGCCCGTGTAATGATCTCTTATATAGTCCGTAATTAACTTTTGGAGTTCTTTTACGCAATTATAAGAACATCCGGAACACGAGGAATATTTAATTAAAAGTTCCCAGTCACTAATGAGATTCGAGACAAAGATGCTCAAACTTGGCTGATAACTGTGGCAACTTAGGTGCACTGAATTATGAACAGGTTTGCAACAACAGGAGCGCAATAGTTCAATGGCAAGCCAATGTTCCAGGTTGAATCAACAATAATGTCTATTTTTTTCAGAGCCGGTATAGTGAGTTTTAAATGATTATGTGTGCGATCCAGTCCAAATTTCATACGGTATGGAAACTTTTAAGTTTTTTTTTATTTTCAGAGAATCTGTCATTTTGTCATTTTTCAGTCATATCCTATGATGTTTCGACGTTGCCTTCTCAGGTAGAGCTCCAATCCTATTGACGTAACCAAATCCAGCCGAAAAAAAAAACTAGATATCAGAAAGTTTCCCTCTCCGAAACGTGCAATATTTATTTTGAAACTTTGGGCAAAAGTCTGTAAAGGGCCGATAGCTGCCGCAGACAGATACGAATCCACGCCTCCCAATAACCCGAAGAAGCAGCCAGACACTCTATCTCCCTGACCACCCGGGCTTACTTGTAGTTTAAGGTTACAAACTTATACATAACCCGCAATGAGTTCATGGCCGTTAGCTTCCTTACAAATTACCTTAATTATGTCTTCGTTAATTCAGAGGTCAGGTCCTTGACGGTGTACCAGTGCAAATAAGTTTTAGGATACAAACAAACACTCTGAACAATGAGAGCGGGTCATATTGCGGATTCATTAATTTTATTTCAGCAGAACTGTCGAGTCTTTCTCTTTATTCATCTTCTCGTTCTTGTCTCCAAGGACATCTTCAGACATTAGTGGGCAGGCTCCACATGTTTAGCAGTCTCACTAATGAATGATAAAGACGGGCGTGGGATGTGTTACGATAAGAGAATGTAGGGGCTTAGCCAAAATTTACAGAATGAGAGGGTGTCCTAGTAAGACAAAGAATATATATAAATATATATACATACAAACACACACACACACACACACACACACATATATATATATATATATATATATATACTTGAAGTGCTAGACATTACCTCAAATCAAATTTAAGCCGAGTGGTAAGTTTTAGATACACCCAGTAACAAAGATTTTTTCTGTGATAAACAGAGATATGATATGAAAGCACAGTAGCTGATCGATAAGGGCATTTCATCACTTTTAACTGATCTAATTTTAGCATTAATAGTATTTTAGTATTGGGCCTTGCCTGTTGCGTCAGTGATAGGATTAATCTCGAATATGTCATGAACAACGTTGGTTAATTTGAAAAATATAAAGAATACAAGGTGAGCCAGTAGAAGCGTCACGTACTTATTTAATAAATGAACAAACTAAATGACAGACAAATGCTCATTTCTTATATATATCCATTTCTACGATTGATTTGTTTGAAGAAAACAAACAATGATTAAGAGATTTTCAACTGGGTTGTGTGTCAATAATCAATTTTTGGAAACCTGTTTGCTGTTGATAAAGGAATCAGTTTGTGCAGAAGAAAATTCTGTATTCAGAATTGAAGCCGAGGTCCCTTGAAGTTATTTGCTAGAATGATAATATATTTATAAATTTAGTAAATTAAAAATCAGAGCTAGTTTCATTATATCTATTTTCTTGTTTGCCTAATTGGCAATTTCCTTTGGTCGTCATTCATCAGTATTTAGATTTTTCTGGAATTTGATTTTTTTTTTATTCCGAGTACTTTCATGTGACTTTGAATTTCGAGACAAAGCATGGAACGCTTTTACTTTTAATCCTTGTAGAATTGTCCATTCTAAAAGCTTCACTGTAATACCACTTCTTATTCGTACGTATTTCAATAGCATCTATGACAATTTAACATTCATGATATACAACATGGTTTATTCTTTTCTCCCAAGCATTGAACATCAATAACTTTTTTTTAATGTATCTGGTAAAATAACCTTTTTCAGCCTCTAGACAGTCTGTTGCGTCATGCTTTGATAGGTATGTCATTCAGGCGCCTAATTATTAGGTGACGGGCAAAAATATAAATGAGTTTCTACTTGTCTCAAGTGTGAACATTGGTCGTCCAGTAATTTCTTAACACATACTGGACAGTCATTGATTCTTTTTGAAAAGACTACCTGTACTGATCGAACGGTCAACCGTCCCCAAAGGAGACATTCATCCACGAATGGTAAAGAGCCAGCCATATACCAGGAAACAAGGTTCAGCGATATCTCCTTTAATTTTAAGACTCTGGGTAAATGTCCAGCTATAGGCAAAAACTGGCTCTGTGGGCTCGGACTCTCACTTGCCACTTTACCTATTCAAAATATGAAATTTGAATATGTACGCAAGTTTGCAATAAGAACGAGAATAATCTACAATCATCCATTAGTCTGATGTAAACATGCACTATAAAAAAGTTTCTCAGGATTCGTAAAAAGTCATCGATGGTGGAAAAAGTGTGTGTTAAACAAATCAAAATCGTGTTCGGAGGATATTGTGGTTATTTTCCTTCTAACTACACAACATGATAAATATAATAAGACAACGGAAAACAATTGCAATTCTGTCGCGGCGGATACGTACATCATAACAATAAATTTTAAATATATATTGCGCAAACTTCTTAACACATGGTAAATAATATTTTGTATATATTGACAAATATCATACATCCTGAAAAAAGGAAGGATTTTAATCTATTCTCCATTTTAGACTCAAACCACACCTTATTTTTTATTGTCACCACACACTTTTATACTTCTTCCACAGGCTATGATTTTCCGGCAATTTGTGCTCTTACATCTAAGAGCCTCGTCCCTCTTTCAAAAGAATATCACCACAGACGAAGAGGATCTTTGGTGTCTGAAAAGATCTGGAAAGAAGCGTGTCTATCTTGATAAAAGTGTGGATGTCAAAATAAAGGGACATTAATTATTAAGGACAAGAGCAGGAAGCCCACAACTGTTTGTGGGTCATGGTGACAAGCTGCTGAGGTTACTTAAATGGTGGTGTACTGCTTGCGGACACTGGACAAATGGCTGTGCTGTCGCCACGGAAATATCCGTAAAGTAACAGGCGTGACATAACGATGACTGTGGGGTTTTAACGACACGGTAATAAAAATGTATCATGGCGGATAATATGCAAAAGGGAAGAAAGTTTATTGATCCTAAAAAAACAGTTTGCAGGAGGAATGAAATGCACTGTTTTTCTTTCTTGCTGTCAACTATTTATAGTTGTTTGGTATTCCAGCTGTACACCCCGGCGGTTCTTTTCCATTTATATACTGATGAGACTTCTACACATTTTTATTACTCATACACGATTGAAAATCTATAAATTTTATTAATCGTATATGCATATAAATCATATTTTCTGAAGCGGCATTATAGACGCTTCACCTCATTAGTTATACAACACAGCAATACCACTGCGGAATAAACATTCTGAACAATCCGGTATTCACTAATTAATGTACAAAAACTAAAAACGCATGGAGGCATCATGCATCTGTGATAATTGATGGGCGAGAACTATTTGTCTCACAAACAATACAAAATTCCCAAGGTTTGAGTGTCTCCAGATTAATTTCTTGGTTGTAATAGAATTCATATTTCCAGAATTACAATGATGAAGTAAAACCGGATAAGATTCCGCCCGTTCTGTTGATAATTTCTTTTACGGTGAAAAAAGAAACCAAAGCGTATATTATTTCGAAAATGATAAGATTATCTTTTTACAACACAAGAGCGAAAGACAAGACAATAGCGGCAGACCTCTAATAACCTGATGTGTCGCAATCTAAAATCTGCTCATCCATTCTCAAATGAAGATCTTTTTTTTTTCTTGTTTTCGTTCCAGCGCATCATGTGACGTCTATATTTCAAGAAGAGACAATAGAGCACATATCGCGGGGTTCGGTCTCACAATTGATTAAGAGTTCCTGTGTAAAACAAACATTGTGCCCTTTCTTTAAATATTAGAACCTTCGGCACTTCCATGTGTCTTAAAGAACAGTCAGCTACCATATCCTAGGTTTCCGTCTTTTTTTACAGCTTTTAGTTATCTTGATATTATATTTTTATAATGTTTGTAAACTAGACGCTTCGTGGAATGTCTTAAAAGCCAAAATTAACCCTGAAAAGAAAAGCAGAGTTGTCTATTTCCATGTTTCACTACCTCCCTGCTTGCACACTTCTTGTATCACTGGCTTCCAAAATCGTTTCTTCAAACCTGTCAACTGATGATATATACGGCGGGGTATGTGGTCGCCAACTAAAGGAACATTATGCATTTAGATTAAAGCAGTATGTCCCAGGACGCTAATTATGACAGTGTGATAAAATCTGCCTATCCCTTCCCCTTTTGCCTTAACATGTGTATAGGTAAAATTAGTCATATTATAGATATGTATATATATCTACAAATGTTCTATTCTCCTGCTGAACATGTCATTTTAAGCGCCATTTTGAGGGAACTACAGGCCTATTGGCTATTCAAACTCTTGTTTATGACAAAAAGTATATCGGAAAACGGAAAATAATCATCTCCCCTCCTTTGTGGATTAATTGCATTTTATCACTATCACTACATTTATTATCAGGTTTATTATCACTATTATTTTTATCATTTTCGACACCTGATGATCATTAGCTACGTACATTATCGAGTTTAAGGTAGGGATTCAACTCATCGCTGAATATTTTTTTGCTTATTATTTTATTGTTGTGACTATTATACATTATTGAGAAATGCTGTTTGAAAGTTTATACATAATGTATCAGTTTGTAATTGTGTGTTTCACAGCCTTGCGTCTAAGATGTATTTGTGTGAAATATCCCAGAACACGCCGTGGTTATTTTTTTCTTTGGGACACTATCATTGCCCACGCTCTTTGGTTAGAATTGAAGGGGGGGGGGGTATACAGAGGTGCTCTAGGCTTGCTAAAGAGTTCACATGCCCCTTTTGCAATGGTTCTCTCCCTCTTTTAAATTTTCAATTTCATCATCTTCCTTTTTCTCCTTTGTTTTCAGATTCATATAAAGGGCAGCAATCTTCCCTAAGGAAGCAATCCTTAAACCTTAATTTATAGATTGCAGTGTACTTTCAGGAAAAAAATGCAACAATGAATATGTGTTATTTTCAAAATTATAGTATTGCATTCTAAAAAGAAATGAGCTACAGACGAGAAAAGATGTGTAAAAAATTATTAACACCTCTTCCATCTTTGTTATAAGTAAATTTTGAGGCAATGTAAAGTACCTTTAAATTCTTACTATGTTACAGGTGCTCTTTTTATTGTGTTACACGGGCGTAACTCTGGTTGTGGCGCCCTCGTAGGGCCCCTTGTTGCACTCTATGTTTAATCCGTACTGGTTGAACTCTCGTTGTCATACTAGCTTGGGGCTTTCTCACCTGGCCGAGGTCACGTGTGGACCTTGTTATTTAGGGACACAGCAATGCTCTTCTAGATGATTCCTGTAACGCGTGTTTCCTGTGTATTATGTTAGATCCTTTAGACTGTTCGAGAAGTGGATAATTCTCGTCTTGGGGCAAGAAGTTATAAATAGGGGGCTTTGTTTTAAACCGAGAGAGAGTAGGGAAGATTCCAGCGGACACGGAAGTATTTATGTCAGTTTGTGGGACCTATCCGATTATCCAGTAATTTCAGGGATTCTGCTATTACTAACTCTATACAATTTAATGCTGCCTGCCTCAAGGATTCATTATTGTGGCAGTGGTGGTATCCAGGTACTGTGCTCTTTGTTTATTTTACTGTGTGATTGTATTGATTGCTGTTGTACTGCTGTGATACTGAGTAATTGTATTGGTTTAGTGTATTGTTGTGTTAGGGTTGTTTTAAGAATTAATTATAGTTATTTGTTGACAAAAAACCACTGACTTCTCCATTCATTACCCTAGACATTTCACGCTGCCTAGTGTTACATAATCTTTTTTTATCTCCTTTACAACATTTGTGTTCATCACGCATACGTGATCTGTTTATATTAGGTTCCGTAACAGCTGTCTCAAGCTGAAATATCTTTTAAAGATCTCATTCTAGACAAACAGAAGCTAAAGATGGTGTCTTTTGACCTGAGCTTAGCCAAATAAAGGGAACACTAATTTTCCTTTAACACCGGCCCTTATTCATTCACTGCCACACCTTCTTGCAAGAAATTAGTATTGATACATGTAAAGGCAATCAAATTTTATAAAATTGTTACCCGAGTTCAGTATCATTTATATGCCGTTCATGTGAGAGTGAGATTGGCTTTCCTTGTATTGTGTCAGCCAGTTAAACAATACAGAGCAATTATCTATAGGCAAAGGATCTTGGTATTTACTTTGAAAGTGTAATACGAAATACTCTGCGTTTGCCGTTATAATAGAGGCTGGTTAAGTGGCTCCATTTCAGTAAAGACGTATGTTTTATCTGAAACATAACGTAATGAAGTAAATCAATATAACATGTTATTTAAGCTCAATGGATGTTTAAACTATTTCTATATGATAAATTTACTAAGAAAATGCTTTGTTAAATGTGATGTATTTTTCACATTTCTGAAGAACTCATACGCATTTGAACAGCCAATATGAAAAGAAGACAGTTTATGATCGCAGTTTTAAACGAATAAAGCGTCATATATTGCTGAAGGAAATCAAATAATGCATATTGTTTTCGGAAATAGAATCTGATGACGCCTAGTTGGACTTGCAGAGGATATCGGAAGGCTATACCAATTAACCTATCTACTCCTCTATTTCCGCTGTGTGAAATAGCTTCCTATACATTGTGCCCTGACCTTGACTTCAGTCTGGGTTTTCTCCTATGAGAATCCCATGTCTCCCAGGCTGCTCACCTGTTGTAATCCTGCGATATATGGTCATTGACCCTCTTTTCCTCAGTTTCCCTTTAGCTATATAGCGAGCAGCCATCCATAGATAGGAACTTTCTAGATGAGAATAAGGTTTCTGAATTTAAGAATTTTATTTTTATATCGGAGGACACGCTTTTAAAATTTTATTTTTTAAGCAGTGTCTCAAATTGCACAGATATGGAAAAAAAGTGGTCAAGGTCGAATTCGTCCATCTCAGAAGATCTTTTTACTAAAAAAAATCATAATCGCAATGGCGCATTAAAGAAAGGCGCATTAATTCATTCTGTTGACAAGAATTTCAATTCTTATTCTTAATAAATAATCTATCACATTAAACCTTACATTCAGAGTCTCCAGAGACAGAATTTTGTAACATATAATGTACCCCTATAATCAACAATTCTTTGTTGTTTCACCCTGTTTAATCCCGATAAATGAAGGTTGAATGTGTTCACGAGATTATACACACTTTTAGTCGCATATAAAGCCTGCACACAAAATGATCGATAGTTTGTTACAAACATTTTTCTATAAATTATGAACTAAATCCAATAACTTTTGTAAATGGATTCCCCCAGCTATATCCATTTGACACATCCTTAGAATATACGTTTTAGGTACACGACTTGAAGATGTTTCATATCCGTTTATATTTCAATAGTAAAAGCAATAACAATAAGACAATATGATCATTGTACGTAAAGAATATTCTCTCACGGGAATCAGATGTGCTTAATATGTAAGTAAAAGGATCTCACAAGATTCTCCCAGTGGACTATATAATCTAGGAGTGGTGAATGGTGTATAGATTATTATCCTCTACAGCTTTAATGAAATAGATGTCAGGTGGTTTACGGAGCGTGACCGGCTTCTTGTAGTCAAGCACTGCTGTATTTGAATGGCAGGCACAATGTGGATGTAATGATATTGGAAAATGTTATTCAATTATTTAAGGAATACTGATATTTCTTGAATAAGACCATGAAAATTTTCAATTGAGTAACGCCCTCCTGTGGTCTACTTCCTTTTCATTTGAGTTTAATTTAATATTTTTTATGGGAAATGTATTTCAATGACTTTCTTACACACAGGGTAGAGCCACTTTAGGATAACCCGGCAATACAAACACAATTACCTGCCGTCTTATAATACCAATGTAACACTTACACAATCAACTGGCACTGGATGGTACCCCTGTTACACGTACATTGTGACCTGTGCCCATGATGGAACACTAGTTACACATACACAGTTACCTGACAACAGATGATACTCCTCTTAAACGTACGTAGTGACCTGCCGCCTGATTTTACACAAGCGTCATGCACACAGTGACCTTAACCATAATGTTACACTAGTAACATATACACAGTGAACTGCGCCTAATGTACACCTGCAACTCACAAAGGGATATATGCCGCCTGATGTTACACCTGTAACTCGTATAGAGTGAAATGTCGCCTGATGTTACGCTTATTACTGGTACATAGTAAAATGACGCTTTTAGCACTTGTAACTCGTTCAGAGTTACATGCCGCCTAATGTTACACTTGCACCGTTTACACAGTGACTTTCTATCTGATGAAACACGGTAGCATTTACAGAACGACACCTATCTCTTAAAATAACAGGAAGTATATCATATCAGGCTCAGCCTAAACCTTCTAGGACAAATACTGAGTAACAGAATTATTCAAAAGCCAATTAATTTACCATTCAACGCAAACGGAGTGAATCATTGGAATAAGTTCGAGCTTCCGGTCGACACAAGCACCGCCTTAGTGAGGTAAACGTGTAAGAGAATCGCTTACGTTATTCCTGAGTGTCAGATAATGCAGGAATTCAGAAACATTCCTTAAGAAAATATAGAACATCCAATCAAAGCCCATAGTTTTCTGCCTACAAGTAACTAAATGTACTTATTGAAATGAAGTTGCTCACAAAACATAGTCCAATCTAGATTTTACCTACTTCTAGCCAGTATTTAGTGAGCTTTCATACGACAATGTTGCCTTTATTGGTAATCTTTGCATGAGTTATGAAACAAGCAAACTTGTAAACTTGGTGATGTTTGAATTCTTTGAATAACCTTGAATTGCTGATATTTCTTACGCCACGCATCTTCAACGTAACATCAATCTGTTCTGACTTATTCTCTCTAATGCAGTTTACAAATAGTCCAAACGATCTGCTTTGCAACCTTTGGTATACCGTCTCGAATTTTCGCTGTTTGTGTATATTATTTTATAATAATTGAACTAAATGCTGCCATTCATAATTACTGTGTTGAGGCCAAAATTCGAGAGGTAAGCGTACTTTATGACTTCTTTGGAATTGGGCTTGATTCTTGGTCTTGTTTCAGGATGCAGGCTTTTCAGTTACGCTGCCCGAAAGGCATAATATTTTACCGTTTTTCCCTGGATATACAAAGGTGTAGAAACAACGATTTGCATTCGTAGCATGGCCGCTGCTCAATGCTTTAGGGCATTCCGTTTGCTCACTTCATCTACTTTAGCCAATGGATTCTTGCATAACTTTTTGTAACAATTTACACAAAAACGTCTTCTTAACCTGGTCACGTCGGGTCGCAAAGAAGACGGAAAAGCTGGACAGGAAAGCAGTAACTGATATTTTAATAATGATCGGACGGAAGATTTTTACACGATACGAGTAGGGATGAAACGATAGGCGCCACAACAGGGATTTTGAAACTCAAAACAATATTACCAAGTACAGTTAATTTTTTTTTTCACAGCAGCAGACTCGCTTAAGATTATATTCATACTTGATTATTGAATGATACGTACCTTCCCTCGACGAATCATTCCTGTGCGATTAGCCGATAAATCAAGCTGAGATTCCAGCTGATCCAAAAAAGAGAAACACTAAAATAATTACTACCGAATGAAATACTGTGTTGCGTTCACAATCATTGACTTGGTTTTCCTGCAACAGATCGCTAAGCGACCTACCTGAAATACTTGCATGAAAGAATAATTATCATTGCTTTAACAATGGTCTATATCATAAGACAGCAGGCTTATCTTGTACAAGCAATGGCTCATTATCAAAAACTGGTCGCGGGTCTCCGAAATGGATGTATTCTTGTCTCATAACGTCCAAACAGAGCAACGGGACAGTGCCCCTACGAGATGTGTCACATTGCAATGTTTTATTGAATAGCTGAATATATACATGGAAAACGTTAAAAAATCATATTTCATAATATAAAAAAGGAGCCAGAATTAACAAATGCTTTATTATTTTTAATATATAAAGTAAATCGTAAGCTCTCAATGGCATGTGCTCCTCCTCTGCCTGTCCCTAAGCCAGTGAAACGTCACATATGAACTGGTCGGGCTGCATCCCTTGACCTCATAATTTATTGGTACCACTGCCGCCTGTGGTAAAAAAAGGCTACCGTTTATTTTGTATGATTTATCGATAACAGTCTAAGGTCTGACTAGACATTTGTGATAAGACACACATAGGCATGACATAAACGCATTTCACATCGTCTTTAATTTTACTTCCGACTACAACTGATTGAACCTACGCAGCAACTAATTTACAGGGAACCTATTCGCCACAGTTTGCATCGAAGTTCCTAAAAAAAGTTCTAGTATTGCATATAACGTGATTTTGTAGATTAACAATATTCTGTGTCAAGGTCTTCATATTACATTTAAACATTGTTAAATATTCTGTGCCAATGTCTTCATCATTCCATGTCATATAATTAAAGTAAAAAATGTCATTAATGGTCATTGCTTTTTTTTGGAGTAGATATATGACTGGATACGGTCATCAGATACTATTATATTTTAGCCCCCTCACCAGATCGGGAAAAAGATCTTGCCGCAACCTTTGCAGACCTAGGGAAGATCCTATGATACATGATCGGGAAGTTGACCTTTGCAAAACCTTGATTCTATCTTGCACGGGCTTGTATATTTCCGTGTATAATAGAGACAATAAGACAGTGGTTAGCTTTAGAAGACCGACGGAAACGGTTTTGACAGGGATAACACCAGTTGTTCTGCCTTATTTCTTAAGCAATTTCTCCGGATGTTTGTCTATATTTTGGTCTCGACCAGTCTGGCGATTGCTCTTTGAGTCGTTTACCGGAAATAAAATACCTACTGACTTAATCAGGCGGATGTCTATAAATAATTTAAGATAGCGTCCGTGAGGTACAAATTTCGAGCCCTGGCCATGCAATTATTAAGGAATGTTGTTTATCTTCATGAGAGACCACCGGACAGCCTCCTTTAGATATAAAATATGGCCACCAGACTGCAAGCTTGTCATTTATATCGTTCTTAGTGTGGGTTTCGTTAATAAGTCTGCATTAATAAATCATGTAGAATACACACATGCGTCAACTGCAGCATAATCTTTAGCAAATAAGAACTTAAATAAGATTTTGCTTGGGGGGGGGGGGGGGGAGAGGGACGAAAAAGCTGCGTATAAGGGGGATATTTCGCCTTTCAAAATATACTTATATTATGAAATAATTTATTTAGCAAAAATTTAGTGTTTTACTCCAACGGTATGTACCTTTCGTACAGACGATCATGTACACTGTGGGAGAAAAAGGCGAAATATCTTTTAATTTGAACCCTTATTGTTTTGTTTATTGTAGGATTTGTAAGGAGCAAATTGTTTTGAAGATACAAATGTTGTTACCATGCTTTGCAGTTAACCTTGTTCTTTACTATGCTGGTGACCAGAAGTGACCCAAGATTTATGTTCCTTGGCAAAACAATTTAGCAAATCGCAAATATTCTCGTGAAATAAACTGTTTATAAGAACTGATACAAAGTTGTCCTTGGGAACAACAATGGAGTTATTAGAAAAAAAAAACATATTTGTTTTTTCAATATTAAACCATAACTGTACAGATGTACAGTTCCATAAACTACACAAAATGATAAATATAATACGAAATAACTGCAACGAATTACAATTCTGTCGCTGCAGATACTAAACTAATACAACATCAAGTTATATTTATATATATATATATATATATATATATATATATATATATATATATATATATATATATATATACAATGTATATTGCCAAAACTTGTTTAGACACGGTTAATTATATTTTGTTAAATATTAAACGATATCATACACCCTAATGAAAATGACGGAATTTAACATTTTCTTATTTTTGTCTCCATACACATTTAGACATCATCTGCAGGCTATGATTTCCCGGCAATTTTTTCTGTTACACCTAAAATTCTCGCCCCTCTTTTAGAGGAATATAACCTCGGACGAAGGAGATCTTATGTGTCTGAGAACATCTGAAAAGTGTCTATCTAGATAAAGGTGTGGATGTTAATATAATGGGATATTAACTATTAAGAATTGGAACAGGAAGCCCAAAGCTCCTTGTTTGAGGGTCATAGTGACATCCTGCTGAGGTTCCTTAAAGGTGCGTTCACTGGACAAATCGCCACTGGATAGCAATAAAGTAATGGACGTGAAATAACGATGACCGTGAGGTAGTAACGGAACGGTAATGAAAATGTATCATGGAGAATTATATGCAAAAAGGAAGTTTATTGATTGCAAATCTTTTGGTCCATGAGAACACACGGGTGGGGTGGGGGGGGGGATTAAACAATTTACAGCAGATAAATGATTGATGCATAAACGTGATTTTGTTATAGGTTCCTCTATTGTGGTAGAAAATCTGATCATTAAAGTGAACGTTGCCAAACGTTATATACATAAAACTATTTTTCAGTGTGTTTTTTAATTACATGTATTTCAAAATCCACACTTCGGCTCTTGATTTTCCATTATAAACTAAGAGAGACTTGTACAATTATTATTTACTCATACACGATTGAAAAACTATGAATTTAATTTATTCTATATGCACATTAATTTTATTTTCTGAATCGGCATTTCAGGCGCTCAACGTCATTAGTTTATAGTCATACAACGAAAACCACTGCGGAATAAACATTCTGAACAATTCGATAAATATTTACGAATAAATGTACATACACTAAAAACGCAGGGAGGCAGCACGTATCTGCTATAATTGATGGGCGGGGGACTCTTTATGAAGACCCTTTATGAAGACGTGTCAATTAATTGAGGTTACCCGAGGTTTCTGGACGAGACATCTGCTTGTCAAATATTTTCTCGTTGAACAAACGTATTTTTTTAGATGGGGTTGGAGCAATAATTAGATTCCCATATGGAACTCGCTATGTCTTGAACATGTATTTTATTAAACAAATATCGATACATGGTGAAAAACATGCATTTTTCTGACCATCACCATTACTATTTTTATTATAATCTGTATATACGGCGTCAGAACCGTATATTCATATAGAAGAAAGCTTTCCACGTTTTCCGTGCTGTCAGTCTCTTCCTGGCTTGCAGTCTTCGATGAGTTTCTATGGTCTATCATTTAAAAAGACCTTGCGACAGGCGTAACTGTCATCTTCAATAGAAAGGTACGTATTGTATCTTATGATCTATGCTGGTCCCTGCAATGAAAACAGCCCATCTGTCTCAGGCGCCCCAACCAAGGTTTCGTTGCAACATTATTGTCTTATATTTTCACGGGAAAGACCTTTAAAGTACAAAGTAGGACACTCGGCTTTCTCATTCATCAAAATCATGGTTCTCAAGGTTGGATTATCTACAGATGTCTTCCATCAAATTTCTTCATTCCCCAAGATAAAGTTTCTCTAGATTTCATGCATCATGTACACGAATTCCCAGGTTTGAGTATATCCAGATGAATTTCGTGCTTGTAACGGATTTCATGTCTCCAGAATCATGAAACGCAAGTAAAACCAGATAAGGTATATGTTAAAATGTTCCGCCATTTTTTTTGGTTACTTTCTATTACAGTGTTAAAAGAAAACAAGGCGTATTTTTATTCAAAATGATAAGATTATCTTTTAAAAAATGAGCAACAGGCAACTTAGGAGCTGCAGACCTCTAATAAACCTGGTGTGTCTCGAAAATCTGCTCTTCTATTCTCAGAAGAACAGCTGCTTTTTGTTGTTGTTTTCATTTCAGCGCATCATGCGGCTTCTAAAGTCCAAGAAGAGACAACAGAGCACATATCCAAGGGGTTTCGGTCTCACAATTGATAAACAGTGCTTGTGTAAAACATATATTGTGCCCCTTCTTTTAGATATTAACACCTCCGGCACTTCCATGTGTCTTAAAGAACACCCAGCTACCATATCCTAGGTTTCCTTCTCTCTTACACCTTTGAGTTATCGTGGTATAAGCTGTTTGTGGGCCAGACGCTTCCTGGAATGTCTTTTAAGCCAATATTTACACTAAAAGAAAAGCAAAGTTGCTTGAAAAAAATATATGATAACTGTAATGTATGAAGTTATCAAAAGGGAAATAATAAGATGGGTAACTACATATTCCCACATTCTATTACCAGGGTTTCTGTATCTCCCTGCTTGCAGACTTCTTGTATCACTGGCTTCCAAAAACCATTTCTTGAGACCTGTCAGCTGATTATATATACGGCGGGGTTTGTGGTCGCCAACTAAAGGAACATTTTGCATTAAGAATTTAAACAGTGGGTCCCAGGACGCTTATAATGGTAGAGTGATAAAATCTGTCCATTCATTCACATTTTGCCTTAACATCTGTATGGGTCAAATTATTAATATTATAGATATGTATATAGCTCTACAAACGTTCTATTCTTGAGCTGACTATGTGCATTTAGGCACAATTTTGAGGAACCTAGGGACTGATAGGCTATACTCCTTATATTCACGGTTTGTTTTTGACAAAACGTATATGGATAAATTGAAAAGATATCAGAAAAGTGCATCTCCCCGGTGGACTAATTTCATTTTTATCACTATCACTACATTTATTTTCATGCTCATTATCATAAATATTTTAATCGATTTCGACTCTGGATGACCATTACCTATATTATCGAATTTAAGGTAGTGTTTTAAGTCATCGCTGTATATTTGTGTGCTTATTATTATATTGGTGTGACTATATGAAAACAAAAAGATATTTACTGGAGCTTTGAGATTTTTATTTCGAGTGTAAGAATCATTGGTGTTTTAACTTGTAAGGACAGTTATTATATATTATTGGGGAATATCATTTGGGTGTTTATACATTTTGTATCATCTTACAATGTTGTGTTTCACTGCCTTGCGTCTTAGTAATAACATGAAGATATATCTGTCTGAAATATCACCGAACCCGCCGCGATGTTTTTTTCTTTGGGACACTATCATTGACTACACCCTTTTGTTAGAACTGAGGTACACAGAAGAGCTCTAGGCTTGGTTAAGAGTTTACATACCCTTTGGCAATGGTTCTCTCTTTTTTATTTACAAATTCATCATCTTTCTCGTTTTGTTTCGTCTTCAGATTGAAATAACGGACAACAAAGGAAGCAAACCTTAAACATTATTTAATATTTTGCAGTGTACTTTCAGCGACACCAAAAAATGCAACGATGTATATGTGTTATTTTCAAAATAAAAATATTGCATTCTAAACAGAACAGAGCAACAAGAAAAGGGTCTGTGGAAAATTATTAACACCTCTTTCATCTTTGTTACAAGTTGATTTTGAGAAATGCTAAGAACCTTAAAGGTCTTTCGGTCTTAAGTTGAAAGATTGTTTAAAAATATGATTCTAGACCAACGGAAAGCTAGACACTGTGTCTTTTGATCTGAACTTAGCCATATCAAAGAAACACTTTTTTTTTAAACACCGCCACTTAATTCATTCACTGCCAAATTTTTTGCAAGAAGTTAGTGTTGATACAAAGAAAGGGAATCAACGTATTTCCAAATTGTATAGCATTGTGTGACAGATTCAGTATCATTCATGTGCCGTTCCTGTGAGAGGGAGAGTGAGATTGGCTTTCCTTGTTTTGTGTCAGACACACGATACAAAAAAGCAATCGACTCAAGGCAAGGATCTCGGTCTTTACTTTGAAAGTGTAATACAGGTAACTCTGCGTTTTTATAAAAACTAATTAAGTGGCTACATTTCAGTAAAGACGTATGTTTTAACCGAAACAGAACGTTATGAAGTGAAACAATAGTACATGTTTTGTTCGGAATATTCAAGCTCAATAGATGTTTATAAATTTCCATGAGAAAGCTTCATTTATACGAAAATGCTTCCGTTTAATATGATGCATTTTTTTTACACTACTGCTAAACTCATACGCATTTGAACAGCGAGCATGTAAAGAGGACCGAGGTATCTAAATTTAAGAATTTTATTTTTTATATCGGAGCACATGCTTTTTAAATTTTAAATTTCATATATTACGCAGCGTTTCAAAATTGCACAAATAATCAAAAAAATAATCAAGTTCGAATTCGTCTATCTTAGAAGTTCATTTTTACTAAAAAAATTCATATAATCGCAAAGGCGCATTGTAGAGAGTCGGAATAATACAGGCTGTTAACTTGATCAGACGGTAAACATGTTGCAAGAAGTTCAATTTTAATTATTAATAACTAATCTATCACACTAAACCTTACATTGTGAGTCTCGGAAGACAGAATATTGTAACATATAATGTACACCTATAATCAGCAATCCTTTGTCACTTCAATATGCATAATCCCAAAGATAAAATAAACATGTGTTCACGAGATTACACACTATAAGTTGCTTATAAACCCTACAGACGAAAAAAATCGATAATTTGTTAGAAACATTTTCTATAATGCATGAACTAATTCCAGTGACTTTTTAAAAGAATTCCTTAAGCTATATCCCTTTGACATATTCTTTTTATATACATTATTTTAAGTACACGACAATAAGACGTTCCAAAGAGGAACCATATCATATCCGTTCATATTCCAAAACACAATGACAATGAGGCGCACACAATCTAAAATGTCAGCTTTGTGTGACCAATGTACGTAAAGAATATTCTCTCATGGGAAACAGATGTGCTTAAAATGTGAGTAAAAGGGGCCCACAAGATTCCCCCAGTGGACTATAAAGAACCGTTTATCTTGGACGGGCGGTTCTTTTGCAGGCAGTGGTGAATGGTATATAGATTATTATCATCTACAGCTTTAAAAATAGAAGTCAGGTGGTTTTCCGCGGTTGACCGACTTCCTGTAGCCAAACACAGCTGTGTTTGCTTGACAGGCACGATGTGGTTGTAATGGTATTAGAAAATGTTATTTAATGCATTATTTATTTAAGGAAAACCGGATATTAATTGAATAAGACCATGTAATTTTCCAATGGAGTAATGCCTTTCTGTGGTCTACTTCCTTTTCATTTGAGGTTAATTTAATATTTGTATGGACAATGTATTTCACGGACTTTCTTATACATAGTGTAGGGCCATTCTAGGATAACTCGACAATTCTAACACAATTACCTGCCTTTTTATGATTTATCACAAGTAGCACTAAAACAATCAACAGGCACTGGACGATACCCCTGTTGCACATACATTGTGACCTGTGCTCATGATGGCACACTAGTTACACATACACAGTTACCTGCAAACAGATGATACCTATCTTATACGTACATAGAGACCTGCTGCCTAGTTTTACACAAGTGCCTTATACACAGTGACCTTAACCCTTATGTTACACTGGTAACATGTACACAGTGACCTGCCGCCTGATGTTACACGTGCAACTCGTAAAGAGATAAATGCCTCCTGTTGTTACACCTGTAACTCGTACCGAGTGAGATGCCGCCTGATTTTACACCTGTAACGCTTACATAGTGAGATGTCGCCTGATGTTACACTTATTTCTAGTACATAGTGAGATACCGCTTTAAGCACATGTAACTCGCTCAGTGTGACATGCCGCCTTATGTTGCACTTGTACCATTTACACAGTGAACTTCCACATGATGAAACCCCGGTAGCATTTATAGATCGACAACTGTCTCTAAAAATAACAGGAAGTATGCCATATAAGGCTCAGCCTAAAACTTCCAAGACAACTACTGACATGAGTAACATAAATATTCAAAAGCCAATTATTTTACCAATCAACGCAAATGTTCCTTGAGTGAAACATGGCAATAAGTACGAACTTCCGGTCAGCACCGCTCAGGCACAAGCACCGTCTAAGTGAGGTAAACGTGTAAGAGAATCGCGTCCGGCACTCCTGAGTGTCAGAGAATGCCGGAATTTAGAAACATCACTTAAGAAAATATCGAACATCCAATCAAAGCCCATAGTTGTCTGCCTACAAGAAACTAAATATACTTATTGGAAAGGAATTGCTCACAAAACATAGTCCAATCAAGATTTTACATACTCCTAGCCATTATTTAGTGAGATGTTGCCTTTATTGGCAATCTTGGCATGAGTTATAAAGCCAGCGAACTTACGAACTTGGTATTACTTGAATAACTTTGAATTGCTGATATTACTTACGCCATGGATCTTAAACGTATCATCAATCTGTTCTGACTTTTTCTCTCTAATGCAGTTTACATAAAGTCAAAACAATCTGCTTTGCAATAATGGTATACCCGTCCCGAATTTTCGCTGTTTGTGTATATTATTTTATTATAATTGAAACTGAATGCTGTCATTCATGATTACTGTGCTGACGGCAAAATTTAAGATTTAAGCATACTGAATTCATGACTTCTGTGAAATTGGGCTAGGTGTTTGGTTTTGTTTCAGGACGCAGGCTTTTGAGTTAGGCTGCCTGATAGGCATGACATTTTAACGTTTAAATACAAGGGGGTAGAAACACCGATTTGCATTCGTAGCATGACCGCTGTTCATGACATGGAATTGCTTTACGGCATTCAGTTTGCTCACTTCATCTGGTTATAGATTGGCAAATAGATTCTTGCATAACCTTCTTGCAACAATTTATTCAAAAAACATCTTACCACGGCCACGTCCGGTAGCAAAGAAGACAGAAATGCGGGACAGGAAAACAGTAACGGTTTTTTAATGATGATCTGACAGTAGATTTTTTTCCCTTTAAAATTATGACCCAGTGGCGAAACATTAGTTTCAGAACATCAGTGTAGACGACACCAGTGGTGAATGAACGATAGGCGCCGCAACATTGATTTTGAAAGTCAAAACAATATAACCAAGAACATTTTTCTTCACAGCAGCAGACTCGCTAAAGACTATGTTTACACTTGGAATTAGTTTAAATGTAACCTAGTTTACCTCGACAAAACATTCGTGAGCGATTAGCCTTTAATTTAAGCTTCCAGAATCAAGAGATTCCAAAGAAGTGAAACACTGAAATAATTAGCGTTTCTAAAATTTTAGCATTCTGTTGCTGTTATGGTATAGCCTGTATCTCACTGGGCTGCGACAGCCTTGCGACAAATTGCGAATGCATTCGTGAGAGAGTCTCAAAAGTGTCTTAGAACATTCGCGGCGGTTCTCAATTTCCTCGCGTAATTCGCAAAGTGTCGCTAACTTGTCGCACAAATTTTGAACATGTTAAAAAAATTCGCAAAACAAAACTTCTTGCAAAATTGTCGCAAAGGCGTCGCTGGTGTCTCAAATCCGTCTCAAACATGTCGCGAACTATTCTCAAGTCGTTTTCCGCGAACTAGGAAAAGCGAGAACTGCGAGACAACTTTGAGAGGGGTTTGAGACCTGTGTAACTACATTGCGAATATTTGGAGATAAAAATGAGAATCTGACATTCTGGTCGCGAATTGTCGTGCGAATATTTCACAAATGTCGTACGATTGTCTTGTGAACATCGCACGACATTCCAACGACACGTATATGAACTCCAGCCGAATTTTGGGCTAACCACTAGTACGATGTTCGCAAACATGTCGTAAGTACGATACAGTGTGATTGCAAGTGAAAATTGTCGCTAATTCACGTATTTTCTCGCAATTGTCGAGTCTCCAACTAGTCGTAAGCTAGATACTACCTTTACTATAATTTGTCATGGTAACGCCAGAAAAATATTCGTACCCTGGACCAATGATCGGGATATTTGACAAGCTTAAATGAATGCCATAACCGCCGTATACAGAATGACATAACACGACGGTTAGGCAGGGATATTTGTCAAGCTTAAAAGAATGACATATCTGCCGTATAGAAAAATGACATAACTCGACGTTTAGGCCAAACGAAAGTAAAATATATATTATGGACAATAAGAAAATACAGCTGGGAGGGCGGTTATTTGTTTTATTTAATTCTCGTTTGATTTACCGATGTAGACACGATTAAAAGTATTTCTTTCGCTTGCCAGAAAAAAATAAAATCACTTCAATCACTTAAAATCCAATAGAAAATTAGTCCATTTTCAATAATTTTAAGAATCCGTTTAGGGACTCGAGACAAGAACACAGATTATAGCAACATTTCAAAAGACCTGATCCGAATTTCAACGGTTAGTTTCCTGGTTATTTTTCAGAGAACGTGCGAATCTGGACAGTTTTGTGAAAGACTGAGTCGGTCTTACTACCTCATGAAATACTGTGTTGTGTTCACTTTCATTTTCCTTCAATAGAACGCTAAGCGACCTACCTGAAATACTGGCATGAAAAAATAGTTATCATTGCTTTGACAATGATCTAGATTATGAGACTGCAGGTTTATCTTGTACAAGCAATGACTCATAATCAAAAACTGGTGGCGGGTCTCCGAAATGGAAGTATTCTCATCTAATAATGTCTAAACAGAGCAACTTGACAGTGCTATTACGAGATGTATCACATTCAAATCCTAAACGGAAAAGCTAAAATGATACATGAAATATGTTTATAAATCATGTTTCATAATATCAGGAAACGAGCAAAAATTAACAAATGCGTTATTTTTTTATATATAAAGTGAATCGTAAGCTCTCAAAGGCAAGTGCCCATCGTCTGCATGTCCCTTAGCCAGTGAAACGTACACATATCAACTGATCTGGCTGCATCCTTAGACCTCATAATTTATTGGTACCACTGCCGTCTGCGGTAAAAAAAGTGACCGTTCTTATTGTATGATTTATAACGATAACAATCACAGGTCTGACTAGGCCAAAATAATATGAATACGAAGACATTTGTAATAAGACAAACATGGGCGTGACATCAACACCTTTTACACATCGTCTTTAATTTTACTTCCGACTACAACTGAGTGAACCTACGCAGCAACCAATTTACATGGGACCTATTCGCCATAGTCTGCATCGGAGTTCCTGAAAATATGTTCTAGGACTACATATAACTATAAATGTTCTGTGGCAAGGTCTTCATATTACAGTTAAACCGTGTTAAATATTCTGTGCCACTTTCTTGATTAATTCCATGTCATCTAATTAAAGTTAACAAATATGATGTATGGTCATTGCTGCTTTTGTGAAGAAGATATATGACAAGATACAATCATCAGATACTATTATAATTTAGCCCCCTCAGGTATTCTGGCCAAGGACCTTTAATCCAACACTGATGATAGCGGTCGGTTGATCCAGCTGTGAATCTGACCTTTTCCTGGAATCAGAGCTGTCCCAGGGTCTAAATGGTAATAAGTTACCAGCGACCGCCACATGCGTTAATCTGGGGATACGCTGGGCGTCTCATTTTTCGCTAATAACGGCAATATTGGTTTACTTACCGGAATATTGGTCGTTAACATCGCCGTGACTGCCTTACCGGTGAAGACCTCGTGTTTATTATACGTATAGCGCGAAAAACCTGATAGCGAGTAACGTACCAGAGTGTTTTCTGTCAGGCCTGTGTTTTTAGGGTTTAATTGAATGGCCTCAACAAATATGCTTGTATGCCTATTTGTTATAATGACATGTACCTCGTAAATTAAAAAAAAAAAGAATCAAGATAAACTGTTCCTTCCGTTGTCTCATAATTTTCTCTAGCATAAATCTCAGTCTGAGGAACAGCAAGCGTAACAAAATAATCAGGAAAGACAATTTATTGAACACATTTTAATTTAAATAGAAATACTTGGAATTCCCTTCGCTTGGTCTCTGTTCTTTGTTGATGAAAGTTTATCCTAAATGCTTTAATATTCGTAATTCTAATTAAACCTGATCGCATGTCAAATCCAGGCTAAGAAACTGGAGTTATATGTATTAGATATAGCCTAAACGGCTCGCCTGTCACGGCGAGTGACCTGTGACACGAGCCTCGCAAACTTCAAGGATTGCATTACATTTCATCGGGCTATAACTGTTTTGTCACGCGTGTTTTTTTTTGGTTACGCACCCGTTCTTCGCCATATTTGGAAAGTCGCCATGCAACTTCACTTGCTTGGTCACTTTTCATGACTCTGTGATGCAAGCAGATTTGAACGTACAGTTAGAATAAAGGAAAATGAACCGTATGCGGGACATGTGAGTGTTACCATAAATTAAGGACTGCATGCTGATGGATTTTATTAAAATCATCCTATCTTTTCTTGCTGCAAGTTGCATCAGCATATTTCTCATTGGGGTCCGTCGGTTAAGCTAAGGATGCCTTACTATCGTGAAGTGAGCTAAACGAGGAAGAATAATCAGAGAAAATGTCAGAATAGAGAGACTCCGTCTACCTTCAGATACGTGACATTGATGAGAATTGTCCTTGTCGCATATGGTCAATGTGGCCTATTAATATATATTGCTAATTAATGAGCATGGGTTTAATGTCAGAAGTAAAAACAAAAAATGAAATAAGGACATTGTGTATGACTGAATCATAAATTCAGGACACAGAAATACCTTAAAATATAAATGTTTTACTGTCGAAGTCGAAAAGTCGTGGCAAGAAATATAGCAATAATTTTATGCTTGGCCGTCCGCCATTATATTTTATTTCAGTTTGGAACTCCGGAGGTGACAAATAATGATTTAGAAAAGTCATCGACAAAGGGGCGCAACAACGTCAGGCTGAATATAGCTGTGTAAAAAAACACACACATGTTATTATATATTATTAATACAGAAGTAAACCGGCCGAGTAACGGCAAAATGTTAAATATTCAATGCCATGTATCCCTTGTTAGCAGACGCCTCAGAAAGAACTTAGCAAACTTGCCGTCACATGATAAATGTCGAATTTAAAGTTTCAGCAGGCTTGTG
The DNA here is from genome assembly GCA_026874595.1 of Sipunculus nudus. Taxonomy (NCBI): domain Eukaryota; kingdom Metazoa; phylum Annelida; class Sipuncula; order Golfingiida; family Sipunculidae; genus Sipunculus; species Sipunculus nudus. The sequence continues at coordinate 16,414,789 of CM049317.1, forward strand.
ACCAACAGCGAGTCTGCAGAGGGGCCACCGGGGAATCCGAGAACACAGCTGAAAGTTTTTAATTGGTCAAAACCACCACATGAAAAACCCGTGTGGTTTCCCGTGCTTTTCCTTGCGTTGCGGGTTTTTAACTGCCCGTTAGCGTCGTTGGGCTATACATGCAAGCGATGGCCAAATACTATTAGTGCTTATTAAAAGCCTGGAGGAATTACTTGGCATTCACCAGATCTGGAAAAGACCTTGCCACAAGCTTTGCAGAATACGTATGCCCTGACACACGATTTCGTCGGAAAGTTGAACTTTACAAAACTTTGGCTCTATTCTTCACGGGCCTTTCCATTTACGTGACAAAAAGACACTGATTAGCCTCTAAGGACCGAGGGTTACGGCTTTTGACAGGGATAACACATGTTCTGCCTTAATTCTTAAGCAATTCGCCGGATTTTTTGTCTATTTTGTCTGCCTCGGCCTGTCTGGGGATCGATCTATGAGTGGGTGACCGGAGCTTAAAGACCTACTGTCTCATTCAAGCGGATTTCTAAAATGTATAATTCACGTTCCCGTCCGTAAGGTACAAGTTTCGAGCCTTTTCCATGGGACTATGAATGAATGTTGCTCTTCATGAGAGGAGGGAAGCCCCTTCAGAAATACAATAAGGCTGCCAGACTGCCAGCTTGGCATTTATTTTGTCAGACAACCTTGAACTTTGAAAATCCCCGTTCTTTCTGAATAAACCTGCATGAATAGAATTATTCAGTGTTTCATGAAATATCCTATAATCGTTCAGATATGTAAACAATCGCTGTGTCCTTTAACTTCATTTAGATCATACAAATATTTTAATAACTTAATTAGAATGACGTAGATTCTATAACTTCCCTATACAGGACATGTAATGTGAAAATAAACTAAGGAACAATGGTTAAAATAACAGGTGGGTCAATAGCACATTGTGGTGGATATTAATGCGGATCAAGCACGTGGTATCTGGAAGCTTGCATTTTATATAATTGCAACATTATCTTACTGTTTCGTTTAATCAACTCCATTTATTACCAAAACGACCTCCATTCGGAATAATTTAATAATCGTAAATTAACACTGGATATATATGTCCACGCTTGCAACATTCGTTATCACGAAGTTATCATCCGTCACAACTATATATACCAAAACGAATATAGGCAGCAGGAGTACGCAGAAACATAAAAAATATGATTCTTAGAATACCCTTTAGATGTTAGCTTAACAGTATTAGTTATGTCACATTTCATTATCCGTACATGATTTTGCCAACCTGTTGTGGTTAGGCATTCCATTATATATTCTGTTGTCCTAAATTTTCTAAGAATTCCAGAAATGGCAGACCCACACTATCCACATGTCGATATATTTATATAAGAATACGCATTAATACGCTAAGTTGATAATGTCTGGAATATGTTTATTGGCACGATTTTTGTATAGACCAAACGTCATATTAATCCGTATGTATTGGTTTAAGTTTTGTTCAAATGGGCATATTTGTTGTTATCTTTCAGGTCTTCAGGCCATGTCACACTGTCAAGAGTTTGTCTTACGAGTTATGGAGAGAAAATATCGCACCAACTCGCCAGGTTTCGTGTAAGACCCAGGTCTTTGCATGTCGAACTGGTGTCTCTTCATTTCAGTGGTACTCGCTATGCAGCGGCGTGAATTTGAAACGGCTTGAAATTCTCGTGCGAGTTTTCATCTCGTACATTTGTCGAATAAATGCTGAGGGTGTTTCGCCCAAACGCGAATATACGTGGAAGACATGTCGTTTGTCGCCGATTCTTGTCGTGGAAAAATTGCTCGGTACACAACGATTTCAGCTGCGAGTCTGGGAGACAAGGGCGCGATCTCTGCTCAACATGCAGCGACTTTGCACGACTTCTCTTCAAAATCCGTACCAGTTTGTAAGAGTTCCGTTCGACATGTCCTCAATATTATTACGAGTTGGGGTGAGTTGTGGCGACACTATAAAAGATTGCCTTGACATTCCCTACTCCAAAAGATATCGACTTTTCTAAGCCTTGGGGCAGGAAAAGAGCCATGACTATGATGTTTTCACCAACAAGGAAATCTTGTGGCTGGTCTAAACGAGTGGAACCATCACAATGTATTCCGAAATCACCATATGTCGGCTCATTTTTCCTTCGTCTTAACTCGTTATTTATGGGATTTTATAATACTTCCGATCATCAACATCTACTTTGCACTTGATACGACATAACAGATTACATTCAGTTCAGCATGATTAATTTTTGAGGTGGAAGTTGTTTCCTGTCAGACCTGCAACTAGGGGAAGTTAACATAACACAAATATCGGAACAAATAATATTTACTTAATGAATCTCATATAATGGAATAATTATAAACAGTTGCTGGTAAAAACGTGAAACAGAAACCCTCACGAAACAACGGAAATGAAATTTCAGCAATGCTTATATAACCTTAAACTAAACACCTACTTAACCTTTTCTAAGATATTGCAAAGTCTGCTTTGTATCTTGATGTGGTATAACACTGTGGTATTTTAATAGAACCAGTCATTTATTACCAACAGGTAATGATTTTGGTGGTCTTCGCCCTCTGCTGAGCAACTAAGGCGGCTTACTATTTTTGTTTTTACATTATGACGCATTTTTAGTAGCAAGATAGTTAAGTCAAATACTTTTGTATGTGCATCGGTCAGCAGGCATTTTTGCGTGATATCCGTATACAACTTGGCATCCAGGTTCATCAAACTGAATGAGTGTTGTACCGACAAATGTCTGTACCAGAACTAAGCACCGCCTGTTCTTTTCACTGACCTCCTGTGTATACTAGTGACAATATATCAATGCCGTTGTGACTGCGTTATATGCTGGGCTGTGAAAAATGACCATAGAATAAATCTCACGACTTCTGCCTGAGGTTACACGGTGCGATTGATTTGTTCACAGGAAGATCTCCGAAAACAACCTGCTGTCCCAAATATCGTTTGTGTTAACAAATCATGTATGTGTTAATAAATCATATAGTGTGGACACATGCCTCAGCTGCAGCGTAACTTTAAGAACTTGAATAAGCTTTCGGCGGGGGGGGGGGGGGGGGGGGGGGCGAATTTTTCGAGTATAAAGGGGTATAACTCGCCTTTTCAAAATTTAATTATATTATGATCTCATTTATTTAGCAAAAATTTAGTGTTTTACTTAAATGTTATGTTGCAACGATCATTTACAGGGGAGTATTGGTTGTTTTATCTTTTAATTTGGACCCTTCTTGTTGTTCAACGAAGACGTGTAAGAAACATATTGTTTTGTGAAATGCTGTCACAATGCATTGCAGAACGGAAAATATACACCTATAGCAGTATACCTTGTTCTTTATTAAGCTGGTGACTAAGTGACCTGACCAAACATGTATGTTCTGTGGACAAAACATTACAGCGAACCGCTGTAATGTCCTCGAGAAGCAAACTGTTAATAGAAACTGATGCAACATAGCCACATGGAACAGCAGCGAAGTTATTAGAAAAAGACCCATAATTAGTGCCACATTAAACCGTCCATGGAATGTTGATGCATTCAAAGCAGAATGTAATATCTACCGATAAAGAGTGATCGATAGAAATATGGTATGTCCTTAGTTTTAAATGTAAGCGGTTTTGGGTCGTCTTCCTTTTAGCAAATCTCCGCGTATGCTTCTTGGTTCCTTAAGTGTTCAGATGTGAGTGGACCCTAAGTTGATTTCAAAAATATCTGTCGAAACACTCAGTACCCTAATCTGTCTTTATGAGTGTAAATGTGCGTGTTTGCGTGTTTCCTTGATTGCGTAATATTGCGTCAGACATACCTAAGTGTTAGGAAATTTGAGTTCGGGAGACTAGTGAAGAACATTCTTTTGCGAGGTTTGTCACTAATTGGAGAGATTTTCGATTCCACCCCAAGTATCCGTTCGTTTGTCAATCATTCTGCAAAATAATTAAATGATTATAAAATGTTATCAACATTTCTAAACGATTAATGCTGAATGTATTACATCGTACATTTATACAATCACTCGTAGATCACGTGAAGAAAAAAAAAAAACACACGTATGTAAGTAAATGTGGAAACTAAGTATGAATTTGAGTTGTCGATGTCCACTTCCGCCAGAGCGATTTGCGAGGTAAAAAACAGGGAAAGGAAGGAAAACTGACGGACTTGTTCCTATCGTGTAGTTCTTTTTTATTTGAGTTTATTTGATTTGATATATCGGTGTAACCGTACTTTCATGAAGAGGTGCAAACTAATATGGGATATACATCTCGTTGTGCTGGCCATTCCGCAAAAAGAAAAAAAATCACCTTTTTATTAACATATAAGGTTCCGCACAATGCAACTACGCTAGCAACTGTATCAGCGCCTCTTACACAGGAAAAATATAAATAATTAATTCATTAATTATGAATATATCCCTATAAAGCTCGACATGACACTTAGTACCTGAGAAAAATTCTAAGCCTTCTTTAAAGTAGGATGTAATCACCAGGCTCAGGATCTATCCACAAGACGTGATTTTTTTTTTACTATTCTTGAATATCACATAGAAGAATGTCAAAATATAATCATTTTTTCAATTTCGTTCAGCTAAAATTATTGCAGGCTTTTACGTGGTCAATGCATTTATCAGACAAGGCCGAAGGTAACACCTCCATAAGTACCAAGGCGAAGATCGAGGAGGCTTTGGGGTTTACATCTCCCTCGGGAGAACAGACATTCTTCCTATGTGTTTTGCGGAAAGCAAAGGCTTAAATCTTTTCATTGTAATATTTTAATAGCTAAGTTCATCATCAAACAGTGAGACAAGTCTTCACTAGCACATGGACAACGCTGGTTTGATTTTGAAAGTACAACTCTTAGGGAAAATAGCAGGGATTTATTTTATTTCAATTAATATGATTCGTCTCCTGGGGGTAAAGTAGGGCATTCTGAAATATATCGAAGATTTGTGTAACAAACTTATGGATACAACGCTTTCTATTGAGCTTAATAACAATAGAGCTTCTTTGATCACGATCGCATACATAACACATTTATCACCATACCATAATCACTAGGAAACTATCAATTAACAAAGTGATTTTTTTGTTCAAGCTGTGAATGCAATTTACACTTCCTCAAGTACATGATTCAATTTCTTATTAGATTTCAACCATGCTGGTTATCAATTGAGATAAACAAGATTTCCCATTGTAACACTAATGTGAGATTTCTATTCTCAGGGAATAAAACAAGGTAAAAAAATTACATGGCAATCAGATTAAATGACACAGTAAAGCGAGTGTCATTCGTGCTTATTGTTAAGGTAGAGATCCTGAGGTAATTTTATTATTTTTAATTACACGATTTGCCAAAGTGACAGAAAGAAGAGAATTATATACCAGAATTTTATAAAAAAAGATTTAATTTTTATATTTCTTATATTTGAATTGAGATACCTATATTACCATTTGTAAAATCATAATTGCTACCTAGTTCCTTCTCCCATTGATAATTTGTGATGATTTTACCTTTAAACCTCAAAGTCCTCTGTCACAAAAAAATTACTTTGCCACTTATTTTAATAAGATAACACCAAACAGCAAATAAAATGATAAGATGCATCGTGAATTTGTTGATAAGCCTGGAATTTTTAATCTTTTCAATAAAATGTATAATGTTTTAAAGGGGGAATCATACCTTACTGTTATATTTAAGCTAGATGTTAGAAAAAAAACACCCAGGGACTGGCGCTCATGCAACCAGACAAATATGAGCCCATCTGTGATAAAAGCTGCTTCCGACCTAATGAATGAATATACAGTGGATGACTCTTTCGGTGGAGGTAACTGCCTTCATTTTTTCTTAGTCTAAGCTATATCATATGCAGAATTCCATTTCGATATGAGACAAGCCAATACCTTCTCTTCATTTATATCCTGTTGTTAACGAGGACCGAAGGCAAGCGTTCTTGCTGGCCATGGGTGTGTAATTAATCCAATCACAGGTTTGTTACACCAAGGACCTTCAATAGGCGCCTTCGTTTTTGAGTGATACACTGCCGTGGGTCACGGCCTCCTCATCAAGCCTGCCTAGCGCTGACCCAGTGTGGGTGCCGACTGAATAATCCCGACGCTCCTCATCCGAGATTCAACCTCACGTTTATCCGGCTTTAATTCCTGCGGATGACTTTATTTGATATCCAAATATATAAGCTGTGTCCTCCCGACTTGCTTTAAAAACACAGGTCTATGTTGCTTTATTCAATCTGTCCATGAGGCAATCAAAACCCTAAAATTGTATATATCGGTACATAGGTTAACTGTAAGGATTGCACACTATACCAAGATCATGTTTAGGAATTCATCGGTACAAATGAATGCCATAAATTTAGACTGCGGTTCCCATTAGCCATCAAACAGGGAGATACCCTGCCCTTTCCTATCGTCTCTTCTAGGTTATCTGTAATATTCTTTATCTAAGCCGAATAGGCAAGAAGGGGACAAAACTTTCAAATTACAGATATTGCCATCATAAAAGGGCGTTTATTTAAAATAATCCCATGACTGATAGGATAATATATTTCATATTTACAAAAGCAAATACTAAAAACGAAGCCTGCAATGACTTTTTTGTTCACTGTCAGGATTTTTTTTTTCGGTTATCATATATACGTTTATTCTTATTTCCAATAAGTAGACAGTGTTTCACGTGGCAAAAATTGAGCTATAAGCAATCGTTCTGGTTTTAGAATGTAATAATTGATCGACAAAAAATATGGCACTTTTTCATTAATTAAACTGTACCTTGGCCGTTTTCTGAAGTTTGCCCAGTAATAGTGGAGAAAGGAACTAAACAGAAAAATTTGAATCATAGTGCCGATAGGAAAATATGGTTCACATCAACAATACGAAATATCAAACTTTTTATGCAAGGTCAAATTATTCTTTTAAAACATTCAAAAACATTAAGGCGAATAGATCTGCTTTAACGTTGCACGGTTTAGGCTAAAATTCCATAGGCAAAAGGAGATACCCGAAAGCCCTTGCGAAACTTATTTTTGTAACCCTTACTTTTTTAAATCTCCATCAGGCTTTGGTTTTCGAGTGATTACATTTTGTCTAATTACCTTTAGTGTTCATAGACATAAAAGTATCGCTCTTCTTGAGAAGAAACTTGCCTTTTGACAAAAAAGATCCCAGGTGTCTGATAACTCTGATCGAGAAAAAGCTTTGAATACCTTGATAACGGGAGCACCACAAGTGGCTGTGAAACAAATGGGCCACTGCATTAAGACTGAAACAAGTGTCCAGCTGTTAATTCGTTGGTCACAGTGACGAGCTTCTTGAGTTCGTTAATGGTCGATTTATTACGTGCAGAATCATGCCTCTGTTGTCGCAATAGAAATGGCGATGAGATGCAACAGATGTGAAATTAGGTGGCTGCGGTGTAAAGAGATATGGATATAAATTATACCAGAGCAAACAAATAGGCTCGATGATGCGGCCGATATTCAAAACAGGCGATAACATTGCAAGTCTAGATTTAGAATTACATGCATTTATTGTTTAATGCATGCTAATACTAACACCATAAATGGTATTCTACTATGCGTTCCACCCCAAATTAAAAGCAAGTATTGCTTCATTTCTATGGAAGTTTGTGAACATTTCAAATTGACATAAAATAACATGGCCCTTAGATGAACGCCAGAGAATATACAAAAAAAGGAGAAATCCAATACCTTACCGGTGTTGTGACTTACCTACTTTTTCTTTACTTTACTTCTAATTTGAAAACAGGGAATTTATATATAGATGTATTAAAACATAGACGTTGGACTAATAAAATCATCATTAGATCGGTTAAACAATAGGTGATACCATATAAACAATATATATGTCAAAACTGGAACAAGAAAACATTCATGTACTTTATGTTTATTTAGCATGAAAAGGTTTGACTAAAAATCCTAGAATATACCAAGGTATACCAACCTTGCTTAAGGATTTTAGCAAAGAAATGAGTTGCTATGGGGTTCGAACCCATGCCCGCTTGATCAAAAGCCTTTTCTATTTCACCACCATGCCCCAAATAGTGTATTGCTCTTGTTTCTAAGCACAGGGGGCTGTGTGACCGCAGAGGAAAGGCTGCATTCCTGTACATCATTCCTACTTTATATATATATATATATATATATAGTATATATATATGTGTGTGTGTGTGTGAGTAAATTCAAAATATATTTGCACCTTGACCTTTGAACTCAGGATTTCGAAAAAGATATGTTTCTTCCCTTATTATTAGGTAATGGAAAAGTTAAAACATTTATAATGCCTTCTTTTAAAGATATGGATCCTGTTACTTTGATCCTTGACCTAATGACATCTAATCAAAATGGTTCTAGCTTAGTATTGCCATTTATAAATGAAGTTTAAAATCCATATGCCAATCAAGGTCTGTATCATCAATTATTATCGAAAAGATATAGGTCTTGTGACCTTGACTTTTCACCTCATGACCTATGAATCAAACGGATTCTCGCTTAAGTAGCAGGCCATATATAAGTAAATTTTGAAATCAATCTGTCGAGCTAAACTGGAGTTATCATCTGAGAAACGGATTTGTGCACTGACATACGGACAGACGGATGGACAGACGGATTGACAGGTTGATAACTAAATGGCACCTGCTTATTCAAACAGGACCCTAATTATAACCACGACCTCCAAAAAAAGGTTTCATGTGTACTTAAACCAATCAATCAAGTCCCTACATTGACAACGGTCAGTGGATCCTTTTTGTTTTAATACGTCTCAGAGGGATACCAGGGACAAAGGGTCAGTCTATACATACGAAATATATTATTGCTTTATACAGATCATCTGATAAGTGTATCCTCGGCTGTTGCATTATTGTGACAACATGTAATTTTTTTTAATATATCTATATAGACACGCACAAAGTGGAAGGAACTTTATAAGACAACTTTTCTTTATCAAGCCCTGCTTGCTTCAGGAACTGCAAACTATGATTTTACTTTGAACTGCCTTGGATAACGTTTGTGTTTCGGCTTTATTTCCCCCAAAACAGCTAATTTCCCTTGATAAAAGTCTAAATCCTTGGACAGCGCACTCTCTGCCACTGTTGTGGTAACCTTGAATAACAAAACTCTTCATCACACATAAAAACGGCACTCTTAAGGGATGAAGCAGTGTATGGATATTTTATGCGTGAACGTGATTTAATTAAAAAATCTTGAATGTGTGTTACAAAAAAAGTTTTATGGATTTGAATTATATATACCTGGACCAATACCAAAGTTAATTTTGTACTTGTAACGTCAGAAAAAAGGATAAAGAAGACGGCGATATTTTTATTTTTGCTATTTGCTAATGGTATATTACCATACCCTGTATGTATGGTCACTTCTCTCTTTGTATTAGCGCCTTTCTGGTCCTCTGACATTAGAGGCTATACGTCCAGCTTACTGGCTGTGAACGAGGAACGCTCTTTAAGGCTCTATGCCAATATTTTCGTCATTTCTGACAACGCCTCATAGCCTACAGGTACACTGTCAATTGATATAACCAAAAATTGCTAGCTTTTTAGTATCCTTTCTTACAATACCAAACAAGAGAGAGAAAAGTTCCGATTTAACTCGGCATATGAGTAAACCCCTCTGCATGTTTATTGAATTTCTGACCGCATGAACTCAGGCATATGGTTCGCACGGGCTACTGGACGCAGCCAACTTGTTTGCAATACAGAAAATGCCTCGTTACCATTGAGACGGAGTTTCAGTTTTGGTTGTGAGTTCACATGAAGTCTCTTGTGTTAATTCACCATTTGTACCCTAATGTTTAGATTATGGGCTGTTTACCACAAAATGAATGTAAAATGATGGCAAACCACCGCGATGCTTTCCTCAAGACTGCTTGTATCACGACTCAAGTAAGCTTACCAACCTATAATAATCAGTACCCACTGAGTCGGGTTGTCACGGCTATCTTTGTGTATGTATGCGACCACATGTAAATACATTAATTTATATTGAGTGTTTGGAAAATATTTGAATGGCTTTATATACAGCTCATGTTTTTTTTATAGAGGAACAATGTTCATCACGTCATCCGAATCTACCCATAATATACACCACAACAAAATACACGGAATTTAAATAATGTTGACTCAGTCTCATTAAACTAAAGAGGAAGGTTTGAAAGTAGGCTTTTATGAAAAATAGTGTCCAGGAACAATCTCTAGATGCCTGTTAGATGGCGATAAATAGATCAGCCGGCTACATAAAAAGGACCCCTGGAGGTAACCTCTATTAATCACCTATCGTCTAGCTGAACCTGTGCGTTTTGTCGTCTCAGCCAACCATAGTTTGATGTGCATATGGATATCTCTGTCCTCTGCTTATATATACGATATCGTGTTTGTCGTGGCGATGACACCTTTTCCGACTCACGCCTGTACACATATGCATTCAAAATGTATTTAAAAAAATCAAAAGAACTATCCATATATAGGGTGAAATTCTTGCTTTAATATAACAATCACCATTGTCAATATTATTGTCATCATCATTTCCCCTTCTCAACGGCGTTAAACATCACAATCTCAACTATCTGTTTGTCTTTCTGGCTGGTTGTCTGTTATACATACAACATATATTGTTTAAGCTTTGTTTATGTTTTTTTCACGAACACTGGTGGAGGGTTACTAACTCGGAAAGTAGTGCAACTGCGACATATGTCTCGGAAGTTTTACCATTACAGAGACTGTCCAACAATATTGAAAGGTTCTAATACTGTTTTTCTGGTCATGATTTTATTTTATTATTTTTGAAACTATTGTAAGTTTATCAAACGTCAAATCTACGATTATGTAGGCAAAAAATGGTACCAGGGCCAGATATTTATAAATGGAATGTTCGCCAGGTACATAGCGTCTGTCCTTTACCAGGATCGATTATGCCTGGGGTTTTGACCGCCTGACATTTTAAACGACCTTTCGACAGGCGTGACAGACATATACAATGGACAGGTGTAGATTGTATCTTATGATTTTGAACCTTTGCTTTGAAACTACTATGTCTATACTGAGCATCGCGACCGTTTTTTTTTTCTTTGTGACAGTATCGTCTTACACATCCCTTGGAGGTACAAAGAATAGCACAAACCATCCTTTTGAATTGAAAAGCAGATTTTCCCAGGTTTCAGCGTCTCCTTTGATATACACAATTCTTGGTCACTTTAAACCGTACATATTGTCGCTTGTCTTCAGAATCAGTAGGGTACACATTACGCCAGCCGTTACCCGTAATCAGATTTTCTGCCCACCAATCTGATGATTGAGAATATACCCTCCACGAAAAGATGGCAAAAGCTTGTGTTATTTCTAAAATATTACCACTGCCTTCCTAATAAGTAGGAATGACGGGCGAGGCAGGATCAACAAACCTTCATAACACCTATTCTGTCTGTCTCTCCGAATAGGATAAGATATGCATGTGATATATGTTGACAAGCCAAACAAATAAAAGGTACATGAAAAATGACACGAAATATTACACTAAGACAGTAAATAAAGTTAAAAAAAATATTGGTATCATACATACACGGCTATTTAAGGCTATTTTTATTTTGTTGTTATCGTCCTATAGCATCACGTCTTATTAACGTTAAAAAAAAACAACAGAACCGATCCACGAGCTTCCGGTCTCAGAGCTTACAACATTTATTCGAAGATAATATGACTCTTCTAACGCCTTGGTCACAGTTTAGTTTATGCTTTGTTATTTAGGTATTTATTTAGAGCTACCCACAGGCTCTGCTTTCATCGGAATTACAATTCTTCTGTTTTTTTTTTGTTGCTACTGCTTTTTTTTAGGTGTTTTCCGCTTTAATCTTGTCTATGATTAGGTGTAATGCTATTCACCTGTCCCTGGCCTAGTTAATAACATATCTAGTTTCTTTACAAAATAAGAGTAGCGCTTGCAAGTCAAAACTAAAGGTTAGAGCCGACCCGAATGCAAACAGTTCCATTTTACAATGCCTTGTCACTTGTCAAGAATAGGCTAGAGGCGAAGCGTGGTTTAGGCGCTGGACTTATGACCAAAGGCTGCGCTAATACTCATAGCCGATGAGTTTACCACAAGGATGAGCACTCTCGAACTAACAGAGAATTGTTACCGGTCATTCTGCCTAATACGGCTGCTTGGATATAATGATCATCATGGAGCCGAGGAGAACGACAAGAATGAACAGGTCTGATCTACAGGAAGGCAAAGTTTAAAAGTCCTTTGAGACTGGTATCGTTGGTGATATCAAGCTTTAAACCCAACTTTACCTTTAAGCTAAGCCATCCGCATTGTATTGCACAATTTTGTCAATGTCAGAAACTCTATTGTTTATTTCCCAGACAAAGCGAGATATGGATTGGATAATGTTTTACATAGTTATCCAAACAAAACTTGTCCTTTTATTCCCAATCAAAAAGCTTAACAACCCGGAATACAGATTTCATTTGACAAGAACCTGGTATGGAAGCACACAATAAACAAACATGCTAAACTGTATTATTCGATCATGGTTCGTTAAAAGTGCTGGTATCATAGCATTTAATGATTGAAGTCCACCAGGCAGGAAAATAAACCCAGTAGAACACAGAAGGACACAAATGAAGATTTAGGAACTGACCTAAATAATTAAAGTCTAATCCATTTATGACAGTTTAGTCACACTTACAATTTTGCCATATTTTCATAACTTCGCAGATAAATTCCTTAAAGTGAGTGCGTTCTATAACCCGGCTTAAATTTATGGAGGGGATGCAATTAAGCTTTCAGCCAAACGACTCGTCGAAATTTTAAAAAGCCTATGGATAAAGAAAAAAAAATAAGGCAAATGACACAAGTGAGTGTAGCTCCATTATATGAAGTGATCACTGAGGCGGGATCACGATGACTTATTGTGTATCCCCTCTCTGTATATACACAATAATGCAAAATAATGAAATCACTAAAAAGGATCATAGCATCATAAAATAATTTAAGAAGAAATTTTAATTAACTTAACTTTTCCGACAGAACAGAAACTGTTGATAACATGATTTTATGATAACTGGTGTTCAAAATTCATTTCTAGACCTTTCAGTCGAAGTTAAAAAAAAATCTGTGTGCGTCAGTTTGTGCCTACCAACAATTCACATTAAGAATTAAACCGCGGCTCCCAAGACCATAATTTCGAAAGTGTGAGATCATATGTTTAGCTATTTTGTTTCTGCTTAAACAATTGTTTTGAAATATAATAGGGATATAGACATAAGGTTTATAAGTGTCTGAAATATATTTTTTTTTAGAATTGAGATTAACTTATAAAAAAGAGAAGGTTAAAGTTCCGTTTGATAGCTGGTGTCGAGGGGCTATCTGGAGACCTCCCATTAGTTGTCAAACGGATTTATGTGTTTTGCCCCCAGACAAAACGAAGAATTCACAATAAGAAGGACTATTATAAAAGCCGAGTATGACTGGACGCTAATTTGGTCAGCGTGACAACCGAATTAGATTTTATTTAACGATACCATAGACGCATATTAATTCTCTGAAATGGACTCATTATGTTTTCTCTGTTAGGAATTCAATGACCCATCTTTACTCGTGTTTAGCGTTTTGCAATTTTTAAACTATCAACGTATACTTGTCCGAGGTGAATATTATGCAAAATGTGTTTTCTTTGGATATAACATCGACCATGCAGCATTTCTTATTACAAGAGCAATGGCCTAACTTATAATTTTACAAAGTTAAACTTATACTCAAACATTAAACTAAAAATTACGAACGTTGAGCATAAACACCTAAAGGCTGAGGAAACTGGATGGCTAAGTATTTGCCACATGCATATGCTTATTGCTTCAGATAGCAATGTAGAAAATGGCCTCCATTCCATTCATTTTCAGAACAAAATTATGTTAGCCCTGTAATCGGGATTTTTTGTTTCGAAAACTTAAACTGACTGCATTCTTCCCTTGGACATTTAATGGCCACCGTTCGACCGGAAAATTGTCGTTTATAAAATCTTCTGACCTGTGATTCCGCTTTGGGAATGGTACTCCATTATGTGTCCTTGGCTTCGGCCTCTGCTTCACCCGAGAGATATCCATCTCCATAAGCAAGCTCAGCTGGTAATGTACTGTGGCAGGTGACACTTTGCATTCTTCGCTCCCCCTTTTCCAAAAGTAGCATTTGGTATTTAAGCTAAGATGCCTGAAAGCCATCAGGGGTCTAGTGACGAACTGTCTCGGAATTCTTAATTCATCTTCATAAATCAAACTAGGCAAATAATTGAAAAGAGCGTGTCTAATAAGTTTAAATCTCACTGATAGGTACAGTTATGGTTTGCATGAAAATTATATTTGATTTAAAACCAGCTTTTTGCCTGAATGGTCGTAATAATAAGAGGTAAAACATATTCAAAGCATGATATTTACTGCAAAGAAGGAGTATTAAAAAGTATCATGTAAGATAGGCGCTCTCTGAAGATCATGGGTGTTCCCTTGTCTTTTCTTTAATATACAGATATATAATAGTACTTAACTTTTTCCTGATGTCCATGAAGTTTCGTGATGAAAACGTTAACTTGGGTAAAACATAATGTCATAACATAATAAAAAGATCAGTGAATTGTGTATACACCCGACACCGTCTTTCGCGGCATTATATACAGTTTTCATAATACTTACTGACAATATGCAATATGACTGCAAACCGTGTCTTCAACATGTATTCAATGGGGATGCATATAATTTCCATTCGGTTTTGATTTCCCAAGGTGTATTATTATTGAGTATGGCCATAAGTACATCATGACGTCATCAACCGAGACTGGATAGTTAATGCTATACATATTATAAAAGATACAAGACTGGCCTAGTCGATGCGATGGTCAAAACGTAATACCTCCCAATAACAGAACTATCAAACTTACTTTGCTGTGACGCAAAACTTTAATCAGGTACTGTCACCTGTTGCAACATATATAACTCAAGAAAAGCTCTACTGACCTCCGCCGTAATTGATGGTCTTTCCACAAATATTTTTCAAAACTAACATGGTTAATTTAGTCATTGCCTAGTTGTGGGCTTCCAGTGGCTACTCATATTCCCATTTAATATTTTTAAGCCCTCGCCTATGTTCAGTTCAGCCAGACTTTCAACACTATAATCATCAGCCTCGGTTTTCCCGTTTCTTAAAACATCTGTCTTCCAAGTGGACCTGTTTAAACAAAATGTCACAAACTCTTGCTCAGCCATTCAGCGTGAGATATTCAGGTGTACACGCGACGAACGCAGTTAAAATGTTATACATGTACCCGCTGGTTGAAGGGATTAAGACGATTCGCGTGTTGACAACTTCGGAGTGGCTTGTATTGGAGGAAAACAATACGCTGTTTATTGCTTTGTAAGCTTGGTAAAGGTACTATTGTAAAAAAGTGTTGCGATAGTATCCATAATACACTTACTTTTGACACATTGACCGTAATATTCGTACAACAGAGATATAATATAGGAGACGTACGAAGGTTCGTGTATGTTTTACCTTAATACATGATTTCTCTGCAAATGTTATCAAGAGGGTTGAGCTGTCTATTTTCCATATATCGGACCGCTGTTGGCGTTCTCATAGCAACAATGGAATTCGTGTGAGGCGTGATGGCTTTTGGCAAATGAGGGAGAGTTGTCAGGTCCTCGAAGAGCCTCGTGATGCCGTTATATTCAAATATCAGGGATTCACCATATATACTTTACAAGAGCTTGCACTGAGTTACGTCTATCGGTACATGGGATAACGTTTTATTGAAAGCATTATATTAGTAAAAATACTAAAACCCTGGCAGGGCTAAAAGATAATAATTACCTTTAAGTTCAATACTGGTAATACTTACAATCTGGGAAAATAGTTCATATTCTAACCTCCCTTGTATCATATATCCGATGAATGAATAAGGAATCAAGAAAACTAGGGCCACCGGCTCAATGACAATTTTACATTACTATATATGATCAACTCTATATGTTCAGAAAGTATATTGAAGTGTATGAGACATATGTTACCAAAGGAGATTAATTTAACAATGATACAAGGCAAATGTGTCATACATTATATATAATATAATATAATGTTATAAATAATAAATAATATGTAAGTATTACTTAAATAATATACTTTTTTGCTAAAACCAGAGAAAATTCCACACTGACCAAATAAATGAAAGAACTAATAAAAATCCTTCCTGGTTTTTAAGAGTGAAAGTGATTAGAATGACTTAAAGCAACAACGAATTGATAGCGGTACATCTTCTTTGTACTGAGAGAATATACCCCTCCCATGGCAAACATGTCGGCTTAAGAACTGAGATATGGTCCCGCTGGTAATTAAATAGGGTTAAACTACCGTGGTCAATGACCATCTGACCGTACACCAGAAAGAAGTTCAAGGTGGCCGACTGCCTGAAAATACGCTAGTAACATGTTCATAGTGATGTTCCGCCTGACGATACACTAATAAAACGTACACACACACACTCATAATTATATATATATATATATATATATATATATATATATATATATATAATCAAAGTAATACATATAGAAATTCAATACATCATAGTGAAAGTGCTCAACCATGCAGGGGAGCATTAATAATGTATCGAAAACAGTTTTACTGAAGAGTGAGTCGGCTAATCAGCTGTACTTACGAAACAGTTCTGTCCTACATGAATAAAAACTAACTGTATACGGTACATTATATATATATATATATATATATATATATATATATATATATATATATATATATATGAGAGAGAGAGAGAGAGAGAGAGAGAGAGAGAGAGAGACTGTGCATGTTGCTTGTAATTTATTTGAACTAAAAGCAATGATATGATTAGATGGGTGTTTACATTTATTATCAATTGTAACGGCCCTGATGATGATATGTGACAGCCATGGAAAACCATAATGCCGAGGTCAGTTTGCACTTCACATGTCTAAATTATTTTTAACAATGTTAAAAAAAAAATTGTCATAGTCACTTTCTGCCATTCAGAGAGTTTTTTATTACATAAAATACCAATTGTTATAAAAAAATAATAATAAAAAAGTTGCTAAACCATCTTCATACTACCAAGTCTGTTGCAGTTACGCTTTCAAAGACCTTGATTCAGCGGTTCACTCTGGCGGGTATTGATGGAAAATGGTAAAGAAAGTAGAACTATTCAAATGACTCGCGTACACCTGGCTTACAGGGCTGCAGGAGCACGTCCTACGTTAGTTCAAAACCGAACATGAAGCATTCCCGATAGGCTATCGACAATTAGATCTATCAAATTATGCCATTTAAACCTACCCCGTTTCTGTTACACAGTTTACATTTTATTCCTAAAATTTGATCGGCAGCTTTGATTTTGGCCCAAACACTTACAGACTTATTTTTTTTCATGAACTTAATGCAATAAGCAAGGTATTTGAAGGAGTAGCTGCAACAGCCTTGATAATATGAAGATGTGTTTAAGCTTGCATCGTTGTTGTCTAGGAAGAATGACAGTGAACTGTCGCACCAGCAAGACGTCCTTCCCGGCTCCCATATTATTTAATACCCGCCAGCGAATATCGATTCTCATGCTGCTGACTAGCCTTTATCTAGCACTAGGGTATCACAGGTGTGCACTTAATTAAACAAGGATATTTGTTTCCTAAGGTGAAACGTAATACCTCCGGTAGCCCTGTCCAGTAATATGTATTAAGTGCAGGTCAGCGTTTTTGTCTTTTCTTGTAATAATTGTTAATCCTCCCAAAGAAGGTAGTCTGTCCTGTCTTGTTTGCTAGGATAAAATAGGATAGAATAAGATCATCCAGGAGGGTATTAGATTCTTCCCGCTCGTAAGATCGTTTGTGCGTGTTTGTTCACAACACCACTCACGCAAAAATAAACGGAATCTCATGAAATGTTCAGGGCATTTCGGCAATTGGCCAAAGAAGAATCCATAAGTTTTTGGTCTTTATCTTCTCTGGGTATACTTGAGCGTTAACAGGAGGTATTTCAAAATTCACGGCCTCTTATGCGAATGAAACTGGCAACATGGGCCAATAGATAAGTGATCGCACAGAAGATCCAAGCCCATCTCATTAATTGACACAAAATATCATACTAAAAAGTAAATGCCCGTTAATAATTGTTTAAATATGATGTACTAGACGTTAAGGAATTTCAGGTTAAGACCAGTACATGTATTATTCAAGACTGCATTAAGACGAAAGAAAAACAAGCTGTATTAAAACAAATTAAGAGCGGTTTAGCTAAGATTAAAACTTCATCGAACAATAAAATATAGTTAGCCTGATGAAATGTTCATATAATTGCGGCTTTACTCAAAATGGAATCAATCGATATTGTTGAAGTTTTGTTGAGAAACGATGAATGTGGTTATTTGGGTCACTGTTATATGCTCAGTTAAAGGATTCTTTACCAGTGTCAGATAGGAGAAATTCTTCATCCCATTTATGTATGAGACTGAGGTTATTAATTGGTATTATGGGTCAAATTTTGCCCCGGCGGGTACAATAGGTGGATTCATATATTGTCAACACAGGTAGCGCCCTGGACCAAGGATCAGGATTCTGGTAATATATCGTTGATGTTCACATAGTTATATGTGACATATTGACGGAGGTATATGTGACATCTGGGACTGCTTTCTAGTTCAACAACATGATAACATAACACATGTTCTATATAATCATATTAACTGCCATCAGACCAGTCTATGATTATACTGATCCTCTTACAATGAACGGTTGGGCGATCTATTGTGCCAGGTATTGGTATATCAGAGTACGGAAGCGGTAACGTGTGACTGTAAGTTTTATGCGAAAGAAATGGGCAATATGGGTGCGAATTAATAGCACGATATATCATAGCGATATATATATATATATATATATATATATATATATATATATATATATATATGAATCACGTCTCGTTATACGTTTTACGACTACGTAGTTTCGTGCAGAATGTTGTTCCGCTCCTCAGATAAGACTATCTGATTGAAATGCACTCTAGCAGTTGTTTATTGCAGGAAACCTGACGAGTAATTTATATTTCATTTCAATCAGACAGTCTGACATGAGGAGTGCAACAACATGCTGCACGAAACTACGTAGTCGTAAAACGTCTGACGAGACTTGATTCTTCTTTATGAATTTAAGTTATAAAGCTCTGGTGTAATACATTAGGGCACTCTAGTAGTTGTTTATTGCAGGAAACCTGAAGATATATATATATGTATGTATATGTATATATATATATATATATATATATATATATATATATATTAGTGGTGGGCCGTTCATCGAGTTTTTTCGAAAGTCAGTTAGTTTGCTGCCACTTTCAAGCGCTCGATTACGAAATGCAACTATCGATTACATCATACTCATGATTGTTTTTACCAGAATATCTTTAAGTTATAGGCAAAAATTCCATATTTTACAACATTCCGCGCTTCATATAATGAGTCTGTGTTCCCAGATAACCTCCGTATATAACTGAGTATGACACGGTAGGTGAGAGAACGGAGGACTTATTAAACCTCTGTGAACTGGCAGGGAGCTGAAGAATTAGCGGAGAGTTTTCTTACGAGATGTTCATTGCAAAATATGGGCGGTAAAGCGTTAAAATGCTCCATAATGCTCCAGGTCTATGCCAATTTTGCGAGATTCTCTTAGAAATAAACCCCTCAACTGATGTCAGGTGCGCTGCCGCATGAGTAATTATATTTTCAGCTTTAAATTACCTATTTTTTAATTTTTACCAAAAGTTATAAGGGCCTGTAATTTTTCTGGCAGGCCTGTGAAACCAGTATGCATGTCGGCAGTCATCATATTTGTTATAAATAATCAAAGTCCTGGTGGTGAAGTTAAAATGATACTCGGTATTCATGAGGGCCAGCAAGTAGATTTCCTGGACTGTGGTTTGATTCTTGATTACTATAATTAATTAAAATGAACCTTTGAATAGCATATCTAAGTGATATAAGGAAAATATAAAAAAGGCAAAAAACTTTTCGTCAGGTAGAATTACTCAGACATGCTGGCTGGGTTAAGAGAGTACAGTTTCACAGATATTTGCACATTTCTTTATATTTGTCTGAACCAATTAATAATGGATCATCGATCGGTTTGCCCAAACCGATGATCGATTATGAAAAAGGAACCGACTCCCACCACTAATATATATATATATAACATACAAGCGGACTAGGCATTGGTTTAAGTGGTATTCCACCTGCCTTCACTCAAGTGTACAGATATAAAAGTTAGTTCCAACTTTTGAACTGACAGCTGCTAACCTTTTATCTGGATTATGTGTGCCTTAAAATGCATTTAGTCTGTGTGATATATTTTTTTGGGGTCTGAAACTACTTGTGTTCTCATAAACAGAATGTCGTCTGATAAAAACATGGCTGCCTGCTTGACGTTTACAAATAGGGGCGGCATAGTGTTATACAAATTAGACTATTACAGTTCAACTAGACTTTCCAAATTATCTCGTTAGATGAGTAATTTTATTACTTGGAATATCCTGAATGACTGTTTAGTTTATGGTTATATTTCAAATTTACATACCATGCATTCATAATTATTCATGTATGAGTAAATTGTGTAATGTTTGCCGCACTGTTTTCGTTTGATGCACGTGTTCACAAGAACATTAAATAGAGTTTAAAGTTCTACAGCTTAACTTTTTTCTGATGACATATTTATCCGGGCACAAACTTGAATATGTGAGAGCGGACACTTGTGTAATGATGTTGAAGTCCGAAGTGGCCGCTCGATTTGTTGAGCCCATGTCACGGAGTCATTGCCCCTGACCGTAGCTTGAGGCGTTTCCCGGCCTGCGGGACAGAGAGACCTGGCCGTAATACGGAATAGAGGAGTGACCGTAATTGACAACAAAATTATTATGAAATATAACGGTCGAAAATTCGGGACCGGAAAATCTGACCGTTATAGACGTATTGACCGTTATTAAGGCGTGGCCGTTAGCAGGCGTTCTACTGTATATATATATATATATATATATATATATATATATATATATATATATATATATATATATATATATATACTAGAAATCTACATTTTAAGAATCGCCTTCGCAATGTAGGAGTGCCTTATTGTGGGATGCTTCCAAACCCGTGTATGCTTTTACCTATTCGGCTCATCTTCCCAGATTCCTGTATGCATCAATTTCTGTTCATTTGTGAATATTTCTTGATCACTTTACTGAATCCGGATCCTGAACTGGATCCTAACCAAAATAAAAAAAATATTTGATGGCCCATTCCTGAAATGCCCCGAGCATTGCGTAAGATTCCAATTATGATGCGTTTTGTTATGAACAAACACACACACACGAACGGGAATGAACGTTGACCCTCCCGGCCGAGGCAACAAGAAAAATGTATCCCGTTGCCCCAGAATCAAACCATTATCTATTCTGATGTCGGGAGTATAATACCTCCTATAATAAACAATGGCCGCTAGAGGCAACTGTTACGGCATAGACAATGAAGGAACTGTTCACTCACAGAAGACACCGGACACACAGAACTAATAAACGAGTTTTGGGTCACGGGGGATTGTGCTAAACAGATTACTGCTACACAGATTTGAAACCCGCCTTGTACTCGTTTCAATCCGAACTCTGAATAAGTGACCCAGATTGCCAGCTAACAGGATATTCAGTTGCCACTGTGAACTAATACAAGCTGGATACGTTGAAAAAATGCATGGTAAGATGTGTTTTGGTGCGATGGTATAGACCCAGGAGAAATATGTATAGTCAAGGGACTAAGGGGTCGTCAAGTGAATTGATTCCCGCTAGTTAATGTTAGACCTAGAAGAAATGTGTAAAGTCAAGGGACCAAGGGGTCGTCAAGTGAATTGATTCCCCCTAGCTAAGGTTAGACTGTATAGAATTTATACAATTGATTCACCATTAGTCATATTTCGGTAACGTGTTTATTGAGATAGCTAAGCTATTTTTTTACGCTGACTTTTTGTTATTCTGATCGTTCGTGCATTTGTCAGCATGATAACGCCAAATACCTCACCTAATATATACCGATTTTAAGGATTTCAATGTGAAGACATTTGGGAATGTAGAACGAGTCCTAGAGTTTGTAGCATTCCAAATTTAAGGGGGATGGTCTCTGTCAAAGTTTGAATGGTCATGTACAATTAATTCTCTTTTGCATTTCATGTCACTGAATCAAATTATACTTATTAGTAATCTTGACTTTTCATTACTTGATTAAAGAGAAACGTAAGCGTCATTTGTTAGCGTCAGTTCTCTGGTCACCTCGGTCCTATAATCAGAAATTAACGCGTCCATCTGACGTTTGAACCCCCCCAAAAAACAAGCGTCCGTCCGAGATTTTGAGCGTCATAGACACCCCTGCTTTCCTGACGGCCCTGTCGACTCTTTTATGGGCGGGAGAAGATCTGTTGCGGATCCAGGTAATACGGAGGGTCCAGCAGTTAGTGAGTAAAGGTTATTTACATTAATGACCAAATAAAAGTTTCAATAATTATCAGTGAGGAATAGAAGAAATTAGCTACATTGGCTTCGTATATTCCTTGCTTGGCTGGTAAACCGTGTTTTCTTCTGCACAGGGTCACTTCTAATTGGACCAAAATAGAGTGCTCCCATCTGGTGTAGAGATTCAGGATACAAGGTCATAACAAACAGCGCTTACGATATAGGTGGTTGGCCTATGGGTAATGCGCTGTGTAAAAAGCGTAATTGGCGCAGAATCTAATATTATCTATTTTGATATGGGAAGTATTAACTCCTTAATTAAACAATGGCTACTCGAGGCAACTGTTACGGCAATGACAATGAAGGAACTGTTCACTGACAGAAGGCACGGGGATACACAGAACTAATAAACGAGTTTTGGGTCATGGGGGATTGAACTAAACAGATTACTGCTACAAAGATTGGTAACATGCCATGTGCCCGTTTCAATCCAGACTGTAAAAAGGTCAGCTAGATTGCTGACCAACTAAATATTCTATTGCCACCGTGAACCAATACAAGCCGGATATGTTGCAAAATGCAAAGTGATATGTGTTTTTCTGCGATGAAATGGACACGGGAAAAATTGATATATTCAAAGGACCACAGGTTGTTACAGGTACCCCTTTTATTGTGTGCCGCGGTCTTACAAGATGATTTTTTTATTGTGCACACGGATGTTCCCAGTGTTGTTGGCATTTTGTCTGTGTGCCACGCGTAGCTCGTGTTGTAGCGGCCTCGCCTGGCCGGATGTTGCAGGCTCTGTTTAATCCGTATTGGTTGAACCCTAGATACACAGCGCTCTTTGTTCTGGTATTTTCTTTGAACGTGTGTATTGTTAGATTTTTTTTTTTAGAACGTTCGAGCAATGGTAGGTTCTCGACTGGAGGTGAGAGTTATAAATAGGAGGCTGTTTTTAGAGCCGGGAGAGGTGAGAGAATATTCCAGCGGAAACAGAAGCGTGTATGTCAGTTTGTGGGACCTATTCCGACAAGTGTGGCAATTGAAGATTTTCTTCAGATTTTCTTCTGGATTGTTACAAGAGCTTTACATTGGACTGTTATTCTCCGAGAGAATTTGTGTGAACTTTTCATCCGTTTTATACATTTTAAAGGACTTGTCGCTGTGCCAGTGGTTGTATCCAGGTACTGTGCATTTTGTGTATTTCACTGTGTGATTGTACTGATTTGATGTTATACTGCTGTTATACTGTGTAATTGTATTGATTTAGTGTATTGTAATGTTAGGGTTGTTTTAAGAATAAATTATAGTTATTTGTTAACAAAAAAAAAAAGTGACTTCTTTATTCATTCCCCTAGACATTTCACGCTGCCTAGTGTTACATAATATGATTTTTTATTATCTCCTTGACAAAATTATGTCATCACGCATACATGACATGTTGATATTAGGTTCAAGAACAAGGTCTTCCTCTGAATTCGCTGTTTGTAGTTGATTAAATAGAAATATGACCTGATCAAAATGTCGTCTTGCGGGAGTCAAACTAGGGTCGCAGGGATACTGTGCACATTGAATATAACGATTAATTCGCCATTAATGGATAGATGCTTGGACATTTTTCATATTATATTTCGGTAACGTGTTTATTCAGACAGCTAAGCTATTTTTTCACCATGACTTTTTGTAATTCGGTTTATTCGTATATCGGTAAAAAAAACCGCTAAATAACTTACTGAATAAATACCGATCTCATGGCTTTCAATATAAATTAACTTTGGGACGTTCAGTTAATTCAAAATGTTTAAGAGTTCTAGAATATAGAGAGACCAAACTGGAGATGAGCTGTGTCAACTTTTGAATGTTTATGTAAAATTAAGTTTTTAAGTTTTCTTCCACTTCTGAACTAGAAATTTCGCATATCAGTTCCTGTTGACATTGTACATTTTCAATAAATACTAACTTATTTTATTAAGACGATAATATGCGTTGAAAAATGTTGATTACAAGTAAAAGAGATGAATATTAAGCGTCATGCGTGAAGAAATTTGTTCATAATAAGGTTCATAATAAGGTATCTGTTCAAGTTAATAGTTTTCCCATATTTTTATAAAAATAAATCCCCTTCAGTACATACATCATTTATTACAGTATAAAATTACCATTGCCTTTATTGTTTTCTTTCATAAATGTACCATAAAAAAAAATGAGATATGAATAACAGACAGTGTAATGCCCGGGTATGTTTATCTTGTGTTCTTTACACCTAGAGGTACAAACAGATAGTGACTCAAGTTGGTATATATGATCTGCAGGCAGGTATATTTTTTATTTTTCTTTCCAGAGGTCAAGACCTAGTAACAATGCAAACAATGGATACAAATAAAGTATTTTTTAAATGGTGCATGTCAAAAATTGCACCTAAAGTACTAATGTCGGTAAACCTCACAACATAATCAAGGAAATGTAAACTACAGATTTCTTTAACTCAGCATATCCTAATAGCTTGTCATACTATTTATGCTACTTATTAACATTTCCGAGTCAGATCAATGAGTGAGAGGATATTCTATTTTTCGTTATTACATAAATTGTAGAATATTGTAAAATGGTTCAATTTTCAACAAAATAATTGTGTATGCGGATTAATTTCAAATACTCAGGTCATCATTGAATACAACAACGAAAGGTTATACATCTCGATACTAATGAAAACGTTGACATTATGTAGAGCTATGAAGAGAACCAAACATCGGAAAGCTGAATGATTAAATTCAGAGCAGTTTCTTCAGTAACCAGGAATCACAAACTGTAGCTTAAATGCTTATTTAACTCCCAAATAGCATGTGGTACCAGGGATACTGTTTTTGTATATTGCTTTATAATTTACATTTGCACAAATATATGTTGTTTAAACTACATATGATACACCAGATGGATCCAGAGGAGATCCCCGACCCCTCGGTGCATTTGCTCACTTTGATAAGAACTAGCGAGGTCACGTCACGTTTGAGACGCCAGAGTGCTACTCACTATATGTGTCGGCAAGGCAATTTGTCATGCAGCTGGAAGTACTGGTGGCCTTATATGGTGTGCAGCATATATTATAAATCGAGAGATGTAAGAATAGCTATGCTCATGGTATAGGGAAATGGAACATGAATACCCCAAAATTCGGTTCACTGCCGACGAGAATCGAAGTCATATCTTTCCAATTGCCGGTCTGTGCAGTCCTTCCGGATTTTCAAGAGGAAAAGTGACGAGAATGACTCGAAGAAACGTCGAATTGATAGCGGTTTAATTACATCACACTGAGAGAATATACCCCTCCCATGGCGAACATATCTGCTTAAGAACTGAGACATGGTCTTGCTGGAAAAAAAAAGAAAGAATAAAAAGAGGTCGCATGATTTCCCTAGGGGGCTATAAAGAATCGTGTTTCTGGGGCAAATAGTTCTTGAGTCGCTACTGGTGAGTAGTTTATAGATTATTATCACCTTCAGCTGTTAGGAAATAGATGCATGTTGGTTTCCGACACGTGACTAACTTATTGTATTTAATCTGCGCTTGATCTGTAAATGGCAGTCATGATTAGATCATAGTGGCTTTAGAAATTATTATTCAGTACAACACTTATTTCAGGGACTTATTTCAAAGTAAGTGCTTTCTGAGGTTTTATTGTCGGTAAGCGCCCTTTATCGGGATTTACTTCCTTTCATAAAGGCTTTAACTTATTATTACCAAACGCATAGATGAAGTACTAGTATTTATGAACCTTTCTTATACACAGTCACCGACCATTAAAGGATAACCCGGCAATACATTCATATGTGAAACGTAGCCCAGATATTGCACATCTCACCATTTTCTATCAAATACATCGTCTTGTAAAAGATATGCACTAACAGCAGTAGTGCTTCGCTTTGGCACGCAGAGGTATGCGATTGACTGACTATCAATGAAGTTCTCTGTATAACGAGTGGCTACAGTAGTACTGTTAAAGGTAAAGCGTATATCTAATTTCAAGAAATTATAAAAGGTAAGAACAGGCTGTGTAAAGTTATAAATTTGCGATGATATAATGAGTACCATACTTCCGCATATTACACTCCATTCTATCTTCTAG
Organism: Sipunculus nudus; assembly: GCA_026874595.1. Lineage (NCBI taxonomy): Eukaryota > Metazoa > Annelida > Sipuncula > Golfingiida > Sipunculidae > Sipunculus > Sipunculus nudus. Next base: position 16,441,556 of record CM049317.1, read on the forward strand.
GAACGAAATCGTTCAACATATTTTATATTTTGTTGGAATTAGCTGGTTACGAATGAAACCTAAATGTTCAAACCTTACTAGTAGAAGAGCCGTTCCTGAAAAATTAATAAATAGGTAAATAAATTATCTTCTGAAAAAAAAATCTATAAATAGGTAGTGAGTGAAAGAAATTACATTGAGGACCAGAAGGTATCATAGCAAAGTTTTAAGGCATTTTAGGGGCGTATCTAAAGGGGGATGGGTAGGGATTTGAACCAATGGCCCAATTCCACTTTGCATGTTATATTTGGTACTTATTATCCAGACACTAAATATCCGCTAATAAATTAAATTATGAAAGTATTTTTTTAAATATGAATATATTAGTCATATTTACACCAGGTTTCATTAGTGAACTCTCTCTTCGGCAGGTAACAATTCATACATGGAAAGATAACTGAATCGGGGAAGTTATATCTCAATGTCATATCTAAGAAAGTGAAGATAATTATTCATGCATGCATCTAACAATTGATAAAATACGTATATTTTCTCTTCTTTGAATCTTAACATGTCATGGATATATATGTAAATATATATATATATATATATATATATATATATATATATATATATATATATATATATATATATACATAATCTTTGTCTAACTGGGGTACCCTCTTATTCTGTAATTCTGGCTACGCCCCTACATTCTCTTATCATAACACATCCCACGCCCGATGTTTATCATCCATTAGTGAAGGTGTTCAACGTGTGGAGATTGCCCACTGGTTTCTGAAGATGTTCTTGGAGACAAGTGCGAGAGCTTGAACAAAGAGAAGGACTCGACAGTTCTGCTGCAACATAATTAATGAATCCGCAATATGCCCCGCTCTCATTGTTCAGAGGGCTCGTTTGTATCCTAAAATTTATTTGCGCCGGCATACCGTCAAGGGCCTGACCTCTGGATTAACGAAGACATAATTAAGGTGATTTGTAAGGAAGCTAAAGGCCATGAACTCTTTGCTGGTTATGTATAGGATTGTAACCTTTAACTACAGGCAAGCCCTAATAGTCAGTTAGATAGAGTGTCTGGCTGCTTAACTGGTTTATTTGGAGGCGTGGGTTCGAAGCTGTCAGCGGCAGCTATCGGCCCTTTGCAGGCTTTCGCCCAAAGTCTTAAAATGAATATTGCACGTTTCGGAGAGGGAAACTTTCTGATATCTAGCGCCCCTTAGTCTTTTTTCCGGGGTACTTGGGTTGGTTACGTCAATAGCATCGGAGCTATAACTGAGAAGACAATGTCGAAACGTAACAGCATGTGACATAAAAAAAAGGACAGATCCTCTGAAAAAAACACGAATGTTTTCATACCGTATGAAATTTGGACCGGATCGCACAAATGATTATTTAAAACTCAATTTTATACTGGCTCTGAAAAAAAATAAACATTATTGTCGATTATACCTGAAACATTGGCTTGCCATTTAACAATTGTGCCCCTGATGTTGCGGACCTGTTCTTACTTCAGTGCACCTAAGTTGCCACCGTTATTACCCAAGTTGGAGCATCTTTGTATCGAATTCCATTAGTTACCGGGGAATTTTAATTAAATATTCTTTGTGTTCCGGATGTTCTTATAATTGCGTAATAGAGCTTCATTAGTAAATTTACGGGCTAAATAAGGGATCATTACACGGGCAACGATGTCCAGAGAACACCGCCCTATTATTGAGACAGTGTTTTCTGCATCATCAACCATCATTTCCCTTCCGAAACATTGTTTAAAAAGGTAAGTATTAAACCATAGATTTTATCATTTACAAATAGGATTACTACTATCTACTATTTCCGTGTTTTAAGCAAACGTGATTAATAAAAAGACACGCATTAAAATTAACTTTCCATATTTTTTCCCATATATTTTGCATGTATATGTTACTAAGCTAATATTTGTTCTTGTCTTGAAACTTGGTTTCAGTCATGCATGTTAAATGATGAAAAAACGGAATATATAAATAATCATTAATAACACAGGGGCGCGTGGTCAACAAGGGATCAGTAATAACCAGAAAACCGATATAGTAAACTACAAGCACTGCCAGCATTCAAAATTGTCTACGGGCTCAGGCCAAATTACCACGATTGTGATTATCCCAAGGGATACACCGAACTTAACAATAATGCCTTATGCTTAACAGTCATGTCAAAACCTATAAGAAAAGAATACTAAATGTGTCCAAACTCTCGCCTGTGAAGTCATAGGTATTCAATAAGCGGGACCCTGGGCCAGCTGGGGTACTGCAGACAGCAAATGTTCAGTTGGAGCCCAGGTTGTCTACGTGAGTTCCTATCAGTGTCCAGGGGCCGTCCGCTCAAAATTCTTAATGTTGCCTACTTTTTTCAAAGACTGGGACACACGACACTACCTTTTAACAAGCCGTCCATTGCAACATCTGATGCACTGGTTTGCCAGTTCTAATAAATATTGGTTCCACTCAATCAAACCAAGGATTTTTCCCCTCTTAATTCAAAGCTAAAAGATGTATGTACGGGGATGGTCTTAATTAAAAGGGGGAAATGATTACTAATTTAAGGGTTGTTATTATGATTGTTACATATTTTCTTTGAAAGTGGTCAGTGATGGCAAGGGATCTATAAAGTCACGACATCTGCTAAAAACCAACACATACACACATGCCGATGGAGATTAAATACCTATAAAGAGAAATGTTGTTACTTTGCAATTGATTTCGCAAATATAAATGTTGTTACTTTGCAAACGATTTCGCACTTCTTAAAGGGACCTATTCCGATGTCTGCCGTCTATTAACTAAAGAGAATCTTACGAACCTTTTATATATATATATATATATATATATATATATATATATATATAATAAACCTGGAAAACGCGAACTCCGTTGTGTATATATGCCGGTGTTATAAAACATGGGGGCCGTCAATTATAATCCACACATATTTAACAAGGCAGACAAACAAGCATTTTGCAGAGGTTGTTAATGGACAAGTTATTTTAAACTTACGCACATATGAAACTAACTACCTAGCTATCATTGCTTTTCTGTTTGCCAATATTATTGAATAATCATATTTACTGAAGCATGTTTACATGTTTAATAAAAGCTTGTTAGATATATAAGCTCATGGCCATACATCCATCACAGAGGGGTGTTAAAATCTTCTCTTTACAGAAATTACCGACAATTCATAAATATGTACGCTGAGTAAGCCAGAAATCACATAAAGCTACAAAAACAGTAGATGAATAGCTGGTTTAAACATCTATGGCCTACATTACAATTTATTTACACTGTCAGTAAAATACCAATCTATTAGGTTATATATATCTATATTATGAACTAAATTCAAGCGTTATTTTCATTCAAATCTATTGAAAAAAAGTGGTAGGGTATCACGTAATGCTACACGAAATTCATAATCCGCTTTTGTTGAATTATGGCGTTTTGTCCCTTTCTTTGTTACAACCGATGTCAACTGATCCAACTTTGAGAAATTAATTGCTTTTGTGGAACCGTTCAGGATGATAACATAGCTGAATTCATTTTATTAAGAAAATATTGATTTCTTTTTTAACCATTTCATCTGCAATGATTTCTTCTGTACATTAGTGTTGTTTTAACTATCGATATCCTTCTATTTTTCATGGGGGGGGGGGGGGTGGCGAGGGGAGTAATTCAACTGAAGTGCCGTTTTCCGGCCTTTTCTCCACCACCTTCATTCCAACCACCGCTAAGTTCTCACCACACAACAGATTCGCGTCTTGGACAGCTTTCAGAGTACCTTCGATTCGTATTGCATTGCAATTTAAATGTCCTGACTAATTCATTCCCTCCTAGTATTTCAAAAACAATTCCCGTTTCGAATTAATTTGCACTCGCTAAACCTTGTTGTCTAAAGGCGGATGTTGCATTCCAAACGACAAATACTAAAACAAAAAGCACGGACGCATTACTGTCAGTTGTTGTAATATAAACTATTTGGATGTAAGAAATATGTTCTCATTTTACATAGCATCTTTCATTGCTTGCCGGGAATCTTCGATTTCCAGGTACTGTACACTTTATGTATATACTTATATTATAAAGATATTGATCTACTGTTATACTGTTGTTATACTGTGTAATTGTACTGATTTAGTGTATTGTAATATTAGGATTGTTTTAAGAACAAATTATAATTATTTGTTAACAAAAAAACACTGACTTCTTTATTCATTCCCCTATACATTTCACGCTGCCTAGTGTTACAGAATCTGATTTTTTTTTATCTCCATAACAACATTTACGTTAGTCACGACTACGTGATCTGTTGATATAAGGTTCTGTAACATAAAATTGTGGGCTCGTCCTGGATGCTTAATAGTTTTGCAAATTTATTAGGCCTTGACCAGGACACATTGTTTACAATACATTGTTTACAAGATTACACATTGTTTACATTACATTGTTTACAGGATTTATCTCAGTGGTTTTTGTTATTGTTTTAACATCTTAACATGGCAGATTTCATTTTGTTGACGATCCCGACCAACTTGACCCTGATCAACTTAAACAGTTGACAGAGGAACAGTTGTTGCGTTTGAGACAACACTTTGGGCTGAGTGGGGTTTGGGACAACACTTAGGGCTAAGTGTGAAAAAAGCTTTGATAAAGCCTGATGTCATTGCTAAAATCATGCAAGATCTAGTTAGCAAAGGTTTAATTGAAGAGAGTGATGTGGAAACATATAAAAAATGACAGCCTTGCTATGCAGCAAAATAGAATCAGAAAGTTAGAAATGCAACATGAGCTATCATTAAAACAGTAAGCATAAGAAAAAACAAAGAGGACAGAGAGAACATGAAAGATTAAAACAGTTAGAATTAGAAAAAAAACAAACAGAAGAGAGGGAAGAACATGAAAGGTTAGAAAAAGAACAGTTTTGATGTTACTAAACACATTAGACTTGTACCCCCTTTTCAAGAAAAAGAGGTTGATAAATATTTCTTACACTTTGAGAAGGTAGCTGAACATTTAAAATGGCCTAAGGAAAACTGGACTATGCTGTTACAAAGTGTATTGTCTGGCAAGGCCAAGGGAATTTTTACAGAGCTTTAAGTAAAAGCTGCTGCTGACTATGACCTGGTTTAACGGTTATTCCTAAAAGGTTATGAGTTAGTTCCGGAGGCTTACCGCCAGAAATTCAGAAATTGGGAAAAGCGCAAGACCCGACCTACTTAGAGTTTGCTAGGACAAAAGAGCAGTTGTTTGATCGCTGATGTAGTTCTTAAAATGTAATGAAAGATTATGACAATTTGCGCCAGTTAATTTTGCTTGAACAATTTAAGGGCTACATTAACGCAGATGTTAATACTTTTCTGGATGAGAAAAGTCCTGAAACTCTTGAAAGTGCTGCTCAATTAGCTGATGATTATTCATTAACACACCAAATGTCCTTTACTAGCAAATCAAACCAGTCATTTACAAACAAGAATGTAAATCAGTATGATCAAAAGAAGTTTAAAGCGCAGTCACCCAACACTAGTAGTCCTGATAGTTCAGCAAAGTCAATTGCTACACCTCAGTCCACGTCCACTGTGTCTGTATCCAACCAAGGCCAGTCGTTTTCAAAGAAAATCCGTAAGTATTTACTTAAAAAAGGAAGGTCATCTAAAATCAAACTGCTGGAAACTTGCAAATAAACCAACGGGTAAACCTTTTGGTTTCGTTTCAAAATGTATGCACAGCATAGTACAAGAGCAAAGCTCTTTTCATGTTAATAAGAGTACACCTTCTTTATTGACTCTAATAAAGGGTTTGATGCTACGGAGGCCAACGTGCCGTCTGACTATAAAGAATAATCCGTAGCTTGCGGGGTAAAAACCTTACTTGATTCCTGTGAGGAATTTAATAAGGCTAGGTCCTTTCAAGACTCCTGCAAGGAGTATCCTTTAAATAAGGCTAAGTCCTTTTTTGACTCTTACGAGAGTATTTCAAATGAGGCCAGGTCCTCTTGTGACAAACAGAGGTTTGTTTCTGCTGAGGAAAATCCCTCTGTTGACTAACATGAAGAGTTTGATGGTAAAAAAAGATGCAGATTCATTTGATGACTCTGAAAAAGAGTTTATGACTGACACTGTCAATGTCAGTTCTTTTTTTGATGAAACTGAGGTAGTAGATTCCTCTCCTGACTCTGAAATGGAGTTATTTGAGCCATTCATACATGATGGTTTTGAATCACTTTCAAGTGATTTTTCAGATTCTTCCCAATTAAAATTTCGAGGGATACTGGTTCAGGCCAAACTCTCATGTTAGCAAACATTTTGCCATTTTCTAAAAGGTCTTTTATTGGTGCACATGCACTTGTTAATGGTGTGTTTTTAGACAGGCACACTTCAGTTCCGCTTCACAGTATCCATTTAAAGTCAGATTTGATTTCTAGGCATATTACTGTGTTGTTTAAGAACTACTATACCCTTAAAGGGATTTACTTGCTACCAGGTTATGAAGATGCAGGTTACAAAGTACAGCCAGTGCCAATAGTGACTGAAAAGCCGTCACTTGATCAGGACACTGATCCTACAAGTCAGGAAATTCCTGGTTTGTATCCTTCATGTACTGTAACTAGATCTATGGCCAAGAAAAACTCACATTAGGATAATGGTCCAGATAATAACCAGGTTATTGTTGATTGTGTTGGACCTCTGTCCAAAACAAATTCTGGACATGAATACTTGCTGACAATTATATGCGCATCTACCAGGTCCCCGGAGGCAATACCATTGCGCAAAATTAATGCCAAAAGTGTTGTCAAGGCTCTGACCAAGTTTTTTTTACAACTTTTGGATTACCAAAATCCATCCAGTATGACCAAGGGTCTAATTTTGTCTGGCTTATTCCAGCAAGTTATGCTTGAGCTAGGTATAAAACAGTACAGCTCTTCGCCATACCATCCTGAAAGTCAGGGCGCCCTCGAGCGTTTTCACCAGACATTAAAAAACATGATCAGAACTTAATGCTATGACACAGAAAGACTGGGATGAAGGAATCCACCTATTGCTGTTTCCTGTTAGAAAATCATTTCAAGAGTCCTTTGGTTTCAGTCCCTTTGAACTAGTTCCCGGACACTCAGTTCGCGGTCCATTAAAACTGCTTAAAGAAAAACTCATATGAGAAAATTCTGATGCTTTTGAGATTGCAAAGTCTAATCTAAAATCTGCATAAAGTAAAATGAAAACAAAGTATGACAAGCACACTGTAAACAGGACGTTTACCTGGTGAAATGGTCCTCGCCTTACTACCTATTTCCGGCAGACCTCTGGAAGCTAGGTATTTTCGTCCTTACGTTGTTGACAAGAAAGTCAGCGAATTAAATTACATACTGTTGACACCGGATAGGCGTAAGAAGTAACAGCTGTGCCATGTAAACATGTTGAAACCATATTATGACAGAAATAGCACATCACATGTTGTACATAATGTTGCTGCTGTTAATTGTGTAAAGAATTACCCTGACCCAGTTAAAGTAGATACTGATTGTAAGTGTGATGTAGACATTCAGTGTGGTACAGTACCACTAATAACTCAGACGTGCTTAACAACCTGGATGCCAAACTGTCACACCTTATCGCACAACAACAACAAGACCTCAAAAACCTGCTGCAGAATTATGAACATTTGTTTAGTGACATTCCAACGCGAACTAACATATTGTAGCATGACGTTGATGTTGGCGAGACAAGCGCAGTCAAGCAGCACTTATAGACTGAATTCAGTCAGAAAAGCAAAAGTATCTACAGGATGAGATTCAATAATTTGCTGGACGATTTTATTGAACCGATTAACAGTAACTGGAGTTCACCATGTAATCTTGTGCCAAAATCTGATGGAAGATGCCGTATATGCACAGATTATTGAAAACTGAACTCTTTCACCAAGACTGACATGTCCTGATTCAGAGGATCGATGACTGTAGAGTCGGTTGCTCCAGATATGTTTCCAAGTTTGACTTGCTAAAAGGATTTTGGCAAGTTCCACTGACAGAACGAGCAAAAGAAGTTTCCGCATTTGTGACGCCGCAAGGACTGTACCGGTATTAAAGTTATGCCTTTTGGCATGAAAAACTGGCCAACCACTTTCAAGCGCCTCATCCATATGGTTGTCAAGGAAATTCAGGGCTGCGACGTATATATTGATGACCTTATAGTGTACAGCGACACCTGGGAGAAACATCTGCAAATTCTCTGCGACCTCTTCGAAAGACCCAGTGAAGCACGAATGAACATCAACTCGGTAAAATCTGAGTTTTGTCGTGCACAAGTAACATTTTTGAATCATATGGTAGGGCAGGGTCAAGTAAAACCGGTTGATGCTAAAATAAGTGCTATTTCTGCATTTCCTAGACCAAAGAACAAAAAGCAAATAATGCGTTTTCTTGGTATGGATGGGTACTACAGGAAGTTTTGTCCAAATTTTTCTGCCGTAGCAGAACTTTTGAATAATTTGTAAAAGAAGAAACAAAAGTTTGTATGGAATGTTCAGTGTTAAAATGCAATTCTGCAACGTTCACCAGTTTTGGTAGCTCCAGAATTTTCTGTACCTTTTTAAGTTAACTGTAGATGCTAGTGATACTGCTGCTGGTGCTGTGTTGTTACAAGAATGCAATGATGGCATAGCTCATCCAATTTGTTATTTCTCAAGAAACCAGAAAAACTACTCTACTATTGAAAAATAATTTTTGGCTTTGATTTAGGCATTGCGACATTTTGAAGTTTATGTTGCTTCATCATTCAAGCCTATCATTGTCTTCAGTGATCACAATCCCCTCACGTTCATGAACAAGTTGAAGTGTAAAAAATCAATTTCTTGCAAGTTGGTAGTTTCGCCTTATTACAAAAGGAAGTCCTCTCCAGTACATAAATTTCATCATTTTCCAAAAGTATAATGGGATCATTCCATTGGCTTATTTCATAAACGTATCATTAAAAAGAAGGAGTAATAATTAAAAGACAATGAAATTAAAGAGTAAAGCCTAACATTTCTTGATGTGAAATATATGAACGTTGTAATATTATTACAGAAACTGAAGACAATGTCGCATTATTAACTTTGCTACGCAAGTGATGATTTATGTTTATTCTGTCATCAAAATAACGCTAAATAACTTACCGGATAAATACCGTTCTCATGGCTTTCAATAAGAATACATTTTGGGGCGCTTAGTTAATTCAAAATGTTTAAGAGTTCTAGAATTTGGAGCGACCAATCAAAGATGATCTGTGTCAACTTTTGAATGTTTATGTAAAATTTAGTTTTTAAGTTTTATTCCACCTCTGAACTAGAAATTTCGCATATCAGTTCCTGTTGACATTGTACATTTTCAATAAATAATCACTTATTTTAATAAGACAGTAAGATGTTTAAAAATGTAGATTATAAGTGAAAGAGTTATTCCAATATTCCAACTTAATGTCAATAAATTCTGTTAAAGGACTATAGGTATACACATCATTTTGACATCCGACTTATGGTATAAGGGATTTAGTGTGAATGCAAAATGGCAGTCCCATGAGCGGTTTTGAGAAACTGAGAGAAATAAGGTGATGTCTTTGGACCACGCCCAAATTCTCAACATAAAGCAGGGTGCATTCGTTTACAAAGTAAGGATATTCAAACTGCAAATGAAATTTTAAGCGACTGGTTAAGCGAAATGTAGCAGCTATAATGGGATTTGGTTAAATAACTCAACATATTTAAATGAATATAACGGAACTTTAAAAAGTAGGCATATTTAAGACTTTATTCGGTTGGCATTGAATTCATCATGCCCTTCACCCTAGGAATGGGAAAAAATCATTTCACGTGGACAAATGAGTCTCGATTAGTCACCAAAAGCCTGATGTCAAAGCGGTCAGTAGGGAAATTCTTGAAGAATGGCCGCCATATTGAATTATTTGTGGCGCACGTTTCTTATATGAAACGACTACGCCCTTTGGGAAAATACATATAAAATTTAGTGCCGGCATTACCAACAGAAGTATTCTGCATTTATCTGCCGGACGTTGAGCTACAAGAGATCCCGACCCCTCGGTGTATTTGCTCACTTTGATAGGAATCAGCGAGGTCACGTCACGTTTGAGACGCCAGAGTGCTACTCGCTATATGTGTCGGCGAGGCAATTTGGCATGCAGCTGGAAGTACTGGTGGCCTAATATGGTGTGCAGCATATATTTTATGGGGAGGAATGTAAGGATAGCTATGCTCATGGCATAGGGACATGGAACATGAATACATCGAAAAGTCGGTTCACTGCCGATGGGAATCGTAGTCATATCCTTCCAATTGCCAGTCTGTGTAGCCCCTCGGAGTTTCAAGAGGAAAGTGATGAGAATGACTCGAAGAAACGTTAACATGATAGTGGTACATCTTCATCTGAGAGAAAATAACCCTCCCATGGCAAACATGTCACCTTCAGTTGTTTGGAAATAGGTGTCTGTTGGTTTCCGGCGCGTGACTAACTCATATCTATTTGAACTGCGCTTGTTCTGTAAATGACAGTCACGATACGAAAATAGTGGCTTTAAAATTATTATCCAATACTTTTCTTTTTTCAGTGTCTTATTTCAATGAAAGTGCTATATAAGGTTTTATTGGCAGTAAGCGCCCTTTATCGGGATTTTCTTCCTTTCATTTAGGCTTTAACTTATTTTTACCATATGCATAGATGAAGAACTAGTATTTATCGGTCTTTCTTATACACAATCAGCGACCGCTTAATGATAACCTTGTGACACATTCATCCGTAATACCTAGTCCAGATATTGCATCTCTCACCGTTTTCTATTGTTTACATCGTCTTGTAAAAGGTATGCATTACCAGCAGTAGTGCTTCGCTTTGGCACGCAGAGATATGCGTTTGTCTGACTATCAATGACATTCTCTGTATAACTGTTGGTAACAGTGGTACTAATAAACGGTAAAGCGTATATCTTATTTCAAGAAAGTCATAAAAGGGATCAGCCTTTTTTAATGAGTATCATACTTCCGCATATTACACATCACTCTTTCTTTTAGGGATGAAATTGTTCAACATATTTTAATTTTGTTATATTTTGTTTTCATTCATGCAGGATGTGTTAAATGATGAAAAAACAGGATACATACATAATCACGTATAACATAGGGGCGCGTGATCGACGAGGGACCAGTATTAACCAGAGCACATAAAGTAAACCACAAGCTCTGCTAGAATTCAACATTGTCTACAGGCTCATGCCAAATTGACAATATAGTGATCGTCCCAGGGGATACACGGAACTCTGGGACATTTGACAGCCACCGTGCCTAATGCTCAAAAGTCATGTCAAAACCCATTAGAAAGAATACTAAATGAGTCCAAACCCTCGCCTGTGAAGTTATAGGTATTCAATGTGCGGAACCCTGGGCCAGCTGGGTACTGCAGACAGCAGAGGTTGAGTTGGTGCCCAGGTTGTCTACGTGAGTTCCTATCAGTGTCCAGGGGCCGTCCGCTTAAATTCTTATTGAGGCTATTTTTTTCAAAGACCGGGATACACGACACTACCTTTAACACACCTTCTATGCCATATCTAATGCACTGGTTTGCCAGTTCAAATACATATTGGTTCCAATCAATCAAACCTTCTTAAATTCATATCTATAGCATGTATGAACGGGGACGGTCTTGATAAAGGAAAAAAAATGATTATTAATTTGAAGGTTGTTATTATGATTGTCACATATTTTCTTTGAAAGTGGTCAGTGATGGCAAGGGGTCTACAAAATCACGACATCTGCAAATGTCCGGACACACACATGAGCGGATGGTGAGTATATGCCTTTAAGAATAAATGTTGTTCCTTTGCAAATTATTTTGCACTGCTTAAAGGGGCCTCCTCCGTTGTCTGACATCTATTAATTAAAGACAGTCCTTTGAACCTTTAAAAAAAATAAGCCGGAAAACGGGGACCCCGATCCTTACAGACACTGTTCGTTTGGTTTATATACATTTTTTTTAACATATGGGTCAATTTTTTACATCTTGGGGTATCTTGGTAATATTTGTTATATTTTGTTTACATTGTTCAGTATGTTAGCATAGCTGAATTAATTTATTAAGAAAGCATTGATTTCTTTTCATCTTAAATGAATTCTTATGTACTTTTTGTTGTTTTAAGTATCACTGTCATTCTATAATTCTCGGGGGGGGGGGGTTAAACTAAAGCGCCGTTTCCCGGCCTTTTCTTCACCGCTGTGATTCCAACCACCGCTAAGATTTAACCGCAAATAGATTCGCGTCTTGGACTGCTTTCAGAGTACCTTCGATTTGCATTCCTGACTTATTCATTCCTCCCTAGCTTTCAAACACAATTCATTTTGAATTCTTTTGCACTCGCTAAACCTGGTTATGTAAAGGCAGGTGTCGCATGCGAAACCACAAAGACTAAAACAAAAACACGGACGCATTTATGTCACTTCCATAATGTAAACTAATTGAATGTAAGAAATATGCTCTCAATTTATAAAGCATCTTCCATTTGTGATGTAGTTAGGTCAATACTCATTGAACTTTATGTATGGGCATAGCGGAATATCAAAATATATGAAACTAAAAATTGGTGCTTAACTTACGAAGTCTTTGTCACAGGTTGGCTTTACAAACAAGAAGAAATGCGCTCCGTATTACAATTGAATACGAACCCACTGCCGGGATAAGCAATTCTCATAGTGCTCGAGAATCCTTGAGATAATGGTGAATCAGATAACCTGCAAACATCGATAGAGTTTTCCTAAAGTATTATCTTATCCCCCATTCCGGTTAAATATAGTACATGTACTAGCAGACATATAGCCAAATTCAAAACAACCATTAAATTAACTAACAAACAACGCTAATACATATACATTACCCTTGTAGGACGTATAATCAATTTATTACAGATTTATCAGCTGCAGTGCGTGACCCTTAGGTCTGAAAGGGGTGTCTGTTATGACGTTTATTTACATGCACAAACACGATTTTATGTCCTATCCACACATCATCTATATTCCCTCTGACACTTTATCAACGAGGGCCACAGGAATCACAAGGAAGCTTGGACGACAGAGTCTGTTTATCTCGCAGTTATCTCGCTGCCATCAATCAACATGGGAAAATCAGATTCTCGCAGTAAAGAACAGTTAAGGTGTTTAAGGTGATTGAGTTTTTCGCTGGCCTGGTGGCACCTGGGATCAGAAGATTACTGTAGATTCCACTTGCTCAAGCAACATTGGCAAATATTGAGAGATCAGTGCGACTAACCAAATGTAAACGCACGGGTGTAATGTCATTGGAGCAATCAGTCTGCCTTGGGTACGAAGGGTTAAAAGAACTTATCTTAATGACAACTTATGACTTTGCTGTACCCATCTCATAATTTCGGGTAGTTGGTACACAATATTAAGTTGATCGGTTCCTACAAAATACGGAATAATAAGAATAAGAATATTCTGTCTCCTACAAGGAGTATTTCTAAGGGATGGAACGTAGCTAGCCGGTGGCACAGTGTACTGAATGTGCATAAAGGTGCCTTCGTTAAAATGATGTGTTCGGCCTATTTTGTCTGTCTAGGATTGACTTAGATATACAGGGGCTAGGAATAATCCAGAAATTATAACCAGGCATCAGGATCTATCCAGATTTTGCAGTTTTGTCTGATGACGGTATAACAGGGCATCTAAGCACAATCTTCGGCCAATGCCTTAATAATGGGCTGCTCCCTATCCCTTTAAAGCCTAGGGGCAAGCAAACACGTGTCAGTGTAGGGAATGAACCTGATGATATTGAAGTCCACGGTCTCGTTACGTTCGAGGCACGTTATTCCTATGGTATTTCACGTTCATTCATGGAGCTGCCACGGCAATCACTACGTTCTCCTACGGTAAAACGTAGCTTGCCGTAGAAGAACTTTGGTAGACCCCGTTCTCCCCAGTGCTTGCCACATTCTCGCTACAGTTCTGCTACTGTAATCTACGTTCTCCTACGGCAGTGTCACGGCAGCATCATTGTAACCACGTTCAGTCACGTTCCCTATGGTATCCTACGGCCATGGGCCACGATCTGGGGTAACAAGAGGAAATGTCGTTGTCCAGTTCCCAGGGTTTTACACGCCTAATCAGTTCTATCCAGATGCAACGGGGTGCACATTTCTGTGTCAGGGATCTCGTTCTGTCCCGTTCGTTTTGCACATTTCAAATAGAACGTGGAGCCCCCACGACCATTCACGTTCATTCGCCCCCCTACGGTGTCCCATGGTAAAGGCCACGTCCTGCCAAGTCCTACAGTAAGTGGTGAATCGTATACAGAAAGTGGCAAGTGTTTGGGTTAGTAATATCGACATGAAAGATACACAGTTTTTTTAAATAATAATTATTATCTTCAAACGAAAAATGCAATGTTCAGCGGGGGAGGCTGCTCAATCAATGTGTACCAGATACCACTTTGCAATACCCCGAATGCGGAAATATAGGACGGCAATACAAATCGTCTATTGTACATGGCAACAGAACTAAGAACGCACATGATAGGAGAAGCAGAGAAAACCTTGTTTTTTTTTCTTTAAACTCCACAAACCAGGCTCTTGATTTTACTTTTTCAAAATTGTTCTGAAGGAAAAACGTTGTTAAACGAAACACGTAATACATTTCATGATAATATCATATGATATTTTAAATATATTGGCCTAATCATAATTGGAATCTGATTATAATCCAAATAATATTTCTAAATTTAATTCTAATAAAATAAGGGCAGAGGGAGTATACAGTAAGCAGTTTCAATCAAAATTCCTGCGAATACATATCATTCTTAAGTTAATTTCTGCCACATCGGTATATGTCTGAGAATTCTGTCCAGAAACGAGTATTGCCTATTAAGACAATGGAAGCCGGGCGTGTTGCTGTCAGACTAATGAGTTCCCATTATGAAGAGGGGAACATGAACCTTTGCGTCTGTAGCTGGGTCACAGGAAGAAGCCTGATTAGAATTTACCAGAGAGGGCTCCTCTATTTATGCGGACAGTCTAATGCAAGGTTAGGTTATATTGAAAAAAAACTATTAATTAATATAAATGAATAATGACCTATTTCTTTGGCCTAGATCGTACCAGAACTTTCAAGGAGAAAATGAGTGAAATTTCAACAAATTAATGGTTTTACCAAAATGCAATAATTCAGTTGGCATACAAATCAGTAACCATCCTTTATGTTGTTGGTTAGAGTAACTCTAATTTAATATTCAAGATATAGATACTAGCTTTTTAACGTGTTTAGTTTTTATAACGTATAAGATCACTGCAAAATATAAAAGGCCAGATGATATAAAAAAAGTCATCATGTTGATCTCAAAATGAACAACAGTGAATTAAAACAAAAAACTCAGTTCTTTGATAATTTTAAGAAGGCCTAAAAACCGTCATTCCCTTCTAAATTTGTCGACGCATCCCCTTGTCACCAAACTCTCTCCTCATTTACATCCTCACCTGGATGCTGAATTTTTTGTCGCATCTCGCTCCTGCACAAAACCCTGAAAGGTTTGTATCTCCCGGTTTCTTGAAATCGCTCATGGGGGCTGTTTTTATGGTACACATTGAAACCCCGGATGTCGGAGGTCGCATATCAAAATTATGGATAAACCGTTAGTTATGGAAGGCATGATTCAACTAATGATACCTTAATTCCAAGGTCCTATAGAAAAGGCGGTTAGTTGATTTAATAAACGGGCTATTCTCATTTCCCATGAGGGACAGTCAGAAAACTAAAACTAAAAGTCGTATCAAATAATATCAAAACAATGGATCCATTTAAACGGTAATCTTTTTTTTATTTGAATTACTGTATAAACACAATGTGTGTCGTATTAAACCATTCGAGTCATATTTTAAGTACGCAAGGTGAATCATAACATAAGTTACTGTGATGAAGGATAACATATTCCGTCAAAGATTTTATAAAAAAAAAATATTAGACTGGTGTTACTATTAACCATTATATCGACGTGATACGCCTTGAAAAGAAAAGGCACAATGCATTTAGAAATGCTACTGCCGCATTGTTTGATGTAAATTAATCATTTTTTTGGAAATCGATACTCGAGATGCTGGTCTTTGAGATGTCTTTAGGCACAAGTCCTGATAAACTGCCCTGTAGGGTTTTTGTAATAAGACAAAGCAAGTTCGGGATAATACTAAAAATACATAAAGGTATGACAACGGAAAGGTTTGCTAGCTATCTGCTAGCTACCGTTTTCCATTCGAGAATGAATGTCACATGAACAATGACACAGAATATATGTAGGCTTTCTACTCGGATTCATGGTAACAATTATTTCCATGGTTGCTTTTTTTCGATGATCTCTAGCAAATTATACCAATCAAGTACAAATTCCTATACAATACATATATGAAATATGAAAATAGGGAATAATTAGTTGCAGAATTACACAGGAATAAGAAAAAAATGCACTCTCTGCGGAAGTCGCCGAAGTCGACCAAACCAGCTGTTTGGTATAGGCTCACCTGAGCTTTGTTCTAGGCAAGCAAAAAAAGGAAAAGATTTAAAGTAACCATGGATACACATAGGATGTGATGCAAAACCCAATGTAGAACCCAAAATTATCATATTCTTTTGCTCCAATCATATTATTTCCTACTATTTCTTGATATACTCTCTGCGTGCTACAGTGACGTAATTTTTTTCTATTTTTTACAAAGAATTAATTTAATGTTTGCTCGGTATTCACATATGTGTGCTTAGGATGTAGCTTTTTCATCAAGATCTCAACAACATTTCAAGGAATATCGAGTAAAATCTAGCCTCCATGAAAAATATACAATAATCAGCTTGTTCTCAGTAACTATGAAAAAAGTGACCTTTAATCTATGTAAGGAACAAATCAATTTTTTGCTCGCTTTCATTGAGGAAAGTGCCAACATGAGTTGTCTGAATGGTCTACATCCACAATCAGATATTACGACTTATCCACAGTCGGCTTTGTATAACAAGGTATAATTTAAAACTGTAAAGTGCCAGACAACAAGAATAAATTTCGGTAATGTAAATAATATAGCAAGAAATAATGAAAACAATTAGATTTCTCCCCACACTGTGACATGGACAAAAGGTTATTGAACTTGAATAATTGTTGTAATAATCAACAATAATTATTTTTCCTAGTAATAACATTTTGAATATGAGTATCTTCATCTGGAAGTTAAGGTTGGATATGGAAGATTACTGCTAATATCTAATCACTGTTTAAGTTTCCCGTTTGTTAACATGTGTCTTTTTCAGTTCTTTCACTTCTGAAATAAAATTTTCCTATATCAGTTCCTGTTCACATAGTTCATTTTCAATAAATACTTTTTTATTAAGACTGCATGATGTGTTGAATGATGTTGATTATAATTGAAAGAGTAAGGAAATTAATTGTGATGCGTAAAAAAAATTTGATTAAGAATAAGATTTCGTTCAAGTTAGTAATTTCGTCATATTGTTATAAAAAGGAATTCCTCTCCAGTACATAAATTACATTGTTTTCCAAATGTATAATAGAATCATTCCATTGCCTTCTTTTATAAATGTACGATTAAAAAACAAGGAGTTATAATGAACAGCCAGTGTAATTAAGTGTAAAGCCTAACATTTCTTAATGTGAAATATAAACCATTGTTGTAATGTAATTACAGAAACGGAAGACAATGTCGCATTATTAACTTTGCTACGCAAGTGAAGGATTTATGTTTAATATTTTGAATGTATTCGAAGCCCCCCCCCCCCCCCCAAAAAAAAGAAGAAAATGTGTAAATTAAATCCACTTTTTTTTCAATTGAATACCAAGCCATATTAATTCTCACATGGTGTTGATAACAACCAATTTGTATAATTTATGTTTATCCAAACTAGAGATCTGCAATCTAGGGAAAGGCCTCTGGCATGTAGAGATGTCTCCAATCGGTGTATGCATATACCTGTTCGACCCATACTTTCAGGTTAATTCTTGCTTTAATGACAGTTGGGAATATTGTGAATTTTACTTCATGGCGTTCCGGAATCCTGATCATGTGCCGGATCCTCACCATAATCTAACCTTTCCTTCATTTGCATATTCCCGAAATACCCTCAAAATTGCAAGAGATTCTGTTCATATTTCCATGAATTATATTGTTAACAAAGACACACACATAAACAGGAATGAAGGCATACCCTCCTGGCGGGGGCAACAAGAGAAATGTATCCATTGGCACAGAATCAAATATTATCTATTTTTTTACGGGAAATATTAACTCTCTTGGTAATTAATGGCTGCTCGAGGCAAATGTTACAGCATTCAGGGCATTGAAAATGAAGGAATTTCGACTGACAGAAGACAAGGGAAACATAGTACTAACAAACGAGTTTGGGGTCACGGGGGATTGAACCAAACAGATTACAGCTATACAGACTGGACACACGCCATTTGCTCGTTTCCTTCAAAACTATGAAAAGGTTACCCAGATTGCTGACTATCTAAATATTCGAATATTCCCAACTTGAAACATTGAGTTATTACCTAACCATTCTTGTCTCCTCTCTTTTGATCTAATTGTTTTTAAAGTCTTCGTCAATCCTTCGGTAGGGTCTAATTCTCATTGGAACATTTGATTTTTTTTCTCCAATTAATCATGCAGAGATACACCAATAGAACCGATAGCACCGATGCAAGCATAAGAGATAATTAAAAAGCTAATTCAGCAACACCGAATACTGTTTTTATATATATAATATATACATTTCAGATATATACTTTATGTATGATTAAATTTATTGAATAAATGTTACATACATTATATGACTTTATTGAAATAAACACTCTGTTCTTAGACTTCAGATTTATTTATTTTCTTTTAGAATTCGAACAATTTATTTCTAAGCACTATGTATTGGAGGTTATTCATGAAATATGCATTTTTGCTTACTATGTATTTGAAGATTCTCTATTTAGATATTGAATATTTTTAATGCACAAAGAATGCTTATAATGTTAGATAGGGAAGATATACGTGATAAAATAAGTGTTTCGCCATATTAAATATTTGATATATTATATATAAAATATGTCGTGAAAATCAAATAAAACAGAAACATACACTGTGCAAAAACAAATTTATATAAAATTTATTTTATAAAGGAAAAAGGTAAAGGTAAAGGGTTTACAGTCGATTATCAATGAACATGTCATTCTCATCCGATTTTAAACTTTGCTTTCCTATTCTTTCGGGCCTGTTCATTCTTGTAGCTTTCTTGATCCCCTGCTCAGCATTTAACCCAAGCAGCCATGACAGGGCCTGGAAGGTTATTCATTTCCTGGGTCGATCGAGAAATGTTGTGGTAAAAACTTCGGCTAGGAGTCTTAGCGCAGACGGCGTTCAGATTGATACGCGAACCCACAACCTTGCGGTCTGAAGTCGTGCGCACTAACCATCACGCCACAACGCTGTTGACACTCTGACTCCTGTTTGGCTCAAACCCTGCGTGTTGCTATGCTACAGCGTTCCTTATTCTAGCTGGCCGGGTGCGACCCACGTGTAAACACAGGGGTCATGCTAGTCTGGAGTCTTCTCGCCTGGCCAAGCGGGGCCGGCCCACGGGGGAATCCTGATATGTAGAAACACAGCGTTTTTTTTTTGTTCTAGAGGTTTCCTGTAACGTGTGTACTGTGTATCATGTTAGGTTCTTTAGATTGTTCAGGAAATGGAATGTTCTCGACTAAGGATGAGAAGTTATAAATAAGGGGCTGTGTTTTAGAGCCGAGAGAGAGGAGAGAAATATTCCAGCGAGCACAGAAGAGTGTAAGTCAGTTGTGGGCCTTTTCCGATAAGTGCAGCAGTTATAGATTTTCTTCTAAATTTGCGACGGATCTTATATAGTCTTTAGTTTGCATCGGGATTATAACAGGAACTTCACTTTTGGATTACAGTGGATTGATTTTGTGAATGAACTGGACTGTTGTTCTCTGAGAAGATTTATGTGAACTGTTCATCTGGGTTGTACGTTATAAAAGACTTGCTATCGCTGTAACAGTGGTGTTTTCCAGGTAATGTACACTTTATTTATATACTTGTATTGATTTACGGTTGTACCGCTGTTATACTGTGAAGTTGTATTGATTTAGTGAACTGTAATCTTAGGGTTGTTTAAGAATTTATTATAAATAGCTGCTCCCATGGAAAATCTACGGCTCTATCTGATGCATATTTTTGTAATAAGCTGATAGGAAATAAACGAAGCATATTTTAATCCCAAGGTTTTTTCAGGAACTTTAGTCACGTTTCACTTATATGATAAAAAAAGATTACTTCTGCTAGAATTTTTCCAGGAAACCCTCCCCAAAATATTAACATAGGAAAAAAAATTATTCTATTCCAGAGATCACATTTTTCCCCCGATAAACAGAGATTGGGGACCCTTAGAAGTGTGTGCAACCCCCCCCCCCCCCTCTACGGGCTTCCTTTTGAAAAGAAAAACTTTTCAACAACCCATAAATCGGCTGAACTATTAAAACCATGGTTATCTTGGAAAGATACATCTGAATGTAAAAAATCAACATACCTGTAAGCCTATAAAATGGTGATCGTGTAAAGGGTCTCAGTTTAACAGGCAATATAACGGAAATGGGGTTCAGTGGGGATTACAGGTCGCCTCCTGAAAAAGCGAGACAGACGAAAAATGTTTTGCTGAACATTTGTAGAGGGTTAGGGTAAATAATAATCCATTTCATTTTGGGCGTGATAAGAATCCCTACAATATATATTTTCTTATAAACATTTATGACAAGGGACCATTCTTTTGTCCCCGTGTGGATGCCGCCCATTTGTATTTATTTAATCTGTCACTCGCAAGGTGATCTCGTGTTACTTAAGTATGACAGTGTTCACACATAAACGCATACACGTGAACATGACTGATATTAGGGAGATTCTGATGGAGGTCTGTACGCTCTGACTACAGATTGTAGTTTTTCATCAATATAAAGATGTACTGGTGATATTTTTTTCATGTTTCACCGTCCCTACAGACAACAGATCTTAACAAATATTTGTGAACTCCCCCCGACCCTCCCCCTCCCCCCTTCACCCCACAACCGAATGATAATTATGTTGTTGGGCTACTTTTTGGAAAAAAAAAAAAACTTCATAAAACACGACTTGACTGAACTTTTAAAATCATGGTTTCATGGAAAGATATTTTTGAATGTAGAAAAATCAACATTACTGTACCCTATAAAAAATTTGTCAAACGGTAGTCACATCACTGGACTCAGTGCCCAGTGCTGACCAAACTGAAAAGCCCTCGCATTAAAAGCGGAGTCATGTGGTCTTTGGATTACAAACCTTTACTTCCTTTTGAGAGAGAAAATTCCTTTAGAGGCATTACATTGGATATCGGGGATCAATGGGGATTATAGTGAACCCGCGTGACCGCGTATTGCACGGAAATGCCTTTTGGGCAGGACATGCGCTCTGGCCACGGTCTTAACCGGCCAGTAAAAATACCCGAGGCGCCTATATATATATATATATATATATATATATATATATATATATATATATATATATATATATATATATATATATTAATTTTAGATTTTTTTCTGGTGTAGAATATGCACCTGACTTAATGTAACACATTCATTTGGTACATAATTGTATTTCAATTGTTAAATGTTGATGTTGTTTCATTATATAACGTGATATTATCAGTTATTTAATGAGCTTATGACAACTATGGATCTAAGAACCTATGGCCCTTAATTTCTGAATAAAGTATTCTATTATTATAGATCATGGGACAGTGGGGTAATTGTGCACCCCTTTGTGATTTACTTAACTGGGTATTTTCATGTAGCCCTAGGAAAAAAAATCAGAAAATTGATGTTGCCAGCCAAAAAAAACCTGGCGTGGAATATACCCCCGATGGACTTTTTAACCACGCCTCCTTTTACAGCCGGAGGCAGAGTTATATTATATTTGAGATGGTTAAACGAGTATTATATTTCCGAACATCACACATTCTTTCCCCTTGAAACGAAATTGTTCAACATATTATATAATTTGTTGGCATCTGATCGTAACGGATGAAATCCAGTTGTTCAATCATAACTAGCAGAAGAGCCATTACTAAAAGAAATAGGTAAAAGACTATCTTCTGAAAAAATCATAGAAATAGGTAGTGAATAAAGGAAATTACGTTGAGGACCAGAAGGTTTCATAGCAAATTAATTAGGTCTTTTCCAGGCGGATCGAAAGGGGGATAGGTGGAGGATTGAAACCCACGGCCCAAATCGACCTTGCATGTTATATTTGGTACTTATTTTCCAGAAACTGAATATCTGCTAAGAAAATTGAATTATTACAGTTTCTTTTTTTAAATTTGAATTTATTAGTCATATTTACATTAAGTTTCATTACCAATTACTTTCCTCTGCAGGTAATAAATTATACATGGAAAGATATATGACTTGGCAACGTGATTTCCCAATTGTCATATAACATCTATATACTAAAAAAAGTGAAGATAATGATTCATGCATGCATCTAAAAAATGATTAAAATATGTATATTTTCTCTTGTTTGGGTCTTAGCATGTTTTAAAATGTAAAAAAAGGTATAAATATATATATACATACACACACACACACACACACATATATATATATATATATATATATATATATATATATATATTCTTTGTCAAACTGGGGCACCTCTCATTCTGTAAATTCTGGCTATCCCCTACATTTTCTAATCACACACATCCCACGCCCGTCTTTATTGTTCATTAGTGAGAGGGTTCAACGGGTTGTGCTTGCCAACAAATTTCTAATGATGAACTTGGAGACAGCAGCGAGAGCTGGAACAAAGAGAAGGACTCAACGTTTCTGCTGTAATATAATTAATGAATTCGCAATATGCCCCGCTCCCATTGTTCAGAGGACGCGTTTGAATCCCAATACTTATTTGAGCTGGCACACCGCAAGGACCTGACCTCTGGATTAAAGAAGACATATAATTAAGGTGATTTGTCAGGAAGCTAAAGGCCATGAACTCATTGCGGGTTATGTATAGGATTGTAACCTATTACCCCAGGCAAGCCAGGTGGTCAGGTAGATAGAGGGTCTGGCTGCTTTACCGTGTTATTGGGAGGCGTAGGAACGATTCTGTCAGCGGCAGCTATCGGCCCTTTACAGACTTTCGGCCAAAGTTTCAAAATAAATAATGCACGTTTCGGAGATGGAAACTTTCTGATATCTACCGCGCCCCTAGCTTATTCTAGGTAACTGGATTTGATTAAGTCAATAGGATCGGACCCATAACTGAAAAGACAATGTCGAAACGTCACAGGATGTTAGAGAAAAAATGACATCATCTGAAATTTAAAAAAAAATGGATGTTCCCAAAGCGTATGTAATTCGGATCAGATTGCACACATTGTCATTTATAACTCAATGTTCTGGCGCTGATGAAAAAATAGTCATTATTGTTGATTAAAACTGGGATATTGGCTTTTCGTTTAACTAGTTGCGCTCGTTACGGCCCCGTTCACACATCAGTGCAGCTAGGCTGCAACAGTTATCAGCCAAGTTGGAGCATCTTTGTATCAAATCCTATTAGTGACCGGGACTTTTAATTAAATCTTCCTCGTCTTTCGGATGTTCTTATAATTGTGTAATGGAGCTTCAATTGTTAATTTACGGGCTAAATAATAGATCTTTACACGGTTAACTATGTCCATAGAACGCCGCCCTATTATTAGCCCTTGCCTGTGAAGTCATAGGTATTCAATATGCGGCACCCTGGGCTAGCTGGGGTACTGCAGACAGCAGAGGTTGAGTTGGAGCCCAGGTTGTCTTCGGGACTTCCCACAAGTGTCCACGGGCCGTTCGTTTAAATTCCTAATGAGACCTATTTTTTCAATGTCCGGGACACACGACACAACCTTATACAAGCCTTCCATGCCATATGTGATACACTGGCTTGACAGTTCTAATAAATATTGGTTTCACACAATCGAAACAAGGATAATTTCCCATCTAAAATTCATAGCTATAAGATGTATGTACGGGGATAGTCTTTATTAAGGGTAGAATAAATATTATTTAAAGAATGCTAATATGATTTTTACATATTTTCTTTGAACGTGGTCAGTGATGGCAAAGGATCTAACAAGTCATGATATATGCAAAAGTCCAGACAAACACACAAGCGGATGGAGAGTACGAACCTATAAGAATAATTATATATATATATATATATATATATATATATATATATATATATATATATATATATATATATATATAATTGCGACACGATCCTCAGCAAACTTTGTTTTGTACTATTTAGAAAAATCACCGGTTCACCAAATACATGGTTTTGTCATATGTGAGCTCTGCAAGCTAGAACAAAGGTGACCCCTCTTACAAGCGAATGGGAAACCCGCTGCCGTGATTAACAAATCTGAGAGTTCTGCAGAATCCTTAAGAATATGGTGTTTCATATTACCTACACATTTTATGGAATATTCCTTAAGCCACTTAACACATTCATGGATAACAGCACGGATCATCCTTGACTTTAATCCGTGGTGTTCCGGGGACGGATGCGCTATTTCCTTCATGGGGATTTAACACATTCACCAAAAGCAACATGGATCATCACTGAGAATGGCTGGAAGATGCCGGTCTCAATACGGACCTCCCGGTGGCTACACGGGAACGAACGTATGTATGCGGTGGTTATACGGAGGTGCACGGTGCCAACAAGGAGTATTACGGGCCATTTTATATCCGTGTACTCCGGCAAGAGTAATTGAGCAGGTTTTTTTCTCTTCGAACAAACCGGTGCACCAAGGATTACCCCGGATGCCTACACGGTGATGCCGGAGTTAACATGGATGATCTTGGAACGATGATCCGTTATGCTATCGTGACTGTGTAAAAAAAGGCTTTAAGTGTTAACCCCCCCCCCCCCCCCAACAAAAAAGCCTCTTTATCCTCTGAAAACATTAAGAGTAAATATGCTAGCAGAAATACAAACAAATACGAACCAAACATTTAATCAAATAATTAACAGCGCTAAAACATAACACTTTACCCTTTGAGGACGTATAATCAATTTATTGCGGATTTATCAGATGAAGTGCGTGACCCTTATGCCTAAAAGGGTTGTCTGTTATGACCTTTATTTTCATGCAGACACACGATTTGGTGGCCTGTCTACACTTCACCCATATTCCCTCTGACACTTTTCCAACGAGGGCCACAGGGATCACAAGGAAGCTTGGACGACAGAGATCAGTTGCCATCACCTGACATGGAAAATCACATTCTCGCAGTAAAGAACAGTTAAGGTGTTTAAGGTGATTGAGTTTTTCGTTGGCCTGGTGGCACCTGAGATCAGAAGATTACTGTAGATTTCATTTGCTCAAGCTACATTGGCAAATATTGACAAATCGGAGAGACTGACCAAATGTATACTCACTGGTGTAATGTCATTGGGGCAAACAGTCTGCCATTGGGTTAAGCGAACTTATCTTAAAGAAAACTTATGACTTTGCTTTACCCATCTCATGAATTTCGGGAAGTTCTGACACAAAATTAAGTTGATCCGTTTCTAAAAAAATACGGACTAACAAAAATCAGAACATTCTAGTTCATTCAAAGTTTATTTCTTAGGGATGGAACGTAGCCTGCCGGTGGCACAGTGTACTGAAAGTGCATAAGGGGGCCTTCGTTAAAATAATTTGTTCGGCCTATTTTTGTGTGTCCTGGATTCAGCTTAAGTATACAGGGGACTAAGATTAGTCCAGAAAATTATACCCAGGCATTAGGATCTATCTATATTTTGCAATTTTGTCTTAAGACGGTTAAACCGGGCACCTTAATACAATTTACGACGAACACCTTATTAAAGGCTGCTCCCTATCCCGTAAAAGACTAGGTCTCACTTGTCACGTCCTTCTACGGTGTCTCACGGTTCAGCTACGGCAAGCCAGAACGTGGTAGTGTCGGGATGAATGTGATGGAAATGACGCCCGCGTTTTCGTTACGTTCGTGGCACTTAATTTATTCCCATGTTTTTCCACGTTCATTCACGGAGCTGCTACGGTAATAACCACGTTTGCCTACTGTAAAGCGTGACCTGCCGTAAAAAAAAAAAAAAAAAAAAAAAAAAAAAGGGGAAGGCCCCGTCCTTCCCAGTGCTCTCCACGTTCTCGCAACGTTACTGCTACTGAAAAACTTCGCAGTGTCACGGCAGCATCATGTTAACAACGTTCAATCAAGTTTTCAACGTTATCATGCGGCAATGGTCCATGTTTTACACGCCTAATTAGTTCTATCCAGCTGCCACGGGATGCACATTTCTGTGCCAATGACAACGTTCTGTACAGTTCGTGTTGAAAATTTTACAGAGAACGTTGACCCAACACGACCATTTACGTCCATTCACGCCCCCTACTTGGGAAAATAATATCGACATGAAAAAAAACCCCACATTTTTTACATAAATTATTATTTCTCAAACAACAAACAATAAATGCTATGTTCGGGGCAAGGTTCTTCGTTCGATGTGTACCAGATGACTCTTTTCAATATTCCGAATGCAGATTTTGTGGACGCGAATACAAATGGTCTATTGTACAAAGCACCAGAATTTAGAACGCACATGACAAGAGAAGGAGCAGAGGAAACCTTGGTATCCTTGAAACTGCACAGCACATGTTCTTGAGTGTTTCATAATTGTTCTGAAGGATGTACTTTTTTAACCTAATCACGTTATTCATGGTGATAATATCAAATGATTTATAAAATATGTTTGCCTGATCATAACTGGAATCACAGTTTATAATCCAAATAATATTTTCGAAATTTAATTCTCATAAAATAAGGGCAGGGGCAGTGTATAACCGCTGACAAGTAGTTTTAATCAACATTCCAGCGAAGTCATACCAGTCTTAATTAAATTTCTGCTACATGGTACGTGTCGGAAAATTCTAATTCTGTCCAGAAACGAGAATTGTCTATTTCATTAATGGAAGCCGGGCTTGTGGCTGTCAGGGAAATAAGTACACAGCGTCGATAGGTGAAACATGAACTTTCGCTTCTGTATCTGGGTCACAGGAACAAGCCCTATTAGAATTTCTCATGGGATTCCCTCTGTTTTTGCGGACATTTTATGCAATGTTAGGTTCTTTTGAAAATAATAAAAATATTAATAAAATATATAATGACCTATTACCGTGGATTAGATCTTACCAGAGCTTTCAAAGGGAAAATGTGTGAAATTTTAACAAAGTCAGGGATTTCTAGAAATGCATTATTTCAGTTACTAACCAGTTAGTAAAAATCTTATACTTTGTTAGTTAGAGTTACTCTGATTAAATAGTCAGGATAAAAATTATAGCTTCACAACATGTTTAGTTTTTATATTGTATAAGAAAACATACAAAATATAAAATGCCAGGTGATATAACGGTGAATTAAATAAAACTAAATTCTTCAATAATTTGAGGACGGCCTTAATAAAGCGTTATTCCCTTCTAAATTTGTCGATACGCGTCCACTTGTAACAAAAATCTCTTTAAGATATACATTCTTACCTGGATGCTGAAAATATTAGTATCAAATGTATCAAACCTTGGCAGATTTATTTCTCCCGGTTACTCGGAACCGCTCATGGGGGCTACTATTTTTGGTACAAACAATGACCCCGGATGTCCCAGGTCGCATATCAAAATTATGGATATACCGTTAGTTATGGAAAGCATGACTATTAGCCCATAACTTTCTTAATTCTGAGGTCCTATAAAAAAGGCAGTAAAATCACAGCATAATATAAAGTAGTGTCTCCAAAGTAGTGCAAAATATCTTCAGATTTTACTTGATTGTTGATCATGGTGATAACTCTCTGGTGGGTTTGCTTAGGGAAAGACTTCAGTTTTCCTTTTTATTCAACCCCAAACAAAAATATCGATATGCCGTCAAGGGAAATGTGCAAAAATGTGTCTACACTTTTCTCCCATTTGCTAATGAGCTTTTAACGCTCTGCAAAATACCAACATAAAATGTCTGATGGCTGAATAATAACCTAACAGTTTTTTTACATTTAACTGTCTCATAAACCAAACAATATGAAACTCCCAGAATTAAAAAAAAAAAATCTGCAGTTGATTTTTGTTGTACTTGTGATAGGCTTCCATAGAAGTAATTTTAGAGGATTCTCATCATACAGCAGACAAGCGAAAAAAAAATCCTTCACATAAATTTTCCGGAAAATCGCTTTTAAGAATTTAGGCCGTTTTTTTTTTGTCTATCGAAGATGATCATCTATATTCTAAAGAAGTAAAAAAGAAGAAAAGGATAAACATACCTGGGCTTTTTGTTTGGTCGTAATGGTATATTATCAATGAACGCCGGCAGTATTCGTGCAGAGAGAACGGGTGAGAGATAGCATCTCCAAACATTGAAGTCTGGAATTCATTAACTTTTCACATAAGGATAATAATACATAAATACTCATGGTCGTCCTGCTCAGAACGTATCATTTTATCACTTTTATTGGCCTTGCTAAATAACTGCAAGTAAATTTATCGATAATGATGCTTTAGAGGAGACAGAGAAAATGAATCTTCAACACCTTTCTCCTGTGTACAATGGGATTTCATACTGAAGGCTGACAAAATTACCAATCTGAAGTATCTGTCAGGTTGATAATGATGAGATGATCTCATGTTCAGACCCCTTCTTGGACACGCTCCACATATATCACGTAGAGAGATCTGGACAAGCCGAGATACGGTCCAATAAATGAACTCATGAGAAGGTCAGGTGTAAATTTTTAGTATGCCTTAAGACGGTATCAAAGCGCTGAATATACAGCTACTGCAGATACAATGGCAAAATCTTTAGTTAAAGGAGATGTGATTTCATTTTGGAAAAAAAAGTTATTAAATGTCACGACATGAATGTACCCTTAGAGTCTCTAAAGCGATGGTAGAGTCGGGGCTGATAATATTGCTGACATGTGGCGTGATCATTATTCTTCTCTTTTTAAAAGTTTGAACAATACAGCAGATTAACAAGCAATAATCTGGTAAATAAAGGAAAAAAAATACGGGGTAAAACTGTTTACTACTGATCAGTTAATAGATATGCGTCATTTGCTCTCTTTATTGTGCGTAAAACTAGTGTTTTATTTCTCTGATTTTTTTTCCAAATATTTAAAATATTTTGTCCTCAACTCTTCACACATGGCTGCATATGGTGAACACATTTCATTTTGGGATCCAATAATATTGTATCAATATCATGTTTACAGTGTCTGTGGGAGAAATAATAAATAATACAATAATACAAACATATTCTCGGTGAAAAAGTGATCTCTGTGAACAGTCAAGAATCATATCCATATGCTCACTTAAAAAAAAAAAATGACACCGCGATCAGTCCAGAGGTTCTATATCAACAGCTTATTTCAACGATTTCACGACTGACCGTCAATATGTTTCGTGCAAGAGTGAAGATTTCAAAACATTACAACCACATTGTATATAGCTCCTTTTCTGAAATAGTTGATGTGATTTAATCCTTGGTCAAAACCTGTAACTATCACCAGTACGACTTCCTCTGTCATTCAGCTTAGTTCAGCAGGCTGTATAATCACTAGTTTTGGGATTGTAATCAAGGAACAGTTAATGACCGGGCACAATTAATCGCTCACCAATAATGATGTAGACCCGAGAATAATATGCCCATGTCATGTTTCACAATCAGGATACACGAGTAAGGACACAGTACTTTAACGGAGGAGAAATGGTGTTTTCTGACAATATTGGAGAAACACTTGAAATAAAATATTTCTGTAACAAGTAATGGTCACTCCAATATTCATAGCTCCTGAAATCAAGATGGATGTACAAATCATTTCATTCATATTCATACTAATTTTATCAATAAAAAGACAGTTAAGACATGTATGGCCCTTGGATTCGTATATATATATATATATATATATATATATATATATATATATACAAGAAAACAATAAAACGACTTAATAACATCACCTTTAGCAATAAACCCTTGCCTGCCTGGAGCATGAGACATCATTAATAGATAAAGATAATGAATTCTATACAGCATGACAGAGGTAGGGACAGAAGTGATCAAGAAAGGCCCATAGATAAGAGTTATATATAAATATAGAGAATTGACAGACATGGTAACAATCTTTTTACTTAGTAGAAACCCTGTAAGTTTAACACCGTACTTAAATTTTATGTTAGTGTTTTACGGCCATGTTTATGGCTTCCGATGTCTAATTTATTTTAATTCACAGAAAATTTTGGAGGGAAGATCAAACCTTTCCGACAATCGTTTCGATATGGCAGCCATACAGCAAGATCATAAAAGTGGTTGTTATCAGTCCTAGAATCAGAATGAAATATGGTAATGGCCAAAAATTACCATTGTCACTATTTGAAGGAACATGATTATATCTTTAATGAAAACTGATACCAAAACTGCTGGTCTTTAATGAGGCCCCTCGCCACATGGCCTGATTAACCGTCCCCTGTGATTGTTTAATGATAAACTACAGTGGTCACATAATGCCGAATAAAAACTGTTAACAGCGGTGTTATTACAATACAACGGGTAATAGGAGTTTGCTATTTTGCAGAAAGACCAATTTGACACTGGAGAAAAGATTTTGGTCCTTATTATTGACAACATGAAACACTATTCCATTGGCCAGACATCTTCTGGAGATTCCTCAATCAGGAGAGCTGTGGCCACCACAGTAAAAAAAATATTTTTTTATATGAAAATAGAAAAAAAGGAAATATTACACTATTCCTGCCCCTTAAGGGAGGATGATACCTTTCGTGAGAAGGGAAACGCTAAAAACATCATGATATATTGAAGTGTCTTCAAAGCAGAAAGTGCAACATTTCTGTAGTTTTTACTTGATGTCGATTCGTAATAACTAGTCACAGGTGGTTTTGCTAAGGAATATGTGTAAATGATCCTTATATTGAACACTAGACAAAAATATTGATATGCTTTTACAGGGAAATGTGTATGAACGTGGCTACACTTTTCTCCCATTTACTAATAAGCTTTTAACTGGCTGGAAAATACCACCATTATTTTCTGTCGGCTGGATAATAACGCGGCAATATTTATATCTAGTCGTCATATTTACCATATCATATAACAGGATATCAATCTATTTCTTATACTGATCTTAAGCTATATATGTGCTCTGCTTGTTGTGTCTGCTTACTCAAGTCAGCGTCATCTTGACTTATAGAAAACAAGCAAAAACAAATATTTTCCTTTACACAACTACTTCCCTTTAAATACCCGCTTCTAAATACATACTGTATATGCTTTCAGAAATATGACAGCGCCCTCCACCTTAGGTATTAAAGCTGTAAAATGGAAAACTATAAAAAAAATTTCTCTCCTATTTATTTTATAAATACGTAAGATACGTAATGATTTATCTTTAATGTATGCCAAAAGCGTTCGTGAAAAAAAAAGTAGTGAGATAATATCTTAAATAAGTTAAATATATTTCCCCTCGCAGTCTGCAATTGCATCAGCTTTAACATGAGGATAATAACACACAAGTACCCAACGGTGATCTCGCACGGCAAATTACTTTAGTTGCCTTAATATATAACTTTTCACATTTATTATTTATAATTATGCTTTAAATAAGGTATTGGAAATTTTTTTCGATCTCTACAAGGAATCTAGGGACTGACAAAGAATGATATAGAGTATGTGTAAGGTTGATAATGTTGTGCAGCGGGTTTCATATTTTATGTGGGACAGCTTGATAAAATGCTCTTAGAGATTATATTGAATTCTTTATCAAACGATGCGCATGACGAATAGCACCATTCTGTATGATAACAATTATACTGTTGTGCTGACATCTCAAATTGTTCTCCTTTCCCTTTGGAAATTGTATTACCGCCGGCTTTTGTGTACAAATATCGCCCAGACCACTGGGTCGATTGGGGCAAAAATAGTTGATAATAATTTAGTATTTGTTTAACGGCTCGGTACTATTCATCAAAATAAATCAGCATAACAGAAACTTATAGTTACCACGAATTCCAATATGTATGGTACAAATTGTATACATATAGCCCATAAAGCAGCCTAAGTTTTGTTTTCTTCACAAATGAAATATATGGCACAGACTCTCTTTCTTTAATGAAAAAAATATGATATTGGACACCCTTGGAATCCATAGTTCCTGTATATAAATGCCATGGAATCGTAACTATTAATAGTGTTTTTGCTGTTTTGCGATGACGCTTGTCCGTCAACTTCGGAACCATGACAGGAATCTTCCTGTTTCGGCCATTTTGCTTCATTTAATTGATATTGACATATCTGTATTAAGATTTTAGACGTGAACAGCTAGAAAAATACCTTTGTAACAGCCTGAAGGATGAGGATTTATATATTGGGCGATATGACGTAGCATATTCTTTCAGTCGTAAGCCGTCGGAGAAAACCTTGTCAAATGAAACCCTATAAGGATCTAAATGACAAAAAAGGTGAAATCTGGATAGAACTGCAGATATTTGATGGAATACCATAAGAACATGTTATGACTGAAGTTATTTTCACCACCTGTTGTCCATCCGGTTTCTTGTATATAATTTTCTGGAAAAGTTTATATTTTTTTGCAATTTCCTAGAACACTACATATGGAAGCGACAACCTGACATGGTAATTATGAATACTATAATAAATCCACGGTATATTTTTAACAATTATTTAGTATCTTCAGAATGATCTGACAGATATCAAGTATCCCTGCATGAGTAGCCATCTTTATTTTAGCTGGTTATGTTGGTTATTACACGACATCATCCAATCAGCAGCTGTAAACGGAAACCGTTTTTGCATGTGACCAATAAAATTGAAATCTATCAGAGTTTATGATACGTTGTAAAACGTAGACTGATTACATATATTTTAAAATAATTATTTTTTTCTTAAATATGGAGTAAGGAGTAATTTATTTACCTTGTTGAAAATTAGTTATCTATACTGTACACTGTATTTGTTTCCCTTGTAAAGTAACTTATAAAATTCTCATGGCAAATATCAAGTGGACATAAAGGGACGAAACGGACTTTTGACTAAATGATATGTGGTAAACCCATGCATATAACATCGATATATAAATGAGAACATTTCTATTATTACCTTGCCGTTACCTTCTTCTTAGTTGAATGGATACTGCTATAAACAAGGCTTGGATATGTCTTAAAATAAAAAAAAACGAGATAAATATACTTGTAAGTGCACTTAGATAAAAACTTAAATGAGTGTGTAAA
The DNA here is from genome assembly GCA_026874595.1 of Sipunculus nudus. Taxonomy (NCBI): domain Eukaryota; kingdom Metazoa; phylum Annelida; class Sipuncula; order Golfingiida; family Sipunculidae; genus Sipunculus; species Sipunculus nudus. Next base: position 16,475,023 of record CM049317.1, read on the forward strand.
ATATTACTTTGCTCAGTCTTTTTCTTTATCTGCTACGTGTGGTTGTTTCATCTACATGCCGCCAGGTGGCTTGGTTCTCAAATGTCTTCTTAAAGCGTTTGTTTACTTACATTCAAAGTCACTTGCATAAGGGAAGTTTTGTTTTGTCATGGATTCAATATATTTGCAACAAAACAAAGAATTTTAGATAGGTTCTCGAAGAAAAGGACCAAATAGACAAAACTCTGACAAAATCATCGTGACCTTTAATCCAAAATTGAAGTAACATTTGTTATGTACTTTATTAACGACGTGGACAATGTAAGCATGAATTATGTGACCAATTTTTCTACAGGCTCCGAACTGATCCCCTAATGGCTTGTATGATAAGATTCATCTTAAATCTGTTTCGTGCTTGGCAGAGCATAATCCAAATGGGAAAGGTAAAAAATAAAGTGGTGACAAATAAAGATCACATTCCTGCCCACACTTAGGCCACCGACATAAGTCATTGTAGTTTTGCATCTAGATTAAAAGTATACCTTGCTTTTTATTGGTTGAGTAATTTTGTCAATTGGGATTCAAGAGGAACCTATATATTTTAGGAATGTCAAATGTCACCATACGACTCTATTTAGTATAAATAGACGCGAATCGTCTTTGGCGTTCAGCACTTTACGTAATCATAATGCTGAAGCCTTCATATTTAGTTGGCACTCAGTGTGAACACTGGCGTAAAGCTGGTTAGCCACGCGGGTCTAGTTTCAATATCTATAAAAGGTTGTATTCTTGTCTTTGTTCAATACTGTAGAAAATGACGATGCGTATGTTTAAATGTCGTCCATCTTTACAATATTCCCGATCAGTAATTTATCCCTCCCATGCTTCTATTATCGTGCTGTACGTTTCAAATGTACCAAAGGGGTCACAGTTTTGATAGAGCTTTCACTGCTGCTCAAAAATTTTCTAGGAGGGAGAAAATGCTGCTCTTTAAGTGTTCTTTAATCGCCGTAGTCGATAATATTTATGTCAAGCTTCTGTTGGAATGATAATAATGAAACTAACTATCATGGAGTTTGGTAAGACTAGTATCATAACAAAAATGGGAAACATCATGCAACTATAAATACTTATATTAACGACAGGTCTTTGTCCTTAGCTTAGCGTTTGTAACCACATTGCTGCCAATATATATTGTCAATGCATAAAATGTGTACGCAATACCAGTGAAGATTAAAGGTCATTCCAACCAAATTGTACATGGCTTCTTGTTTGATATACTTATCGTGGCGTAAATTTTTAATCACTATCTGTATTCTTCACAATCAGGTCAATTATTGTCAATTAGTGGAATCCGGCTGTCTAATCACCACAAGTTTTGCGAGTGAAGGCAGCTTTCTTCTTCTACTGGCGTGGTACAAATCATGGTTTGAGCGCTGATGAATCTTAAGATGCAAGTTTTGTGCATCATATTTAGAGTACATCAACATAGGGTATTAAAAAAAACCAAAAAACAACGGCAGAAACTTGACAATTGTAATGCAATATTAACTAGCTATTATGCATCAACACAACAAATCAATCAACTGCTATTGAAGTACGGACAAGCTTATCATTATGTCCAAAACTGTGGTTATGGAACTGTGGATTGAACCCTTCGGATCTTACGTAATGATGCATACACATGCTTAAATTTTCTAGAAAAGTATATAAGAAATTGATTAGAAAAGCTGTACGTTGGTCTTTAATGCGTAGAAAGTGGGTGGTATTTTTACCTAATTTCCAGCGTTCTGTGAGTGGCCTTAATCATTTCTTAGACGCGCAAAGCTGGTACATCATAACACAATATTAAGCTTTCCCATTAATACCTTTCTTTATTTTATACATAAGGGCTGTTGCCAATAAAAATTAAAATAATAGAACCCCGGGGGAGATTTTTTCAGGATATTACATTATTTATTTATTATTTGCAGACAAAGTTATTGATCAGCATTCAAAGTAGCTTTTTCTCCACATTTTCTTTTTCACATCTGCATTTTTTATTAATATTAAAACAAGACGGTCAGCTGGATGATGATATTTGGCTGTACTTATCTTGGCGTCTCATAAACCATTTTTCGACCCTAAATGTCTGACAAGTAAATGTCATTTCCCGCGATAAATGCTTGTTTATTGGCGGTATCAAATCTCACTGATACTGCTTTCAGCGTTGTTTTTTCACATTAAAATGCCTAAAATATAGATGACCGGCCTGTCTTATTGAAAGTAATTAATCAGGAACAATGTCAACCAATTAAATAAACCATCTCTGGTTCGGAAGGTACAGACAACTTATTTATGATATAGAGTGAACGTAACTATTATATATAATAATATTCTTTTCTGAGTGTTGGCCTTTTTGACACATAAATATTTATCACGTGAAAAGCTACAGTAAATATTGAAAGAGAAAATGGGTAAACAAGGTCAATTAAGTTAATGCGGGCCTTATGCGGTTATATGATTGGACTGGATTGCTAATCATATTAATAATGATAGGAATTGTGTATTGGATCAACCAGAGAAATTTTATTACAATCAGGTCAGATTTTTTTAAAATAAAAAAATATCAAATTTGTTAGACCCACAAATTGTCCTTGACAAATAATAGTACCGATAATTAATCCCTAAAAATAAGATGGTCAAAACTCAGTCGTATGCTAATTATATTATTATAATTAATGGATTACTTTGTGGTATATAAAAGGCTAATTCATATGACAACGAATCTCCTAAGTTATACCATTGGCAAGACCAGGGTGAACACTTGGACCTTCAGCTGCGAAGTAAAACGCCTTAACATACATGCTACTTGCTATCCGTCATGGAATAAATCTGATGAATGAAACCTGCTTTGTCTTTCCGCTAGGAAAATAATTTATAGAGTTGGGTGGTGTTTCTTTAAAAAAAAACACACAACAAGGCAGGCCTAATGCAGCATTGGCATAATAGCTATAATTATGAGGCCAAGAATAATGCCTAAATAATCCTTAAACCTTCCACAACCTTAGTTTAAAGCAACCCAGTTAGGTCATACATGACAATCATAACCTAGAACCTGTTTTCAAGCAATGCATACTGCCAAATAAAAATGATTAATGTTATCAGATATAAACAAATAACAGAAGCTTTGTTTATAGGCAGACAACATGCAATGTGATACAGGAAGAGGAGATTCTATTTAAAAGGTCAATAAGAAATATTGTCTAATTACTGTAATATAAAAGTTAACTATAATGGCAGGTAAATCCTCGCGGGATCCCGTATATTAGGCCCAGAAATTTCCATGTGAAAAAGCGCACATTTCAACAAAAAAGCTCTTGCTTGAAATGTTGTTCATGATGATTTACTCCAATTGCCTCCTGAGATGAGACGTCTTATTTTAAAAATCACAATGTCAAAAGGTAAAAATAAAAATATTTCCGTCCATTTATTTGCAGACATTGCAGTTTATTATAATGGACGGACAGCAGTATTCATTATCAGAGAAGGGCAAAATAAATGTCCATGCAGTTTCCAATACCTTTAACCTTTACATAAGGGCCTTTCCTATTTCCCAAAACCTGCAATTGGTGGCTTACTCAAGTTATCAATTTTTCAACAACGGACACCAATATTGATTTGCGTTTAAGAAGACCGAGTAAAATTTGTCAACGTCTTTCTCGCATTAAAAAAATAGATTTTAATTGGGAATAAGATACCAGCAAGAAGTACTTGGCAAGTAAATGATAATTTCCAGCTGTTTTCACAACCCCACAAACGGCAGGTCATATATCTGTACTATGTTCTTCATTTTTGTGACCTCCCGTGGGTTTTGTCCGTAATATATTTCCAGTTACCTTTTGCAATGAAAAAATCCGCGCCTTTGTTTTTTTTTCTCATTTAACAAATATTGTGATGCAGAAATAAATTGCGAAACCTTCCGAACGATATGTTTGTCCGATTAGATATGCCTGTGTGATAATTGATGTTCTCAATACGTTCCTGATTAATATGAAGCCTTTTGTATTCGAGACACATGGCAAATAGCCGACTGAATTTGTAATTAATGTAATTATTGATGTCCAAGTCAAATTAGCATCAAATAATTCTCACCTAATACATTTTAAAGATTTTATTACCTCTGACTCAGATGTTACTTTATCACATGTCACATGTTATCATGTTACTTAGTTACCTTTCTGAATCCATTCTCTAGACAGACCGAGTAATAGGATTTTTTTTGTCTTGCTGGAGGAATGCGCACCATTTAGTGCCATTCTAGTTTTCAAATAGTTATGTTAAATTTTTGGACTTCGGTTCCTTTAATTTTACTGATTAAAGCTAAACAAAAATTGGAGTAATCGACAACGATATGTTACTGCATTAAAATAAAGGTAACGCACTGTACGTTTAGCCTCCGATAGAGTAGAATTAGTTAAAAATATACAGATACAAGATGGATTCATAAAAAATAACATTAGGTTTGAAACCGATACTTTTTTGCAGCTTGTACGATCAAACTTATACATTAACCTTCGAACTACGTCATCATTTTATATCAGTTATCTTGATTATGCCATAAACATTAAGGGTTAGAAATATTTTAGTCCTGAAATACATAAACCCCTTTTATCTTAATCTCGAATGTGTGTATGGAACTTCTTTTTAATGTCCGACCGCTCCCTGCCTCATTCGGCTCAGGAGTATTTATGTTGGCAGGGAACTCGAGGTTGCCTAGGGTCCTACTTGCAATCGTCAGCTTTGAGAGGAAGGTAAAAAAAAACTGTAGCATCTTGCTAGGATGCTCACGTTTTATATATGTAAAGGTTATAATGGAGAAAATGTATTAAAAATGAAGACTTCTTATCCCGCAAAATACCGTAACAATGGCAGCGCAGAGTGGAGCATCCCCTGGTGAATAATAGATTGAATGTTCCATCAGTTAACCTTGTCAGTGTAAAATCTAGGGCTGTCCTGTGACCATAGACTTTGAATATTTGCCATTGACGGACGGGCGTACGGACGCAAGCACGGAGGCATCAAAATATCCCATGGTGCAAATTTGTTGCGAGTGGAAAATTATTTATCGTGGAATCAAAATGGTAGAACAAAATCGAAACGAATACCACGACCTTTCATCTGCAATATAGAAACGCATTTATTTCATAGTTACTTCCATCCACAATACCTAAATTAACGCGTTCTCTCATGGAATGTTCTCCTTAAAAAAACCTTGCTCAAATACATCACGTTTTATCCTCCAGCGACTGGTAAAACAAGGATTACCTTAAAACTATTTCTTGCACGACCAGGCAGCATTATTTTTTTTGTATTGTGAGTGATGAAGCAAATTGTGTTTAATAAAGATTACATTGTTGTACCGAACGAGCCACCGGTAAAGGATATAAGCGAAGCTTAGCTTCAAGGTGAAAAATGTACAAGTGCATCTTGCTTTTCATCAGATGAATTTGGTTTTTATTGACCGATAAAAACGATATCTCTCAATTTTTTACGACACGAATTCATGGCACGCTATTAAATAAAATAGGCTTGAGTCCTATTCTTTCCTTTTTTGTTGGATCAGGCCCCAAGACGTTTAGTCATAATGGCTTGTTTCTTATGTCTTAGAGTTTCTAGTTAAAAACAGTGGCTTAACGGTAGTCATTCAAGCGAAAGTTTAATTATAAAGTACCATGAAAAAAAATATCTTGTTAAACAGAATAAAACTGAAAAAAAATGTAACTTCGTTCATTTTTATTCCCGCTCAAGGCACTTATTCAAAAATGTTCAAGAGCCCATGAAAAGACATTTTCAATTTCCCTTTCAATATTTCAATTTTTCATTTATTAACATATTCTTTTTGTTGCTTTTATAACCGTGATTTTATTCAGATCCACTATTCGTTTCAATTAGGCCTGGCTGCTTATCCAAATATATCATGCAACAGAGACAAAATACAGTTAGTGTTCAATAATCGTCAAACTCGACAATGCTTATGTCAGATTTTGTGAAATTGTAATGAAAATATCAGAGCCTGTAATCAGACAGAGCAGTATTATTTATCATCAAACTGGGGAAAACTACCTTTACTCAAAAATGTGCCATTCAGGAATAATACTGATATTAAATCCAACATCCTCCCGTTTCTGTGACCTTAGAATAGCGTGTATCACTCACAAACGAGGGAAAATAATAAATTATAACCCAGGAATGGGAATTCATTACATACCCAGGACCCGCAGGTGCGGTAGACACCGGGTCTGGGTGATAACAGGATACAAAATAATATGATAGGAAGCGAGTTCTACCGCACTGTCACGTAGTCCAAAACGGAACTCTGCTGATGTACAAACCTAGATTGAGTATTAGATAAGAGAACTTTAAAAAATGGAGCTGGTGACCTCCATAAAAGATAAAACAAATTAGCTTGTAACGGCCGTAATACACCACGTCGACCTTATTACAACTTTAAGCTTTCATTCCGAACAGTCTCCTGAACCATTTTATGCCAGACATGATTCATAAAATGACAGATTATAAAAACCTAAGATGGGCCAGTTTCAAAATACGTCTTCCCTTCCAGCGTTAATAATCTTATAATCACTTCAGGACGCCAGGGACGCGAGTTAATCTAAAATATGATTGTTTTTTTCCACACTATAGATATTTGAAGTTTCCTTCAAAGTTTGACTTTACTGTAACACTCTGACTGAGGGCGGATTACCCCATCAACTATCTTGACAAGGGCACCCCCTTAGAATACTTACACTGGATGTATTAAAATTAAACTTGGTCAGTTTGAAAATTAGTAGGACGGTCCTGTGACCTTGATATTTAACTTGTAACGGAGATCTCACTTTATTCCCTCATACAGCTTTAATGCGCGTTGATTCAAACTCATAAGAGCTTAAAGGTTAAGATGTTAATATGTTATATTTCACATAAGATTGGTATGTAGACGTCATAGAAGTAATGTATTCGATTTAACTACAGTTTCTTTCTGATTCCACGATGCCGGTTATTTCCATGTGTGGTCACTTGCTTTCTTGTCTCTAGAGTGTAAGATATCGTTTACATTGACACTCAGTATTCTAAGTTGCGTGCTTAAGATGAAAAATGTTGGTCCTTGGATTCAATAAAATTGGAACAAAATATCGAAAAATAGGTATTAGCAGGGGGGAAATCTAAACTTTAATTCTGAATAAATAACACGACCCTTTATTAACGATGAACAAGCGCATTCATTATATGGTGTAAACGACGCGGAAAAAGGCAACACGAACCTTCTAAAAAAGGGTTCTGGGTGGAAAAAAAGCTAACTGTATAGGGATTTATCCCCCACAGGTTTTGCATAAGAGGGCCTACTTTATACAAGAGAAATAAGATACATTACACCAGATCCATTAAGTGACCTAAATAAAGATCGCATTACTGTCTACACTCAGCCACCGGCAATGGGACAATGAAGTTCTTCTTCAAGGTGAAAGGTGTACATGTAAATCCAGCTTTTTATTAGCTGAGCACTTTTTTTGGAGACAGGGCAACAGCCTAAAACATTGTGGCCAACAATGATACCCCATTCATTAAGAAACGGAATAAAAATAGCTTCACCAGCTTGGGGTAGTGCACAGTACACAAAGCCGGGGGTCATGAGGTCGAGATTTTTCATGGTCGAGGCAGATATTTCATGGTAGGCCCCAACCGAGGGGAGCGCTCAGTAGGTTTCATGGGACGGCCTTACCCAACGGCCGTGTTCATTCGCAAAGGAGGGCGGCTAAGACCAAGCAAGAAATAGGGGCAATTAAACACCCAGCGCCCGCAGACGCGGTAGTCATCGGGCCCGGTTAACACCAGAATAAGGGAGAGACAGAGCAATATTATCGATACATCGGTATATGGCGATATCGTGGTTCCAATATCACGTATCGGGAGATCGTTTTCATGTATAGAGATGTTTCGCTTTTTTTTTCAAAAGTAACTGGAATGGTTTTTATCAAGTACAAATAAGGATTATTGTACAAATTCATAAATCATAATGGGTTTAGTTTAGAAAAAAGATGAAGTGAAATCCGTTATTCCAGGCCGATTATTAGAACTTTTTTATGTAACCTCAAATACAACATGATCATTGGTCCGTCCTATGGATTCTAAATGTCTAATTGATGACTTATTGATGCAAAGAAATGAAAAAAATGCTTTATACATTCAAAATTACTTAATTTTTAATTAATGTTACTGTATCTCCTGTTTGTAATCAATTGTTCTGCATAAACTTTCATTGTTTCTTTAAAACTTAATATGATAATGATTTAATCACATATTATGTAGTATATATACTAGGAAAACTTTTATTTCCTATTTATTTATAAAATGTAAAATATCGTGTTACGTATGGCATTACGCTACCACACGTCGCAATATACTGCTACACATTTTAAGGCGTTACCAGGCACTTTTGTGAACAATATGTGTGCCAATTTTGAAAATGCTTCAGATTTCCATGTACTTAACCACGTGCGAACCACATTGTATATTGCTTCATATGTGAACCAATTTGCATTCAAGAGCCTGACGTCACTTTGTGAAACAAGAGAAATATTTGTGTACCTTTCACTTCAAAGAAAGTGCATTTAGTAATAGAGGGGGGATAAATACGCAGGATTTTTAGAGGAAAAAGGGCAGAACAAAGACCCATAGAAAGGCCTAAAATAGTCCTTGAATTACGTGACTTAATTATTAGTCAATACCTGTTACCAACACTATTAGGTCTGCCTCAAACAATTAGTGGAGTTCGGCTGTATAATCATCGCTAATTCTGACAGTGTAGGCAGGGCTTCTAAGGAATAATTATTAACTAAGGGCAATTAGTGGGTTGAGGGTTTGCCTGGCACTCGGTTTTGAAAATACATCTTCATACTATCAAATCTGTGGCTATGCTTTCACAGACCTTTATTCAGTTATCCTCAAAGGTGTCTATTTCCTGAATAATGAACCAACCTGCACGTATTCGGGCTAAAATAACGAATGCAAATCAATCCAGCGCACTAAAAATTCAAGTCACACACTGTTCATAATCCGCTGTCTGAAGAAGAACACATGTACCAGTATCGGACAGGCTTATTTGATTGGTTACACTCTCGGTGCCTTCGAGACAATACCTATTAATGTTATAGCTCCAGACGTCCGCGTAAAACGCGTGTTTGTGAGCCATATAATTGGTTCAAGGCATTTTTTTATTCATATAATAGACACCAGAGAGGGTCGCGGAATCAAGGTCTGTGAAAGCTTAGCCACAGACTTGGTAGTATGACCCGGGCAATTGGAGCAAACGCGCGTTCACACATGAACACATATATGGACACATATGATTCATGTGTTCATATACATAAAAAAATACTTGTGGCTCCATGACAGTGAATACTGATATCCAGGATCGTTTCAACAATGGTTCTTTGTATGATATAATATAATTCTGCGAGATAAATATATTCTGGTTGATTTTCCAGGCTTTTTTCGTTGCTCGAGGATATACATTGATTTGAGCACCATGAACTCATGCCAGTGGGGTCCTATGATTGTGCTGATGACATGCGGGTCTACTGCCTATACACTTCCGACAAGCTTATACGAAGATAAAAGCCGGTAAGTGTAAAGCAACTAACAAACACACACACAGGTTTAGGTAGGGGTGTATACACTAATTTCATTCACTGCGTCGGCCTCATCCCACTTTACAATTTTCTTTCCCGTTCTTTAAGACCTGTTCATGCCTGCAGCCGTTCTCATGCCCCCTGAAAATAAACATACAACCCAAGCAGCCGTTATGGGCGTTGTAGGTATTACGGACCAGCATTAGCCGGCCGCCCACCTACAATACCCATTCCCTCCAGAGTGCAGAGAATCCATCCTTGTTATAATGACTTTGGCCAGCATTCATCGCACAGACGGGGGTCACAACCTTAGGTACAAGAGTCCCGCACTCTAACCAATAATTATGCTACAGTGCTAATAATAATAATGTCACTTAGCCACAATTTTAAACCAATATTAAACCAATATATATGTATATGTATATATATATATATATATATATATATATATATATATATATATATATATATATAATGTCTAATATCAACCTGTATTAAGTGATTAAGATGCACTCATCGAGTGATCCTAGGTTTTTAAAAAAAGAAATTGAAGATCGCTCCACTGAGTATAGTTTTACACATCTAGAAACCATAAACACGGGTAACCCTTTCTGAGAAAACAATAGTTCTTGGATTGATGATAAAACTGTCCTTTTCAATAGTACTTATTGTCCCTCGCTTTTAGTGAAAGCGCCGTCGCCGGGGGATATAGAAACTGTGAGCCCCGTCCGTCCGTCCATCGTGCCATCCAACCATCCATCTATCCGTCCGTACGCCCGTCACACATTTGTTAACGCGATATTTCAAGAAAAATTTCAGATATAATAACTAAACTTGCAGCATTCATGAACCTTATCAAGGGCTAGGTCAAGAATGGACATGGATGTCCTTGGTCCATTTTCAAGGTCTCAGCGGCGATAATGCTGAAGTGATGTTAACAAAATAACTAAAAAAGAATTTGAGGTATAGTCACCAAACTGGCAGCATTATTGCACCTAATCAAGAGCTAGGTCAAGTTTGAACATGGTTGACCTTGACCCACATTCTCATAGAGGCACAGTCACTAAACTCGCAGCATTGATGTACCTAATGAAGGGCAAGGTCAGGTTGAAAATGGATGACCTTCAGGCAGTTTTCAAGGTTACAGAGGTAATCATGCTGATTGATATTGACAAATCTGAAATAACATACATCGGTTCAAAATTTTTTTTTCTAATTTTTCCTACATGAGACGGGGGCATACTAGAAGATCTGATCCACAGATCAACTTTTACCTTGTATATTAGTGAGTGAAATGTGACTAAATATAAAGTACTTTGGAGATTTCGTGAAATTGCTATTTGATAAGCTGCCACGGAAACAATTGAATAACTTTAGATATTTGGAAAAATATGAATATAGGGGCGGTGATCGGTGCCTCCTTCAATCAAGTTAAAATTTAGTCTAGTTGTTTTCCACTTCTCCACGTCTCGATTGCCGCTCCTCGTACTTGTCAGTTTTGTGTCGAGTTGTTTGCAACGCTACCTTGCAACGGAGGCGCTCTATCACAACTATTTGTTATTCCATATTATAATCGTGTAAATTTTTTATTTTGTAAAATGCAGACTCTCTGAAAGTAACTGTTGACGTTATCTTTATTATTTTAACTACCTTCACAGAATCAAAAGAGAAATAAAATGTTGAAAGAAATGTTTCTTTTTTTTCAAAACCAGTAATATTATTTGAATGCAGCTGAACAAGAAATTCCAGACTCGGCAAGTTAAATGAATCTACATTAATCAAATTGAGTTAGGTTCAAAACATCCGTGAATAGCATTCTATCTAGTAAAGGTATTTAGAGGATATAGGTGGCTCCAGAGTCATAATTACAGTGGAACGCCGGAGTACGGACGAGATTTAACCAACCTGACAAAAAATTAACCCTAGATGTCCCAGAGGTCTGGCGGCTTTAAATTCTGACAGATATACTGGGCAACGCAAAGTCGGCATCATGGAAGTCAGACCTGCGCTGTAGCTATTCGAATGCAAGCTGTATTCCAGTCAATGCTGATATTTAAGCATCATTTCATCTTAAGGTTGGTGCAAGATAGGACATAGCGCCCTGTATTACACTGGGTAACTCTCGTATATGTCATTTCACTGGTGGGTCGGAAACCTTTGATTACTTCTTTATTTTCCGAAGATACACAAAAAGGACCTTAGTTGTTCATTATGAAGAGCATTCACTGGGAAGCTTGACCCGTGAATTAACAAGCCTAGCAGTTAGGGTCCGGAAACAAAACAGGTGTCCCTAATTAGTGACTATATCCTTCAGGTTACTTATCTAGAAGCATAATTGAGTACTACCCAGTGTCACCTTTGGTAATTAGAATGCAGTCAGTGACGCCAACACAGGTCCGCCTACATTCTGGGACATTAGATCCGGAATATTATACGATCATGATCAAACTCTAGTATGTGTTACGGTAGAGGACGAAGGACCCAAATCCGAGCGAGAAAGTCTGCGTCTGTGCTCCCCATCTCTCGCCTGTTCTCGCAATATTAATGAAACCTTTCAAAATCAAATCATAATTATCCGTTACTTCCAAAATGTAACGGGCTGTACATTGAATGTAAGCCTAACTCTCAATATTAAATTCAAAATCCGTTCATAATTTATCTATATAAAATTCTTTCACACAAACCAGTAAATTAGCTTATCATTAACCGAAACAATGGCGATTAAGCAAAATCTTGAGTTTGGGTTTGTTTTTTAATAAAATTATAAGAAGCTTCCAGGCAGCTTTCGTGCTCACTAAAGACTTTTGCAATTTAAAATCTTTAAATGGCGCGAAATAAAAGATATTGTGTCTCTAAGATCTTGACAGATTATACAATATTTCGGGAAAATAGATTAAATTTGATAAATCAGAACTTGAAATTTAAATTTACACTGCGTCAGAGCTTATTTACCGTCAAGAACACTCCCGAGAATTATCGTGTTTCCCTATTTGACAGAGCTAATATTTATATTAAAGAAGTTAGACGTGAAAAAGAAAAAAAAGTGAGGACTTATTTATATTTTTGTCCAAATATTAGAATTCACCATGTTTATTTCAGCTCTTCAGATAACAGGTTTATTCTGCTGGGAAACTTCCTACGTCATGTAGTGAACAAACAACCCCGGATAGCTAAGTACATCATGCCATTTGTACAAACAAACATTAGATTGTTAACTGATGTAAACCGGCTTCCGTGGCTCATGGACAGATCACAGGGATCAAAACCGTGAGATCGCGAGTTCGGGAGATTTTTCATGGTTGGCCCCCACCCAGGGTAAGCGCTCTGCATGCTTAATGGGAGGCCATGCAAAAAAGGCCGTGTTTTTTGTTTCACAAACAAATACGCCTTTCGGCGGTAATTCGTAGGTTTGACCTAACAAAAGGGATGATTACACACCCAGGGTCCACAGGTGCTGTAGACACCGGGCCTGGTTAACACTAGGATATAAACCGAGGGGAAGCCTGTGATACTGTCCTGACGTGTAGTCCGTAACAGGATGGAATTCTGCAGATGTACTGATTTAATTTAAGTTGAAAAAAGGAGGCGGATACCTCCAACACGTACTGACATGTTATAGGCCAAACATCTTTGACTATAGTCATATTAAATCAAAGGTAGATTAGGAACATAATACGCAAACACTTTCTGGGGAACATATGCACCAATTAACCTGGGAATATGGCCCAATAATTGCATGAAAACATGGGCTGGGCAGTGCCCCACTTTTTAGATGGTCCACATGGTAGAGGCCTGCATTCGTGAAAATGCCTATTTCAGGTGTCATATGGGACAGAGCTAGAGCGTTTAACTGTATTCACAAAAGACACTGTTATCGTCCGAATCCTCATCTGCAGTGGAAATATATAATATGAAAAAAAACCTTGTTTATAATTATGGAGGTGCACGCTTTCCTCAATGGTTTTGTCATTAGCACATACATTTCACCGGATTTTAAAGGGATTAGAATAGGGTATGTTTTCTTCTACGGTTCCATTACCACTGTCGAATAAACAAACAGGTTTCCTATCAAGGAAAGAATCGTTAGGAATATCACACACAGATCCATTTGTGTAATAAAATTATTAGATTACGGTGGCCTATTTCATAGTGTCGTCGAGGAAATAGTGTTACTGTGATTGATAGCTTCATCGGAATGACCTTTTAAATATTTACAGCATGCTCAGCGGAACAAAATAGTGCTTGTAATGACATTATGTTCCCATGCTTTTAACGAACCTACAACAAACGTCTCAGAAATATTAATTGTCACAAAGAAGCGCAAACAAAGCATATGGATTAAAGCATGATAAACGTGGGACTACACTTTCAGATATATATATATATATATATATATATATATATATATATATATATATATATATATATCATAGATCAATAGATCAAGGAAATATTATGAAATACAGTATCGAAAGCTGATATATGATTTTTTTAAACGCTTGGGTAAAGGAACATCTGTAGAAATATATCAAGAAAATATCGTATCAAGAACACCCGGTAATTAAATTTAGGGAATTGACTAGACTATATGAAGACGGGTAAGTGTTGTCTGCCCTTTTGTATCCCTGGTATTACAATTATTATATTGAACGGGATAAAAAAGATGACATGTGATGCCTATAAGATACTTTAAAATTTTGCATACTATACAGTTTTACTTAAATTAGTTTCCCTGGGATAAGTGACGCAAAACCCTATTACTTACATTGGAAAAAATAGGCCAGCGGGAGACATAAGACTCAGTCCTCTTTAGCTGCGTCAAGACAGGTTCTTTCAAATTGGTCCAGTAGATTGACATTTAAATTACATGCCCCAAGGGGAAACCCCTGCCTTCACCTCAGCTTGATTACTTCCGGAATAGAGAGCCAAACAACTAGGGTACTATATGGCTGCGTTCTTTGAGTATAGAAGAAAAGAACTGTTAGATTAATTTCTGTTGTGGAAGAATAGCTATCAAAGCTTTGCAAAAAGAGCAAACAAGAACTGATTTGGACTGCATTATTCCAAGATGCTTGTCTGGCAATTGGTTCGGGAGATAATACTCCTGGAATCCGGAATGGATTTTAACGGATACAAGATGCGATACCGCACAGTTTCTCACGTGTACGCATCTTCAATCAGTCTCCGCTAGGATGGTCTTGAGCTGATACGCTTTACAGACAAGGTCGGACAGACAACAGGATGGCCAACCGGACAGATTAAAGATAGTTACTATATGCCACTCCCATTGTTGTTTCCAAAATTGACAGATACACTTACAAACCAGTGCACCTTTCGGGGCTTTCCCGCTTGTAGTCCAGACCAAGGGCCGTAGGTGCAGTAGTCACTGGCCTAGTTAAAACCAGGATATAACATGAGAGGAAGCGTATGCCACTGCCCTTCATCATCGTTAACCTTAAAAAAAGATTGGCAGGTTTTAGAAGCTATTAATTAACTAAGAGACCGGGTGTCGATACTAGAAAATTAAAACCGCGTTTTCTTTAAAAGCCGCGATCAACACTTGGGTTCATACAATACTGAATCACACGCAACACCCTTGCTGCATTCGACTAAATTATCTGAAAATAGTTAGCGTTTAATTGTGGCACAGGTTCACCAGTGGTAGTGTCTCAATACCTGAGGCCTTGTCCAGTGAGTCATCTGCTGATTTATACGAAGAAATGGTTCTTCAGCCACCCATATTTACAGCTTTCACTTTGGCAAAATTTATGGGTTTGTTTCTCCTGTGTTTTTTTTTACCAGAAATCAGTACAGGAGGAAGATTTGTTTTCCCTTTGTGACTTTTTTATAAAGATGATCAGGGACGAACATTATAATAACATTATTTTTTTTCTAGACAGGTAAAGCACATCTTGACGTAACATTTTATCGAAGTTATATTATGCTAATTTATGTTGTGGGGTGCTAGAGAAACCCCTAATTTTGTTTATTTACTTTGCCCTAGAACACCATCATCATTAACTGGCTTGGACGAATCTATCATGATTTAATTATTAAAACATGCTGGTGATATTGAACGGTGCGGGGTATCCTATTTTTTCAGGTATATTTTAGTCAGAACTGCCTTCAAGAAAGCTTGAGGGTAACAATGCCAGCATGAGACCTGCACTTCAACATAATATTACAACAGTTTTCATTAATAAATCGACACGAATGGTATTACCAATATAGGTGTTCTAGACAAAAAAAATTGCGTTAATAATAACTCTAGTGAAACATTTTACCAACAACGCGAAAGGGAATTACAGAAGGTTTATTTTGAACGTCCTTGGTGCCCGACTGTGACCTCAAGGATAACAAGTGCACTCGAGTAGGCCGATACTTACTAACGGGGCCTACATAACTCATAATAACGGGACCATTATACAGCCCTGCATTCGAGTTTTATGTTGGGACTTGAGTACCTTTATCCAACTAATGACATGGCAGATCTGTTAACAAGTAGTTATATATCATGAAAAGTCCAATTATTGATACGTGGCCAGAAGTTATGATTTACGTGTATTTGTTCTGAAATTCTGTATAGTTGTGTAAGACAAGAGGGCACACACATGCATGCCACTGGGAGTAAGGGAACCCTTGATCTCTGCTTTTAATGTGACAACAGCGTATATTCAAAGCCATATAGTAATTGCCAGCTGTATGGCGTGTAATTCAATTAGAGTAGCGCCTCCTCTGAACTATCTGATACTTTATATAATCATACCATTGCCAATTAAGTGCCAGAATATGTATTCGTACAGACAATTTGTCAATCAGTTCTGATTTGGACATATGTTAATATCAAATTGTCACGGCGGTTTGTTATGCTGCTAGAATCCGTGCTCAATACCCCTTGTTTCAGCGCCTGGCTGTATAAAATTAACTAAACGTTGATATGATCGAATCTCTAGAGCGCAGACCGGTGTAGTTATTTCATATTGCCCCTCTTCTACCTACCGGTGTAGGGGGGGGGGACGCGAAATCGATTAGAAATTTCTACAGGGGTAATTGAAATCGAAT
This sequence comes from Sipunculus nudus, assembly GCA_026874595.1. Lineage (NCBI taxonomy): Eukaryota > Metazoa > Annelida > Sipuncula > Golfingiida > Sipunculidae > Sipunculus > Sipunculus nudus. The sequence goes on from CM049317.1 coordinate 16,491,735, forward strand.
TCAGATTACCCCTACGATTTCAGGTAACCCCTTCAAAATAGTTGTTTCCTTATGTTAATTTACTTATTATTATTTTTTCTCTAGATTTTCAAACTCAGTTTTGATCTTTTTATAACTTATGTTTGCATGTAATGGTCATGCGCTGTGTTGAACTACATATGAGCCGACAGATATGTAATAAAAATATATTTAACAATTGTGATAATATTATCTTTCAAAGATTATATAAAATTAATATAGAATGAATTAAAAGAATAAGTGTGTATCACTCAGTCATCAAAGAGAAGGTAATCTGAATATTTAGGGGCGGATCAAGGATTTCGGAAAACGAGGTGGGGGGAGGGGGGCATCCCAGGACTACTATTGGCAAAGCCTGAAAAAAAGGCCCCAAGGTCCGGAAGGGAAGGGGGGGGGGGGAGGAGGGGTTAGGCCGCAAAAATTTGCCTGAAACTAGTGGTGGGAGTCGGTTCCTTTTTCATAATCGATCATCGGTTTGAGCAAACCGATTGATGATCGATTATTAATCGGTTCAGACAAATACTAGTATAGGCCCTATGCAATTATCAAAGAAATATGCAATTATCTGTGAAACTGTACCTGCGTTTCTCCGGCAGATATTCTCCTCTCGCGCACGAGTGTAACGATCCTAGCACGTATAAGGACATGACTAATTTTAAGGATCAAATTTAACGATCGGCAACGTCGGGTAATATCTTTCATAATGGAATTTAAAAGCATCTAAGAATGTTAGGCAAATAAAGGGGCTGTTTTTCTAGCACATGAAGGCAGATTTTACAGGCCCAGGTGCGCTTTGGGCAGATCATACCAAAAAAATAAATAAAAATGCAGACTAGTCCCAAAAAAATCCCAACTGATATCCAAAAACTCGACCGGCCGGGTTAGCCCCAACAAAGATTGTTTTTAAAGAATGGCCTAAACAGCGGCACCTGGCATCGGTTGAATAAGTTTTTCTTAAGTTTTTTAAGAGAATCTCGCAAAATTGGCATAGACCTGGAGAATTTATGGAGTATTTTAATGCCTTTCCGTCCATATTTTGCAATGTACATTTCGTGATAAAAAACTCTCCGCTAATTCTGCAGCTCCCGGCGAGTTCACAGGTAATAAGTTTAAAAGTCCTCCGTTCTCGCATCTACCGTGTCATACTCAGTTACATACGGAAGTTATTTGGGAAGATAGACTCATTGTATGAAGCACAGAATGTGATAAAAAATGGAAGAATAATTTTTGCCTATAACATAAAGGCATTCTGGATAGAAAACAATCATTATTATGATGTAATCGATAGTTGCCTTTGGTAATCGAGCGCTTGAAAGTGGCAGCAAAGCGACTGACTTTCGATAAAACTCGATGATCGGCCCACCGCTACCTGAAACCCTTAAAATAAGCTTCCGGAGGCTAAAATATGCTAGGGGGAGGAGTCAAGGGGGTCCGCTTATGATGTTGCAGGAGTAACCTGAATGTAAGATTAAACTACCCTCGTAGAAGATCTGAAATCGATTTCAAATCGCCGGGGGGTAACCTGATATGGGGTTGACCTGAAGCCTTCACACCGGCACTACAATGATTATTGATTCCCACTTATCTGCTCAGATGACAAGTCCAGTACAGATATCCCTATGGTGCTGACCCAACATCAAACTAAAGTTAGAGTGATTTATACATTCACCCTGAAAGCTATTTTCATAACCTGGTGCGGAAACAGGATGAGTCACTTCGGTATAATACGTCATTTTCAACGGCTATTTAAACGGAAATTTGCCAGGACTTGGCGAGGTGATTTCTCTCGTGTAATGTATTGCTAGCTTTGCCAAGTGAATGTATATCTGCAAAATTCCATTCCGGTGTCAGACTAAGTGACATGGTAGTAACAAAACCTTTCCTCCCATTTAAATTCTAGTTTTAACCAGGTCCGGTTACTACTGCACCACTGAGCCCTTGGTGTTTAATCATCAGCAGTACAGTGTCATACCACAGAGGAAACCCCGAAAGGCACACTGGTTTGAGAGCGCAATACAGCCGTGGGAGCACTGCCTTTTCATTAAGCCTGCAGAGCGCTCATCCTGGATGGGGCCGACCGTATATAATCTTTCCGCCTCGACTGAGAATAGAACATAAGATGTCCCGGCTTTGAGTCCCAAAAACCACAAGCCTTTGAGCTGATCACTTGCATGAAACATCTGACCAAGACGCTTCTTTTCGTCCGAACCCCTTGGATCTCTGTCTGCATGCTTTGGCAAAAGTTCAAATGAATTAATGCGTTCTTTAGGTTAAATGACCAAACTGCTGTCAATTGTGATAGAATCAAGCTAGCTGATTGATTTATGTTCATAGAAGCACAGGTAGTTTGTACCATTCGCAAAAGACACTTACCAGGGTAGAATGTTTATCGTTTATCATCCTTTATCGGATGAATGATTTCCCTTTAGATAAGGCATTAAATCTCTGCTTTGTGTTCTTACTTCACATTTTATGAGTTTCTTTACCAACGCTAAAATACTGCGTTTGTGTTGCTTTTACTATTTATTCATCAAGACATTATTATTTATGATATTGTAGTATGCACAAAGCACACCCAAACGGTAGGAAGCCTTATCAACGAGAAGCATGGCTTAATCAAACATACTCAAGAGTAAGATAACTTGTCCCGGTAGAAGGGAGCTTGATGTAGCAGAACCATTTGGTAAACAATTGTTGAAATGACGAGGTCATGGGGGACCTTAAACATCCATCATGTGATAATCGGGATAAGGTCCGGGAATTTTCATATCATTGTGTGGTTTGTGGTTGGAAAGCCGGCCATCTCACTGGGACTTTGCAGAATTTTAAATAACTGGTTTCTCTGTGTCAAATGTAAGTGTAAAGTTAGCTTCAGTAATGATAAACTTCATTTCGCCAGAATACCTTTACCCTTGGCCGGCATATGCCTTGTATCGTTCTTACATAGCCATAGGTGGAATTAAAGTTTGCCGTATTTCAAAGTGACTATTTCATTAACTTTGTATGGATTATACACATCGTGTAATTATAGTGATGGTGGTTATTTTTCGTCATAACTATTAAACAGAGTGATATTAGCAAATCAATATAAAATGTGAAACTTTCATCGAACGTTTTTCACCGAATATAAACAAAGCAACATCAACTTATTTCACCAGACATTATATGAATATCACGATATTAGAGTATCATGTAATATTTTTACGTTTACTTACAGGAATACGTTAACGTTGCGTTACACAGTCTGTAGGTTATTTTCCTTTTATAAACCACTATGATAATTAGTCTTACATTAGAATAAATTGTTAGGTGTTCTTACCATTTGCTCAAATATCAGCTTTGCAAATTAGTGCACGACATTATAGCAAGTAACTGACCTTCAGTAACATAGAAAAACAAATGGGGCACCTGTGGCTGAACATTTAGATTTAATTTAAACCCTTTACTCTGATAAATACAACCTATAATCGGAGCGGCGCACCTGCAGCTATCAACATACTTTCATTTTATTAATTATCGTTGGCGTTTTATTAAGGTTATAATTGCTGTCCATTTCAGGAAGGATCTAAAATATAACTTACTGTGCAGTTGATGACAAAAACGCCTCTTCCTTTTGTATAAACTATTTTACTAGTCCTTAACCTGGAGTCAGGACAATGTGCTCTTTTCTGAACAAAAGTTTGCTTCAACCAACCTTCGATCGGCTGTATCACTAACTTTTGCTAGTGGTAATCTCGTCCAGTGTGAGAATATCGAAACCCTAACTGTAGTTTAACTATCACCAATATCAGATACAGACATAGCGCCTTTTGGGCCCTTTGTCATTATAAAGTCAACGACCAGCGGGCTTAGCGTCAGAATCCCTTTACATGCTGCAACAAGGACCGCGCTGTGAGGCCCTGTGAGGATGCCGCATCGGCTACAAGAACACGTTTTTTCACTTGACATAAACAGGCCCAATTGTTGGATTTTTTAGTATACTTTCTACCAACACCTACCTTGTGCTAGAAAAACTCTTTTAACGCAACATATTGGTTAATTCGTAAAATATTTGGTATAATGTATGGGAAAAAATCTTGGGTATTTACTAATCGACGTTGCGATAGGAAATTCTTAAATCGTTTTCTATCCAAATTTCCTAATGTGTACGCCAGGCTTTTAATATACGACTAGGTTCGACGTGCCCCAGACCGAAAATAATAGTAATCGCCGATAAATCGCGAAGTCTTTAGAGCCTGCGAACAATCACGGAGGTCGTAGCTGATCGCTAGATCAAAACATTGTGTGGTTAGTTTTGGAACATGTTAAGAAACCATTTGTCACTGATTTGAATAGTCTGAGGTTGTACCATCAATCTATGAAAAGTCTAAGAAAGAAGCTACTATTAGACGTTACGATTTCTAATTCACAGTCTTATTTAAATTGTCATTTACAGGATAAAATGTTTGAACCTCCTCTATTACTATATACATGGGCAGAAGAAACGGTAATGTTGACCTGTGTACCGTTGAGTATAACATTTCTCCGCGGGCCCATGATCTTTTGAGTTAATGCCGACAACGCTATGATGTTCAAAGCAGACGGTTTAACAATCAGTTTCTTTTAAAAAGCTTTGATACGCCTACTAGTGATATCATACAACTTGATACCCAGGTTCATATTCAGATTGAATTGTAAGATTTCCTCTTGGTTCCTAGTTACCCTAAGGATATAACTTTTAATTAACATTTCTGAATGGACACGCAGTATGAACGTGTCTGCTTGATGAGATGGTGAATATGCTTTGCCACATCATAATCAGCTCATCAATTTCATTCCGGTTTTATTTCTATAATTCACTGACACATTCTACTGCGTGATCAACATTTCTTCTGACATACACAATCCGCGGGCATCAAGGGTTTATTGAATATGTCACCGTACGTTTAGTTTTGGTGTTAAGGATGCAGGGGTTATGTGAATGACCAGGGTGTGTGTGTGTGTGTGTGTATGCGTGTCCGAGCAAATCTCCGGGCGGTCTTTAATGGGTAAAATACTAAATACTATATTTATTATATGATTATCGATCTTAACACTTCCACTTTATTATTCAACGATGAAGCGGGAACAAAAGTAGACGTTTGATATGACCTACATTTTTAAAAAGATTAATGGTAAACGGCTGTCAGTAGTAAAAGAACGTTCGTCAATTCCGAAATGGAGTGTCAAACATCACAGACCAAAAATGATACAATAAGAACTGAGGCTGCATGGGGTCCCTTTCTTTATTTGAAGCAGGGCCCATTGCATCAAATTTATACCTCATGTGCAGGAAAACCTGAGAATCTGTTTAACTTTACATTGTCTGGCAAAAACGCTTTGAGGCCGCACAAAAAAAAAACCGCGTAGGCCGCATATTGAACACACGGCGTGGTATGACCACCTCCCCCATCCCCCCCCCCCCCCCAGCTCTTAACATGAATTAGTGTGAGTAGGTACGATGATGGTGTATGATCATTTTTTATGGCATGTCATCTTCCAGTTGTGTATGGAATTTAGACACATCCTTGTATTTAATCGATATGCGTTTTATAGATAGGCAAGGCTGCTAAGCTATGGGACATAATCAGGATAATAATTATGCCAGTTATTCCACTCTCTCTTCCAGTTTGCTTTATTTGTTATTTTCCCCGCATAACATCCTAGCCGACGATATCAGTACCTGCCTTTAGTTCTTAACACCTTGTTATGATTCGCGTGCGAGTAACGGTCAAAGTGTGTCTGTTTTTTGCGATTTTGCGCATGCGCAACATATCCCAAACAAGGAGTAGTCCGAACATTATTGTCCACGGTTGTAAAACACCGGTACCATAGTATATAAAAGGAAACACGATATCTTTCGAATGATATCAACATGCTTTTAACGTGATTAGGTCCCTTTAAAGAACGAGGTAGCTGTGTATGAGATATTTATTTATTTCAAATATCTTTTACCAGGATAGCCTATATTCAGCTCATTTGCTGGGGTTCAAGAGGGTCCTGGATAAAGTTAGAACATATAAAATGAATAAAATATACATCATATAGATCCAGATTAAACATGACATAGTGCTATATATATTAAATACATAGTTCAATTTAGACATAGTTCGCTTACAACGGAAGCGCACACAATACACCAAACCAGCAGAAACAACGGATCGGGATTTCTTTGGTTTTAACCAAAAAACGTGTGAATAAAAACGTGCAATATGAGATGCCCGGAGACATAAAACTGAACACCGATGGCGAGTGTTGGAAATATATATTAGTGGCTGTTTGTTCAGTATTGCCTTCACATGTTATTAAGGTTAACCACTACCATGCGAAGGAATTCGAAAGCAAACCAGCAAAGGTTAATAGTGTATTTTTTTGTAAGGAACGATACGCATGTTTATACTTTTGAAACACCCCATGAAAAATAATGGTTAAAAATATTTTTAACTTTCTTCATACGCCATGCCAGCTTCTCGTATCAGAGTTTTGCACTCCGGCGGGCCGATATGGGGTCACCGGGCCGATATAACTCGTAATAACTGGGTCATAATATGAACACTGCATCTCTATTTGAAACCATGTCTGGTCGGTTATAATAACTAGTTTTGTATTACGAAAATCCAATTGTTCTCACGTGACAGGCTGTTGTGAATGAAACATTTTGTTTCTAGCTTTTGTCCCACTGCACAAGGCAAGGGGGCAAGATTTTATGCCCTCAAGTGAAGAGTACCCCTGATCTCTGTTTTTCATGTCATTACTATATCTGTTAAAGGCATACAGTTTATACTGGTAGTACGACACGTAATTTAGTTACAGTATCGTGTCCCTTGAACTCTCTGATACTTTATTCAATCATTCCATTGCCGTTTAAGTGCCAGATTATGTATTTGCACAATAAATAAGTCAATCAATTATGATTTGGCCAAACGTTCCTATTAAATTTGAATAGCTATGAATTATTCAGCAGGGTGACTTGTTCAACATCCTAAGTTTCAGCGTAAGCCTGTATAAAATAAATTTTACACTTCTGAGATCGAATTTTTTATGCGACGCCTGGGGACTTCAACAAATACTGATCCTCATCGATCTGCCCCTGAGACGAATGTGGTACTTAAACGGCATTTTCTGTTCATTGCCTCCGCTAGCAGTTTTTGTGTGTGTTCGTATGTGTGTTTTATTCACAACTTTACTCACACAATTATGAATGGAATCTCATGAGATTTTTTGGGCATTTCGGGAATGCTTCATTTTTCAGTGTTGATCCAGCAGCAATTTCGGATTCAGGAGCGTCATCAAGCAATATTCACATTAAACGGTCCCTTATGCACGAAATAACCCAGGAATTTGGGCCAAAAATATAACTGAATGCAGAAAAGGTCACACATCTTTAGTATGGCCTGGCCACCGGTTTATGTCACGGTCGAGCACCTACCAGCTCGGAGTGACGGTGTCCGCAGAGCGCTTTTTTAAACGTGTGCTCTTAGTTTGAGATGAGTGGATGCAAACCATGTTAGGAAGCATCTCACAAAAGGGACCCCGCATGATGGAGGCATGCATCCATTGGGATGCAGATTTCTAATTATATTTAATTTATCGAGGTATAAGTATTTGTAATACTGCAGTAACCATGGAACCGACAAATCCCAATCAGCGTTTCCTCAATCAGTCGCACCCAAGAGTAAGATACTTTTGCAGGCAGAAAGCATCTACATGACCCATTAGATGAACAAATATTGAAATGGGGAGGTCATAGGGGAAGGTGAACTTCCATTATGGGATTATCTTGGTATGGTCTAGGATTATTCAGACGGATTTTAATCCGACCGTCCACCAGTTTTGCGGCAAGGAGGATTGTATCGGCAAATTTTTACCCCAGAATAACACTTTTTGGTTAACACGTTCAACTCCTCAAATTAAAGTATGAATTACATTTTCAACAAACATCTAAATATTGGCGTTGGCGGAGTATTTTCTTCCTCGCAGACTTGGAAAATGACCTCGCGAGGCACGGGATACAGGTTATTATCTCCTTAAAACAGAAAGATAATGGTGCTATTCTTCAATTCACTGTTTGTGTCTCTTTACAGATTTACACATACTTTCCATATTGTTCGCTCCCAAGTCCATAGAAACAAAGGATTTAAAAGGAGTAAGCCGACCTCAATATATTTCATACATGCGTGTCCTTCAGAAATAAACTCAAGATCTCCGCTAAGGCGTGTTAACAATTTCTTAAGTATATAAATTTTGCAAATGAGTTTTGGTTTACGAGGATATTTTTGTCAGCAACTGGCCTTCAGTTAAAAATAAATATAAAGGCACACCTGTGGCCGTACTTGATAATTTTGTATTTGAGTGATAGTAACTACGATAATCCTGTCAGTAACTGGTCTTTTATTGCAAAATAAATGTGAATGTCGCACCTAAATGCCGCACTTAAAATTAATTAAAACCCGCAACTCGGATTTCTATTACCTAATACCGGCAAGCGCACCTGCACTTACCAGTGAACCTTTTATTTAAACAGTCATCGTGGGCTTTTAATCAAGTTAATAATTACAGTGCACTTAAATGACTCTATGGACTATTATTTAAATGCATTAAATCACAAACAAGCCGATTCGTTTTCTTAAAACCATAGTAGTGTTCCTATAACTTTAAAACAGTAAAAACTTTTTTTTTATCTTGATATAACAGCTGCTTCAACAGCCTCCGCTCGGCTGTTTCTCTCTTACTAGTGGCAGTATTACTCTTGAGTAGCGGGAGAATATCGAAACCTTGTCAGTAGTTCAACTCTTTAAAATGGCAATGACTGACCCTGAAACACTTAAAGAGTCGCAATGAAAGGTGCACTTTAAAATGGCTCTTGGACAATTTCTCCACCCCCCCCCCCCCACCCTCCCCGACAATTACCTCTAGACTACGCCTTGAAGCAATGAACCCCCCGCCCCTCTCGAAAAAAATACCTCCATTGACAATGGGTAATTGTCCTCTTGTTTCTGAATTGTTGGATTACAGCATCAATTTCTTTTATTTTTTAGCAATCCGTTCCATCTATATGATTTGATTACGGTAGGTTCCACAATGAATAAAAACCCGTGCTAACAAACTGGCAAATATCAATAAATAAATCATCTTCCGAGAGATTGCCAAGACAAGATGTTGAAGAAGGCGTTACATGAGGTCTTCAGTTACAATTTCCTTAATATGAGACGGAAGTCTTTAGTTTTATTTAACAGTGGGCTAACTTCTACACTTAGTCACATTCTTACTTGGAAAAGGGTAACAAACAGTCCTATGATACGTACACATTGAAATATTGCGCAAGTGTTGTGGCGTGGATTTATGTTTACCAGATCTTTGTGACGTCAGTATTGTCTTATAAACAGCTCTTGCAACCATAGACATGGAACGCCTACTGTGTAGGAGCGTTTTGGGAGTTTACTAGCGTGGTGGTAAGGTCAATAAGCAGGCCTGAATCGGTATGAAAAGTATACCCCGTCCCGGTCACAGGATCGTAAATATGAAACGCCGTTTATAAATATATATATATATATATATATATATATATATATATATATATATATATATATATATATATATATATATATATATACATACATATATATATATATATTTATATATATAAATATATATATATATATATATATATATATATATATATATATATATATATATATATATATATATATGAAACTTGAACTAAGTCACAGAGAAAGGATCGCGAAAATGAAACCCCGCACGGCTTTACCAAAATGTAATAAACGATTCCAAGTAATAAAATAGATAAGATGATCTTAAAGACCACGACATATAAAAGTGAAGTTATACGTTTAGTCAAATTAGACAAAGATCCACAACCTTCGGACGCTGCGAAATCTCCTGAGCGATCCGGGTTTTCCAATGTTTATTCTTATGAAAGTCCTGTATATGTGTGTGTGTGGGGGGGGGGGGTAATTGGTTTAGGTATGTGTATATGTGAACACCTTAATTCACCCTAAAGTCTCGAATAATGGAGTTAGTATTAATAGACACGACTGGTTTAAAGATGAATACATTAACACGCAGGTTCACCAAGTTAACACAGCTAAGACCCGTGTGTCAAGATCCAGTTGTGTAGTCTATAACGGAGACTCTCGAGACATCTTGATCAAAACGCTTCAAGAGTCACTCATTAACTCCTTTGGCACGCGTGGGAGTCGTGCAGGTCTAAGGCATCACGTCTTCTATGGCGTCTGCTGTTCGTTAAGTGGACTTCTTCACTAAATCAGAGGTCGGAGTTGTCATACATTTTCAAGACACACGAAGGTCGGATTTATAATGTAATATAATTGAATGTGTCACTCGCATCCGATGTTACTTTTCTTTCTATTTCCAGTTTACCGTCCTGCTATGGCAGTTTTCTGACTGCATGGAGTGCATGCATCACTTCTCAACGGTAGAGAATATATATATATACTGTCGTATATAAAAGGATATGAGCATACGCTGCCTTGTTTCGTGGGATACATGTAATGTCCCGTGATTATTACAGCATCAAATCTCATGTCCCTCTGCCAACATATTTCGCACGGGCCTTCTTTGTCAAGAAAAGAAAATCCCATAGGAGTACCAGCAGAACCCCCCCCCCCCCACGAATTAATGACACACGCTAGCTCAAAATATCCGGACAGCCCCCCCCCCCCCCCCCTCCGCCCCAACCCTCCACCCACACATACATTCAGAACAAAATTCGTGTCCCAGAAATATAAAAACTGTCTTTACTTAAACAACTGGTGAAACAGACTGGTGATGCATGCATTTTTAATAATATTCATTTTGTTCGAAAATGTCACACTTTTGTTCACATTGACATTATTTATTCAATGGGCAGCAAAATATATTTCTAAGTATATTGACGAAAGAATATTCCTGATACTTGAACAAAATAATTTCTATTTTGTCTTTTGATTAATAAATATGATTTCTCTAGATCCTAATTATAAATTGTAAAGTTCCCATTTTTATTTCTTTTTACAAACCTGTTGTTTACGAAGTGTCCGTGGTTTATAGATTATTTCCTGTAAAACTCGAATTACTGAAACAACCTAAGTTAGCAAACACGTAGGTTGAAGCATATCTGAATTAGATTCATCGGTAAGTTGATGGAAATATTTATTCCGAATATTTACAGATTAAAATCGAATCTTTCCAGATAAAAATATCAGTTCATGTCAGAGCCATCGATGATTGCGCTATATCGAACTTCTGACAATAGAGAATATTCGACCAGCGAAAGAGTGCGCGGAAAGAAAATCACGTTTAATTAAACATATCAGTAAATCTATAGGTAAAGGAAAAGGTGTCGTATTTATAACCTGATACCCCTTAGGACACCCATCTGGGGCGGACACCCAGCGTAACAGGTCTTTGAGCTAACTGAATTTTTTTTTACCAAGTTAGTTATAATAACCAATTAACCAAACGGTTCCAATAAACGTTATTCACTTGGTATATAAACGGAGAACCTAACGATATGTTGCAAATAGACGAAGTGTCCTGCGTGCGGATCTCGGACATCTGACTAGAGAAGTATCACGTGAAACCTCGGCATAACGGGCAAACCGTGCAGTCAATTGAATGTCCGCTATTGAATGATTTCAGTTTTATCTATCCTAGTCTTATCTGACAAAACCCTCCTGGTCCACTCATCCTGTCCATTTTAAGCACATGACCCATGATAAATTGACTGGTTGGTTGATATGCTTTAAATCCGTCCTATATTGAAGATACATGAAATGAAAATGCGGAATACAAGACCAATTAATATTCATGACCCATGATATGAAATAATTCACAAAGTCGCACATTCCTTAGTCGATCAGCGATTATCGCCCAGTTGCTGGCCGGTGGGGAGGGGGATAGGCTTCGGGTGTATTTATAAATGGAAATTGTGCAGTTATAATTCTGGGGTTATGCAGTTCTCAAATTCAAAGGTGCCCATTCACGTACCTTTTGAAAAAGAATTTATGTGATTTAATTGGCTTCCTCTGTATATATATATATATATATATATATATATATATATATATATATATATATTTTATATATATATATATATATATATATATATATATATATTCTAAGGATAATTTTGGTTGTGACAAGTTCTTATACATGGCCTTGTTGATAAACGGGAAAACATGTTACCTAAGGTGGAAGGTTGCATATATGCTCTTGTTATATTTGTTTTGATTATTTTTGAATCCCCCACATATTATAAACACGTATAAACACATAAACATAAACAAAACAAGCAGCCTCTGTGTGTGATGTACACGTTTCCTGGCCTATTTTTTATGAAAGCTCCAAAAGATTACCTGTAGTTAATAAAGGTCAGATAGGTGATTGGGCCCCTTTAATTTTATCAATCACTCATATATAGGCTATACATCATATATTTGGCTCTGAAATATAACATTACTTTATATTTCTGTAATAATTATACATAGTTTGTCATGTTTCGTTCATAATTCATTCATAATCCTCATATTATATATAAAAACTACCATACAAACTCAAGACCCACTAGTGATGGTTAAACCATGAAATTACAAGACCTCTGTCTCTGATGGCGCACGTCTGTTGGTCCTCAACTGCTTTACATTCGGGTTCTTTTGGTCACATTTTTTTTGCTGACTTGGAACAATTGATATCAATCGTGTGCAGTTCTAAATATTCTTTACAATAAACCCTGCTATCCTGGATGAAGAGGGTACCCCTGTGCGGTTAAGACCTGGGCAAAGGGTTCCCAGCGGGGAGAGCTGCTTCAACGGGAATATAAAGCCAAGTACCTTTGGCTCAAAAATCTAGACGCCTGATAATTAAAATGCTCCACTAAATTTCAGGTTTATCAAGCATGGGCGAATGATTATGAGTAAATCAATGGAAATGCATATACCTAATGCGAATCTATGTTGCACGGTTGAAATCAAACAACATGCGTTGGCAGTAAACGTTCCCGCCTGTTGCCGGTTTTGCCCTCGGTAACTCTTTATAATTTCTAAAAAAAATTATGATATAATACATGAACTGCTACTAACTCCATGCAGTCAGTGAGACCTTACCTTACATGATATGATTATGTCTAGTTTTTAATATTTTTTCAACAAAACACTTGATAATCAATACCATCATCGCCAGCACTAATCTCAAAAGTTGGTAGGTTGTATCTGATGTTTTACCAGCTGTATCTCCCTTCTATAATATGTTTTAAAGTGCTTTTTCTTGAAATCCAAACTGGAATTTGTAAACAAAAATGTATATAATAATTAATATTAACATTATCTAATTAACATTATCTGCATGTGTTGTGAAATAAGAAAAAACATTAATTTAAAAGCGTACTTACATAGCGTGCACCTGGCCGAACACTCTGTCCACTCGGTTTGACGCTGTACTCAAGCAAGCGGGCCTTCCCTACTGCCAGAAATATATGGGCGGCGCCCGAATCGATGAAAGCACGTTGCTGATTCGAGGGCGATTGGTCATGTGACTGACAACGGTCTCGCGTAGGAGAGTGGCAGATATGTAGGTGTTTACTTCACTACCTAAAACCCGTAATTCTGCTTAAACGCAAATTTCGGCTTTTACTTTCGACAATGCATAATTAAATTTTAATAAAGCCACTCTTCTGCTGTTTTGCTTATTGTTTTCCTATAGTTTAATTTAGCTTGGCTCCTTTTTTTTCGACCATGTAATTATATCGTGTTTACTCAAAGATCAATTATTCGTAGCATATTATGGTTAAAGGGTTATTCATTTATTTTCAACCATTTCTTTGGAGATAAACTTAATATTAATTCCCTATAATTTTCCCGCCGCTCTGCAAACTTGAGCAAATAAGAGCTTTTTATCAGGAAGCGGAGTAGTAAGCAATGACATTAAAATAAATACAGAATGTCACAATAAAAAATAAAATATGTGAAATACCGAGTATAGACTCAATTTTAACCATATAAAGTAAATGGCCATTTTTTCATCAGTCCCACGGGTGATCTTATTACACAGGATTCAATCTATATATTAATATCGATCCATCTTATAAACCGGAGAGCACATCGATAGGGCGCATACCTCTACCAACGGCTGTATAAACCTTCAGCGCCGCTAAAATATAACTACATATTTCTTAAAAGGGCCTATTTCCAATATCTGATGTCTATTAACTAAAGATAATATCTTGGACCTCTTATTAAAAACAGACAAAAAAAACGCCGATCCCACTTCACACAGGCTGTTCGTTTTGTTTATATTCACATGTTTATAACATTTGGGGGTCCCCGGGGATTCCCGTCTAAAATAATCCAGACATTCAATCAGAACATATGGCGGGGGGCAGGGCGATCCGGAGTTTTGCAAATAATATTCTTGGAGCTTTCGCACAAATGCAACCAACCACCTCAGGTTACATGATTTTTCTTTGTGTCAATATTTGGACATGTACCGTATTTACTTACAATTTGTATTGAGCGACAAGCTCACAGATCCGTCACAGAAACGTTAGTAAAATCTTTATCATTAGGCATTACCTATACAGTTCATTAATATTAATACAGAATAAACCAGAAATTACTCAAGTACAGAAAAGATAGGAGAATATCTGGCTTTAACGTATGCAACAAGGAATTTGCACTCAGAGAGAGCAAACCTCAGCCAAGGCAGCTCATTATTTATATATGGAGTTATAAGAAATGCAGCATGTTTCATTTAACAAAATCCTGCATCCAGATGGTGTTCCGGATCACCCCCGAAATTGAATCAAAATTCCTTGTATCATTCCCGATCTCTCCTTAAATTTCTTCATAATCCATTAATAAAAATTAGAGAAATGTTGCTAACAGACAAACAAACCAACGCCGGCAAATATATATATAACTCCCGCCACTTGGAGGAGGTAACAATATTTTTCTTTGAAATCTATTGAGAACAAATACAATTTAAAGCCGGGTTTTGAAGAGGGGTTAGGGAGTATGACGCAGCACTGTCTGAATTCAGATGTTATGTCGTCATTTCTGTGACTTTAGTGTTACAATGTACCGCCCTTACCGCGCCTACCTGACAACGTCACTTATTGTCCCGGAACTCGAAGGATTAAAGTCTAAATACTATACCTGTCAAAAAAAAAATCTCACTAAATTCTAAATGGGCGGAAAACCGAATAAATTTGGGTAAAAAGGGATTGCATACCGCATTTTATTTTAACCATTATATTACATGATATGATATGAGTTCATTTATTAATTGCAACTTTGATGATTCTCTCACGTCTGCAAGTCATCCCCGCCATGAAAATAAATTGACGCCACTGTTTACAACCAAAGCAGCCATAATAGGAGCTACACAAGGTTATTCGTGGCGTTCAACGGCAACCCCCCCCCCCTCCCCCCCCCCCCCCCCCACACTCGTGTTAAGTCTGAGAAACAAACATTTTCAGAAACTTGCCAGTACAAAATCTCGGAACGTTCTTTTGTGGATTTAAATGACACGAAGTAACATGATGTAAAATGTAATATTAAATGTACACATATGGCCTGCAGTGTACTATGTTATATAACAGCATGGTCATATAAAGTAAGCCTACACCTCCCTGGGTTTAGTGTGTACGCAAAAGGCAGTCCCAATGAGCGGTTACGAGGAACTGGTAAAAATAATCATAAGCAGGTTCTGTAATATGGCCCAGAGATGCTACTTGAAAGTAGTCTGGGGATAGCGTCCGGGTAATAATCTATCTGCAGGGAGATTCCGGTGACAATGGGATTAACGAAAGGAATAACGCTATTTTTGAACCACATCCTAATCGTCAAAGTGTAATGGGAAACAAGATTATGATGCCCTAGAAATGGACAGGACCTCTGCCTCGGTGAATGTTTATGCATACAGAGGTAACTCTGTCGACCCCAATGCTTGTGTTGCACACATACTGCAGATAAAGCAAGGTCACAAAAAGCTAAGTGGGGTACAGTTGTATTAGAAGTACAGGTATCTGATTTCAAGCCACATGTATCACCAACACTACCAAAAATAAAACTTTTCTTGAGATGGAATTTTCGGGCCTTAAAGGAAAAAGATGGATCAGAAGTAACAAAAATGTGATTATTGGTATGGCGGCCCTCACACGTTTTGGTAGCACTTTTGCCCGAGTTGTGAAATCGTTTTAACGTATTAAAGTGCGGACAAACGCATGATAAAGGAGACAGCGCTTGAAAATGTGAACTTAGAGGTGAACTCCTGAATTATTAAGGACATGCCAAAATTATTACGTGAAATCGCATGAAAGCATGACAGAAACGCATAGAAACATAAAAAAAACGCTTAGACAAACACGGCAAAACACTGAGCAAAGTGACACTTCCGAGACGTTATAACAACCTCCGTTTTTCCGCGCCAAATAAATGCGAGAGATCCCACGTGAAATCGTCTGAAAACATAAAAAAAATGCGGACACCAAATGAAACGCCTACCAATCGGGAGGCGTGAAAACGTTGCCTCTATCGCGTCCAGTCGCAATGCAGAACGCTAAGTGCGAGGACTCCTAAGTTATAAATGATATAGTAAGATATCAGTATTGTGCACAACATTTTAGATGAGCTATTCAGTTGCAGAAATCAACATTTGTAATGTGATCACTCATTTAATATGTTAAATATGGGGAAAAATAGAACTCCCAGTCTGGAGCCAGTCTGTCTGTGAAAATTCTAATCCTCATATATCAATTTACTCAGCCGAGGCTTGTTTTAGAACATATAAGGTTACATTCGAGGAATAAACCTCTTTTTAAATTATGTTAATATATATTATGCGAATAGGAACAATTCGTAAAAAAAGGTAACATATTGCCAGAGAAGGTGTTAAATGAGGTAAAACAGTTTAACTCATCAGGAAAATTGCATTTAATGTTAATGACAAGACATAAACTACAGATCTACGATGTAATTGCGATATTTTATAGGGCCATTTCGACCTGTACCTCTTAGCGACCTGTAATTCCACTGTAATAAATTTATTATCACGAATTTTTTTTATCGTGATTTGTGACAGTAGTGTTTTAAGGGATATTTAAATTTCCATGAACTGTTTGAATTAAATTGTTATTCTATCTTCTACCCATCTCTTAAGTGGATAAATATATCATATAGCTTACTTTTGTAAATTCCTCGAAGACTGACACTCTGACTAGGATATTTTGAGAAAATTTTAAAACGCTAAAAAATGTAATCAAGCGTTCCTCGTCAGCATAACACGTGACCTATCGGCCAGTTGAAGACGAAGGATCCAATCTTTTCTGAGACATATTCCTTGAATAATAAGTTTTAACCATACTAAGTTCAGTTCTGGTTTGTATGTATATGTTTGTCCGAAAAGCTACTTAAAGCAAAGCCATCCCCCCCCCCCCCCCCCCCCCCCATCGGATTACTGTTGAACTCAAGAGCTGAAACTCTCGCCATCAAAACAAATTCACTCTGAAAGGTTTTAAAACCTAGCATTCTTACTACTAATATTTTACGTGCCCCCTCATCTTCCCTCCCTCCCCCCCCCCCCCCCCCCCCACCACGAGGATCCGCTGAGCAGACTTGCCTGTTCAGGTAGTTGTTCTCTCACTGCTTTGCAGTGTTGAGGGACATGGCGTTACCACTACCCCATAGTGAGTTTATCGAGTGGAGTCCACTTGGTATGAGTACAGTATAGTATATTTGGCCTTTATATTGTATATTTGCCTTATATATTATATATTATGTATTTTCATAGTATATTGTGTATTTATGTCACATGTATACTACTGATATGTTCATTGCTTCCAGGATCCTATTGCAAATCAGTTTACTATGCTAATTGAGCATCCTGGTAAGATATCTTTGTATTATATATAAACAAAAACAACAGCAAACCTCTTTGCCCTGTTAAGTTTCAATATCGCACGTGTACCCCGACCAATATTATTGTGCTCCAAGGAAAATAGCATCAGTGTCAGTCTTTCACATGTCCCCCCCCCCCACCACCCCCGAATCGCACAAAGCATAATCTCGTAAAGTCTCGGCTTTTCAAACCACACCTTAGCTTCATTCTACCCACATTCGCCTGATGATCGGGTCGCATCTCTCGTGAAACAGACTGTTGTGAATTTACAGTGATTTTTTTTCTTCAGAGTTATATATATATATATATATATATATATATATATATATATATATAATATAATATAATATAATATAAATTATATCACCTTATTACCAGTGTTTCTCGTGCCTGGATTTTTTTATGTGCGGAGCGTTACATTTCTCTCACACTGAATGGAACAAAACCTTTCCAGGCACGAGCATCAATGTTAATAAGATGATATTAGATTCTTGGAAATGGCTCCTGTTTCATTGTATTTTCATTCTCTACACTCAGTGTTAAAAAGTTTTATTTTTAATTAGGGAAATACGCATGACATGTAAATACGCATTAAGGTGCGGGAAACTATTCACTTAACAAACACAGGTTTAATTAAAATGGTCTCAGAATACCAGAATACCAGAATACCATGATACTGTCGATGCCTGTTTATAGCTAAATATAATAAGGGATGACTGAGGTAAAACAGTCTTCAGGAAGTGTCTTGAATTCAATATTCCCTACTTTAGCCTTGTATAGTTTAATATTGTGAGGCGCACGTATCCTGTATGGCCATGTCGTTTGAAACATAAATATATTATAGCACACAGCGAAACAGTGTACTTTCATCAAAGATGCACTATAAATTGGACAGTTACAATTATTAATGTTCTTATTAGGTCTCAAAGTAACCAGGCATTGATCTCTTACATTTTGATAATATTATCATCCTTATAGATTTAATCATGTTAAATAATTTACGATGTTATCAAAATTTGCCTGATTTAAAAAACCGAAACAGTGAACTTTTAAATGGAAGACTAAACTATTATACAGAACCGGTTTCCATGTACTCGAAACTGGTTTCGTATTTTCCAGTGGGGAATCATGGCGAAAACTCAGCAAGAAGTTGTGAGGCAATACGTATTTCAAGACTGGTGAGGCATTACAAGATAATAAATGTTGCCAACCAGTTGTGCCACGATATTTACTTGTACCCAATCAGCGGATCCAATCTGTACCCGATGATCACACTAAACTTAAGTAACGTGTCAGTGGACCAATCAGCAGTTTACCTAAGTAACTAAACACGGCGCCCCCTAATATTGACATCTAATAATGCTAAACTACTTGATGAAAGGACAACAAGATGTGATTAAAAGAGGGGTCAAATGGGACAGCTTAAATTGTCAGCCATTTATTTCGGTGTGGCAGGCAAAAATAAATAAATAAAAAAAATCCACATCGGAAATGATCGGTAAACATCGGGTAACATCGAGAGTAGATCATGAAAACCTCCCGGTGTTTCTGTGATGAGTACATCAGAATAACATCGTGATGTCATCGAGACAGAGGTGAATTCCTCGGTTGACTTAAGAATACATCGGTTAAAATCGACGATGCGTTGTGACTTTGTGATAATTAGAATATTATAAATGTATATACGATTTACTACTGAATGTGAAGTCGGCGCTCGAGCCAGCCACAGTTCTCCTTAAAAAGCCCGCACTGGCTCCCACAGCAACGACAAAGTTTGACAGATGGAGTCGATTTTGGTTGATCCAAGATATTTAAGGCGTAAATAGAAGATATTGATAGAGTTGAAGATTGAAGTGAGAGGTTGAGCAAGCCAGAGAATCAGGAGGACGTACGACCTTGGACGGGCCACTAAAACCCACTCTCATAGCAAAAATATAAAGTATGTATTGCGTAATATAATATTGCATTGCAAACATTTAATATAGCAATAAATTCAACCATAATTTTAACTTATAGGGTGACATAAAACAGGTTTGTCATCATTATCGACCGAATAGTAACACAACTCTAGAAAGTATATTTGTAAAAAAGAAAAATTCATATGACTTTTCATAAAAAAAGAAATATATATTTTCATAATATCAATTATACTATGATGGTATATATCACCTAACAGCATCATGATATGTGTGAAACGTTGGAAGGAAATGCAGGACACTGACCTTAACAAAACAGCTTAGATCTAATTTGAGGGAAATGCCAGTCTAGACGTGTTAAGAGTATATTCATTATATTGTTTATCATAAGGTTAATTTGTGAAAAAGGCATCCTCTAACGTCGAAATACCATGTCATTCCAAAGCGGAAAATCTTGTACCAACACTAAGTAAACATTATAATTTTTTTTTTTACCATAATTTTGCATGTTATTGAAGATTATTGTGAAGTAGTGAAAACTTTAATATTAAAAAAAATATATATATTTCAGTATCTTTGCGATCCCTATGAGTCTCCCGGGCAATTGTTAATTGTGTCTATTTGGTCCCAAACGCTAGATACAATACTGAGCAAGATTCCAATTGCATTGTTTCGATTTCGGACACACGGACAAAATTTCGGTTCTCAATATCGGATAAACAATTTTTTGGGAACATGATGTTCGAATAAACGAAACCTCTGTATCATTTGGATATCGCATTACGACGATGTTATTCTTCATGTTACGCCGACATGTTTCGATATTCCCAGAATTTTCCCGAGGTCGCCTCGATGTCAGTATAAATCACTCCTGGAAATATCGTAGTTGTTTGTCTTTCAGTAATGGGAGAACATAAGGTATAAAATGTGACGTCATACATTTTAACTAATGGTTGAAATATATCTATGTGTAAACAACTTATTTAGAATAAACTGTGGTTACTTGTTATTCGGGGGGGGGGGGGTGTTATATTTCGCGATAAAAGAAAATCTTTGCGAAAATAAAAGCTTTTTGCATTAGAAATCCCATTGTGGAAGTCACAAATATTGACTTCCATAAGGAAAAAAATATTGCTATTGCAAATTATTCGAAATCCTTTATTATTTCTCCCAATAATGAACAGTGATTTATGTTTGATGTTCACTTGGATCCCGTCCAATCGTGACGATTCGGCAAACATATATATAACATTCATTAAATAAATACTGGACATGTGCTTTGTAAATTATATTATGCTGAGACCGCAAAATTGGAACCCTCAACTTACAATGAAAATGAAAAAAATCGCTAAATTTTAACCCCAAATTTTAACCCCAAGAATAAGAAGCCAACAACAGTACCCGCCAAGTACCCTTAGTCTCTATTTTGTCGCACATTTTTGCAAAGGTGTCAAAGTAACAAAAAAAAAAAAAACACGAATAAGAAATCTTAAAACACAAGGAATATGTTGCCTCTTTTCATCAAGGTACTTTACTTCTTTACCTTGTGAACAAGAAAAAAAAACATATAACGTTAGAAAGGAGGTAAAAACGGCTGCATATCCTGTCTAAGCTATAACAACCATTATACGACAATGGGTATCTGCAGCCACATCAGAGTAAAAGTATCTTTCACATAATATCTACATTACAATAATGGTCTCTGGGAAGTACATACCAACTCGATTATTTGTACCCCTAGACAGAAGATAGCTTAAAATAAGAGCTAAAGACGATGTACCATTTTTGTACACAGTTTGCTTAGTTTTTTATCTACCTTTATAATGTTGATCAATAACTATGAATTTTATGCACTGTTTTTATTTGACGCATTCTTGATATTTAACAAGAGTTTTCAGCAAAGGATTTTTAGTTTCACAAAAGACTGTGAAACTGTATTCTGATCTGAAAAGAATTTTTAAAGAGACAAGTTTACCAAACTGACCTTACCACCACAGTCTACTTTGGTCCGCCCTTTTAAGTTTATTATGAGAATGAGCCCCCGGAAATGCTCCTGCACAGAAGACTTTCCATGCAAATTGTTGCGAGAGCTGTTTACAAGATAATAGTGACGTCACAATGGTCGATGGCGTATAACGTCGCATCAGCTGGCATTGATATGTCTCTGTTCTCCTGTAATGAATATATCGCAGTCATTATGAAGTGTTTTGCCATATTTTTTTCATTGTCTTCATTGACGTGCTAGGCGAGACATTATTATTCACTCGGTAGTCGGATGGATCTCTCTCTCTCTCTCTCTCTCTCTCTCTCTCTCTCAATAATGGCCAATTAGGGACGCAGCCAGGGGGCGGGCGGGGAGGGTGGAGATTACATGCCACCCTTCACATCCAGTACCTCCCGTCTTCCCCTGAACTGGACTCCAGTTTTGTATGGAGGAGAAATACAGCATATTGCATCACAAAAGCGACAAGACAATAATCTTACAAATCACTCTAATAATTAGATTCAAAATGAAGAGACCCGAAACTACCGATCCGTGGAAAAGAAATTAAAACTAACAGCTGGGTCCCCCATGAGCTTCAATTATTTGATGAACACCCCGGTGCTGATAGTATCCGAGTATCCTTGCACAGAACATCATCCCTTTCTTTTTTTTAGTATGTATTTTCAGTGTGTTCTTCATGATATCTAGAAATCAATGACACTATCAACTACTATGACGTATTCTTGGTAAGACGTGGAAATAATATGCAGGGACGTGATTTAAACGCTCGTCGGCCTTGAGCCGAGTTATTGCAGGAATAAATCAGCCTTTATCAGATCTAACTGGAGAAAAGTGCTCGTCCGATCTAGACGGGTTAAGAATACAACCATTACACGTCCATTTAAGGATATATTAATGTTTACTAGTGAAAAGGACATGCAGTGACCTTATTGCGTTTAATGTGAAAATAATGCATTTCGTATTCGGATTTTAGTAAATGAAGATATACCGTGTTCATTCCCTGAGGGTAAACAATATATATATTTTTAATCGTGAAGATTGAAAATTTCAATATTAAAGAAATAAATACATCCATTGCAGTAGCTCCGTGATGTTTTCGAGTCAGACGGGCGAATGATAATTAAATGTTTTTTGTCAGAACATTTATACATGATTGATAGTAAAATTTGAAGAGTCATAAGTGTAAGCAAGGTCAATGCTCAACAAGCAGTAAAACATCCAATTTGCGGTACATTGGACATGTGATAAAGTTCCAGTAGGAAACCTTTAAAAGCTGTGCCATTATATACGGGGACACACTGATTTAATGTAACAGCTATCATATGAACGGCAGGGTAACATCCCTCTCATAACAAGAACGCTTGTATTGTGCCTGCGAGTAACATTCTGACACCAGCATTTATTAATCAAATACAAAGAATAAGATTAGAATGGAACTATATTTAATCCTACTAGTAACTGGTCCTACTAGTCATCTAAGATAAGACAAGATGAGCCTTTATTCATCATGCAAGGCATAAAATTCAGTTCGCAAGCATTTACAGCACATATATAGACACCTACAGGTATTGTACATAAATCAAGTACAGATATTATAGCACATCACTGGCATTATATAGATTATATCACAGGCATTATAGCTCTTCACAGGTAGTATATATACGCAAGGGTGAGCTGATCTATACTACATTTAATATATACATTTGCTAAATCACTTACATCAAAGTGCTTTCTGTGCCATTTAACAATCTAATACTAGTGGGTATGAAAATTTTCCTGTATCTTGCCGTGCGGCAATGTTCATCTCTCAGTCTTTTTCCCCGACCTCAGAGTATCATAAAAACAAGACAGTTCATGTGTAGAATCAGCCCTGATACACTGTGCCTTTCGTGTGACACAGCAGTAGTAGAATTCATTCAGCAGCTTTACATTCTTGAGACTCAACTTTATCCCTGCACGAACAGTTCGTCCCAGTTTGTTTTTAGATGCTGTATTGCAATTTCCGAACCAGCTTGTAATGCAAAATATCAGCACTGACTGAATCACTGACATATAAAAAAAGTTCCATTATTTTTGTATCATAATTCATCCGGTACAGTTTTCTCAGGAAAATCTCATATTTCCCTTTTTATAAATGTTTTGCATATTAGCTTCAAAATTAAATTTGTCATTTATTATTGTACCAAGATATTTGTATTCTGTCACATTTTCCACGGTTTGGCCATTTACGGTAAGAGGTTTCATTTTTTTTTGTTACCTAACCTATAATCAATAATCATTTCTTTTGTCTTCCTAACACTGAGTTCTCAGAAGTTATTGTCGCACCACTCCACAAATCTTTGTACCTCTAGCCTATAATGTAAGTCCGAATTAATACAGAGGTTAATCAGTGCCGTGTCATCGGCGTATTTGATCAATTGACAACTCTCAGGGATAACCCTGCAGTCACTGGTATATAAAATGAATAATATGCGTGAGAGAACCCATCCCTGTGGAGCACCTGTATTTGTTTGAATTTTCTCAGATTTGAATTCTTTAATCAGACAAACTTGCACCTCTATGTTAAAAAAAGCTGTATATCCACCTTATGACAGACGGGCTGACATTCATGTTAAGAAGTTTCATAGGAAGCAAGTGTGGTTGGATTGTATTTAAAAGAAATAGAAAAATAAAAAAAAAAGATTTTTGCAATCTTGCTATTTACATTGCTTATAGGCGAATCAAGGAATTTCGTGTGTGATTAGAATGGTAGATTCCTGAACACTCCGCTTGGTGGTGTAGGCAAATTGTAAAGGATCTTGGTGTTGTTTCATGTGTCTACATAACGTCGCTTCCATTATCTTTTCAAAACAAGTCGTGATAATTGAAGTGAGTGCAACTGGTCTGAAATCGTTTAAAACCTTGGGGGGAAGTGTTTTTAGCAAGCGGTATAATTTCTCAAGTTTCCTAAATGGTTGGAACATATCCCGTGTTTAAATGAAATTTGAAACAACCGAATGAATATGGGTGCCAATTCCTTACTGCACACTTTGAGCATCTTTCCACTCAATTTGTCAGGGCCCATGGCCTTACCAACTTTCACCTTGTTAAAGACCTTCATAACATCCTGTTCATTTTTTTTCATCAACCCTATCTTCTTTCAATACTAGATCATTTAGCAGAGATGTACACACATTTGAAAAATTATGTTTGTCAAACCGGGCATAGAACTTGTTCAATTCATTACAATACTAATTAATAATTTCAGGTTTAGGTAAGACAGTCTTCCTGACGCAGCCCGTAAGGGTTTTCAAACCTTTCCATGCTGTTTTTGAATCTTTACTTTCAAATAAGCCCTCTACTTTATTCTTTATTTCTTTATCTCTTTTTTACATTCGTAAGCAACATATTATCTTTATCTAGTAAATGTTTCTTTTTCTTATTTAGTAATTCTCTGAGCTCTTTAGTAACCCATGATTTACTATTTTGGTAATAAGTTACTGATTTTGCTTTCACAATAATCTCGACACAGAAGATGATGTACCCCGTGATGGTGTCTGCATTTCTGTCTAGACTTGCATCAGAATCGAACAGCTCTTCCCAGTCAGTTGTGACCATTGCCTTTTGAGGCTGCTGGGAGAGGCAGTGAGGTGAGAGGTAGCGATAAATTCATCTGGTAACAGTTACGGCACACTTTAAGCTCTATTCATGCAATGGCTGCTATAATGTTCAATTTATACTTTTAATGTCTCAACACATACTGTCTCATTGACATCTATAGTGTAACCATAATCAACACGTACAGATGTTTAGTTATATTATCAATGTCTATTCTGAAACAATTATAAAGGTTAATCAGTATATATATATATATATATATATATATATATATATATATATATATATATATATATATATATATATACCATCATCATCAGCAGCAGCATTTACATAGGAAACAAAGTTCTGATCAGAGGGATATTATATACAGAATAAGTACAACTTTAAGTGGAGACTATTTGTGACCGACTGTTAGTGCAGATTATTTGTCAATTGATAACTCCTGAAAGCTACACCGAGTGAATTGTTCAAAAATAAAGACAAATATCAGTTATCCGATCTAAGCACGTTCGGTGGCATTAATTTGATTATATCCGAGCAACTGCGTCGTCCATTAGACTAAACAAATTATTAATGTGATAAAGAGCAGCATGCAAGTATTCAGTTAAAGGCTTATATTATTACGTGTATACTTAAAAAGACACCTCGTTGCATCCTTGATCTTAGATACAGCAGAGATCGATAACTTGGGACTATTTTTACAGCAAGGAATCTCAGTATTGGAAGTTATATAGCTTCAAGAGTATTTGCATGACATGACGAAAGTTATTTCATGATAACCGTTCGGACGAACAAACATAACTTTGATATTGTTATCAGCACGATTATAGGAGCCAATGTTGGCTTCTAAGAGACGTTATGGTACTATATTACACGTAGGATGATAGGTTTTACCTCCCATATCATGTGGACTATAAGATCTTTTAAGAAACAGATTGTATTGAAGTGCTTCTTCAAAAGATGTCGTGTTCCTAATAATATTCTATCAAGACATGGTCGCTTTTGTTCAGGTAGTCATTTCTCATAAAAATGCGGGTATTAAATTCGCTTTGATTTAAAGAACAGATGAGCTTGGCAAACGAATTAGAACAGCAAAAAGTACTAGCTCGCCCAGGGTATTAACCATATGTGTTTACAGAAAAAAATCGTGTAGCAGCTGGTAGCATTGTAATTTATCTTATGTCAAAGTCACTGGTGTTTACTTGTTACGTTTATTACAAACGGGCAATTTTACAAAATGTTCGACCAAAAGGTGATAGTTATCCTTCGAGAAGCGTGTCTAATTATGCCGTGTTGTTTTTTTTTTAACTCGGTACGATACATGCGTCCTAATTAAAATAGGTGTCGGAATGAAAAGAAACATACAGTGCTTGGCAAACTTGGTTAATTGTAAAGCACGTCCCCCTAGCTTGTCCTCTATGCAAACATATTAACATGAGAGGTAACCTTGCTGCAGCTCAGCGCCGGGTAGTTTTTCATAGTAGTGTACATCGACTCTGTTTTTACGGGTAAATCGTCTTTCTGTAAGTCTGTGTAGTGACAGAGATTGTGTAGTTTTGAGTAGATTCTGCCAAGCACCTGTTAAACTGGTTTCCAGGTGAGTAGGGCGAGTTGAGTTAAGGGGCCTGGTCTTAACCTGGAGATTTTTGCGTTTTAGGCAATTGGATTTTTTTTCACTATGGATTCGTCTTAGAATGTGCAAGGCTTCAGGTAACACACGAGAAAAACTAGTCTTCTGATGAACGGAGTTTAGGGGAGGCCCCGATGGCAATCACTGGTGTGAATTATACATTTCGCTCTTGCGGGAGAACCGATGCTGTGGTGACAGGACTATGATATAAAATAGAAAACATAAGTGATGCCAAAGATAGCCCAATCGGAATAAACAAACGAGTTCAAGTCTCTCGGCAAAGCCGTTCAGCGATCTGATGACGAAGCGGAAGTAAGGGCAGCTAAACTTAGAGGGGATTTGAAGCTACGGTTAAAGTTAAGGGTAATGGTAGCGTAAGGGTAGCCGAACAGACTGGTTTTCAGGCTGGAGGATCACAACAGATTGTAAAAAGGCTTTCAAAAGCAAGAGTCCATTTAAGGGTAGCGTAAATATACCGTGGCTATTTATGTAGAGTTTCTTATAATAAGGTTAATGATGTGGTTTTGTGGAGACACGTAACTGTGCTAAAGTCCCTTGGTTACCAGACATGCAATATTTTACTTGAGGATGACGTTTACAGGTGAATACTAAATAACTGGGTATTTGTATTTAATTAAAAAAAAATATGTCACGCAAGTGTTTACGCTTCAGAGGCAGCGGAAATCTTGCGCTTCTAAAGAAGCTAAAGATTTTCGCGATCCCTGCTTTGACCGTTTATGATTCACTTAAACACCAAATGATGCACATGGGCCTGTCTGCTGAAAAAAAAACTGCTGATGTGACGAGCACCCAACCAAATGCAAGTCGACAAACACTTGACAGGCATCAGGCTCCGTCCAGAAACAACCAGTGGGGCAATTCTCCCTGAGCCTGTGGCCTGTTTAAACGGTCACCGGGACGATGACCTGTCACTCAAAACAAAATGAACAACATTAGCTCCGTTTATTCCACGATTGGCTGGAAAACCGTATTGTCATCAGCACAGGGTCTCATCTGATTGGCCAAAATACAGTGCTCCTCTCTGGTGTAGAGATTCAGGATACAAGGTCATAAATAACAGCGCTTACGATATAGGTAGTTTGCCTTTGGGTAAAGCGCTGTGTAAAGAGCGTAGCAAGTCATCTGTGTGAGGATGTTTTAAGTTTAAAAATCTTCCCATATAGGTTAATTGTAGCATAACATTTGTAAAGTTTTTTCTACGTGTTTCCAATGAGCGCTCGGTTAGTGATCAGATAATATTTACAGTGCTATTTCAGGAGGTGGGATGTTACTAAGGGGGCCAGTCAGGGTAAATTTTTCACTTGCAGATTTATCTTTATTCATTAGGATATATAATAATTTGCTTAGATAAGTTCCATGGAATGGACAATCAACCTCGGGCGTGAATGGTGACACTTCGTTTGTCTATCCAGAGTGTAAATACCTGCAGAACGTCAGCTCGTCAATAAAATACCAGAGCTTGTCTTGAGTTAAAAAAAGTTTTAATTCAGCTTCAGTGAATGAAAATAAACAAGCAAGGCGACTATAAATGTAATACATTACTAACATCATGTAAAGTATAAACATTATATCTGTATCTTTAGTCCTTTCTGCAATTTTCCGGATTATCATTTATCAAACAAAGAGGTATGCGGACAAAATGCCAAGTTTATATTGAGTGTAGCCAGTAAATGGACAGATTGGAGCTTTGCTTTGAACACAATTGAATTTGGGATTTCACCACTTGCCCGGGCCCAAGGGCCAAACGGACTCTCAGTATTTGGTCACGCTCAATAAATCGTTATTTGAAGGTGTTTTCTAATTTACGTGGAGCTATAATGACCAATTATTACCAACCGTCGACTTTACTCAAGTAACCCATCCATTCTTTCTCTTTGCAGTATCCATATACAACTGCCTGCCTAGCAAGTGTGCACATGAAGAAGAAGATTTTTTTATTTGAAAAGGGCTGATGATTTTAACATGGTAATTTATTCCTAAAATGTAACGTGTCATGTCTTAATGCACATGGGATCGTGTATCAAAAAGCAAAAAATATAGAACTGTTATGTTTGTATTAACACCTGATTATGAGGGACCTACAAATACATTTTAAAGAAAAATAGAAGGTTACTTGTTCAGTATATTGAAACATCGTTGTTATAAAATGGACACATATACATAATGGTTTAATTTTGTTTTTATTATGTTTTAGAAATACAAATGTTGGGGTTTTCAAATCAAATGAGCATGTCTTACAAAACTGAATTTCTCGAGGTTTGTTAACACTTAGTTCCACATACATTTAATTCACTCATTTTCTCTCTATGTAGTTATTTCGAAATCATTAAAAAATGTTTCAAAATGCACATCGAATTGTGCATCACAAAACAAATATTAAACAGACAGTTGTGCGACAAGAATTATATAAATATATTTATTCTTTTTTTATTTATATATCTCATCTCTAATTTTCTAGATCTATTCTCCGTATCGTACCCTGTAGAGCACGCATCACGCAATTAAGAAGTCGTGGCGTCCCCACTCAGTAGATAATCGGATAATTGGGCTGGTAAGCCTACTCAAGCCGTGATACTAGTGATATCGAGGAGTGTATCGCAGTGGCCTTGCGTCAGGTTGCGTTCATATTGCGGTAAACCGCCCATAATCTCAATATTATGCTAAGAATGATGAATCTACACAATATTATGCATGTCAGCTCACAAACCAAACTGAGACACAGTCCATATGGACACGGATCATTTCCTGTATCGCCTGCAAGCTGATTGCGTCCTGTTACCCGTGCGAGCCTTGCTTGTGTTCATGCGGTCATATTTTCAACAAACATGCCGAAGAGTTTACCAATGTGCTGGGTTAAAACGTATTTTTCCCGTTCATGTTTGGTATTATTAGAAAGTACACAAAAAAATGCAAACGATTGGTCTAATTTATGTTGATTGACAGTATACCTTTCGGCCATGAAGCGTTGTCAGAAATGACGAAAATATTTGCATCTTCATAAGACCTTATAATGCGTTGCTCAGACCTAGATGCAATGACACTATGGCGCCAGTAATCTGGTCGTAATGCCAGAGGGTCGATATGACGCTAGCAAATAAGAGATATGTTGACACGAAACACTGGTTATTTTGACTGTCGTGATGTTCTAGGTTTTATCACCGGTAACACATTGGATAGATTTACGCATTTTTAGTATAAAAAGAAAATTGAAGTTATTGCAGGCCAAAACAAAATATTAAAAAATATAATGAAATTTATGTATTTATTTCGAAAAAAACGCTCGAGGTGCAAGGTGTATCAGGAACTCCGTATTGAAAATGTCATAATATTATATAGGTGCATTCATATGCTAATGCTTTTTGAATTTTGCACATTTGTCACTTGGGGTTCTTTACTGAATAATAAATGTGCTCCCAAAGTGCTCGTTTTCATTTCAACAGGGAGGATATATCATATTTACAGGATACAAGTACAAATAGGATTTTTTTAGCTATGATCCTTGCAGTTTCAAACTTCCCATGAGAGATGCCAACATAATGTTTCATATTATTTTTCAACATTGTATTCCTTAAGATACGGCATATGGCTTGGGATTAAATTATCCTATTTATATGATATGCCATCCCAGACTGTTTTCTAAAATAAACCTGCATTGATGGTTCTATAAAGAACCGCACACATAAGGTTCCACCAGAAACCTTTCAAGGTTCCCCTTTGATTCTTTCGTGAACACCCTAGGGGGTTTCTTTCCTAACATCTGAAGGGGTTCTAGATTGAACCTAAGTGTTCATTAACAGAAGCCTAGGGAGGTTCCAAAAATGTTCCAACTGGAATCGTAAAAGATTCCCCACTCAGTCCACTCCAAAGAACCCTTTGGTTTCTAGCTGGATCCCTTTTTTCTTATGATGTGAGCGCTAAATACATGAAACATGCAACATCTGTCACATATATTCATTTCTCGATTTCACATTAAAGGCATTACACTTGCCGTGATTACTTATGCAAAAAATGATTCATTTCCGAAGAAAGCAATTGTACCTAAGATGTTATTGGATAATTCATTTCAGAACTAAATTGATGAATCTATTTGCTCGTCAACCAGAAAATGCGATAAAGTCGTGGAACTACTCTTATAAGGTAAAACAGTTTCATTAGTTATAACAGCAAAATATTTGCACAAATATTGATTGATAATTAAAAAGAATAAACGCGTTAGAAGCACGTCTTTTATGTTGTAAAGCCTGGCCGTCCATTTAGTTAGGGCCATCAGGAGTAAGACAGACAGGTTGTCGATGGCTTCGGTGTCTAGACAAATTTTAAACGTAATCTTGACATGGTTTTCGGTAGTATCGTTGTTAAAAAGGTCTAAATTACCTTTCATGGCTTTTCGCTGGGTCTAGCTGCTTGATATGTAAAGGGTGGCCCTTGTATCCGTTCATATCCATGTTAAATAAATACCCTCTCTGGGTCTCAAAGCGTCTTGAATCAAAGTTAGTTTCGGGCCACATGCCACATAGACTAATATATCATGGGTCGTGTCGGTGCTTCATATAGCTTCTAGCACTGACGTCCGTGCCTTGCTTTCTTGATCATTCCATTCCAAGCCATCACTTTAATTGGAAGTGGCTGCCTTGAGACATTTTCCTTTTTTCTAGAAGCAGGAGTATCACCTTATGTAACTGGTTAGATCACGTTATAGAATATTAATGGCACTTATTGATCCTTACGTGAATATACTTACATTACATGACCATAGACGTAGAAATACAAATGGTTTAAACGCAGAATGTCAAGGCTACAAAACTATTTTTATTATTTTACTTACCGGATCTATACCATTTTATGTAAGTTTCTTTTTACTACAGTTTTTTAAGCCGTCTGAAATATATTCATTTGTCATATTTAAAGTGCATTTCCGTCATTATTTCTAATATTGCTTTGCTTATAAATAAACTATGATGCACATTTTATAATCATACATTCCTTATTACCAATGTATTAATACTGACGGTTAAAAATTATATTTCATACACATGATATCTCTGCGTGAGAACATGCCAGATAGCCACTCTAATAGTCGTCACTCAATTTTGTTCATAAATGTGGATATACTTATTCTTTTTAAACAATAGCGACACGTTTGTATACCTGATATCACTTATACATAATGTGACTATTAGCTGCGATAAGATAAAATACATATTTAATATGAACTGCTCACAATCTATATCAAAATAAATACTTATATAAGTATTTGTTAAAAAAATATTATAAGCCTGAACATATTTCTTCCCTTAATTAATATTAAACTTGCTTCAGATTTCATTCCATAAGGACAATACAAAAGCATAATTAACGAAGGAATATTCCAAGCGGCCCCTTTTAATTTGCAGGAGATGCTCATTAACATGTTGTTAAAACAATAGCATTATCTATGCTTGTGCACCTTTTTTATCTCATTTTCTAGATGTAATTGGCACAGCGATTTTAATTAGTTTAAATAAGTGCAAAGTGTATTTAAATATGAATTATATTGGCTTTATCAAGCTTATAATGTCAGATAGCTCTGTTATTATGCTCAAGGTTCAGTCTAGTGAACATATAGTACATATAAAAAGGTAAAGCACAGCAGCTCCCAAAAGTAAACTTTAAAGTTGTATCATTATTAACACAGCAATTAAACGCAGAAGTACCCAGGATAAGATTTCTTTAGGCAGACAAAAGCTATAACAGGAATGACCTTTGGCATATATATGTGTGTACGTGTGTCAGGCTTTCCCAGCTTTCCCAGGCATGTGTGATATATGGCAGGTTCATAAGAATATCCTTATTGGGAAAACGATGTAACAGGAGCTTGAGCTTTTGTCTTATTAACATGATATAACTGGGCTTTGAAAAATCTTAAGAAGGTTGCGGTTAAAATGGTCGGGGGGGGGGGGGGGGTTAACCTCTCCCTCCCCTTTGACCCGCTTGTTCTACTTAAGATGTATACTTCCTTGCCATTAAAACATATTCAATTCTTCTTTCATATTGTCCCTATATATGTAACCAGTCATAGATCTTCCAAAATCTGAATCAAGTCCCGTTGATAAGCAAGCATCATCAATGACCATGTCTTCAAGGAAAAAAATTACAATGTATCAATGTTTTTATTCAGACCCACAAAATAAACGTAAACATAAATATCTGTACATACCATAATAAGATAACATCTGATAGAAAATATATTATATTTTAACTTTTAGAAATAAGCATTGGCCAACATTCCTCATCTCTTTTAATACATGACCCTAACTCCAATAAAAAGCCCGGTTAACGGGTTTATCAGCTAGTATGCATGTAATACTATTTTTGAAATTATAACTCACAAAATGTATATCAGGTGTGTTGCACCAGAATAAAAATAACTAACAGGCTTTCCATCTATGCACGTTTAATAGCAATAATTCAATTATGGTCGATTGATTACATCGTCCATTAAACGTACATGCAATAACATAAGGTACTAACATTTAAGTATTCCCTTTAAGGCTTATATCAGAGCTTGTTTTATTCTAACGAGACATCGCTGGGACCGTGATCATAGATACAGCGGAGATCGATTACTCGGGGGAACTTTTACAATGGTGAATCTCTTTATTAAATAATACTTCAAGAGTATTGACATGAAAGGAGTAATATTATACTAACCGTTCGGCTTAAAATAACGACAGCTTGAACATTGTCATGAGAACAATCAAGGAAGCAAACCAGGGTTTTTAAGATAACTTTTCTATTATATTACACGAAGAATGATCTGTTTTATATCCTATATCATCAGCCATTTCATATCTTTAAGAAAAATATTGCATTGAAGTGCTTCTTCATATGGTGTCGTGTTCTTAAAGATAACATATCGAGCCATGATCACTTTTGTTCAGGTAGACATTTGCCAAAAGAAATGCAAATGTTTAACTCCCTTTGATTCTAAGAACAGATGAGCGTGGGTAATGAACCATAACAACAAAAGGCACAAGCTCACTGTAGCAACTGGTAGCATTGTAATTCATCTTATCTCCAAGTCACTGATGTTTACTTGATCCGTTTGTTACAAAATGGGAAATTCTCAAAACATTCTACCCAAAGGTAAAAGTTATCGCTCGAGAAGCGTGTCTAATGATGCCGAACAGTTTTGCTCGTTACCATAATTGCGTCCAATTAAAATAGGTTCGGAATTAATGAAACACAAATTGCTTGACAAACTTGGTTGAATTGTATAGCATAGGTCCCCCTTTATTATTTTCTTTGCCCCATAGAAGCTGTAAGCTTAAGATATATGCATGTTTGTGTTACCTAGGATGTGTCTTTGCCTCCAGGATGTTTAATGAAAAGGTTTCTGTGATTTCCTGTAAATAATAACAATAAAAAGAATAGTTTTAATAATTTTAAAGTAAAAGGTCATCCCTTCCTTCCTTGCGTCCAACATGAAGATAATATCTTCCATCACAGCAGCACAGCTAATGTTTATAATGAAGATGAAGACGAGGAACATGGTCATAATCTATATGCCAGCGACATCTTCCTTTCAACGTTCATATGTTTTCTGTCTGAAGTCCAAAAGGTTACGCTGAAGACGCTTTAAACCCAGTGGTGTTTGGACAGCTTAGACTGTGTAGTTACGAAAAAGTCGTCCATTATTTAATAAGTGTAATGACGTAGACGGTTAAGCTTTGAGTGGAGCTGCCAAGCACTCGTTTATTTAGATTTTGCGTCACCTTTGGAGTGTGAAGCGCAGGAACCTGAGCCGCTTACCAGGAAGTGTACAGAGGCCTGATAGGTAGAGGATAGGGACTGCGAATAGGCAGCATAGAAACGAAAACACGAGAATGAATTAAGGGAGGTCAGGGATACATTCCCATAGCGAAGCGCCAGGTGATGCTGCACGTGCAGAACTTCAGTCAATAAAAATGTCTCTTTTCGGATAGCACCAGAGGTCAAAGCCCGAAGAAATGGATTTTGTAACAAGAGGAATGAGATGACTGGAGCTTACACATACACCATACACCCAAGAAATGGCCAAGGCGTGTGTAACGTGAACAAAAAAAAAAAAAACAAAAAAAAAACTAGACGACCAGAGGTCGAGCGCTTGCCGGAAGTTGAAATGACAGACAGACGGGCAGACAGAACATATTGTGGGTTTTCTATCATTTGAATGACCCTCAGCGTTTGCTGAGAAGTTTGGGCCTGTAGAATGACATATCAGACAAAACAACGAGGAAGTAGACAAAGCTGACCACAAAAGACGAACAGAGAGACCAACTGACACATCTGTGATAACAGATAACCAGACAAAAGTGTCAAGGTAAAGAAGAGCAAATGAGCGATAGTTTATGTAGGTAAGGTTTAAAATTTTGGAGATATGGCCAAAACATGATAGGTTGGGGAGGTAAAAGTGCAGCGCCCCCTAGTGGCCATATCCGGAAAATGAAAAATACGTTTTGAGATATTTCTGTAAAACATAATATGCATCAGTTTTCAAATGCTTCTTTAAAAACTGTGGCCTGTAGAATGCTATATGTGAGACCAAGAACCAGCAAGCAGGCGAATTTGAGGACAACTGACAAACAGACGGACACACTGACAAAGTGACACAAGATTGAGACAAGATAACATTATCAGTTTATGGAGAAGAATCAAAGGAAGAAAATAAGCTATAGTTTATGTAATTGAGGCTTTGGGTTTTAGAGATATGGCCAATGTAATGATATGTGTGTGAGGGTCATGTGCAGCGCCCCCTAGCAGCCATATTAAAAAAATGAAAAATCAATTTCCAGATACTAATATAGGACTTACGATATGTCAGTTTCAAAAAGATTCCTGCAATAATGTGGCCTTTGGCACAAGATGAATGAAATCTCGAAATATATCTATTCACGAGATTTTTTACGAGATATTGTAAGACTTGTAATAAAATCTTGTAGTACCAGTTAAATGCTATCTGATGCAAAAACTAGACATCTCTAGCCTTAAAACTGACAAAGTTAGAAAAATAAGACCCCTTATTTTCGAATATCATGAATTTTCCCCGAAAAATTTGTAACCATGGTTACGACAAATTTGAGTCAGCTTCATACCCGATGACAGGCCTTGAAATGCCAATTAAAATGAGCTATGTTTGAAGTAGATACGACTAATAGTAACAAAGATATGAAGCAAAAACCATTTTAAGAAATGTTGATGACCTTGACCTTGAACCTATATCGCCCAAAAACAATAGGCCTCCAGGACTTTTGCTTGTCTTCTAGCTGTATAAGTTTAAAGACAATTGACTTAAAATTGTGGCCTGTTGAGAGCACACAGACAGACAAACAAACAGACAAATAGACATCCGCGACTGACCAACCTGCTTGCAGAAATCGAAGATTTCCGGCAAGCAATAAAATAAAATAAAGTAACAATTCACTTGAGATGATGTACCACACAGTCGTGACAATATTTTCCACTGAGTCCAATTTATGCACACAATACATCCTGCTTAATCCTTATACAGTAACTTGTTATTTCTACATCACTAGGAATGTTTTCTAATCAATAAAGCGGATCCACTGGTCACATGACCGTCTCGCACATGACGGTCTAGGAATATAGCCCTGTTTCTATGTACTCAGCGACAACGAACACTGGCGTTTCCATCCGCCGGACAAATCACAAGTTCACCACAGTGTCTCTCCCAGAATATCACCTCACCAAAAACAGACTGATAGGCTAAAAGCCTCATGTGTCGTATCACATGGACAATGTTCGTACGGCACGCAGCCTCCACTGTCAAGCTCTTTACAACGGCTGATGATAATCAGCTATTAACAAGTCCTTTTGTAAACATAACTCATCAGTCCATTTGTGAGCTACGCTTGCCGCCTTCAGAATATGACTCTCGATACACCGGAAAACCGTCCCTCTACTGATCGACTCTCTGACAATCCCTGACAATCCACTCGACCGTAAAACTCCTAGATGCCAATTCGTAGATTGCTGACCTAGATAGTTTTTCTCCTGGTGCTCTGGGCATATACACGCATGACTACGCCATACATCCTGACCGCCTCTGGCCTACCGTCTTTTATTATTATGGAGACCTGTCGGTCAATGCATGGATAGTAAATGGGCACGCCTCCTTAGACCTGAGTATGAGAAAATCATGCTTGCACTTGCTTTGTCTCTGAAATCTACATTAAACAATGTTATTATAAAACACTGTCTAGACTAGCTTTCACAAGGCTGCGAGAAACAATTCTCTCGGAGTCACGACTGACCTAAAACTATCATCACTTAAAACTCCTGGGTTCCATAAAGCTACGTTCATGTGCTCAAATCGGTACATGGTTTTGTATATTGATATACATCCATTTAGAGAAACAATCATCTGGTTATCGTATACACACTTAAAAGTGAAACATCACAATACATGTAAATAATAAAAACGTTATAGCTCTCTGGTGTCATTACTCCTCCCTCAAAAGGGAAAAACACATTATTTTCTCGATACGCATTACTGATCCATTATATACAATGATTAAACATTCAATAATAAATCTCAATTGTAAGGTAATTTCTCTTTCTAGCTAGAAACTTTCTGCTTTCACCCCACCGTGGCCCTGCATAAGGAATCTCCCGATTCCGACATTCGACATACGACGCCTCGCATTTCAAGTAGATACGCTTACTGAAATCGGGTGGGGGTGGGGAGGGGGAGGGGTCAGCTTTTTTTCAGCTTTAAGTGTACAGTAGGCATTCTCATGGGTCCCTTTCCAATTTAATTTATTTGACTGTCCTTTTCTCGTAAGGGCAATCGGAACTGCTATTTCGGCGTAGTTCCGCACAAACTTCCCGTCAAGTCAGTTAGTCTTAGAAAGGCTCGCAAGGCCTTCTTTGATTTTGGCCTTTCTACGCTCTGGATTTTCCTGAGCAGTGTAGGGCCGGTCGCCAAAAACCCGATGCCTAAAAGCCTTTTTACATGTTAGTCCAATGTTTCCGCGTCTACTTCCGTGTACAGTTATCGCATCATGCAAGTAAACACTGCGCCCGCAGTCACTTAACCAAATGGCACTTCCCTGAACTGGTCAATTCTGTGAGGCGTTATGAAGCAGTTTTGTCCTTAGATTCCTCTGACATCGGAATCTGCCAGTAGCCTTTGCTCAGATCCATCATGGTTAAGTATCTACTGTTGATTACCTCTGAGACCATATCTTATTTTATTACACGTAGACAAATCGATTTTACATCCCATAATAAATTCTCAAAGAAATATATTGCATTGAATATGGTGTCATCTGGTGTCGTGTGCCACAGAATGACATATCGAGACAATGTCACATTGGTTTAGGCATTATTTCCCAAATAAATGCGGATATCTAAATTTGCTTTGATTTCAAGAATAGATGAGCCTTCCAAATAAATCAGAAATCCACAACAAATTGCACGAGCTCGCTCAAGGTATTAACCATATGTGTTTTCAGAAAAAAAACCTTGTAGCAACTCGCAGCAATGTACTTTATTTGATGTAAAAGTCACTGGTGTTTACCTGTTCCGTTTATTAAAAACGGGAAATTTTATAAAGCGTTCGACTGAGGTAACAGGTATCGTGTCTAATGAGAAGCGTGTCTAATGATGCAGTGCAGTTTTACTCATAACGATATTGCGTCCAAATTAAATAGGTTTCAGAAAAAAAAAATCAGTGCTTAACAAACTTGGTAATTTATGAAGCGTATGTCCCTCTTGTTAGTCCTTTTGCCATCTTCAGTACAAACCTATTATTTTGAGAGATAAACTTGCAGCAGCTTAGTGTCGGGTACTGTAACATTAGTATATACAGACTGTGCTTTTACGGACAAGTTGGTTTAGATAGATGGTTTAGCTTTGAGTGCAGCTGCAAAGCGTCCAAATTCAAGGGACATTTTGAGGATTAATAATATCCTATTTTATCACAACACAGTTCGCTTTTGCTTTATACAAAAGTTTCTAGACGAAACCATCCCAGCACACGCTCTCAGTACCTGCCCTTTGAACCTTTGTTATGGTTTGGCGTGTTAGTAAACGCAGTCTACGCGTTTACATTAACAAGGCTGCGTTTCTAGAGGTCCGACTTTGCGCATGGGTGACAGATCGCAAGCAAAATTCGTAACAAACTAGTCCATACATAGACCTCCACGTCCTCTCGTTAAGTATTAATGGCGCAAATGAGTAGCGAAAGTAACAGTATTAATGGTAGTTCATCCCTGGAGAAGGGACCTCTTATTAGGACTGGTTAGATTTTCGCTATAAAATCCCCATTACAACCTTTGCAATTATGGCAAGTTTATTCTATCTGTAGTGCTGGAACAGCTGAATCCACAGGATTTTAATACTATGTTTGTACCGATTTGGAGGTATCACTACCATCACTGGGCCTCTCCATTGTCAAACGTCTAAACGATCAAACGTTTCCTATTAAACTGGTTACCCCTTACTTGCCAATCCACCTAAAGTATGCATTAATCGTCCAGTCACAGAAGGCACAATGAATAGGACACTGTACATCCGATCACTTGTCTAATTGCATGGGATGTAACTCTTTGCGGGAGACGCTCTGTTACAAAAGAGACATTGTCATTTTTCTTTAACCTAAACAATATCTTCTAGTTTTAATAGACCATGTAATTTCAGATTAAAAAAATACAAAAAACTGGCTTTATCAAAACGTGTTAGGTTGAATGGACTGTCACATCCGATACTAGTACATTGATGGCACAGTCAATAAGTCAGTATAAGTGTTCCAATTATACATGAGGTGATTTAATT
Organism: Sipunculus nudus; assembly: GCA_026874595.1. Lineage (NCBI taxonomy): Eukaryota > Metazoa > Annelida > Sipuncula > Golfingiida > Sipunculidae > Sipunculus > Sipunculus nudus. Next base: position 16,531,672 of record CM049317.1, read on the forward strand.
AACTGGTCATTTTTATATAGAGAAATAAGATTGCTTATAAGAATATTGACATTACATGAACGTCATAATTACTAAATCAGCACCGAACTATATTTGTTTATTATAGCATGCCTTTTGATTCCCAAAGGTACTAAACCTCAACGTGATCTATTTGTCATTAGTAATTAAATTTGAAATGAGATAACCATGAAATTGATTATTCTTGAGAGGACACATCATTTAGTTTGTCTTGACATTGATATTGATTAAATTTTCGGAAGGTCCATTTTATCTAGGAGATCTAAAGCCCCCTGTGTCATATGGGTAGGTCAATTCGACAGCGCAATCATTAAACGGTGTTTTTTTTAATATTTCTTAATTCTTATTGACAATGTGTTAACGGGGGATGTTCTAAGTCTCGGCAAAATGTGTCTATTTCCTTCTTGGCTTGCAACGCCTTATTTGAATCGATATGACCGTGACCAGTTAAGAGGCTAGGGGTCATGAATGGTTGATGTTCGTTCGTAAATCCAGAGACTCTTTAAAACTGGACACGTCATATCTTTCAACCACCATGAACATTGCTCAATCTTCTACATGGTGTTATATTCCTACAATATTACCATGCCATATTTAAACAATATTTTGCACCTCTTGCCTTGTATCATCTAATTCTTGAGTTATATTTAGCCAAAACACTGCATATTAAGCTATTGCTCGGTCGATCTGTCAACAAATAACTTAATATTTAACACTCCAAATTTCAATTTAAGATTTGTTTCGCACTAGATCTGATTTTGATTTGTTTGTCATAGGATAAGTGTGTGGTCTGTCGTTCCCGGGTCAGAAGGTTAGAGTAATAATAATAAGTGATAATACTAATTTATTGAAAAAAATTGTACATAATATTTGTTGATTTAAATTCAGTGACCTACATGAGTCAGACCATCTTCAATTAATGAAAAAGCGTTACAGCAAGAAACATGTTCAAGAAGTTTAAATGAGTTTTCCGCATTAAGACAAAGGTAAGACCTAGCAGATGCATAAAGTTCTTGGCAGTCCTCCATTTAGCAGATGTGCACTTAACGCTGCTGATGACGATATATGTAAAGACAAGACGTTTAAATAGAAAGGATTGAGTACACGGACATCAAAGATCGTTGACCAAGCTCTCCCGAACCCTATCGCCCGCTCCCCTGCTTATCTTGACATCTCATTAATCCCCAAAGGGAGATTTTCCCGGTACGACGTGGTCTGCACTCGTGAGAACAAACCCTTTTTCGAATTATTTTAACCAACGGAAGTCAATTTTCCTATTCTGCGCACTTGATAATTTTCAAACACATTTATGCCCATACCAGCGTGTTTGGATGCTCGCTCGCCGGTTGCTGTACTGTGCATGATGCAAGGCCGAGAAGTCACTGAGTACGAAGATATGGGCATTCATAAGACCGCGTGCTTAAGTATTTTTTCAGTTACAAAGGTCAATATTACAGTTATCCGATAATACTCTTTCAAATTACCATTTGGACGCATTTGCTGTTTCAAATAAGCAAAATTCTTGTCGGACAAATGAGAAATGACGCTTTTACTCAGAGGCATCAGGGTCAGTGAAAATAGGGGGGATGGGGGGGGGGTGTCCACTGCGAGATTTAATACCGTTGAAAGACTAGCGTCATATTATTGTTAAAGAAAAATGAATTCTGGCATTTTTTAACCTTTATGCAAACTATGTCAACCAAATTTATACTATGTGCTTACTTTTGATGTTACCACCAGTTGTCATTCCATGTGTAACAACTAAGGCATTTAATTTGCCTGATTATCAGCGCCAAGGCAAGCGGCGGGGGTTATATTTTGACGGCATTTGGTTTGTTTATCTGTTAGCAAATTTACTCAAAAAAGGTCAGGATAGCTCGGCAATTATACAAGGAACAAATGATAACATTTTTGGGTGATAGCCCGCGTAAATGACCCCGAGTGATTATTTTATGGGGTTTTAAAGAACATTTTTGACGCGGAAGCGTAGCAGGATAAATGACGTCACTCCAGGTGTACATGCCATTTCCCTGAAAAATGTCAGTAAATCAACGTACGGCATTTGGAAATAGGTTGACTTGATTTTAGTATACAGGCAAAAGGCTAAATGTCAAACCCTTGCAAAGACTGGGTCTAGCTTCAAACTAATCTACCTCTCGCTTGCGCCACTTAAGATGACATATATGCCATGTAAGTGTAATTTTGTATTTGTAATTTTGCTCTATGAACTCGGTATGTTGGTATAACAGTCGCTTCTCTGTAAAGGATATAGCTCATCTATATGCTCGGGTGAGTTGTAGAATCGTCTTTAAAATAAGGCTGATTTAATATATTTTGTTCGGTCCTCGAATTATTCCATTTTGCATTCTAGACAAGAAATACTGCTTTGATTGCATATCCGATAGTGTGTTGAAACTTGCCGAGTATTTGTTGTATAATATACATGTAATTGCAAAAAAATATACGAAAAGAAAAATAATAGACAGACACTTGATTAAAACAAACAAAGGAACACGAATACATTTGCCCCCGATCTTACCTGTTTATATATAATTCGTTGGACATCTGTGCACTTTATTTGTTTTTGCAAGATTTATTCTTGCAAGATTTAACGAAGCTCACAAATTCATTCATTAGTATTCTTACCCGAAATATTTTCTCTTTGTATCATCCGTCCTCTCTTCAACCGTTTTGGCATTCCCTTCAGGGATCTCAAAAGTGTCACCTTTTCTGAAGCAAATGAAGCAAACACTCATTTCCAATGGTCTCGGTGATTCAATAATTGTCCAAGGATATAGTTTGGATAGCCACTCGTGTAAACTATACCCTGCGATGTGCAGTCTCTCTTCCGATAACATAGGTGATTTGTTCCAATTAAGGGAAACATCGCTAACGTTATTCGCTTTACAAAGAATCCTGGAATCCATCACCGGTGGGATGGCTTTTCGATTATTTCGTAATGCCCATATGTTCTTGTATAGATCTGATAACGTATGCTACCCGACCTGTAGTGCATAATGAAAAATCCAATATCTCTTTGTAGAACAGATAGTCAATACAACGACCTTGTCCAATATATCTTAAGAAAAACAAAATATTCACGAATTATTTTAAAGTGAAGTTCCTTTTTGACAATAAAATATGCTTTTCTTTACACCTGATTGTCTAGAAGTTTTCTCTTTGTCTGAAGAAAGTTTGACTTGGTTTCCATGTGAATAAAATGTTTGCCATTCAGTTTGATGAAATTGTGTATGCAGCACCCATATGCCATTAACTTTTCGAAAGAATAATACTCCTGTCTGAAACATATCTGAAACGTGCGAAATTTAAAAAAAAAGCATTGAGTATTGTATGGATAGCATAATCCATATATGACATTTGGAATTTCAGGAGAAAGCAAACTTCATATGCTCAAATGCAAAATTGTCACTGACATTTTAGCAGGTTGTCATTTGAGCAGAGATTCTCATTAGCAACTTCGTCACAGTGCCATTACAGTTGTGAGTAATACGAACTATAATCAAATTGCCTAGCCGATGGTACGTTTCGGGCCAGACTCGAACACTTGCATCTTGATTTAGTTATTTTACAATAAAGTTTGATCATTTTATTAGAAAGATTATTTATAGCATATTTATTATTTCCTGGATAATTATGCAATGTACACCATGTTATGCTGTTTTCTTTTTATCTAGCAACTTTGCAAATATTCATTTTCGCCAAGTTTTTATTCGCAATCCAGAGTTGCAGATCTGAGGTATATAATAAATAAACAGTTTTATTATTGAAAATAAAGTGGACCTGAAACGTTTATAGCTATAGTGTACCCTCTTTGGAAGAGCCGACTTATTAACTGAATGATATATGTGTCAAATTGAGTTTAGTCTAAATCGTTAAAAGTAGGAATGAATGAAGCTTCCTGGAATGGTAGAACGTGCTTGCATTTTTCTGTTAGGTATGAAAAGCTATTTATTAAAATCATTAAAATAAGTATGCTCTCTTTGATTGACAACCGACGCAGCACAGTAAAACAAATCGGGCGTTATATATTTTACTGTATATTCCATGTATTTGGAAAATATGTTTTTAAAATCAACCAGTCGAAAGAGGGAGATTTTCCTTAAAGTATGTATACGACACCTAATATTAACAAGAGACCCTTTAGGCCGTATATTAATATCATAAGTGGACATGGTTCTGGGCATTTAATACATGCGTGGTGTATTTTGTATTTGTTTTCTGCATTAAATTCTAATATAGAAATTATACATGTTAATTTTGTAGGGTACCAGCAAGACACAAACAGTTCTGTATTGAGTATAGATGCGATCAAACGTATTAACACTTCTTTTTAAGTGTCTTTTATGATACAGGCTACATAAGTTCAATCGAACGAACTGCTTAATATAGATAGTGGTGTGTTTTACCCCTACAATGGTCTATCCTTTTGATGGATGAGTATGCATTATTAACCATTATAAATCAATAATCATAAGAGTAATAAAGATTCGAGAACCGAACAGAATAATTTGATTCTCAAGTTCTCTAGATCGTGAGATTAGAACTGTTAAGTGTTTGCAAACGAAAAAAAAATGCTTCAAAATCTTAATATGCAATGCATCGATATAGCGTAACCCCTCGCCTTACGACCACCTTGTTTCAGCAACCACCTCAAAACCTGCATCTTATTTTATGAACAATGGTTTGTGTTGATTGTGCCATTAGACAATTATGAAGTATTTAAATAATCAGTTTTCCATAATCCGAAAATTATTGTCTTCTATGGACGATGATATTATTACTGTTAAGATTTATCCTTATTGCTCTCAGTATGGAATTAAAATATCATTGCATAACAGAATTAGCACAAGGATATTGGAGTGATTGGTCGCCCTGGACAAAATGAATTAACGGTAATGCAGTAATACGTCACATAGCCGTGTAATTAGGGAAAAAGTGATGAGATAGGCTGTAAAGCTTTTATGTCAAGTATTGGCATATTATTCAGAGCATTAGGAACAGAGGCCCTAACATTGCGAATAAAAGTTAGCTTAAAGTTCAAGAGGGGGCTTCACGTTTTACAATTGGTAAAAGTGTACAGATGTACACGAAAAACTATAATAAAATAGCAAAATCATATTATCATACATAGCATGACACGGATAGAAATAATCGAAACGTGTTCACTTTTAAATAGAAAAACGTTCCTGGATGAGACCATAAAATGATGAATGAATGCACATAGTCCTCAAATACCCATTGTGATTTGGACATTCTTTACTTCCGGAATATATTAGGTACAGAGGAAAAATTCACTTTAAAATCATTAAGCTCTAAACTAATTTCTCAAAAGAGTAATTAAGTTACCAGTTTAAAACATTATCGTAAATATTTTAATGCTCCCGTGTGAGTTCATGATAATAATGACAAGAGGATGGAAACTGGTTTTGCCACTTAAAACAAAATGATCTTTATTCATTCTGGCACTGAACGTGAGAGTAAACTAAAACATCTAGACAGATCTGTGTTTCATTTTAATCGTAAACTTTGTTTTTTTGAAACAATACAAAGGAGAAACAATGTACATGAACATATTAATAAAAACCGTTATTCACAAAAGTATTATAGGCTGAATAACTTAGTTCATTCATCTATTTAATGGCGCCTTAAGTAAAAATAATCATGCACCACAGATGATTTCTATTGTACTTGCCTTATTTTCTGAACAATGGTTTGTGTTAATTGTGCTAATAATGACGAAATTTTGCGAATTTGCCTCTTGCTGCAGACAGCTCCAGCCATCACCATTCTTTGTATATTGTTGTATTACATGTATAATGTTGTATTTCTCTCAACAGTAGATTTCGACAGTTTCTTCTTGAAAGATCTTTGAATTGCATAGTGTACACTTAAAAAAGCCTGTGTTATTCAAGAAATAATTATCATTTATTAAGCATTTAAAACATTGCTATCGAGGTTCCTCGAGACGAAAAAATGAAGCTAAATCTTCGATATTAAATCTCTTGTAAATTTTATTTGGTTGTAAATTTCCTTTTTGCCTGTTTTTTCCCAAATTAAGGCAACTTTCTTGACTTATCTATGATTCTAATTCACAATTCCAATTAAAAGTATAAACAAGTGTATAATATTTGGCTGCTACATTCATTTCTCATTAATCATTTATAGCCGCTTCGCGTTACTTTATTTTTTAACAATAGAAATAGAAGAGGATAGAAAAAAATATGTTGTTGTAACATTTCCTACTACATTAAGAATGTGCTCTATGGGTTTATGTTTCAATGTATTTGTTTAAAGGATCAGGGATGAAGTTGAATCTCCCTGCATAAACTATCGAAAAGTTAAGATTTTAACAAGGGCAGTGCCTTATGTTGCAGAACTACATAATACGATTTAACATTTTTAAATTCCTCGACTTAAATGGTAACGCGGCTATAAATATGACTATCCCATATGCCATAAACCTCCCAATGGAGGTTAACTTTGGTCGCACGGCATTCAGTAAAATTAACCTCCTTTCATATCTCACTCAAGATTTCAGCAACATACATTTTCAAGATTTGCTTTCTGTACTTATGCGAGTTTCCATATGATTACGCTATTTCTCTGATTTAAGATTAATGTTAAGAAACATGATCTAACTAAAAAAGATTAGCAAGATTTCGTCCAGCTGAAAAAAAAAATGTCTTAAGTAGAATTAAATATGATGTATAAAATGGCATTAATGTCTCCTCAGTAGCTATTTAATATATAATTGGTCCTTTCCCAAAGATCCAAGAACACCAAAACTTGGAACGAGCAGCTGTCATCAACATTAAAATGAAATTAATGTCGTTGTGAATTGCATTGTTTCGTGATATTTTCCATATGACCATTTATTTTCTGCTGTGTCCAATGTAAGTTACATAGCCTATAAATATGTCTTAATTACCCCCCCCCCATATCACCGTATTGTATGCTATCATGACGGCTGGAGATGTTTATGGTGTTTCTGATGTAAATATAAAAGAAAGTTAACGACTGCCGAGGGTTTTTGAAAAAAATAGGCTACCACGGAACCTTTATTTATGAGGGAATATCCTGTGTATGGTTTCACTTTTGCGTCATTCTTTCATATTGTTTAATTGATCGCATTTTATCAAGCAAATTTAAGATGTCTTTTGGTGTTCCAAAAGGAAGTGTAGCAGGACCAGTAATTTTTTTGTCATATTTATCATCTTTATATGATCAAATTCAAATGTACCTTCTAGATTGATTTAGGTGATTTTACAGATAACAACCAGCTAGATTTATCATTTATGCCAATAGGTAATGATGAGATCAAAGCATTTGGGGAAATTCTGTCCTGTGTGAGTGCAGTAAGGGAGTTGATGCTTTAACATAAATTAAAAATAAATGACAATAAGACAGAAACTATACTCTTTGGAAGTAGGCGACAGCTTGGTAAACTTACTTGAAGTGAAAAAAAACGTGGGTAGTAACTCGATAAAAGCGGTAGACAAAGGGCATGATTTTGGTATGATTTTTGATGAAACCATGAGTATGAAAGGACATATAAAAGCTGCATGTAGCAAAGGTGTTTATCAACTATATAGACTGAGACAGATTAGGAATTACATAGAGAATAACACTTTGTGTACGTTGGTTCATGCATTTGTGACCTCACACTTAAGTTATGGAAATTCGATGTTTTTCAATTTACCATAAAAGCAAATTAGCAAATTGCAGCGATTACACAACTCAGCGGCTTGTGTGATATTGGCTAAAGGGAAATTTGATAGTACAACAAAGTGTCTAAAGACTCCGAATATATTTTAAAATTGCTCTGTAGTGTATTAAAACAAATCAGAAATGTTACCTTCATACCTAAGTGAACTGATAAAGGAGAAGACCAGTAAAAGAACTCTTCGGTCAAATCTTAGAGACCTGCTTTGTACTCCTTTACAAACACCGAAACTTATGGTAAGCGTGCTTTTACGTTTACAGCACCAACTGTTTGGAATGGACTACTTGACGACATTAAAACGGCTGGATCTATTGCAATTTTTAATAAGATGTTAAAAATCTATTATTTTAGGTGAGCGTTTAGCTAATTTTATATGTATATTTTTTTCATTCTCTTTATATGACCTGTGTAAAGTTTTTTTTTTAAATGCTCCGTATCGTGCATGTAATGTGATAATTTTTCATTGTTTTAAATGTTTTGTATGTAATGTTATTTATATATTCTTGATTTGTAAACCGCCGTTGAGTATTGAATTATAAGTATGGGCGGTCCAAATAATCTAATAAACTATAACAATAAACTATAAACCAAGTTGTATGGTTCATAATAAAACAAAGAAAGTGTAATTTCGCCATGTTTAAATTATACAATATAAGCAACATATCTAATTTATTTAAACCCGGTCGTTCGTGATTAACATGACAAGAAATCCACGTAAACAGCCCAGGGTATATTCTATTACTGTAAATTGTCATAATGTCCTGAACAGGACCCTCTAATTTATTCATTCAGTATAAATTTTTGTGATGACATGGTGCATTTTTATTGTTAGCGTAGTCTAACGCCAGAAAGGGTCCATTTAGGTTTGCAAATGACCGTAATTTGTTATTAAGTCTTTGATACCGTCATTAGCAAAGTAGAATATGTTGCTATGAGTGACGGCAGGCAATAATTCTGTTTTGTAATAAATGGTATTTGTTAGATGCCTCTATGATGCACAATCATAGTTTATATCTGATGCAGATCAATCATGTTTGCATGAAATCAAATCACAGGTGTAGGTTGATTTATGAAATTTACTCCGATAACACGTGTCATAATAATCATAATCTGTTGTTTCTTTCCCTGATTCATAGGATGACCGAAAAGGGTTATATTCATCGTGTAGTGAAAGAAGCCGATGACAGCTTACATATAGGTGAGCCCGGCCGGATGAAGTGGCTGGCAGGGTTCTGGTCATAGGGTGATAGCGTCTCATTATCTCAATGTGATATTACGATTATCCCCTGAATTAATTTTCTATTCACGGTCTCTTTAATTTCAGTCGAACGTGAACCATAGGATCTTGCTGACATCGAATAGTAAGAATGTTGCAACATACCTGGTTAAATTGATAAAAAAAGGTATTTCGGGGATTTCTATTATCAATTAAATAGAGCAACACATTGTTTTTGTTGCAGAGAGAGGGGAGCACCTGCTGCCTGATATTGCTGCGAGTCTCCATGGTGCCTAATTACGTATATGTTGATGTGCCTGGTTTGTTTTGACAACAAAAAACACTATCTTGGATCATTAATTATTCATGTTAAACTCCTCTGTAAACCATACTTGCACGTAAAACTTCATTGATTTACTTAGTTTTGGTAAACGTTTTGGTAAAGCCTGCCTTAGCAACACCCTCATAGTCATCTCTACAGGCACGACACCATTAGTTAGCAAATACATTTAAGATTAAAGGTTTTTTTCTAGTTTACGACAGCACATTAAATCAAAGCCGGTGGATTAGGACTTCGAATGCAGCAAAGTTAGTAAGAATTTTCACAGTCGGCAGCCACTAGATGAGAGCTCTGCAAGGTTACTTGAAAGGCCTTGTTTTAAGGCCGTGTTTCGGTCGAAGCGAGACCGTGACACAGGGGGAGGTGATCGGGTAGGGAGATGTTCGGGAAGCCCATTTTTTCAGAGATAGGGCATCCCCTACAAAGGCGGACAAATTAGTATTACTTCATTGAAGGCATTGAAGGATAAGAGGTGACTGTTGGATAAGCGGGGCCGGTCTCTATGGTTGAATCAGTGTTGTATAACTTTGGATAAGCCAGTATAAACTGGCCAAGGGTAAAGCCAAGTGGACATATTCCACTAGAAAAATGTCAAATCAGCACATTCCGAAAAAAAGAGCCCAAACACAGCACTTCTATTTAAGAGTTATGGTCATTAATACAAACTTAAAACGGTAGCTTACTTCGTAAATACAAGGGTTTCATCATTCCTTAACAAAACATTTAACATTGTAGAACATTGTTTTGTGTTTGTTCATAAATTGAAATAATATGCCTCATGAAAACCCATGAATACTTGTATGAACATTCTGAAGAGAGTTTGACATGTATTCATACTATTATAAGAAGAGCAACTTTTAATACGTGATAAGTTAATCTCAAGTAATAATCGATCTGATTCTCACTGAAAACTTGAAGCTTTCACCAAAATTGCCGATAAATTGACCATTGCAAAATTTACCCACATCATTTGAAAATTCATGTAACATCAATAAATTACATATAATTTTTGTGTATCAAGTTGCGTACTGCAAAAAGACAAATATTAAACTCCTCCTGAAAAGTCTTTACATTTTATAACAAAAACTGGCAATCAAATTCTTGAGAACGTAAATAGTTGCTGTGAAACAAAGTGGCTCTTGTCAAATTTAATTACTTCTTGAGTCACTTTTCAATGATTGGCCAGAATTAAGTCAGTGAAAACTACGTTAACATTATTGACACAATTGTAACCTAGGATAGCTTAACCATTGACGCCATGTTCCTGGCTAGCAAGCGTGTCGTTTTCCGCCGATTAAGGGTTTCTTTAATCTAAAATGAGTTTTAGGAGAAGCGACCTCATCTCTGATTTTCAATTCTGTCTTCTACAGAATGTGTTGCAATATGTCAATATGTCACAGAAAAAAGCTTATATTGATTTTCTTCAATAGACCTTATAAATCAATCGTTCTACATCTATAACTGGAATCTTCTAGGTTAAATGAAAGGGGCGGCTAAGGAAAACAAAGGCAGATGTGCAAAAGTGCCTGACTTCAAGCTCTGGATATATAATCCCATTTTCTATTAAATATATGTGTAATCAACAATTGCTGGGCTTTGTTTCCACTCGTAAATTAATTTCGCAGTTGACTTCCCTTCAGGAGTTGAGATATAAACATGGGTTTACAGAAAATAACATTACGAACCTTATTATAATTTAGAGTGGTAACATTTATCCCTATTAATTTAACCTCGACTGCAAGTGGAATAACGTCATAGATTTGCAATGTTCTCTGACTATGACGGAACTGTATATATATATATATATATATATATATATATATATATATATATATATTCTTGACGCTGGCCAGGCATTACCAAAGCAGGATAGAAAGTTGTTTTACTTTTATGCAACCCAAGAGGATCAAATCATTCCAACTAATATGTGTCTTTGCATACTCTTCCGTAAGGATAATAAATGCTAAATACAGAACATAACACAGTCCGTATGTTTTCAGTGCTACCATAAAGTTTACTTCTATAAAACACCTTTTCTCTGTGAACTCCAATTAAAACTGTGGCTCACCAAAGATGAACACTTATGCTTGACCACATGTTGGATTTAATTTTTTAAACTACAACTTTATGCAAAAGTGATGTTTCAAACTTCCAAGAACATAAATTTAACATGCAGTAACATTGTCAACAGAATTTATTTCTGATAATCATTACAGATGTACAACACAACAGGATAAAACAGCAACAAGCAACATATCCCAATTACAGAATCAATTCACAAGCGGCGCTTGCTTTTGCTCTTGGGCCACGCTTAAACGTGTTTAATTGATTGAATCCCCATGCAAATGTTAGTATCAGATTAAACTGAATTTATTGGGGTGATGTGGGTAAACTCCTTGAGAATTGAGCACTCATTGAAGACTAACTGGTTTCATTTGGTAATATGTTAGAAATTCTTTTACAAAGCCGGCAAGAAAAGAAAATCAGTTGGTTGTTAAATGCAGAAAGGTATATTATCACTGGTTTTCCTACAAACGTAAATGCTAAAAAAGACAAAAGAAAAACATCATGCTTTAAACATGAATGGAGAAGAAATCGGGCTTCAGTCCGGTATACCTATTAAGGTTCAGGTAGGAAAGATTAGAGGAAGATCTATCCTGCTTTTCGTATATATTTTATCGTAAGATACAGTTTCGTAAGGTTACCCATTTTACGGGGCTTGGTTTATGTTTATGTTCAAGAGGTCTTTATTTATGTTAAAGTGTTATACATTTTATTGATCTGTACACTTGTGACACATTCAGCTTTCTAACTCTGAAGTTGGCAATAACTTCCCAGGCGACATCAGTTAAAACTCAGTGGTCAAAGGCCGCGTACCTTTTTGTGGACACCATCATTAAATCATGAGCCATACCTTGCTTTCAGTAATATGGTACTCTTTATTGTGTTTAGCCACACAGAGGAGGCCGTTGAGCGAACGGACTCATTAGGAATATATATATATATATATATATATATATATAGATATAGATATATATATATAAGCAAGACGCTAACCAATAAACAGTGCCGGGGTAAAAAAAATGTAAAATAAAAATTTGTAGATTTTAAGTCCCAATAACTGGCTCTGAAGACTTTACAATTAACATCCCGGTGGTAGCTCACTGGAGACGCTACAGAGCCCACACAAGGTTTTGAGGTCGCTAGGGCCCGCCCTACGCAGGTGGCACTTAATCCGGGATCGATGTGTAATGCTGGGAGACATAGGATCACTTTTGGCTGAGACCTTGCTTAAGGATCTTAGGAAACAAGTGAGATGCTGCGGAATTCGAACCCATGACCGCTTAGCCAGAATTCCAGCACCCTTGCCATTACACCATCACGCTCCACATTATAAAAGTGGTGTAATATTATATTTAAATTGGAGAGGAAGAGTGCAGTGGTTCCCCTATATATTGTCTGTGGTTCTAGCTCCCGTTCACATTGGTAAAAGATAACAAAAATTCCAAAAAGATGGTTTGTTACAGAGCACTATGCAGTCCGTATAGGAACTGACTTGCTTGCCTAAGAATTCATTCTTAATTGGGATATTTCCTAAGGTTTCCAGGGATGCATTTTTTGTAAGCTACTCTAAAGAGATCAATACAGTCAGTGTTACACTTACAAAGCATTAATATTTCATTTGTGGACGGGATACAGCAACATTTATGTGAAACATAAGTCCAAGATAAAAATTTTATCGCGAAACATGTAACAAAAGTGCACATATCCGTGCCAGTTACATTGCTAAATAATCATTGTGTTGTACACAAAAGAATTCGGTACCTAGCGGCCCTTTTTGTTCAGAAAATGACAAAAATAACAATAACGTTGTATAATGAAGACGACTATGGTTATTCATGTCCTCTTATTTTAAACAATGGTCCTTAAACTCTGGTGGTCGCATACGTCAGCCCCCCGTCAGACAATGTTGGTAGCAACTTTTTCGTGATCTTTTTGTTCCAGCTGCCAGATGGTTATAGAAAGAACTCCCCAAATGGACAACTTCTTTGTGTAACATCCAATAAAAGCAGGGAGCAAGGGATTTCCAATAAACAGCTTTAGGTCACCAATAATGGCTTAGCGCCGATTATCCCGAAAATCCTTTTACACAGGTTAGTCTTTGATCTCTGTTATCGAGGAGACCACTTACACGTCAGATAAATTCGGGTGCTAATACGTCTTCTCGAGACTTTGGCCAATGATATATTAAAATTTTATTCAAGGCAGATAAAAATAAATGAGCAAAGTATTATTGCTGTCAAGAATTCAAGGGGCAAAAACAAATCCATCAATTTGGTTATATCTCATTGTATATATTTCATTCTAACGATAGGGTGATTGACCGGTATTTTTCTTGTGACAACGTTATATATGTGCAGTTTCGTAACCTTTCATACATATAAATTTAAGGCCGTCTTACACAGCTCTAACTCGGATCTTCAAATAGGTTGATTTCAGGATGATTTCTATCATTTAATACTTGAGATTTGTGAATCTGCTTTTGATACTATAAAAATGTAGTCGCAAGCCACTCTTGAACTCTTCGTCGTGCTTGTTGATTTACGACTGGGAATTTATTATTGGTATAACGGCACATTGTGAAAGGAAAATCATTGAGGCTATAATCCACAAAACCTGCTGGTTTTCAGTATCTATATAGAAAATTGAAGTGAAGTAATTCAAGTCTCAAAGAATCTGATGTTAGTTCGTCTTACCGCTGGCCCAACTTACTGCTTAAACACGAAATGGATGAGCTGTTAAAAAAACATGAGTTTAGTTAAACCATTGGAAACATATTAAATTTAAATATTTGAACGACTCTTTTATGTACAACGCTTTGGTGACTAAGGAAGAATTTACACTTATTTTGAATGGCATGGCCGTCACCATTAGCATATCCAATAATTTTGGTATCGTTCCTTTAATTCAACCAAAACACTTATTAGGATTCTTCATATTTACCTTTCTCTTTACGGTCGCAGTTTTTAAGTCCTTTTAAAAGCGTCTTTAAAACAGCTGTAAGAAATTTCAAAACTAAATAAAAAATACACCATGCTTTTTGAGACTTATTCACATATTAAAAAAAACAAAACAAAATAAACCCAGATCAAACAAGCTACATATGTCCCTACACTATAATGTTCTGTAACTTCTGTAATTGTTATATGAGGGTTGCTTTTGCCCTTACCCCGAATGGGTTTACGCATATTCGCCTAACTAGAACAATGAAACATTACATATGAGGCCTCTGATTTTTCAGGGATGTAGATTATCAAAGTAGTTTGCTTCAATCATAAGTATAACTGAATGCCTTGTATAGATAAACATAATCATAAATAAATCTAATACAAAAAAGTGCGACGTTACGGAAACCATTTTGTCCAGAGAATCTTAAGGACAGGAGGTCCGAGTTTCCAAACAATTGATTTAACACATAATATAACATATGCATGTCACGTGCATATAGAGTAATTGTATATAAACTTTATGTTAGTTTGAGATAAGAATCACAGCATACTGATTTACACTGAAACATTAGAAAACAGATGGACAAAATTACATCCTAGGAAAGAATGTAACTATACCTGTAAAACCGGTGCGAGAAGGTCTACGGGGTATCAGTTTACCATGTCTATATGTAACATCATTAAAAAAAAAAGACGCAAACATCGTCGATTGGAAAAGTCTTTTGAGTGAGTTACTTAAATTTTGCATGTAACTGTTTTCACTTCCAATAACCTAGTTCATAGGGGGACAAGAAGTTTTTTGGTTATCTTGTCTCAAAGCCCTCTCAGTATATTTAGAAACAATGTGTCTAAGCAAGGACGCCTTCATCCAGGTGATCGGACAAAATAAGCCCATGGAAATGTAATTCAAAGACATTCAAGCCTCGTGTCAGGCCATTGCTTTGTCTAGACGAGTGACTGCGAGAACCATATAAGGAAGCCAAAATAGACACACAAAGTATGAAGGGTGTAAAAGTAGAAGCACAATTAACACGTAGAATATCAACAAGAAATAAAATAATGAAATAAATTGTCATATCAAATTGTCAACTATCTATCAATTTATATATACATCAAATCTATCTCTCTGCCCCCCTGTATGTCTTTCTAACAATCTATCCATCTAATTTTTTGTTATAAGTATCATTTAAGGGATATAGTTATTTAATACTTCTTGTCCAATGTACATTTAGTTACATTTACAGATATAACATGGACATTTTCTCGAATAGTTTTGCTCAGATATATAATCACGTTGTATTATGTAGATGGTCCAATACAATCCCGTTGCCGGCCGAAGTAAGGGAAACTTCCTTTGATTATACATTATCCTTCTATTTGTTAAAGAATACAAAGATATGCAAGATTCGTTTTCAAAAGATTTTCTTTGAATATGTATAGTCTTCTTTACAATAATGAAATTTCTGCAAGCTGCATGTATTTTAAATGGGATATGAAATATTTGAACTCGGGCTTACACAACTTAAGTGTCAAATCAGGTTCACCATTGGCTACACGGAGCTTGATTTCATATACCGTATGTGTACTTGATTTGTATGTGTACATACACGCTCTTTCGCCGTGTGATAGGTTTATACATGATTCGTATAACATAGAAGAAAAATGATATAACCATATACACACCATTTGCTTCTTTAAGATTGCAACATAACTATGGGTGTATGAAATGCCCGTCACGTAAAATTTGGCATTATATTACATTCTCTGTCGAGTGTAGAGCTACAGGTCTGCACAACTGTCCATTGGTGATTGCCATACAGAAATGGTTGATTGGTTTGATACACCAGCAAGTCTTCACATAACACATGTTAACTTAGAACATGGAAAATATATTTTACACTATTATGGAATATTTATCCTTGCTTATTCATAAGTATTTTTAATGAAAATTTCGATTTCGGAGTCGATCAGTCTATAATCAGTCAATAAAATGATGCTGATTAAAGTAACTTATAAACATGAAAATATGTTTGGGGTACTATCTTTTATTGACTGACATTAAACTAGAAATACCTTTGCAAAATAATGCATTGAATTTTTTTTATTTATCCGCACTGGCGTCGGTTATTCGTATTTTTAATGAAAATCTCGATTTTGGAGTCGATCGGTCTATAATCAGTCAATAAAATGATGCTTATTAAAAGTAACTTATAAACATGAAAATATGTTAGGGGTACTACCCTTTATTGACTGACATTAAACTAGAAATACCTTTGCAAATAATGCTTTGAATTTTGATTTATTTATCCGCACTAGCGTCGGTTATTGGTCAATGTGCACAGTTTCGATTGTTACGAAGACAAATTGCTCAGGGGAAAATACTGGGCCGATCCGGGATTCGAACCCATGTGGGTGGCGCATAAGTCCGGCAAACCAACCTCTTCGCTACCAAAGCAAGCTTCACTAGCGAGATAGTTCGGTCCGCTCTTCTGTCACCCCGTAACACACCCCCTGTTAAGAGCGTTCTGCTATCAGAACAAGACTAATTATCCCAGGAGTCACACTTTGGTGAGCTAATTACCTGGACCACTAAGTTTACCGTCACGTAGGACGAGCCCCCATTTTGTAACGAGGACAAATTGCTCAAGGGAAAACACTGGGCCGATCCCGGATTCGATCCCATGTCGGTGGCGCACATGTCCGGCGTTCCAACCGCTACGCTAGAAGAGCACGCTTCACTGGCGAGACAGTTCGGTCCGCTTTTATGTCACCCCGTAAAACGATACGTAAAAACATTGCATTAACCTTTCACGACACTAAATGAAGGGCATTACATTTTGCTATTTAAACTCTCTAGGCATCATCGTGAATATTTGTCACCCCTATTACGAGGTGACATAAAAGCGCACCGAACTGTTTCAAAAGAAGGGATTTTGTATTATCTAAACTTGAAATGCATTGTGGAAGAATCTATTTACCGTATGTAGAGAAGTACACATTTTAATAGGGTCTTTTACTGTATTGATTTTCCATTTGAGAATACGGAAAAAAACTAATAGTTTCCATAGCACGAGTAAGGATTTTTGTTTACAGTTGCCATGTATTTAAGATATAAAAGATTTTTACTCTTTGTTTCCAACGGAATATCACCTTCAATAATTTTGTCCCAAGGCAAGATCTGATGACGGGATTTACACTTGTGCTATAGATGACAGATGACCAGGATGTCTAGATCTTTTTCAAAGATTTAAATGCAATTGACATTCTGTGTGGATTAGATTAAAATTAGTTTCACGGGTAGTGTCCTCGTTCTCTTTATGTTTATTCTCAAAACTATATTTATTGCAAAACGGAGTGAAGATTTGAAAACACGACAAAACCCTATGTTATTTCTTCTCCTCAGCATGTTGGAAAAACAGCTAACACAATGTGCCTTTAAATCTTATTAATCAATCATCAAACGTCCAGACATTATGCTTGATGTCAAGTGAATTGAGGCCGCTTGATTACAGGTGAAAGGAGGCAAGTAAAACAAAATGACGAAGTCATAGACAACGATCTCTCAAGCATTAGCATTTGCCATTCAAGTGTCATGACATGAAAACACGTATTAGAGAAGCCAATGAACTGTTACGAATGTGACAATACAATTTACCATTGACTTCTAATATTTTGAATGGAATCACATACGATGATATCAAAGCAGATAAAAGCAAAACAAACATAAAATAAAATGCATTCAGCAAGACTATCTACCTCAATTACTGGATTTGCATTATCCAGGCCTGTGTTTTACTGGACATTTGGGTTTTCTTTTAATATTTTGTAATGCTAAATCACCGTTCACATTTTCATACACGTATTGCAGATGATTGTAAGAAGCACATTTTTATCGTCTTGAGCGTATCTGCTTTCCTTCTGACTGATATCTTTAATAAAAATCTCACTAAACCTAATTTCTAAAAATTATGACGTTACCACGGAGATATTTTTTTCTGTATAACACTTTCATTATCATGAATTCAGCTCCTAACTCCTTGTCTTGATATACGTGTGTTAGGTTGCTCGGACAGAAAGTTCATAAAACGTAGTGGAAGGATACTACATGACATAACAGTTTAATTATTTCGCAAATATGTATACTGTACATTCCAATGTCGACACAGTGTGGTAGGTTCTAATATCCACTGAAATAACCTTTTCACTGGACAGTGATGGCGCGTTGATATACATTGTCCTAGTGATTTTGCTGGTAAATGATACATCTTTAGCAAAATCACCAACAAAACTAATTTGTGCATTTATATACAATTCTGTAATCAATAATACGAAAAAAAGTTACTTTTAACTAGCTGATTTCTGAGATTATGTTAAAGAGCGCATGGAGAAGATCCTCTGATTGTTTGCGTTGGACCTCAGAGTACCTATTGTTTCCTTGGCGTGTCGAGGAGGTATAACAGGAGTTTTTGTTGAGGGAATTCCAAGTACTGGTAGAAGGGACTCTCACATACGGCCTTTATATTTCTTGTACCCGTTTCTGACACAATAATTGAAAATTTAAAAAAGTATCCAATCCCAAACGATACAAGTGAATTATACGTTAGATCTATAATCAAAGAGAACCGAATACTTGTTTTCGATATTAATTTGTTTGTTTACAAACCCTTTTACGTCAAGTTTTTTCTTTATTCAGAATTAAATTAAAAAAACATTTTCCATTCTCTGATAATATACAGGTAAGTAAGCTGGAAACAAATCTAAAGACCTTAAGCAATACAATATTAAACAAGTTATAGTTTTAATATTGTTGTATTGTGCTTTCAGTTGAGCATTAAAACTCCTGGGTTTCTTCTTCATAGCTGCCACTGTTGTATGCTTGTATCAATGAATTTAAAGTATGGCAGTAAAACGGAAACTTTTTGACGATTTAAAAACGATATAACAGACACTTTTTGACGATTTCAACATTTTCGGTCCCTCTGGACTCTACATCTCTATAAAACGTTCGGGTTATTATTAATTCGTTATAGGCAAAGCACCTTCCTGGACCTGGGGACAACACTTAACTATTGAGCCTTTAGCTAGCCTGGACAAAACTAAGAAATAACGTGAGAGAGTTGTTTTGAGTATATCCATTGCGAATCAAGGAGAATGAATGTCCACGTTGTAGGATTATGGACCTAACATTGAAGACTGTCAATAGCCATTTGCTGTTTTCTATAAAAGTGTGCAAATGCAGAAATTTAGATATCAACCGTCCGACGAAAGTTCAAAGCCAGATCCAAAGGATTCGAGCAGTACGGATGTTTTCGCTATTAGCTGTCGTAATGATATCCTCTGTCGTCACTTAAATGTCGGCTTACAGAACTCGTCTCAAATCAAGTTCAAGAAGGCGTGAGAGGGCTTGATCGCAATTACCGCGTCCCACGTTTTGCCTTAGATAGCTTCAGTGATTAATACTTTTAACGTGTGAATAAGAATTATCTTATTCAATACATGTTGTACCTCTATCGAGTTCACTTATAAGGTGACATTTAATATAAAATCGAAGAAAAATACCTGTATGCATGTACTGCCAATAACGTCACTACCTCACTGATGCCCTTTGATGGCTAGATACCCGTATGGGGTAGGAAATTCATAGACAAGTTTGATAATAGGCTATGGTCAAAAAAGGACTTGCATATTTGTAAAATCCGCTTCAAACCATAGCCTGTAAAAAATCACATTCCTTATACTTTTGATTCTAGGCAACTAAGTAAACATATTCGTTTCTATTGAAGTGAAAAAGTAGATTCGGGGCAGGTTTCAACTGAACTTTTTTTATTGATTTGTAAGAGCGAATATCTTTGCGGATCATTCATACATAATAAGTTTATTCGACACATTTTGGATTGACTGTGTTATTTTATAATTATTTATTCGTCTTTATACCAAAAACCTATAACAGATACATCAAGGTTAAAGGAACATAAAACTGCAAAGTATCTCAGGCGAAAGGCTTTGGCTGTTATCTTCTTTAAATAAACACCATATTATCAACCGATTTGAAGATAAGAGTATACATGTTCATAGAACTGTTATTTCAAATAATTAGAAATTAAGCTTATTCCACCCCTTCTGAAATCACCTCCACATGACCGTAGATTCTTTATGAATGTGATAAAGTTAAAGGTGTTAATATATTGTGTCAGAGGTATTAAATATCGCCATTATAAAATAACACAAAAATCACTGTACTTATATAATAATATTTTTAGAATACAGGAAACATTTATCACTAAAAAACGTTTACAGTAGAGAGGTTAGAATTCATAGTAGTGAAACTATTTATTCTTCAGTTCCTGTTTTTTTAATCGATTCAATTTTAATAACTCTTGAAATGTAAGCTAAACTGTCAGCATAAAGGTCAATGAAATTTTACTGGTTAAAACCGTGGCCATATAATAACTAGAAAAAAAAACACTAAGAGAACGCAGACCTCCACCAAGGCGGCTCTTTAGTCATTACCACCAAATGGAACTGTTAAAAATGCAGCATTTTTCCTTTGAAATATTCCTGGACCAAGAATGTGATCCGGATCGACGGTTGAGTAATTATACCTTCTATTATTGCCGAGTTATCCTGAAATTTCATCAAAACCCGGTGATAACTTTTTCATTAATGTTGCAGCCAGGCAAATAAACGAACCAACGCCCGCAAACACATGAACCCCGCCGTTTTGCGGAGGTAGTTAACAAGTCATGTCGAAAGTATTTGCAGACTTACACGTTACTACTGAAGAAACTGACATAAATCAGCCCTCGAAGCCCAGGGAAGCTGTGGGAACCTGAACGAAATGGTGACTTTTTAACATCTGACTGACCATGCTACGTCTGCACGTGTAAGGCTACTCAAAGGTGGAAAACATTTATGTGTACCATTTATTAATAAAATATGAACTAGTCCATTTGTAATAAACCAGTATCAATACCCAGAAAAACTGTCGTGGTATAAATTAAATATTAGTTAAAATCAAAAGAATTGCAGACTTACCTGCAAATATATATATATTTTATTTATTCTTGCAAAGCAATATTATAATGCACATCTAATTCATAAAATTTTAGGGGCAGAACTTGATACCCATAACCACCAGTTATCAGGACAAAAAATAATGTGGCTATATCATGTTAAAACAAAACTATAAAAAAAACAAAGAACAACAACCGTGGCCCCCATGCTGGACGTTGATTTACTGATTCTTTTCAGGGAAACGGCACGAACACGCGGAGTGACATCATTGCCCTATTTAACATCACGACTCGCACCCAAAATCGTCACCTGCTATGTCCCCCGTGTAAACAAATATGCTATAAACCCCCATAAAACTCAAGAACTCATCTTGGAGTTATGGGTGGACCACCCCAAAAATTTAAATAATTATTCTTTGTAACATTGCCGAGCTACTCCGAAAATTTCAATAACGTCAGGTAATAACTTTTTAAGTAATGTTGCTAACAGACAAAACAAACGCAACCAAAAACATAACCCCCGCCTCTTGGCAGAAGTAATTAAAAGTCCTTGATTATTTGTAATCTTAATCCTGCAGTTAAGCTACCATATTTGGAAGAATTGTACACAAATGAAAGAAGTATGAAAGTTTGCAGCAGTGTTCTTCGGAGCTTAATGGTGAAGTTCAGATAAGGGACAAGCTGAAAATGAATATTCTTGGCCGAAATCCAAGAAGGCGGCCAACATGGCGGCCAGAGAAAAAAATGGCAATAACTTGAGATTTTTTTTTCGATTTGCTAAATATTCCCATTAGTCCAGCAGTAAAGCTGCATATTTAGAAGAATTGTGGAAAGTTGAGAGAAGAATGAGCCTTGGCATAATAATTGTTCAGACCATATTCAATATTTTCAGATATTGGGCCAAGGGGAATTCACCATATCTTGGACAAAATCTAAAATAGCAACCAAGACGGCCGCTTAATAATAAACAACACATCTGGTTATATTTACCAAGAATTTATTGCAAGTACACTTTGGATATGTTTTTGGTGTCGTAAAATTCATTTATAATGTATTCAAGTATGTATAATAACTCTACGATGCAAAATTGTAGATCGCACTATGCCTTGCACATAAGATAAAAAGAGCCCCCAGATATTAAATTAACATTGTGTGTGTTTCACCAAGAAAAACGCTCTTAAAAGAAAATATTCCAACATAGATTATAAATCAGTTGCTATAAATATTAAAAAAAATATGCAATAAACTGCTCAGTTATAAAATTATTCACTAATAATATTCAGATATAGTACATTCCTATTAATGTTTGTTCACTTGATGAAGCGAGAGGTATGAAATACAAGTTTCCGGTGCATTCTGCATTGCGGCATGAAGCTGACATAAAGTTCAAACTGAATAATACAGAGACTAACAGTGCACAGAAGCTGAAATATGGAAACTTTACAGTTAATAATCAAGTAAATGAAAATAAAAACCTATTTTTGTACTGATTGTTGATGCAATCAAGCGGATGAGGATATAATGCATGTCTTGAACCTGAGGGTGTGACATATTTTGATCTATGTGGTGTGCATTCGATTATCTATCTTACGCTCTAAATAGAAACAAAGCACTTCTAACCAAAATTTGGTGCATTGCAATTATCGGGGTTCCATCATCGGGGTTAATATATTAAACTGTTTTTAATCTTAATGAAATATTTCTTCCCAAAAGGCAATGGTAAATCCAACACTTAATTAAAGTTCAGATGAACGCATCCACACGAAAATATCATGTCCTCTAAGACCTTGTCTGGCCTCTTCTCAAGCTTTCGTTGAACTGGGTACATTCTGTCATACTGTAAACAAATAAAAGAACAAACAAAGATGGAGCATAATCTCCTCAGTGGATGTAATAAAAAGCTCTTTGTAGAGTGAAAAACACATAAACCTTGGATAGGTGTCTTATGTGTAATAGTTTAATATGGCGCTCTGCAAATTGATTTCCGGTAACTTATCGTTTAAATGAAGTGTACATTATTATAACGCCGTTCGTGGAGACTAGTTAAAGGCAAATTTTATCCTGTTTTATTGCTTTCAAAAACAACACTGGAGTGGGGATAACACCTAGTCCTCTAACTGGCGACATTCTGTTTGGGCTATACACAAACATATGGTGATATTTTATACGCCTTGGTGAAGATCAAACATTTGCTGTTATTTTAGTTAAAAAAAGGTTCCATACTCCAATACAAACCAGGTGGGAGCTTTCTAGTGAGACTTATAGTAAGTATACTGCAAAGAAGACTAAATATGCTAATGCTTTTGCATAATAATGATGATAATAATAATTTAACAAAAACGATAATAGGAAAGTCACTGTTAGTACCACTTCTACGACAATAGCAATACACTATTTTCTTCTACTAGAAATACTACTTATATAAGTAATAATCAGTCATCCAACATCCAAAAGTTAAATATTAATATTATCTGAGGGCAGGATTGGCAACAATGAAGGTCAACGCGGTCTCGAGCTTTCACATTAATCTTGGAGTGCCTTAATACGCGAAACTTGATCAGAGAAGTCTGTAAAATGTACAGAATACATTGCAACCTCATTTAGTTTCACTGAAAAACCGTCCACAGTGTAAATTACATGGGCAGTATTTAGACAGCAGGAATTCAATTCGATTCAACGCATTGGAAGGAATGCCGGCGAAGTGTTCAAAACCCATTCATAAGGGATAAGGAAACCAGATATCAAGAAAACAACACCCGCATAGCATGTCTCTCCTAATTAGTGGCTCCTTATAAAACGTTTAGGTAGCACTGTCGTCTGATTCATAATTGTCAATTGTCCCATTAAATGCCAATAAGTCGTTCCGCATCTCGTAGCAAATTTTTAGTAGGTTCATGTAAAAATACATTGAAATAACCCTAAGCCATTTTTTTTGGTGACCTATCACTTGCCTTTCATGTTAAAATGCAATTATAACAATTTCTCTCCTATAAGAACTTTTAAGAACAAGTCCAAATCTTGTGTAAAGTAACAAATTTTGGAAAAAAGGAAAAGCATATTTATAGAAAACATATTTGAATTTGTAGGTATGGAATTAAAAATGTATGTGTTTTGTTATTGCTCTGAAATATCGATTTAAAATCACGCATTTCACTTAAATCCAATACTGTATGTGTTTGTTCCTGCTACACTGTGGACCTTAACAAGGGTTCATTGGGAATAACAACCTGTTGCCGCTATTACGTATACTATGATCAAGAGAATATCTTACTAATTTTGTTTTCATATTTGCAAGTTAAAAGTGATTTTACATTAGACAGCTGTGAGATTCGGGAAACACGTGTGAGGGCGGAGTTTAGGCACGGTCAGTGATACGTACCTTGTGGTTGCTGGCTATCAGATGCTAAAAGGATTAACTCCTGGCCAATCTCATAAACGGATTGACATAATTAGCAATATTTTACCCTCTCTGAATCGCGCTCTCTCTCACACTCTTTCTCCATATAGACATGCTAATATTCATTTTTCAAGTATGAGCTAATAACAATCGTTGATAAATTATCCCTTATAATTTTATATCTTTCCCTTAATATAATGAAAGCAAAATTTATTGGCGAGCAAGATAAAAAGATAACTGTATGTCATAAAAATGTATAAGGATAAACGTTAACAAACAGTTACAGTTGCTTACAAAATGTCCCATTCTCAGCACTGCCATGACCGATACGTGGTAGGTTCAAGAATTTATAAACCATCCGTCCTGTACCCA
Organism: Sipunculus nudus; assembly: GCA_026874595.1. NCBI lineage: Eukaryota > Metazoa > Annelida > Sipuncula > Golfingiida > Sipunculidae > Sipunculus > Sipunculus nudus. The sequence continues at coordinate 16,556,781 of CM049317.1, forward strand.
CGCCTGACAATTCAGAAAGGCCAGCCGTTTCCCCAAGAGTTTTGATACCGCCACAGAACATTGAGGTGAATTTAGATCGACATTTTGTTACGCCTTGAAGAATCGCTTCAATCTGTCGCTAATGTATGAGTTTTTTTTTCGGCGGCCCATGATGGTGCGACGTTAATTTGCTTCTTTATAATGACCTGTTGTTGCTGCAATCGAAGCTGGTGTTAAGTTTTTCCTTTTCGAGATGTATGTAGTTAGAGGCAATGGCAGACAAAACCAGGTATTTAGATTTACGTCATGGAGCAAGGGCAGTCTCCCAAAACAGCAACCAATGACATCCCCCACAGTATATACTGGAAAGTATCGTCAGTTGGTAGTTACCATGATTACCGTATCTGTGTACTCACTAATAAGGGTCATTAGGTCAAGACCAATTACCACAGATAAGTCAGTGCAACTTTTTCACCTCTTACATCGGCTGTAAGTGCCTCATTGGCTACACAACTGCCACTTTGGGTATCAACTTTTTCCATTAGATTGTCGATAACAGAAAGTTAACATCGGTTCAAAATATACTTAACTAAATTGTTGTCACTTACTCCCTGGTTTCTAACAACAGAGTCCGCAGGTGCGAAAAGAAATGTATTGAAAATTCATGACTTGGAGTGTCAGAATTCGGCGAGTATTTGGGGTAATCTTGGGTGCGTTTACCCGTTGGTATAAGTTTTTTTTTAGTTTGATTGTAAGAAGGAATATCAATTATGGATTGTTTAGCATAATTGGTTTCAATATTGCGGTTTTTCGCTACTGAGTTTGTTTACACTGATTTATTTTATTCTTCTTCAAGCAGAAGGAACATTAAGTGATCCTTCCTAGAAGGAACGCTTTATCTTCTTAGAATAAACAACATGGTGAATTATTACGTTATCACTTGTATACAGGTAACAGTGTATGCGTTCAGTGTCCGGGTATCTTAAATCATTTAAAATCATTGTATCATGACTTCCACTACTGTTGTTTCTTTATGATCGCTATAACGTAAAGGATGGTAATATAATAATGCCGGAAGCATTGAAATATCACCATTATGCAATATTAAAGAATTTACATGTCTTGATAGAGGGCTCTGTGATATATTTTATTAAGTTTGGCCAAATAATGTATTTGGTGTTTATTTTCAGTTAAAAGTTACTAATATCCGCCACAAGTATTCCCAAGCTTTCCATTCAATATTTCCATACATTAAGCACAACTCATTATTTTCAACATCAGAATAATATCAAAGTTACTGATGACGGATTCACGGTTTCACATATTTACAAGGATAAAAAACTTCTCAATCAGTCGGGTTTTTTATGTTCTTTTAGAGGTCTTAACTTGAATAATTAGGTCCCCAGTAGGAAACCTGAAAAGTTCATCTACAATTATAAATTAGTTGCTCTCACGACACAAGTTTATAAAAATGTTTAATAATGAGGCGAATTTTGAAGACATTCGGGAGACATTTGCTTCAATAATATGTGTCAGGTTACTTTTAATCATTGGAAATATCAAAGGGGAGATTTTTAATTATGTAAATATAACAACCTCTCTGCTCGAATGTGTATTGCTGTAAAGAACCTTTCCAGAAGGAGTAATTCATCCCTGTTTAGCCAGTTTATAATAGGGAATAGTCATTTTAACTAAGCTTATTTCTGAAGATTTCATACAGATCGCATATATCGCTTTTCAGAGTAGACTGACCTGAGAACCAACATCAATATAATTTCTTTTCTTAAATTACTATACGTTGACATTTACGCTGAACCTTAGACATCCATACTGGACAGCTCCCTTGTTAATTTAACCTCCTAATGTAACCTGTTCCACAAAAGTGCAAGTTATATAATAGTACGAGTTGGGAGCATTCCATAATAATGAGTTGGTCGTAACGAGTTGGGAGCATTCCATAATAATGAGTTGGTCGTAACTTTGCAATTTGATATTCATGTATGAAAATTATTTCTTCTTTAACTGGAATATATTCTTGAATTCAGGCTTGTGCATACAACGACATGTGTAAAGCAGGTGTACCTGTTCCATCGCTGTGACCATATCCTCGTGAAAGATATTCTTCCTTGAGGACGGAATATATGAAAATATCACTTGAACCTGTATTTAACCGAAATAAAGATATGCCACTGGATGCAAACAACCATATCAACAGATATAGAGCTTAAGGTGTCTTCCATTACTGAAGTGTTCTTTCTCCCATGACACAACACTGTCGTTTGCTGTTATCCATAACTGGTGCGAGGACAATGCACACCCTTCTTAAATGATGTCAAGAAAACGATATTTACACAGAGACTAATCGAATCCACTACACAGCAAAAATGAATTCTATGTTATTTTGTTTCTTTCATGCCTTTCACCGGGTTCACATAAAATCTTATAAAATAAATTACTCAAAACTCCGCCGAAGGAGTAGACAAGGCCATAGAGGACTATAGTACATTTTCTAAGGTATTGGTATTAGATATTAGTTTCAATATTCCCTTAGGTGGTAGCAGTTTGGTCCACCACCTAGTATTGTTAGATGGACGTCATCTGTTAATATATAATCCTTTGAATGCCACTTCGACTTGAATGCATACATGAATTGCGTTTACAGTACTTAACCTAAGATTTAATTCCATTTCCCTCCAGAATTGTTCAAAACCGATGCAAAGAAGGTAAAACCCCAATATAAGCTAAAAACCATCCACCATATTAGCTTCCTAAGGTTCCTCATAAAACTGGTGAAAAGATGATATAACTAATATGGAGGGGGTGCAAAAGGGGGTGGGGGTGCAACAAACACGATTTGGAGTCTGCGGTGGCAGCATAGCAGTTGCTTCTTATTTTTAACAGCTTGTCCCGTCACCAATACATTTGCTGTTCCTGACTGGGGGTCAGTCGGTGGGTATATAAGCGTGATGGCCTGTTTCCGTGAATCTGTCTCTTTTGAAATTCTCTGATGAGTTCCAGGCTAATTAAACAATATGTCAAGCGCATATAGTCCTGGACGAGTACAAAACCCTGGAACTGATACTCAGAAGCTTTGCTTACTTAGGTTCAGCTGTCACGCGTGTTTCTCAGGTATTAACATGAGTTTCATATCGGGGTCACATATTGTGACATCTCTTGCTGTCCATGTAACTTATACAAACTCATTTTGCATTCAATATGATTCATATTTCTAATTATTAAATATCATATCTATTGTTAGACCTTCAATTTATTTGCCAGGGTTTAATGTTGTATAAAAAGTTAATATTCTACCTGCAAAATGCACTATAAATATGGGTAATACAAATATAGTGTTTTCCGTTTAAGACATAGTTTTTCGTAAAATGGGCACTACCCATTTTATTTTCAAAATGTTTTCTAGTTTTTCTTCCACATTGCATTATTCCTTTAATAATACATGCTTTATTAATTTCCACATCGAGCGCGATGAAACACCTGATTGGAGTATAGCTTTTCTTCTTGGGAATTAGCAGACTGGATCAGCCTTCCTAATCTGGCTTTCGTTCACCTTTGTACTTTATATATAAAAAAGGTAAAATAGGCTCAATGCTCTGCACTAACGGTCGGAGGGTTTAATTTACTTTCCTCCCTCTCAATCATGTAATAGGTATTTACCCTAATCATTCCACTAGAAAAAAAAACTTAAACAAATAGTATTTTTTAAGTTTCTCTCTAACAAATTAAACTTGTCATTTATCTAGACATTATTACGGAACCTAATATAAACAGATCGCGTATGCGTGATAAACACAAATTCTGTAACGGAGATTTTAAAAAATCAGATTCTGTAAGAATAGGCAGCGTGAAATGTCTAGGGGAATGAATAAAGATGTCAGTAGTTTTTTTTTTTGTTTACAAATAGCTATAATTTATTCTTAAAACAACCCTGACATTACAATACACTAAATCAATACAATTATACAGTAAATCAGCGGCATAACAACTAATCAATACAATCACACAGAAAAATAATGTGCACAGTACCTGCATGATACCAACACCGTCACAACAAAAAGTTCCTTAAATGTATACTCTTGGATAATGACAGTCCAGTGTAAAGCTCTTGTAACAACCATGAAAGTAAACTGAAATCCAAAAGAGTCTGAAGAAAATCTATAATTGGCACACATGTCGGATAAGGTTCCACAAACCGACACACACGCTTCTGCGTCCGCTGGAATCTTCTCTGCTCTCTGACCTCGGTTCTAAAACAAAGCCCCTTTATATACTCTTCACCCTAAGCCGAGAATTTTCCACAATACATAATTCCATAATACACCATACACGGTAAACACGCGTCACAGGAATTCTCTAGAAAAACAGCGCTGTGTGTATCTCTACATACCAGGCTCATCACGTGACCTCGGCGAGGCGTGAAAACCCCCAGCAAGAATGACAACGAGTGTTCAACCAGTACGGATTAAACATAAAGTGAAACAACAACACGAATTGCGCCCGTGTCACACAATAAAAGGAGCACCTATAACAATATATAGATAACTCTGAAACGATACCCACATTTACGGCTGGATATATAAGCGAAAATTATAAACAATTGACATAAATGTATTTGTATTTGTTGAAAATAAACGACGGATTGTACTAAGAGATTCGGCTGTATGGCCGAATTCCTAGTTGCTGTCCATCGCTCACTGTTAGCCTTTTTCCTCAGAGGAAACGTAGCTTACACGACTTAAGTTTAAAATATAGATCACGAAGAACAATAGAGGGCTTGGTCTCAATCAACGCGTTCCTTTGTATGCGTTAGCTAGGTCAGTCATTAACGTCTGTGACCGGCAGGTGAATCATAATCCATTAACACGCCACTTTCAAGTTTTTATTACGAAGATAAATTGCTCAGGGGAAAACATTGGGCCGATCCCGAATTCGAACCCACGTTGGTTGCGCACAAGTTCGGCGTACCAACCGCTTCGCTAGAAAGGCAAGCTTCACTGGCGAGACAGTTCGGTTCGCTTTTATGTGCACCCCTTAACATCTTTCACTGATCTCAGCTGAGACTATAGAGGACCTCCAATTTCACACAGCTGCTATCTATGTTTTAATCAGTCCCTCTACAATATGAGATTTAAGTATACATGAATAGTTGCCCTGATTCCACTTAATACATATCTAAAGCATATTAGTTTAATTCAGGAACCAATAAAGGCAATGTTGATGTCAATGATAATGATTTATGTTTCAAGTTTCTTAATTTAAGAAGACATGAAGGCTGAAACTTTGCTGAATATTTAGCTACCACATTTTCAGCGTATACACCCAGTTGGCACTGGGCAAGCGGCTATCAAACTAACCTAGATTATGATTACACCAAAGTTTACGCCTAAGTTTCTTATCCAAAAGCACCAACAAATGATATCGACTCGCTACAAGACTTAATAAATTGCGCTCCAAATCCCACATTCTCATTGATATTCACTGAAAACCTTTGGATATATATTTTGTATTGGTGTCAAATATGAGTTGCAGCCATACCGGGTCGTACAGCTGTTTGTCAGTACCAGATATTGTCTCCAATATATTTACTTGTTACTTTCTCTTATTACTTTCGAGTTGACCTTTTATTTTTAGGCTAAGAAGAAAAAAAAATATATCAAACTTCCTTTATTTTGAAGTTATCGCAGTTACATCTTTTCTTCATTTTTGTTATCAAATGTTCGCAACATTTTACCGTCACATTTGACTCATCGTGTTCTGGCATTACCTCGATACCACCTTACCGCTTTAATAGGCATAATCGAAAGATATAGAGGAAAATAAAGATTATGTAGACTAGAGAGATTAAATTAAGGGGCCGATATTTTTCTCATGACATGCATTCTCTGTAATCGCACAGTGAGATATCATTTAATGCCAGAACGGAGGTTATTGTCCGGCAAAGTTGCAGCTTATCTGTCCACTGTTGGGGTTTATGTAAACTGTCAATGTGATGTTGGTAGAACATGACATTTTTCATTCATATTAATCTTTAATTTCTGTAATCGCCACTGCTAAATCATCGCAAGTCAGTTCTTGTGGCAGAATTGTTCTTTAAATCACAAATCCTGTCGATTTAGGATATTTTTATAAATACGCCTCTTTGTATCTAAATATATAGACCTGATATCTCAAAAAATTTAAAACGATATCTTATTGAGACCATACACAAGTCCTAAATAACGTCCCGCTATGCCACATCTTCATTAATTTCAAATACTTCTGCCCGGCGGTCATAAAATATTTTCAAAGTTAATTGTGAGTAATATTGCTTGTTTGGCTCTGGAGATAATGCTTGTAGGAGGATTGCGGATATCTTTGGCCGCTGGCCGTATTGGATTAAGATGGGTTAAAAATTCAACAGGCGAACACCTCATATAGGTGTCAATCTTCAGAAAGAAAATATTGCGATGTTGCTTGTCCTTTTATGCATATAATGATTCATATTGTGCATTGAAACTCAATTTAATAGCGCACATCCTGTCACCTTATCTTCAGAAACAAGGACATTACTTTAATAGTTTATGAGACAATGCGAGGGAATATAAAAGGCCAGACACCTGCGACTCTGTCACATTGTATTTTAATCGGAGTAACATTCGACAGCGCACATGTCAATCTTAAATCAAATTTACAAGGGAATTGATTTAACGGTTCTCGATAACTATAGGGCGCCGGTCCTAATAAACGGTAAAAAATATCCAGTGAACGTAATTCTTTCAAACTTATATGATCATGATGTCGACGCGATGGCGCAATTTCTGAACTGTACTTCTGTTATTATTGCGTCATGACATCATGATCTAATACATGTAGGTGTCCCATTCATTGTTCACACATTGTCTATAAATGTTCTTAATTAATTTGCAGGCGGCTTTGGTAATATAAAAAATCAAGAGGCAAAGAGCTTTCAAAATATCGGCCAGATAACGATGCCAGAGATTGCCTTTTTATTTATAGGGTTAAATCCCTAGGTAAACCAGACAGATGAATATCACATATGACAGCTTTATGGAGGAACATCGATCATTCGGATAAGGTGAGAATTGCCAATAAACAGCATCGGGGTCGCGGATAGGAGTCCCAGTATTATTGATCAAGATACGTTAGCGTATACATTGGCTTGCCAATATATATGTTTCCTTTGGTATCATTCTACGGTGTTCCGTGAAAACATCCCATGAGGCAACCGCCAACTATAATATAGATTTCAATATGTTATATTTATACTATATTTACTATTATTAAATTTATTTTTACTAGCGAATCTCACCAGTGGACCATTCAACGATAACTGGTAAAATGACAATTAATGGGTAGACTGCATTTATTGATATCAAATAATTCACTTTACATCAACTGTTTTTATACTGTATATCAAAGGTAAAGGGAAATAAAGTGAGCCAGTGTATCCAAGAGGACGCTCTACCTATTTCCATAAAAATATATCACGTTCGTTTCAATAAAGTAATCAGCGAGTTTGCGGAAAAGAATGTATTTGTTCAGTGTCCTCTTTGCTGTAAATTATTAAAACCAAAGCCTTTCGCCTGAGTTCACTTAATCTATACGACCGTAAATTCTTTATGACTGTTATAAACCTAAGGATGTTAATATGGTATGTCGTTTGCACTGAAATATCGTCATTATTAAAATAATTAAGTAAATTATTGCCACAACAGGAAATTTAATGTGGTTATTAAATTGATAAGGGAAGACCAACGTAATGAGCGATCCAAGTTAAAACCTATTATTTATGGTGATGGGATATGTAATACAATGTGATCACAAAGTAAACTATTTATAACTCCTGCTATTGAAGCCAACAGTGAGCATAAAGGTTGATTAAATTCTGTTGGTTAATATAACCGAGGGGATGGGATGGAATCATGTCACGAAAGGTTCTTTCTTGAATACTTCCTCGTTGCTGCTTAAATTTATTTTTATTGTAACTATAAACTTCATCTATAGTACACGGATTGGACAACTAGCTTTATTAACTGATACTAGACAATCCCAGGAAAAAACATCGACCTCGGATTGGCGACAACAACCTCTCTCATTGCAACTTTAGGGATCAAAACCGGGTCGCCAGCGAATGACCAGGTTGACATACCGTAGGATCATTGTATCAAATTTAAAAGGATTTAAATGAAACTTTAAAATTGACTAATTAAATAAAATAAATTAAAAATATAATAAATTACTCCCATGGTTGTTACTAAAGGCCCTCTTAAAAGATTTAGCTTGAATAATTAACGTTCCTGTCAAGAAAACTTGAATTACTCATCTTTCATGTTGAAACGATAAATTATCTGCTATCATGACTATTTTCGTAAAGAAAAGACACTAACTAAATAAATCTTAAATATTAATATATAACACATTTCGAATATCCGTATAGGACGCACATTTTCTGGTATCCTTTAGCTCTATCTGAACAAATATGATGGGCAGGATAAAGTAAACATCAAAAGGGAATCATTGTTAGGAATATCTAGTGAATGGTGTTATTTTACCTTTATTCAGCCTATTATGTACGTAATATCGAAGAGTTGTGTAAAACTGAGCTTATTTCTGAAGTTATTTGCCAAATCGCATACATCGCGTGACGGAGGAATTACTTCAGATACCTGTCTGCAAAAAAGAGTCCGCGTTATAATAATGAGTTTTGAGAAACACATAATGTAACTCATTAATACAGCTGGGGACACTACTAGGACAGGGGTGGTAACAGATGCTGAAGTTTCAATTGTAACTGAAATATGTCTTGCCAAGCGGCAAGTTTGAATTGAAACTAAGTTAGAGCTCACACCAACATATCCAAGTAAGCAGAAAATATACTAAGATCACGTGTGGCTTTAACGGCCTCTCCTGAGAGTTTCGTAGGTCAAAGCATAACTTCCTCGACGGATGCGATTTATTTAATTAGCTATACAGATGTCGTTTCCATGACGTTTTGTTTTGCTTAAGTGCTACTCTTGCTAGGATCTTAAGTTTGTGGTACCTTCGAAAGGAAAGTGTAAGTCGCTAGAGAAAATAATAAAGCAAAACACCTTGAACCTGCACAGATGATACGATTATAGTTAATATTTGTTGGCTCAATGTACGTATATTTTTAAAACTATAAGGCGTGACCTAACTGGCGGTCATTACGGCTTTAATGCATAACATAATGGTACAGCCGGAAATGAGTAATAAAACAAAATTTAAACAAAGTTTTCTCTATTATGCAATTGAGCTCGAGAAGATAACATCAGAAAGATTAGTATTGGCTTTTATCAACGACGTTTTGTTAACAATCATTGAACCAAAAATTATTAATTATTTAAGTGGTTTCAGAGTAACCAGTACAGGTAAGAATATCACTTTGGAACAATATCTTATTAGAGATCAATGATAAATTCTTTTATGATGCTCCCCTTGATGTCCATAAAATTATTGAACGAACTGGAGACCTGATAAGTGGAGTGGGTAATGTTATATATACATGGAGTGAGTTTCAGAAAGCCTTACCAGCAGTATTATGAACAAACTGTCATGGAGGTCTAAGGAGTAACAGAGGACTGAACAAAAAGAGTTAAAGGGTAGGTTAAATGGAAACCAGATGCTATTTTTTTAATGGATTATAATATATTTTTTTTATTTAAATAACTAGTGGAATATGCAACCTGTTAAAGAGAAATTTTAAAAAATGCATCATATATTGATTAGAAAAACCAACACAAAAGAATAATTAAACCACAAATTTATGTCCGCAACTCTTTAAGAAATTTTAAATTTTAATACATCAAACTTCACTTGTTAACTACTGTACAGAGTCTCAATAATAGGTGATGCGTAGCTCTTTATAAGTTATCTATTGGTTTTATCTGACCGATATTCCACACTTTTCTTACTGTCCGCTAAATCTGAAACTAAATATTTTTTTTAATGTTTCGTTTCAAAGAACCTAAATTTCCATGTACAAACTTTGCTTGAATCACTTAAAATTGTATTGATTGTAAATTTAATTGTATTGAAAGGAGTTGTACAAGTGGAAAAAATGTTAAACAATCAGATCATTTTGAAATATATATTGATTCTTTATTTTAATAGGAATGAACCCAATGTTGACCTCTTTGCAGATTTCATTAATAGAATAACATATTTACGAAGTATGGAGTTTATTGAGTTAATAAAGATTAATATAAAATGCCTATACATGTAAGAAAAAGAATATGAATTAATCTTATTTGCTCTGATATATTAATAATAACAATTATAAATAATAATAAATTTGATTTTATAGCTTTACATGAAAATCATATGCACTTTAAATCTGGAAAAATAAAAAAAATATTAATAAAACGATTATATAAAAATGCACGCAGTAGCACACGACCCTGTTAGTGTTACGGAATTAATATTGCTACATTTGAGAAAAAAATTACACAAAATGGTAAGTTTTAAGTTTTGACTTGAACACCGTCAGAGACGGTGACTATATTATGACACAAGGAAGTTTGTTCCAACTACACCACACCTAATGCTCGTGTCTGCACCAGAGAGGAACAGTGGGCCATCAAAACTCTGTACACTCCAGAGACAGCGGAAATCTTGCGCTTCCACAAAGAAGCCACTGATTTTCCCACTGCCTGGTTTGACCGTTTATGATACACTTAGACACCAGGTTGTGGGTCTGTCTGCTGAAATAAAAAACATTGTGCGTATGATGTGCATGACTAGCAGCCAACCAACTGCCAGTTAACAAACTCTCGACAAGCATCATAGCTCTGCCAAGAGCTGCTTGATGACAGTTTCATGGTTACTCTTAGTAAAAAACAGTCATTTTTTTATTGCTCCATCTGCGTTCTCGCATAATCGACTGATTCGATTATGACACTACGACTATAATAGCGAGGCCATGTATCCGTTGTCAGCAAAACTGAAACCTGTCGTCGAGGTGTGCACGGAGCCTACGTTGTTACATTTGTTACAACTCATCGGCCGGGCATCCTATGTGCACAAGGACCTGTGCAAACCACGAGTCGGGCCATTCTATCTGAGCCTGTGACCTGTTCAAACGGTTGCCGGGACGATGAGCTGTCACTCAAAATGAAATGAACAACATTGGCTCCGTGTATTCCTCGCTTGGCTGGTAAATCGTTTTGCTTGCAACACGTCCTGAAAATTATGTAGATTCCTTGTCGCATCAGTTGTGTGTCGCATATCGGGAATTGTTTACACGCAGTCAGGAGAACTATAAAATATATATAAAATAAGTTTGAGGTCTAGCTCATACACGGTAGCCTCCTTCAACCCCTTAAAAGATTTTGCCAACAGCATTTATATTTGCTATTTATTAATCATGTGACCATTTCAGCCAATCATAGAGGCCGTGTCTTCAAGAACAGGGTCTCATCTGATTGGACCAAAATACAGTGCTCCCCTCTGGAGAAGCGATTCAGGATACGAGGCCTTAACAAACTGGTAACAAAATAGGTAAAACGCTGTGTGAAGAGCGTAAAACCCTGAAAAGTTCTCTAGAATCATTTTTTACGGCATCGCATGTTAATAGAAGGCATACATGTGGTATCTGCCCGGTGTTTCGAGGTGAAGAATGAGAAGGTCATTTAAGGTCATCAAGATCACAAGGTATAACAATTCTTTTTTCCCCTTGTTATTGTATTCAGCCACTTTTTACCAATTTTATATGTTTATAATATCCAATTTTTTTGTTGAAAACTGTGTATTGTAAACTGAAAAACTTTCAATAAATATAAAATGTAGATAATATACTACATAGGACTTTGATTTCATTGAATTTGTAACCCTGTATCTGCACTGTACATAGTCTGATCGTCCTGTCTGAAGGTTTGTGTGTTTGCCCCGTCACTCGAGACACACAATGCGTGTTACTGCTAAAAAGAATATATAAAAGCCGTTAGGCTGAGTCTATGGCATCCCCTCCCTCCGACTATGTGGCATTGATGAAAGATGATGCGTGCAGCGCAGTTGTCGCCGATTAAGTGACCGTTGGCTAGCACACGCTGTGTAACGGAGATTTCTGGACCTGTCATGGTCCAGTGGGTTCACCCTGGAGCCGTTTAGCGGAGGTTACATTTACTACGTTCCCTTGATCGGAAACTAAATTATTACATTAACTTTGATTTCATTGAATTTGTAACCCTGTATCTGCACTGTACATAGTCTGATCGTCCTGTCTGTAGGTTTGTGTGTTTGTCCCGTCACTCGAGACACACAATGCGTGTCACTGCTAAAAAGAATATATAAAAGCCGTTAGGCTGAGTCTATGGCATCCCCTCCCTCCGACTATGTGGCATTGATGAAAGATGATGCGTGCAGCGCAGTTGTCGCCGATCAAGTGACCGTTGGCTAGCACACACTGTGTAACGGAGATTTCTGGACCTGTCATGGTCCAGTGGGTTCACCCTGGAGCCGTCTAGCGGAGGTTACATTTACTACGTTCCCTTGATCGGAAACTAAATTATTACATTATACCGTCCATAGAAATTTATCGAATTAACTGGAGTAATCTGCAGATCTAACAGGAATCTGACAGGTTACCTGCCCAAGGTGCCTGCTGATGACATACGTTGGCATGGATACAAAAGTTTGATTACGAAAATTGAGGTGATCCCCTCTACTAAAAGTTCCTTTAAAATGTTTTATCAGTAAGTAACGGTATAATAAGTATAAGACAGGAAGGTGATGGGTCCCCTGTACCTCCACACTAAATATAACGACCTTTTATCGTTCCTGAAGTGTCTTTAACATTTTTCAATAAAGAGAAAATAAAGAAAAGGTGCCAAAATGAACGACAGTATCTGTTTTCTGATACCCTGCCGTAGATTATAGATTCCTTATACCTGTAGTTATTTAAACACCTTCATTCAGCACCCAAATAAATTGAAAAATTACCAGTGGGACCTTAAAAGAGCATCTTTTAAAATTATTTACATCATGACTATCAACATATAATGAAATAGCCTACTTTAACACATATAGTGGGCATATTGGCTACCATCTGGGCAACCATTATTTTTCAAATTATTTTGGCGTCCAAGTTTTATTAAATGACAATAGAGGGAACCCTGAAAAGTTGGTTTCGTCGAGTTTCGGATACTGGCATGGCGGCATATAATGTGTCTCCGTCTTCCTGACAATTTCCCTTAAGTTAAGCATTATCTGATCCATGGATCGTATTGATGTGGATGCCTGAAGAGCTCATGTCGAGCGTGGTGGCGTTATGGTTAAGGCGCTGGTATTTTGCCACAATGATATGGTTCTGTTCGCATCCCGTTCAGACCGCCGTCCGCGCTTAGACTCCTGGCCAAAGTCTATACCACAAGGGTACGCTCTCTCGACCAAGGAGATGGGTGGCACACAAATGCTTAACAAATAAACTTTTACCGCCTGTTATGGCTGTTTGGTTTGATGCTCCCCTGGGAGCCGATTAAAGTTACAAAATTGAATTGTTCAGAAAGTGTTAAAGTCGGCTGAGACTGACTTCGTCGGTAATGTCATACTATTGTTACGGAACCTAATAACAACAGATCACGTAGTCGTGACGATAATAAATTTTGTTACGGAGATAACAACATCAGATTCTGTAACACTAGGCAGCGTGAAATGTTTAGGGGAATGAGTAAAGAAGTCGGTGTTTTTTGTTAACAAATAATTATAATTTATTCTCAAAACAATCCTAACATTACAATACACTAAATCAATACAATTATACAGTATAACAAATAAAACATACAGTACCAGAGTGTCCGGATCCTAGGCTTTGATTCTGGATACCACCACTGTCACAACTCAACAAGTCCTTTTAAACCAATAATCCACGTAGATAGTAATAATCCAAGGGCAAACTGGAGACAGTCTGTATTAAATCTGTATTAAGTCCGTTAAATATCTGACACCACTGCAATTATCGGTAAGGTCTACGAGAATGTAACACTCTAAGTGTTCGCTGGTTTTTCCCTTTCTGCCGGCTCCAAACACAGCCCCTTATTTAAAGCTTCTCATCCGAAAATACCAGAAATAGAAATCCCCCCCCCCCCCCAAAAAAAAAAAAAAAACAATGCACACGCAAATGAACAGACCTTAAAATTCTAGACCAAAGCGAGCGTTGTGTTTACAATCCCCGAGAAGGTGCGGTTATTTATAGCAGCGCACAAGTTTTGCGCTTAACACATTAAAAAAACAGATACATGTAACACTATAACAAGAGAAACATGTAACACTATATATAAACTGCTCTGTTTCATGTATTGGCGATAAATGCCACTGAATGATCATAACTGACCTTTAAAACAATGGTCCATAACAGTCTTTATATTTGATGACTACTACATAATGATGGCAATCGCCTTTTTCTTCATTGTGGCGACTATCTTTACAGCCATTTTGAATGTTTCAGTACCTATTACCTTAAAAAGGCAAAACGTCCATCTAGGGTCTTCTGATAACCTCAACTCTCTCCAAATAACAGCATAATTACAAACAAATATCCGTTATTCATGGAGCTTTTACCCTGTAATTTACAAAATGCGGCCTTTTTTTATTATGTTATAAATTCAAATAAATTCAAAGACAGTTTGGGAAACACACAAAAAGCACCCCTTAATTCCAATTCTATAATTCTTGATTCAGAGTAGTGAAAACATTACTGTACTGTGTTAACAAAAACACAATTTTATGTTACATTTTCATTCATCTAAGTGTAAGAAATTATGGACATAATCATAACATGGCTTGTGTACGTGTCACTTGGACATAATCATAACATGGCTTGTGTACGTGTCACTTGGACATAATCATAACATGGATTGTGTACGTGTCACTTGGACATAATCATAACATGGCTTGTGTACGTGTCACTTGCCACAAACATAACCCAAGAGGCTAAGGGTACCAAATATACCTTGGTTTTATTAATTGGGAAACACTTTACCTGTTTAGGTTCAATACTGTACGGTTTGACATTGAAAATGCCACTTAAAACTAATTTGAACGTTAATAAATTTCTACAAACGTGAAAAATAGACCTCAGTTGGCCTGATTTTCGGTTTGACCTTCGAAAATACCTTGAAAATTGAGATTTACTTTTTTCTTCACTCTCTGACTGATTGATCTAGCATTTTTGCCTGCAGAGCCCTCTAAAGTGAAAAAAAAATCAACTGTGGCTGGCCCACTAGAAGGGATGAATGACACAGTGAGAAAGTCTTGAATGAAGAATTACTTGCATTTTTTTATTGAGATTTTAATAGCATGATCACTATAGCTGTAACATTTCCTTGATGCTGCAACATAGCAGATGCTATGTTGTTAATAGCCTTATAA
Source organism: Sipunculus nudus (assembly GCA_026874595.1). NCBI lineage: Eukaryota > Metazoa > Annelida > Sipuncula > Golfingiida > Sipunculidae > Sipunculus > Sipunculus nudus. The sequence goes on from CM049317.1 coordinate 16,572,162, forward strand.
AAGAGCATAAAGTCTTGAATTTAATATGTATATATATATATATATATATATATATATATATATATATATATATAATATTGTATATATATATATATATATATATGCGTATACGTGTATGTGTATATGCGTCCATACTTATGTACATGTATAATTAGTTAAGTAGGATTATCTATAAGTAAATATTACTTTTTTTGTGGTACATAGACACATGTCCATATGGTTCCATGTCAGTATATTTTTAGGCAATGCTGATAACAAATAGTGTTGATTACAAAATAATATGCACAGGTGGTTGGGCGATTGTAATGTGTTCTCAAATGTTTATGTGATGTTTCTTATGTGTAAATGGATATCAATATCAATACAAATTGATATAATAATAATAATAATAATAATAATTATTATTATTATTATTATTATTATTATTATTATGAGAAGAAGACGGCAATAACAATAATAATAATAAATATAATAATCTCTATCTAGACGTTTACTCTGGTCTGGTTCATTTGAGCCATCAGGCGGAGCCATTTGTTATATCCTTTCCAAAAGCTTTATCCCTCCACAGTATATATTTGCACCTGATTAAACAGTTTAAAACGGTTCACATGGATTTAGCTACACAAGTAATCATACTGATAATTGCCTATCCAATTATTTAATATTAAATATAAACTTTATTTATTTTACATGGATTGTACAACTAGTTATTATATCTAATAACATCCATGGCTCGGATGTTGGCGCTCGCTAGTCGGTAAGGGTGGAGGAAACTGGAGGACCCGGAGAAAACCACCGACCTTGGACCGATAATGTCCTAAAAGTATCCGTCTTGCAACTGATTCTGAGTAATATATGACTGTGGGATCTATATTGAATTGATATTACTTTACTTACTACAACAGCTGCATCATATTATCCTAGTTGAAGGCCAGAGGGGGGAAAGGTTACTCGTAATCCATTATATTCTTCTCTCTCTCTTTTTATCTGTTTGTTTGTCTGACTTCCCCTCTCTCTCTCTCTCTCTCTCTCTCTCTCTCTCTCTCTCTCTATATATATATATATATATATATATATATATATATATATATATATATATATATATATATATATATATATATATATATATATATATCAGGATTTTCTATGTGGAGAATTATTGAAAAGACCAAAACTTTGGTGCAATAACTTGGAATTGGAGCGTCCCTGTGGAAGGGTATCTGTTTCGAATTTTGATTTTTTATGTAAAATTGTATCTTTTAGTTTACACAATTTTCGTATCATTATATGGTAAGATAATGTGTCATTATATGTCTGTTACAAACATGTTTTTTAGGTAAGAAGTACACTTAGATCCGCTCAGTCTAACAGCTAGAAATATCGCGCGTCGACCCTGGCACCCCTAAAACCGAGCGTCCGTGTGAGGACAGGAGCGTCACATACGCCAAATCCCCACAGGTGACTCCTGTTATTGATTACCTCATACCCCTTAAGTCTTTGTATGTGTAGGTGTGTTTGTGTGTGTGTGTGTGATTATGATTGTTCACAACTCAACCCATGCAGCCATGCAAATAATCCCATGTCATATTCAGGATATTTCTGAAATGCGCCAGTGAAGATTCGATTAGTTTTTTTTAATGGATCCGGTACATTATCCGAATTCAGGAACGTCATCAAGGAATAATAAAAAGTGTTGGTCACTTTTGCACGCATGAGCCTGGGCATATCGGCCGAATAAGTGAATGCAACTATCCCAAAATAGGGACATGCGCATGACAGAGCCTTGAATTACTTAGAATGTAGATTACTAGTTAGTTCCTCTTTTATCTACTATGTATAGTGTATGCCGTTTGGGTTTATATAATTAAATGTGTGTGTGTGGATGTTGATGGGTGGGTGTGTACAGCATATCTTCGGGTAAGCAATCACATCATAAAAGGTTGAACCGGTTTATGGTTGAAATGCAAGGTTGCGGTTCCGACATGGATGTGGGCACTCAACAGCTGAGACCATCGACGGGGTATGCTATTTTTATTCCGGTCTCAGCAGTAGCATATTCCTTAGATAGGCGAAAATCGATGTGACCACACCCACAGACACTGGGACCTCTGCCCAGGTGGTACTGTGCATACAATAACAGGTGTAATAGGAGCATGGTGGCCAAATGCATACAAGGTAATTAAACCTGTAGATTAAGAAGGCTCAGCCAACCATGGATGTTAACAAAAGGACAAGAAATTAGTCACAGGGATGCCCAGCTATCTTGTGACGAAAGTCTATCTTCATTTACGACCTCTCGAGCACTATCCCAGAACACTGTACCTGCCTTATAGCAGCACCACTGGCAACGACCCCTTCACTTAAATCCTTACAAGTTTACTATTACCTCCGCGAGGAGGGTATGTATTCACTCCCGTTGGTGTGTTTTTTCACAACGCATTTTCAGGCCATTCCGGGCAATGAGGAATCAATTAGAATATGTGTAGACCCGACACAGGAATGTCTTCAAAGAAGTCACAAATGCACAGCCATATACGCACTAATAAATATAGGCCGAATCTGTGAATAGCGGAGGCTTGCATTCATCAGATTGCAGACTTCTAATTCTTTTTTTAACAATATTGGACCAAAGTTGAATATATATCATACGGTGAGAGTATTCATTAATGTTTCAATCGTGTTCATACAATATTAAAAACAAATAAAAACAATATCGCAAAGAATCAAGGCACAGGAAAGAAGGAAAACAAGTACTTTGATATATTCATCAATATGTTCACAACATAAGACAAACATAACCTGATGTGCTATTAATTATAGTCTAGGTTTGCTGTCCATAGGTGTCATCTTAGATATGTAACCTTTGACAACATAATATAAACTAACCTTAAAGGCATCAGTGTTCTTTAAGAATATAACTTATGGAAATCTATCTGGATACAATTGCCTTTAGAAATCATAAGAGGGACGATTATTTTGTGCGTGTTAAGTCTTATATTTCTTTTTTGCTTAGGGATATCCCTATAATAAAGTTGGAGAACAACCAAAGAATCGTCTTAATTGCATCAACAGAGCGTCTTTAAAATCCAAGGTACCGAAAAAAAAATGATGACAACGCAGCGGGATCCATCCAGATGATTAGCCATTAGATCTTTCTTAAGGTGTGGCCGTGTTGAACAGGTCTTGATAAAAGGCAGCTAGTGTTAACCAAAGCAACGGTATTATCCTGTGGTTTCTCTTGATCATGAAATCTTTTGGGGGGCACCCTAATCAATTAATCACCAACCACACATGGCCGTCATTTCAAACTAAAATTGGCAAAGGAAATACAAAGCATTATTTAACACAACGGGTCTTATTGGAAAGCTACAAAAGCTTTATAAGGTGTAAGAAATATTGACGGCGGAGCCAAGCTTAATACTGCCTTTAGCAATGCTGTGTTCCCTAATCCTTTGATGGGTGGCTTTGAGAATTCCCCCTGGCTCGAAATCCCTTTTTTGAACTGAAGGTACCTTAGGTAAAAGTTCGTCGCTCATGTGAAAGCGCTATTCATTCAAACCGGGTAAATGAAGATGTTTTATACCAGTACAGAAATGTAACAGAGTTTTTTTTTGTCATCCAGTAGGAAGCACGCTGTGGGATATCGATAAACGTGTTTGTGTTGTTACCTGGAGCAAAACATGAACATTATATATGGTTTAGGACAAAAATGAAAAAACGTAAAAAAAAGCAGGCAACGGAATTTAATCTCTTACCACCTAGCTTTTATCAATTCATAATATATATATTTTTTTCAGATATCAATCTTTGACAGAAAGAAAACATACTTCGCTCCTCCAATTAATCAGCTGAACATCATCGGACAGAAGAATATGAAATAGCTAAACACTTTCAACAACAAAAACTATTTACTATTATGAACGACATGCGATGAAAATATAGATGTTCTCATTTTTTTAATGTATCGCACAGTTGCGTTAGTTTGTCGTGTATGTGTGCACGCAGCTAATTTTGCCTTGAAATATTGACTTTTTAACCGTGTTCTAAATTATTTGATAATTAATCAATGCAAGTATAATGTTTAAAATCACCATTAACATGTTGTGCATAACCTGTCATCAGTTAAAAATGACCACTTAGCCTGGGAAAATATTTCTGAAATGATATATATATCTAATACTTATAAAAGGAATTCGGTTCATGTTTGTTCGCAATGTTCTCTAAAACTGCGTTGTGTATAATACTGTGCAATACATCATTGTGAAGGTGATTATCCCCGCAGTGGCATAGGCGATATGAGAATAAATAATTTTTAAATGTACATATAATTTTAAGTGATTTTTTAGTTTCTACGGACTTGTACGGAGGTAGGTGCGAGCACAGCCAAACTGCCGTCGGCAATGACCGGAACGCGTGCTGCGTGTCACTCAGCCTTAAACAATGTAACAGTTAAGGACTATTGTTCATATGAATAACGCTTGCTTTCAGTGAGGGATTTAAGCATGTCTGGCCTTACATTTGAACAAGCTCTCACCTACGTGCGTGGTCAGTAAAAGAGAAAAACACATGTTTCTCGCTTGAGGAAAAGGAGAGTTCAATAATTTTAGAGAATAATTATGAATGATTTTTCCGTTTTAACGGACTTGCATGGAGGTTAGACCGAGCAAAGCCGAACTGCCTTCGGCAATGACCGGAATGCATGCATCGTAGTCACTCAACCTCAAACGCTGTTAAGGACTACTGTTCATATAAATAACGCTTGCTTTCAGTGAGGGATTTGAGCATGTCTGGCCTTACTTTTGAAGTAGCTCTAATCCACGTGCATGGTCAGTAAAAGAGGAAACACATGTTTCTCGCTTTATGAAATGGAGAGTTCAACCCAGGAGGGTTAATGACAAAATCTAATTCATGGTCCCAATTTCTGGAACAGGGGAACGGGTGGAGTGGTGGCGGGGGTTTCAGTTCTAAACATTTGTCTGAATAGATGAAAAAAAGGTTGCGGTGGCTGAAAATGGCTCCGTTGGGTCCGCTTCTGCTACTTACAAGGTATGCATATTTCTGTTTCTTTCTTTAAGAACAGTGTCCTTGCAGCGTACATTTAATAAATCTTTCATGTGTTCCTCACACCAACCTAATCTTTATACGTCCACCGATAGAATCCAGTCCAATATCATCAAAAACCTGAATGTCCGCGCGTCTCATTCCGGTTCGCAATCTAACATCATCACTGACCAGGTCCTTAAGGTAAACATACCGGGGTATGAATTTCTTGCCACGAGCACAGCGCCACAAAATAAATGTAAAACATATTTATACATATCTTATTAAGACCGTTTTCCACTGAAAACCTATCTGTTCTGTTAACTGTTAGAATAAAAAAAATGAGCCAACATTCCACATCCCGGTCCATATATCTCCCAAACCCTTTTAATAAGCCCGGTATACCGGTTTTATCAGCTATAGTATATGGATAAATATATTATATTTTGACAAAATTGATCAATATTAATTTTTGGTGGGCACTAAAAGGTGTGCACCAAAATCGTAACCTGAATCGGAGGGAATATCCTAAACTGTATCGATATTACGCTATCGGCTTCATGTCACCAATGAATCCAACATGATATTCCTCAGTTACATTTTTAACCCCTAAAAGCTACAGTGTTTGGATTTCAGACAGATAATATTTTGTTGCGACGTACTTTGGGAAATGAATTTCCTTTAATTGCACATCACATATAAATATACTATATGTCCATAAACATTGATGTCGATCTCATTATGGAGCGCACCTTCCTTAACTAAAATAATAGGCCATGTCCTAAAACAGTCTTGCAGAGCTGTACCGAAAGCATGGAGTTGCTGATTCCATTAACCACCTGAACCCTTGAGAGAAAATGACTGAACGTTAATCGAAAGCTATAGATGCAGTAACTGTAGTGAGCTTGTTCATCAGGGTGCGCCAGAGGAAGAAAAACCGCGACCGACGGGGCCGTCTAATCCAATTCGGAAGAAAAAATCGAAACCGGCAGGTAAAAATCGGACAGTGCATCTACGTACTGGAACTTTTTCTGCGCATAATTCAAAGATGTCGCTTCCGGATGCTGAAGTACAACAGTTTTTAGTGCCATCCGTTTGATAAGTGTTCTTTTTTTTTAGTTTGGAACAGCATAAATTTAAGTTACCTTCCCCTCACGGTGTATAACCTATCCGTGGTCTCTGTCCATAAAATAATAAGATTTTTTTTTTGTCAAAAAATGTTTTCAATTGATTCAGTAGGAGTCAAAGAGAATTTATTTTCACATATATGAAACAGAAATACGTTAATTGGTACAAAGTCCATTTTGAAATTTTGTTAAGAAGCAATGGTCGCCTGTCGAAAACGCAACATTAAATCGTTTAGCTTAACTTCTCTTATAGCATAGAACTGATAAGCAGTTTCCTTCATTTGTAAATATTTACGTCACCTATACTGCGGGATGAAAGGCATTTACATTGTCTTGTACGTGAAGTGTTAGGCGCTTATAGAATTTTAATAGATCTTAAACTTCAGTTATGAAAATTTTCGGAATTATCCCGACTACCTCAACACAAATACGTCAAAACTATACTCTCTAAGTTCATTTAGTGCATAGAAATATATAAAACATTTTTTATTTGATATTTATCCATGGCCCACACAATGATTTGTCATCTCCGAGGTTTTCAGTTTGCTTACAATGACGGTACCGGCTCTGTGAACTGCTACGATCAGGGATAGAATGTTGGTCTTGGTACAACAGAGAACCCATTCCTACGCCAAGACCGACCATCCATCTTTAAGAAAGGGCAATGAAAAAGGTGCCGGGCATAGCCTGTTAGTTTAGGTCTTTGGACTAAAGCGAGGAAAGGCCTAAGTGTAGCGATCTCAGATTACTCCGGCTTCAGATTATCCCCGACGGTTTAAGAATTCTTTCTCAAAATAGTTTTTCTTTGTGTTTAGTACACGTGGTATGGACTATGAATATAATTGAAACATGTCTGTTGCTCATTTTTCGACAAACGGTAGTAATTAAAAAGGTTTCCGCAGATTTTGGGTTGTTTAAAAACTAATGCAGAGTTATAGTGTGAAGCGTTTTTACAGACTGATGATAAATAAGAAAACAAATGAGTGTGATGTATATGACTTGATAGGAATAGTGTTCTGAGTCCACCATCAGCCAAGCTTCCTTTACTAGATCCTGAAATTAAAATAAAAGCTTGAGATGAACAAGGTCAACCGGAAAGCAACAACGCCATTAACCTGCAGGCTAGCCTAGTTCATAACAATGAATGCCTTATTTTTTGTTAAATTATCACACAATAATAAAATGTAATGTAATAAATGGGTTGCAATGGAGCCACACGATGTAGGTAGTCCAACGAAGCTGAGGAAGCAAGCAAACATTAGCAAGCCTCGGTCACAACCGGGATACGGTCGCTGTATTGCGAGTGTTTCGGGCTACTCCGTGCGGTAGACGCACGGCAACCGTGCATTCTTCAAAGGCCGCAGGGGCTCCACAACGACCGTAACTGACATTAGCGCAAGCGCTTAAGTTGATTCGGCGGCCGTGCGTAAGGCAGATAACTACGGGCTCCGTACGGGCAGCGTACAATAGCATATGTGCGGATGTCGTAGGATGCCCGTGCGATTTTTAACGCCTACTCGGCTACCCGAGAGACGTACGGTGTACCTGCGGCTGTCGTAAGGGGTCTTTGCGGCTTCCGCAAGGTTAGCTTGCGGCGCCCGCAGGGTTAGCTTACTCTACCGTGCGATGGCCGTGAGAATGAGGAAGACACCTTGCCGTTCCCGCACGTCGGCCGCATAAGTATTCCTGTTGTTTCAAAACCCGAACGGTGATCTACGTTGTGCGGTGACCGCAGCGGCTTGTGCCCGAGGCTTAAGTATTCCTGCGGTCACCAATACCGCACGGTAACCTACGGTTTGCGGTGACCGCAGCGGGTTGTGACCGAGGCTTTATCAGGACCGCGAGTCGTAATTATGAGTGCATTTTCACTGCACCCATTTCGCCTTGACGCATATGTCACCATGGCGACGCTAACCCGTGAATTATTTCCTATAGCTTGTGCACTTTAAGGATAGCTTCCTTGTTCACAAGATATAAGAAGATTTTCTCAAGAAGTTTTAATGAATTTGTTTATGAGAGGGAAGCATAGAGCAGGGAAAAAGTGATTATATTGTGCGGCTTATTTTGGAATGCTCTTGTTTGTCGTCCGCTCCTCGGATGTGGGGGACATTGATTTAGGTTCATCTATCTGTGTGTCTGTCTGTCCCTCTGTCTGTCTGTCCGTCCGTAAGCTTTTCCATTTCCGTGCGATATTTTTCCTAAATTTTATCTGATTTCATTCAAATTTTGATCAGTGATTGCTATCATGCATGTCTCGCTTAGGATTGGTTTTGGAGTGTCATCTGAAAAATATTTATCTCATGCTCAAACAAAATTCTCAGATTGTGCTCAGTTTTTATGTTCCCCTAGAGATGTCCCCACATGTCATAGTGCATCTGTTCAAATTTTCATGTGCCCTCAAGATTTATACCACATTTCAAGCATGACAGACAACAAGAGCTCAAAGCAAGGGACATTAATTCCACGAATTTGCTTGTTTGAAAATGCTTTTTTTTGGGGGGGGGGCATGAGAGACAGCAGGTAAAAAGCGGAGACTTTGGACGGATCCTTACCCAAATACCATATTGATTGCATTTATTCGTCCTACACCTGTCTTCTTACGACCATGGCCTTTCAATACACAAATTTCACCAAATCTCAGAAGATAAGTCTAGTACACACTCAAGACGATATTGGTCACCGGGGACAAAGATCATGAAGCTGCCTTGTTAGGCGATAAACAATATTTTTATACCTCCTAGAATATGACATGAAATAAATACTGCCACCGTTTGGCCGATGGTACATATTAATTCTGGACATTCAAATTGTCAGGACCTGTATCTCACAACAGTCACATACACAAACCTGGCCGATCGCAAGACCTTCTTCGACCTTTGTTATCGGAGGTACTTGATACAAGCCTTGAAAATTTTATGACGTTAAGTGATGTTCACCTAATGTGACCTTGCAGAAAATTTAGCAAATTAAACAATGCCGAACCGTAATAAAAATTAGATTATTTTAATATAATTTCATGATTAGTTATATTAAGTAAATAATCCCGAACCATATTTTTCTTTACGTCGATACATTTTAAAGTAATATCACAATATAATACAAAGCTACAGTGGCGCGATGCATAGTCGATTAATAAAAGGATACTTCCAAGATAAATCGTACTGAGACATTGATATTTATTTCATTTTTGTTGAATGTAACAAAAATCAGCATAGATTAATAGCACCGGTGGGTTCGTCACCGATATAGAAACTAATCTGCCTTCAGAAACCTTATATATTCTTAGCACGTAATGTTCTATGGAATTTAATATTTCAATGTACAGCTTATATCAAAACAGATTCTGGATTTGCAAAGGGCGATTCGATTCGTATATTGAAAGAATTTATGTTCTATCCTGTTTTATATTTAAAAAAGCATATTAAATATCATTTCGCATAACGATTCTGTATTTGTTAACGGTTGTTCGTTTGATTAACAGAATTAAGTAGAATTTGAAATCAACAAGACAGTTTTCATTCATACGTCCAGAATGAACAAGACGGGTTTTATTAATGTCCAGATACACCATGAAGCACTGAAGAAAAAAAAAAAGAAAGCTCCCCAGTGCAAACAGTTAATGAGTAGCGAAATAAGACCACGGGACATAATTGCTTGAATAAAAATAATTGATTGCAGAGTGTGGGAGTATTAAATGGGTGGCAAATTAAATCTGTTGAAGAGGACCAGTTTTTTTTATATCTGATGTACCTGAGATGGTTTAATCTGCGATGGTTATTTGCTGCATTATCCCGTCCTATTAATCTTAAAATGAACATTAATAAAACATAGATTTGATATCTTGCCATGCTTTAACGGGTTCCAGTAATATTGATCATGCACACACGCTTTCTTATGAATTGCAGAATGGCTTGGTCAAAGCGTAGAGACGTCTGTTAATAACGCGTATTCCAGGAAAAGATTAGCTTAATTACCTTGTCGTGTTCATGGTATAAAGATTAGTTGCATGTCAGCATCTAACATGTTGCAACTGAAAGGATAATAAAACACTATATAAACAGAACACATTTTTCATGTTTTGTTGAAAAAAGTAAACATCGTCTAGAAATATTTATAATGTTATCGCCAATGATGCACACAACTTCGGATGGGGTAGGGATTGAGGGGGGGGGGGGGGGGGTGAAAATATCATGTGCGCTATCTTTGTCAGATCATTACATGTCAGATCATTTCTTTAACTAATTTAGGACAATTAATTCCCTTCATTATACATGTATATTATGTTAAACTGAATCATAATACCATACACCTAAAGCAAAATAAGGGAAGACAGTCCAAAAAGTATTTAAACTATGGTCGTCATGGTCGGCATCGATAACGGTGAGCAATTGCTCTTGTGAATGCAGTTAGCCTGTCCAACTTGAAGGTGTCTAGAGAAAGAAAATCTACGAGTGAGGAGACTCTATCCGACGCTCTGAAGCCTAACTTAATTTTGCGAGAAACATCAAGAGTGGCAGGCCGGAAATTGTAGAGTGAAAGTATCTCTCAGTAAAAGTAACAAGCAGATGTAAATCATTTAAGGACATCAGTTCCTAAAGTTATAGAGTACCAGAGTTCTCCTGGCTATTTTTTTATAGAATATAATGCCCGAAGGTCAGATATATATGACAGGGACATATATTTACGTTTCAGGTTTCAGGTTTAAAGGGAAATCTGCCTCGAAGGGTGTGTGTAATGAATCTTTCAGCACTATGTTATGTTCCATTATTGACACTTTTACGTTTTGTGGATTTCCCTTGAGAAACAGCTCAAGGTAAGAACGGAAGAGCATCAGCAAAACACAAGTGTGCGCTCCATCGCCAAGGGTTCCGCAATTTAGTGAAATGAGTGAAATTGAGTGAAAAGAGATTGAATTAAACCCTCAAAAACACGTCACCACTTCATTCGAATTCCCATCGAATGCTTGCATTTCCTCTAATAGCCAGCCAGCAGGAGGATAAATGATTTAAAGAGCCCCGCCGTCGCCCATCCGTCCGTCCGTCCATCTTGCGGTCCGTCTGTTATGCCGTTCTTCATCGATCCGTCCGTCATACATTGTTAACGCGATATCTCATCTAAATTACCAGGGACAGTGACAGAACTTGCAACAGTAATGCAGCATATGAGGGGCTAGATCAAGTTCGAATATGGAAGACCTTGACCCATTTTTTAAGGTCACAAAGACGACTATTCTAAAAAGATGTTAACGCAATAACTCACCAAGAATTTGAGGGACTGTCATGAACTTGTAGCCATAATGCAACATATGCCGGGCTGGGACAAGTTCGAACATACATGACCTAGACGCATTTTTAATGTCACAGAGACTATAATGCTAAAACGATTTTAACGCTATAACTCACCAAGAATATGAGGGACATTCACCAGACCTGCAGCAGTAATGCTTCTTACGACGGGCTAGGTCAGGTTCAAATAAGGATGACCTTGACCTATTATTCATCAGTACATTTGTACACATACGTGTATTACTAATTTAATACCGCTATTCAGAACATTTGTATCCACCTACTTCCACATTAGGCGGGGACGTATCAGATCTGTTCCGCAGATCAACTTTGCCCTTGTTTGATATGTTAGTATGGTGACGTGTGTAAAATCTCACCCAACGACCAAGTCTGTTTAGTGACTACCTCAAAATAACGACAGTTTTCATTGTCTCAGTCATTGTAGCTCTCTCTATAATATATATAATTGGACCTCCGACCGCGATATAACGATAGTTTTGATGGTACCGATCATTTTTTTAACTTTAAATAATATATATTTGAACCTCTGACCAGGAATTAATGACAGTTTGCATGTTCTTAACCATTTTGCTCTGTTACCTCGTGTATGTGTATGTTGATATACTGTGCGTTTGATTATTGTTGAATATTAAAAAAAAAAACAAAAAAAAAACGGAAGTTCTTTAACATTAAATTAAAACCGGCTTCATTGGCTCAGGCATAGAGCACAGCATTCAAACCAGTAACTCGTGAGTTCAAATCTCAGTTGCGAAGCGGTGAAATTTTAACGGTCGGCCCCCATCCAGGTTGAGCGCTCTGCAGACCGTATTGGCTTAATTGTGTAACCGACAGTCGTTTCACTCACAAACGAGTGCGCCTGTGGGATGGGAGAATCCACGGTGTTATATCCCAGAAATAATTACATACCAAGGATATGCAGGTCTGGTAGACACCGGGCTGGGTGATACAAGGATATAAAATATTTAACAAATAAATGTCACGAAGTCCAAAAACCAAAATGGAACTAATACAGATGTACATACTAGGGTTAATAATTAGTCAAGGCATCACAAAAAATGGAAGAAGTAACTTCTAACAAACAACAAATAACATTGCATTAATGATGCCACTTACTTCTGGAAATGTTATTGATTGGACTGAATTTATTTTATGTCTTTCTTTTAAAAGGCAAACATGCCATTGAACTAATTAATGAAGCTGATTCAATAAAGATTAAAAATCAAGATGCCGGAGGCGTTGTCATTTTCACCTGATTAAAAATCCTGTCTTAATTTATAAGCTTGAGCTCATAATCAAAAGGCGTCAATTTTTCATGTGTGTTTGATATCGTTATCATAAAACCTCCATCTGTCACTGCCTAGGCATTGTTGATTAATAAACTGCACTTTTCTTAAACGATTTGTTTTTATTTATGAGTATAATCGATATTTGTTTTTGCTCGAAATATAAGACAGCGATTAAATAAAAAAAACAGACAACTGCGTTCATAAATAATTGCCTACAGAATAATTACCATAAAACGGTCATAATATGTTCATGTTTGACAAGTAAATGCTCAACAAAAAGGAAGATTAGAAAAACAGCCCAAGGCAATATATTCATTTTCAAGAAGCTGCTGCTGAAAGACAGACATAGAAAACAATCATATTTGTTTAATACAAATAACGGTCAAAGATAAACGTGCTAGGATGCCTTTGAGCGAAGCGCACTATCCAAACAGTCCCTATTTTCCAATCGATTGAATAGGGTTTAATATGCTTTCAAATACCTGCCTCCAAAAGCTGGCTTAAGATTACTCTTGAGTTTATCTTTATTTTATGTTTATTTATTTTGATATTTGTTGAAGATTATTTGGGTCATTTAAAAGGCATAATACATTACCTAAATAAATAGCTTCTCATCGGGCTGATTATTACACCAGAGGATATGGATTAATTGATAAATTGATAATTTAATAGGCAAGAGCTAATGTGACAGTATTTTCACATGTTCACATTTAGAATCAAATGTAAGACATCTGTTTGTAATTAAGCTGAACCTTCATTACTGGTACAACCATACAGAGAGCACCTCTACATTTTGGCCACCTCAAAACGGTCCAGTTGTTCCCTCTTTGTATTTGTAAGGCGGCTACCAACGCGATACAGTCGATATATCATGATGCATTGGGTAGCTTGGCCATTATAATTGGGAGCTTATAATACCAGTTATTAATGGGAGCCAATTATTATTTATTTTCATAGAAGCATAAGTTTGTCTAAAATATATTAACGCTAGAGTGCATTTTAATGTTAACTCCTTTAAATTTTTCAAGCGTAGAGATGGATAATAATTTCGAGTTATTTTAGCGAAGAATCTTTTGAAAAGAAAAATGCATGTATCGGATCAGGGGCATCTGATTCGTGATTTTTATCTCAGCTGACTGAATGTCATCCGAACTATAGCAATCACTCTTTATACGGCGTCCGTCCGTCCATCTGTCTAGCTGTCCGTCCGTCTGTCCGTCCGTTAACCAGGCATAAATCGTAACCGCCGGACCTGGAATCTTCTAACCTGACATCCAGGGAAGTCCATGAAACATTTCCTTAGAAACATGGAATTAGGTCTGTGTTGCCCATATCTTCCGGGCTATGGGGCTCATAAGTACCTACCAGAATAATTAAAAATTTAATACGAAAGCTTGATTATCTGAACAACTAAAGCATTGATCACTATGATTCTTTGCATGCATATTCATCATGGACTTTTTCATCAGTTCCTTCAGATTTTTCTCTATTCTTGAGACCTTCAAAAATGCGGTCGTCCGTTAACAGGGCACAAATCGTTACAATTGAAACGAATCGAGAATCTGCCAACTTGACATCCACGGAGGTCCGTAAAAAATATTCCTTTAGAAACTAGAAATTCGGTCTCTGTTACTCATATCCTATGAGCTATGCTTCAGTTGATTTTGGATACCACTTACAAAATTTTGCATTCAGATGATAAAATTCCTTTTGTGAATGTCTTCCTACATAGCTGAGCGTCATTACCCCTGGGTCACTTGATCTTTTTGGGTTCTGGAGTAATTTATCATAATTAAGTTCAGTAAGCTAGATACTTATAAATGATAACTTAAGTCTATCAATGCTATTCCGCTTTGGAACATATAGATGTGGATATTGCCTCAGCCAAGTAAGGACATTTCGTAATGGTTAGATGTTTCATGGAATTTAAAGCTGTCCATTCTCATGTCTTTAAAAAAATCCTTCACGAAGGATGTGTGAACTTGTTTATCAATACGTTTGTAAACACAGCCATATTGACAAACGAGAAAACATGTATCCTAAGGAGTTAGGTTGCATATATGCGAATGTGGAAAGATCCTTTGTTTAAAAACGCCATTTATTAAGCTCTCGCTTATCTGACTTGCTGCCAGATGCCCTTAGAGCATTCTCTGTGCCATGTCCCAGCAATGCGGATGATTACACACCCAGGACCAGCATTTGCGGCAGACTCCGTCCTGGTCAACACCAGGATATAAAATATATATCAGATAAATGTCACGTAGTCCAAACACAAATATTGAACCAAATCAAAACATACTCAGGTTAATAATTAGTCAAGTCACCATTAGAAATCGAATCGGTTACCTGCAAAACTATCATTACATTTATGATTCTATTTTAAGATAAAAAATAATAAACGTCAGAAAATGTAATTGACGGGACTCTTGTTCCATTATTATATATCATATTAAATAAAAAAAAAAACTACTTTAAAGTTCCATAAAACTAATTTGATCATTTAGATAAAGATAATTTAGGAGAATGGTTTGTCATGATTGCTGAAGACCGTACAACCCGATAATGTTATAGACCTCAAATATCTTATGTTAGTTAACGCGTTTCTTTAACAGATATAATACAAATTATTCGGTGGCATTATACAAATCCGGCTACAATATAATTAATCAGGAAGAGTTAAATGGACCTAAATGTGGAATAATAAATCAAGTGTTCTGGATGTGTCTATGTTCTAATGAAATGAAACCGGAAGAGTGGGATTTTTTTTTATTCTTTTTAAGACAAAAATGCCATTGAACTAATTAATAAAGCTGATTCAATTTTAAATTTAAAATGGAGATGCCCGAGGCCTTGTCATTTGAACGTGATTTAAAATTAATATTATTTAATTAATGATATCTTAATTAATTCGTTTGAGTAAATAATCGAAAAGCGTCTATTTGGATATGCGTTCAATATTAAAAAAGTACGTCATCTAAAAACCCCAATCTGCCACTTCCTTGAGATCGTTGATTAAAACATTTCCTGAGGATTTGTATTTATACATGAATATAATTGATTTTACTTTTTGTCCAAGTCACACATGTGAGAGAGAGATTAAATAACTAAACAGCCAATGGCGCACATGAATAATTTGCATACAGAAAGAGAGCCATATGTACTCTCCTAATACTTCTATTTCTGAAAAGCTACAGAAAAGTGAAGATTCAGCACCAAGCTAGGAACCGCCCAAGGCAAAACATTTATTTTCCAAAGCTTCTGCTTTAAGACAGAGCTATAAAACAATTATATTTGCTTTATTCAAACAGCCGTCAAAGCTTAACGAGCCAGAAAACCCCTGAGCAAAGTGCACAATTCAAACATTTCCTTAGTTTGTTTTTTTCCGTTCAATTGAAAAACCATTTATTATGCTTCCAAATACCTGCCTCCATAAGTTGGCTTAAGATTACGTTTGAGTTTACCTTTGATGTATTTTCATGTTTTATGATGAATATTGGGTCGTTTGAATAATTTTCAATGAACTAATTAATTATTTCAATAAGCAGCTTTTCATCAGACCGGATATCACGCCAGGTGATATGGATTAATAGATAAAAATGATGATAATATATTTGACATGAACTGATGAGACAACATTAACATATGTACTTATTTTAGTCGTACTTATATAATATAATATTACGT
Source organism: Sipunculus nudus (assembly GCA_026874595.1). Lineage (NCBI taxonomy): Eukaryota > Metazoa > Annelida > Sipuncula > Golfingiida > Sipunculidae > Sipunculus > Sipunculus nudus. The sequence goes on from CM049317.1 coordinate 16,588,605, forward strand.
TCCTATGCTTAAGTGTATAACAAAATGTAACAGATCTTATGTTATAGAGATCTGACTAAGCGGTATAACGGTTTCTGATAAAATACAAATATGTAGTAGTATCTAATAAATATTTATTTTTCAAAGAAGATTTTTGTCTTGAATAAATAAACATAATGAACTCATTTTAATGTGAACTCGTTTAAATTTGTTCAATAAGATGATAAAAAGAGTATAAATTTTAGTAAGAATCTTAAAGAAAGATAAATAATGCATGTATCGGATCGGAGCATCTGGTTCGTGATTTCGCAGTTTGAATTCTTGGTTGATTTTACTTTAAGTTTGATCAGTAGGCTGGGTACTTATACATAATTATCTAAGTCGAGCACTAAGATGGAATTAAGATGCATTTATATAGCCGGCCCATGCACGCCCCCTAGGCTATTTCGGGTAACTCCTGATTAAAACCTGTAGTTTAGCTTATACAGTTATCAAGTGAGACTACCTTAATTTTCCAGGCGTTCAACTGGCCACTATATGGGACATTATTCCCCGGGCCCACTTGGAAAAAAAAAAAAAAAAAACACGAAAGAAAAACGAAACTATCGCATTTGTAAGTGCCTTACAGGACAATGACCTGGCTGCCCTGGATCCTCTCTCTTGATAAACTTAAATAAAAAAATAGACTTCTACATTTAAAATACCTTTTTTGCGCCCTAAAATAATGTTTTGTCCGCCAAGGCCCCATTTGGGCCCTATCCGTGAGCAACGCTCTTAACATTGGAACATATAGATGTGGATATTGCCTCAGCTAGTAAGGATACCTCATATTGGTTCGATGTTTCACGTAACTTTAAGGCGCTTTCCCTAGTTGCAAACGCGTTTTTCATAACCTGGTGTGTCAAAAGGAAAAGTGGCTTCGGTAAAATACGTCGTCATTTTCAATGGCTATTTCATCGTTTTCAAGTGCGTTTGTATGAGGACACGTGGATGTACTATTTTACCAATATAACATCTATAAAACACCTGAATTCTGGGCCTCTTTCAGACAAATTTAAATTTAAATTATGATATTAAACTTTTTTACCTGATAGTTTGCTGTTTCTTCAGTCAAACACGACCAAGTAAATGGGGGCTTGTATATCTCCTTTTCCGACCATGTTTTTTCATGTTTCTGGTCCATAGATAGCAGAATATAGGTCGCAAAATATTGGTCATGGTGACCTTATTTCAGTTTTCCAAGGATATTTGCCAAGGACGTCTCAGAATGTCACATTAGTAGATTCTAGACCTTACATAAACAATGATTGCCCTATCTGACTTTCTGGGCGCTAAAAATCCTGTTTCCGCCTGCAGGTCACATAATAAAGGTAACCATGACCTAAATTCAGGTTTCAAAGGAGACTTGCCTAGAACCTCCCAGGATATTGTATTAGAAGATTCAAGGGCTAATGGATGCAATTTTTGCCTTTTCTGTTTGGGTGTTCAAAACAATTTTTCAGCCCAAAGGTCACAGAATATTGGTCACCATGACCTAATTTCAGGTTTCCAAGAACATTAAACCAGGACTTCCCTCAATTTTATGTCAGAAGATTCTAGGTCTAACAATTTATGCCCTGTCTAACTGTCTGGGTGCTTATATGACATCTTTTCTGATAGGTGCTAAATATAGGTAATGATGACCCAATTTCAGTTTTCCCAAGACGTTTGCCAGGAAAGTTTTAGAATGTTACATATAAAGATTCTAGGCCTAACAGATACAATGAGTGCCCTGGCTGACCGTCTGGGTGCTTATATGACGTTTTTCCTATAGGTCGCAAAATTTAGGTCATGGTGACTTAATTTCAATTTTCTATGGACATTTGCCGAGAACGTTTTAGAATGTTACATATGAGGATCCTAGGCCTAACAAATAAAATGTGTGCCCTGCCTGACTTTCTAGGTGCTCAAAATCCTGTTTTTGGCCTGTAGGTCACACAGTATAGGTCACCATGACTTAATTTCAGGTTTCCAAGGAGATTTGCCCGGGACCTGGATGTACAGTAAGAAATTTATTGGTCAGACGGTTACGATTTGTGCCCTGTTAACGGACGGAAGGCCGGACAACCTGACGGAGGCTGGACAAAGGGTGATCGCTATAGCTCAGATGACTTACAGTCAGCTGAGCTAAAAATGACCAATACTCTAAATTTTGTTTTAAATTATGCTTAACAAACTTAATATCAAACAATCGAGTGTTTTTACTGCTCAATCGAATAATGGTTGGAGCCAAGCATGGCAAGACAAACCATTTACTACCCTACTTAAGGTTCAGAGCTTCGTGACCCAAGTCATGTGGATAAATAGGACCAAGTGACCATGAGCCATGTCGGAGCTGAATCTGAGGTACTGCTATGTGTATAAATTACAGATTATCCACGTCTGATGCACAGACATATCACACCTGTGCATAATTTGACCATTTAGCGAAGGGATTATTTCTTAGATCTCAAGCGTTTCGTGACAACTTCTTATGTAGGTTAACTTTCACCCAACTAGATTTATCTTCTTTAACCTGATTTATTTATTCTTTGTGGCGTAGGTGACCTACTTCACTCTGTATACGCCATTTCGCGGGAACCCACGACAGAAAACAAGACCGCTGGAAAACCATTATATTATACATATGTCTTTCCCTTTCCCTTTGCCGACATCAATTTTGTCCTAAAATGTTGTAAAAATCGTTGACATGAGAAAAGATTGCGCGACGCCGATACTGTCGAGATATAGGTTAAACTTTGTAAATATCTTGAATCAGCCTGACATTTTTTTGGTCATATTCAGCGTGATAATCACCCTTGATAATGACACAGTGGCAATAAAGACAATTATAACGAATTAACAATTTAAAATTTATGTCAAATAGAAATTAAATTAAAGCATTTTTTTCAGATGCCTATTCCCTAAATTGATAAATGTTAAAGGGTTGGTACTAATGCCAAAGTTGTCTAATAACATTATCCTACTGCGGAGAAACGCAAGTGATTGGTATCTCTCAATACAAAAGAGAAAATAATACCGTCTTTAAACAGGTGCGAAAAATTATGAAAGTGCGATGGGTACGAAAAGGGATTTGCTTCATGACTTGTTCCTCTCATCGAAAAGAACATGCTGAGATTATTCAATTAAGAGAACAATAAACTGTTACCGTATCATGACATAGCTCAGTGTGGGCTCGTTCGTTATTGATCTGGACAGCTCTCTGGCAGTAGAGGATCAGAAAAACACAGCCTAGACTACAAAATGGCTGTTATTTCAAATAGAATTAATATGGGTTAAGATTTCGTATTCATTCCATGATACATGGTACCCTTCTCAGGACTCTTAGTGCATCATGTTACTTTAACAAACCATTTCTTCTACAAACGTGTTTTTCGAAATAATGTTATTGTATTAATCGAGAATGGGTTAAAATAAAAGGGCCTTACCGTGCTTGGAATTTTGACACAGAGAAAATAGCTTACAGCTGTGTTTTTTTGTGGTCAAGGACCATATTAAAAAGAAAACATGTTATTCTTTGACAACGTGAGGGCATGAACTGGTGTCCAGTGAATACTCCCCGCTACACTTAGTGAAATCATGGATAATAAACCCGACATTAGATATAATTAGATGTCATCTTTGTAAACAGAAAAATACAGATGTATCTGCTTCGGTTTTCTGATTGGATAATTTTTTTTTCACTTTTTAAAAAGTGTGCATTTTACTCTTATTTATCGCATTATTATGGCTAGATAAAGATACCAATTTCGAGAAGCTGTGTGCTTTGTCTCTGGCACCCTATTGGGTTACTATGTTTAGAGAGGGTTTCCTAACATTGAACAATAGGTCACAAGACGAAGGGTCCTGCAAGAAACAGCTGACCTAATTAGTGAGCTGCAAAACGAGCCAATGGGACAGTGACTGCCTGCCACGTGATAGCTTTGCCTCTTTCGATTGGTGTTACGTTTCGCTTCAAATTTGAAGCTAAGGCGGTGTTTTGAAGTGTTTCGTCAGAAGAACCCAAAACACCGCTGTTTCGGGTAACCACAATGCAACAAATAATTGGTTCACTTCTGGTGTAATCATGTCACGAGTAATATGATATGTGAACAGTTTTAACAAAATATATGGCCGGGAGATTATTTGTTTTTCCTGTAATTTTACCCTTCTAAAGATCTCTTATGACTGTCAACGCACGACTCTTGCTGAACATGCTCCCTCCAATGTCATTCGCCAGCCTATTACATAGAGTGGCAATGGGACTCCTGTGTTAATCTTCTAACAGATCTGTCCTATGCATCTAAAAATACATTATTCATAATCATCCTAAATGTCACAAATCCATTTCAGTGACAGGTTTGTTTTTATTTGTCGTATGTGATGAATTATAAATTTTATACATCTTATCATGTATCTTCTTTCTGTGCGTTGTGTTTTGTTTTGCCTGCCTGATCTCATTTCCAGTTCTGGATAGGAATTTCCTCACAGTTCATATATGAATGAAGGTCTGAAGTGATTCGTTGAATATATCAAAATGGTATGGCTGTTCGGGTTGGAAATACGACTAAAAACTATAAAAGAACATGTCGACCCTTGTTATTCAACTCCTATGATATCCGACGAGATAAATAATACCACATATAAGAGCACCGGAGGGAATCAATTCGACTCGACCACATCCAATCTGTGTGATACTTTTAAAAATCATTTAAAATTGTGGACGTGTTAGGGTGCATTTGTAGTAATGACGACAATTGTGTAAATTTACAGTGGAACCTGTGTCAGGAAAATAACAGTGGCCTTACATGTAACAATTGTGAATGCTTTTTGTTCACTTTTTGGTGGTCTTAGTAGACAGGTGCCATTGTGTTTTCATATATATATATATATATATATATATATATATATATATATATATATATATATATATATATATATAAACATGTGTGTGATACATTTTTGTACCGTAGTTCTAGAAATTGCAGGTACATGCACACCGTTCATAAGATCAAAGCTATTTGCTAATTCAGATTGAGAAGTCAAGAAAATATAGACATAAACTTAAATTTTAATATAACCACAATGGTTAAGAGAACACTGAGATCACCGCCAATTTTTCATAAAATACATCACCGCTAATGAAATACTAAGTCGAGTCCAATTACTGGTAGAAATGTTTTCTTGTCATTTAAAGTCACTGGAGTTTTATTTTATTTTTTTACTGTTTCCACTTGAAGTTTTGCGCGAATTTCGCAAACAAATCAATCCCCGTCCGAATGCGCAAGAATTTTAAAACATTTCTTATATATAGAAATAAATAGGTCGATCTGTGTGTTCATTGTAACATGTAAATACGTGTATTGCCATGCTTGTCCATTATATTGTTATGATGTGGAATGGATTAAAATTTTTATTGTATGTATACTAGTATTTTTTGTTATAGTAAATTTAAAACAACTTTTTACAGAATAAACCACGGTATGAATATAAAGAGAAGAAAACGATTCGCTCAGTAGTTGCTTGTATTATATATAAGATCAGATCTGACAAAATTGAGGAATAATGGAAGTTACGTCTGTGGACATGGTTATTGAATATTGGCGTGCGTTTATACAAGCACATATGAATCCCATAAAATTGATTAGGACAATTCACTGTGTCTACGAACTGTTAGCAATTTCAGGACACGGGTGTAGGAAGGGATTTTTATATCAACTGGATCAAATATTGGATCATCTCCTCTGTAACAAGGCGAAGTGATTTTAGGATGTTCGCTAGAAATAATTCAATGACATCAGTTGGGTAATTTCTTAACGGTAATTTCAGAGGCTTGGCTATGTAAACAAGCTGACCTTCTGACGTATTTCACAGAGAGGAACATTATATAGGATACGTGTGATGAGCTCTAGAATTTATGTTCAAGGGTATCCGAGAGATAATTAAGGTATTAAGGATCTGTTCGAGCTGTGTTTGGTGTGCTGTTGTTCGATGCTGGTGCAAATTAGGCTATGATGATATTAATTAGGTGATATATACATATATATATATATATATATATATATATATATATATATATATATATATGCGAAGGGAGAGAGAGAGAGAGAGAGACTGGCAGAGCGAGAGAGAGAGAGACGGCAAGGTTGTGGGTTGGCATCAGGTACTGACAAATGTAAACGAATTACCGTCGAGCGCTGTGTGTGGCTGCGTGGTCGTATGCTTCCTAGGAAGCCGAGGAAAACTACAAGAATGATCTGGCCCGAAAGACCAGGAAGGCAAAGTGTAAAGTCGCATGAGACTGATAACATCGCTGATATCGGCCTACCGTTTACCCTTAACGATAAGGAAAATAGAAAAAGACGGGTAAGGAATATATATTGAACAATCTTCTTGTGGTCGAATAGATTGAGCATAATCACTGGTCGTCTAATGTGTTTGGGTCCCAGAATTGTACAAAGTGGGTTTGTCAAGTTAAATTTGGTAGAATGTAAAGGCTTCAAGGGGAGCTTCACCACTAAAGATAAGGCAGACATTTTGTTTTACTTTATCTTTATGATTAACAGAATATGATCATTCTTGTCGATTCCATCAACCTGAATGTTCTGTTTCAGTCGTCGCCGATAGGCGTCGCCTCCCCCCCCCCCTTTCAGCCGCTGCAACCTTTTTTAAAGGGTTTAAGTCCAATGGTTGCGGCCTGGACCCCCTTTTCCAAATACTGACTCCACCCTGTTACTCTGACTCTAAGATTAAGGTTATAATTTGTAAGTTAAATCAACGGATCAACCTTTTGATATGAGACCGGAGAAGCAGAATGACAGAGACTGGTCCTTGATGTGACTGACTCTTGTAAGTATCACGCTATGACAAACGTGATTAAAACGAAGATAATATAAATAGTCATTTCTAGGTTTTTCTGTCACATAGTCCAATAATTCTCCTTTATTGTCTCCAAATATAAATTCTGGTCTTGCATCTCTTAAAACAAACAAATGGAGAATATGGTATGCAAACAGACAAATGTTGTTGGATATGAATTATGAAAATCACCTTCGAAAAATATGTACAATTTAATATGTGGTGGGAGTGAAGATAATTAGGACATACTGTTGCTTTTCTGTTAATTCTGTGTATGTTGGGGGAGGGGCTTCTGTTTATACTTTGCTCTCGTTACCTCATCAACAAAGACCCATGCGTCAAAGACTGCACTCAGAAGCGACGGATATCTAGCAAAATCTGTACTTGCATTTTTCCCTGTTAACTTGTGATGACTATATTTATTGGTTTATTGAGATTAAAATGTTCCATCTTCGTTTCAACAAATTGTTTGTCAATTTCGATTTGATATTTCCATGCTAGCATGCTGTTTGATAAATCACACACAACTTTATCTACTAAATGGCAATACATTTATCTCATCATCTTGTTTCCTTCATATCCACATCACAATCCAAATAGACGGCTAATGTATAACAGCATTTTTATGCACCAGAGGTGGCTTAGTTTGGTCGATGAACTCAGGGGTAAATAGTTAAACTCACTACAGACTTACGTGTTCGCTCTAATGTTAAACCGAGAGGATACTAACTTTGGATTATTAACTAAAACACTTGAATATTAAGCATAATAACTGGTCATTGGTGATTAATGGTTTTTCTTCATACCCTTTTAAAATGCGTTGCCTCCAACAAACCTGGACTTTAATTTTAACAATAACTTAAAATTCTGCCGGTCTATACCAATTATGAAGTTAATATGAATATAAGTATGTCTTTGGGTAATCCAGATGTTGATATATTCTCATTTATAAGGCTCCAGACATACAAAGCACTCACAGAAAGCACAAGCACACAACCCCGCAAACACCTATATTCCCATCCCCGGCACGCTTAAAAATATCTACCTACCATTCACACAATGACTTTTTGTATTGTTTGCTATAAGTACTATGTAGATTTGCATAATTCCATTCCGGTTTCGGTCTACGTGACAACCACTCATGCGGGTCCTGGGTGTGTGTCAACCAAACTGCTGTTTCATAACACCGATGAACCATCGAAAGGTGCAACTCGTTTGTGAGTGAAACACGACGGTTGGACACAGCCTCCCCATTAAGCACCAAAAGCTTTCATCGTAGATGTGTGCTGACAGTAAAAAATCTCACCGCCTCGGCTGGGATTCGAACTCACGATCTCCCTGCTTTCAAAAATGTATTGTACAAGTCTTGGCTATTTACGTTTAGGTCGATATTCTGTTCAACAGCTTACACCTACTGACATCTGGTGGTGGTAAATCGTATTAATCAGCGTGAAAACAAAATTACAGTTAAAGCATCGGCTCTAGTTTGGAATGTATACCGTCAAAACCATGTAAACCACTTCCGCTTCCCCATTCAGGAATGGTCGTTAAATGCAGACACACATAAAACTAACACATCGAACATGTCGACTAACATGCAGCACACACGATATCTTGCAAACGCCATCTTTGGAATGTTGTAACTTATATATCAGCTATATCTTCTATATACTACTAAAATTGCCCCGTCTGTTTGTTACTCTAAACCTGCCGAAGCGGGACATGACAGTAGGCCGTTTTTACTACCTGCGTCTGTCAGATGCGCTAACATAATCCACACCGATTGGCCCCTTCGACTCGCACCAAATCAGCGGCGTGCCTAGCCTCGTTGCCGCCCGGGGCGGTCTTAGAAATTGACGCCCTTCTACCGAAACATTAACGTTCTTCAATTCCCAACGCATGAAGATACCTTGACACCTCTTTAATTTCACATCTTCATATCGCATATGATAGCAGCTACAACTAATAGAGCGCTGTGATATGCATGTTGCTGCAGGAAGCTAAGCACTTATTCTTTAGTCTTTACTCAAAAACGCGCAATTTATAATTTATATGTGAACAGGACATGTTTAATGTTTTCAAATAAAAAAAAATCCTATGTTTGGATAAACTGTGACATTTTTGCTTCATTACTATATCCTAAAAGTTTAAATCATACTTTCACTCAAGACTACATCAATTCTATTTTAGAAATAATAATTCTGTTTCTGTACTTTGCCATGTTTAATTCTTTTAAAATTTTGGTTATTTGTTATTTAACAAAATATTTAAATCAATTACAAGTAATTATATCATTTAAATATATATTATATATTAACTTGAAATGATTTGTCACATCATACAACAGGTAGGAGGTAGTGGATTATTTGACGGTTAATAACACATAGGCAAATATATCTGTATTTCAGTTTTGAAAAGTAACAAGTAATACTGATACTTTATACGTATATTGAACGTGCGGCATAGTGGCCAGGAAGATTTATCCCGCACGAGAAATTAAGGAGAACACGAGGTGAGGATACATGCTGTCAGAAGTCGGGAAGTGGTCCATAAATGGTACGCTTTAGTACTAAATTCCGAGTTTACTCTGCGTTTACCAGTGTAACTAAATAGGTTTTGTGAATATCATGGAACCAAGGGACCAAGGGTTAAGAAATGATTCACTAAAATTTCGGGACGGATAAACAAGGATCCGTTAAGACAAAGGTGTCACTTCCGTGAGTGCTTTCTTTTTAAAAGGCAATACAGGAATTAATATTATAAAAAATGTCACTTTTCCGATGGAAATCCACTAAAAACAGGTTGTGTCCCTGCAGAAAAAAAATATGTCTTTCCGTTAAAATGTATCCTGAATTCATACCAAACCTTTAGCCACACTTCGCTCAGAGACACCTGATTCTGCCATCTACCGCCATCTCACATGTTTTCATACATGCATACTTCCATGCAAAAAGAATGTAACAGACATGGGGTATTCGTATTCAGTTTCATATTCATTGTATTCGAATTCAGGTATTTTCGTTATTCGCATTCGTATTCGAATTCATCTTTAAAAAGTACAACAGTATTTGTATTCACATTCATGAATACTTTTCATAAATACATGCAGTATACATTAATCTTGTATACCTTTTGTCCTTTATCAATTTGGAAAAATGTGCCATTAATTCAATAGTGATTGATTTGGACCCCCTTAACACATGCACACTAACAATGTATTTACACATTTTGACATTTTATTACTTTATTCATATTAAATTAATATTAATATGTGTATTGTGTCATGTGTATGTACATCTCCATCAGTCAGACCCTCTTTACTTCTATATTTATCCTACACCAATGTTCTTTATACATACTGGATAACAGGTATCTTCATGGGGCAAGCAACGCTGTCCATATTCTTTGCCCTTTACCCTTTATGTTTGATAATGCCACAATGAACTTAGTGTGTAGAGGCTGGAGGTAGCTGGTCCAGCATGCTACTAGCCCAAGTCCACTCAAGTTCAAACGGATGAAAGCTTAGTAATTACCCCTGCCTGGTCTAGGTGACAGCCCTGACAGGGATGACAGATCGATACCTTACTTGATTAATCCTGATGTCTATTCCAGTATTTTGGTAAACCTGTAATTCACATAACTGTGAATTGTGTACCTAGATACAGTACAAGTGCTGATAAAATAATGCTGCAATGAACTTTTTGTTAAAGAGGCTTGAGGTTGACTAGCTTCTAGACAGGTAGCTAGCACCAAAGGCACCGAGGATGAATGCTTTGTAGTTACCCCTGCCTAAGCTGGCTAACTGCCCTGACAGGGTTGAAAGCTTTGTACGTGCATGGACCCAAGCCTGGTGTCCATTTCAAGTACCAGTATCAAATTTGTACCTGGAATACCTTATACCAGGTACAGGTACTTTAGTTCCAGGTAGTGGTACAAGGTACTTCCTACACATGCAGCCAGGTACAGGACAGGACTGGTACTCTGGATTGTGTACGTAGATAAAGGTTCAGGTACAGGTACAAATACCTGGCCCCAACCCTGAAAGTGTAACAATAATAATACTCCGTCATTATTCATACACAGCGGATAACATGAATATTTTGAATTTTGGACTAAAATACATTTTTCAAGTGTGAATATATGATGATTGCAGTTAATAGTATATTAAAATAAACTGATACTTGATAGTTTCTTTTTGTTTCAGTAAAGTGTATTCATATTGATATTCATGAATTTGTATTCGTATTCGTATTCGAATACATTTATGTCTTGGGTATTTGTATTCGTATTCCTATTCGTGCACCCCTTCTGTATTCGTATTCGTATTCGAATACATTTCTTCTGTATTCGACTGATGTCTGCATAGTAACACTGTCATATCAGAAATACGATTCTGTAGTGAGAAAAAGACGGAAAAATATAGGTGATGAGGGCCTGAAAACTGGAAAATATATGAGATTATAGACCGCTTTTTATAGAAAATATAGGAAATTTAGAGAGTAGGCGAAACACCACCTGTGAAATATTTTTGTAGTGTCGTTTTTTTACCGACACCTGCAATACAGGGACCTAGCCAGAGTTTTAAAGGGGGGGGGGGGGGAGGTGGAAGGCTGCACACATACATACCATAAATGATATAATTCACTACTTTCTGTTTCAAGGTAAGAAACCCAGTCCTCAAGTGGATTTGGAATGGACCTAACGGGATGCTTTGCAAAGCGGAGACCTTCGTTCCGATATTAGTGTCTATTCATTTTTGACAGAGGGGAAAGTGAATGAAAATTACTTGGTAATATTGAAACCGGGGAGAACAATTCAATATATCAGTGGACCTGCACAGGCGGTCTTGTAAAGAAACTAAGAAGTAGGATTTGCATGAATCCTAAATTCATTTCAAGATTTCAACACAGTTCAATATGAATTTGTTTCCATGGGGGCATCTAGAGAGAATTTCTGCTTGATTTTATCAATGGTCAAGGGGTCTTCTTGATTGGGAAACATTATCTGTAGTTAATTGGAAAAAAAATTACCAATGGAGAAATAAAGGAAATACCGTCCTTGGATATATGTAAAAGGTGCAGATGATAGTGTAGTGACACTGTGTAAATGTACTTGATATTAACATGCTTTGGAAAATATTTTCATCTCATAATTCTTCTAGCAGGTATTTAATGTCTGGAAGCATTCTTTCGTCTAGGAAAATAAATATTTCGATCCAACTTGTGTCATCGTATGTAATTTGTACACAATCACGATATTAGGGGCCTGGACAGCTGAGTGATAAAACACTTGGCTCTATCCGCTGGCTACCCGGATTCGATCCCAGACGTGGCTAGGCTAGGCTATGAGAGTGGGTTGTAGTTGCCCGTCAAAGGCCGGTGGTTTTCTCCGGGTACTCCGGTTTCCTCAAGCCCTGCAGACTACCGAACGCAATCGACGGAGCCATAGAGAGTGCTTCGATTAGTTATAATAACTATTTGTACAACCATGTAATATAAATAAGTTTATATTATAAATTGTCCATTTTATTTACCTTTCTGTGAGTAGTACCATAATTACATAAATCCTATGTTGACATTTTAGCACTTAAGCATCAATTATCACAATATGGCATTGTTTTGATAAAAAAATACATATAATTAACGAGGAGAAAATGATCATTTTGTTAATTATCACACATCTGAAGTATGGTTTTATGTGTGTTTTTTGTACCTGATTAGACATATTAAAAGAGCACATTTGTATATGCTATTTTATACAATCACAGTAGCAGTAGGTGTATGCACCCGCTGACGATACTTTTTCTTCGGTCATTCGGACGTATGCCATTCATATCATGAAGCAGAAGCTATTCTAACGATTCACAATCGTGACTTTAAATTCGTTGTGTAACTAGAAATCTACATTCTCAGGAATGCAAGCCTCCGCCATGTGTTTGCATTACATTTTTCGACCAATATTAACATGTTTATTCCTGCATTAGTGAATTTAAATTTGTGAATAGCCCTTGATTGTGTTACTGAATCCGGATCATGTTCCGGATACACCAAGACACTGACATACGCAAAGATCGGTATGAACGCATACCCTCCAACCAGAGGCTAATTATATCTTACGGGAAACTTGACAGTGGCGCCCCCTTTTAATGGCAATCCAAATTTGAACTTTCTTTTTAATTAATAATATTATTAGGCTGTATATTATGCCGATTTTAAGTGTTTTTTTTCTCTGTAAGGAACATCGTCATTGCTCAAGTTGAACTTTCAGTGAAACAGCGTTATTTTTTAATTAAATTTATCACCAGCCACATTTTTTTTACTTCGTTATTTTCAAACAACCGTCATTAGTGACGTGTATAATATACGTCACAGTATATGTTAATTTGCTATAACAGAATAGTATTTATCTGAATAGGTGAAACGAAACGGTACATGTTTGAAATTTGAATGGGAAAATAAATAAAGGCTATTCCTGGTTTTCATCACTTATCAGCTACATTTTTTAATACGCCCGTCTATGAAGGGACTTAGTAAAGCATACCCACCCTCCGTCTGTCTTTAGTCCGTCCGTTCTTCCGTCACCTTTTTGTGTCGCAACGATATCTGACCAGGATTTTCACGAAACTCATCATAACTACTTATCGATGGATTATCTCGCCCGAGCTCGATTATGAGCAAAATCCATTCATATTTATTGATGTCAGAGTTCACTGGGCTTCCTTGTGGTGTCGCCGTGATATCTTATAAAAAAATCATGGATCCTCATGATACTCATCATGAATATTAGCCTATTCAGTTTATCACCTGAATTCTGCCTAACTCCTAAACATTCACACAAGGTGATATAACATAAACATCAGTGCATCAATTTCATTTTAAGTCCTGCTGATCAATGTATTACCATATATTTTGTGTTTATACACGTGGTTATAAATAAAAACAATATCAATGGGCATTATGAGACTTTACTATTCAACACGTCTTCTGCACATCCTAAATTACAATATAGCTTCAGGCTTAAAATTTCAGATTTAATCACAATTTAGACACTTCATGAAACATTATTTCTAGGAAATACGCACAGTTTAAAACAGAAACGCATAGAATATTACATTATAACAGAAACAATATCTAAAGTCTTATGTATCTTCATTCAAACAGCACGCGCACTATATCGGTGGACCAAAAGCTTAGAGTAAAGGGACCATATTGACACAAAACAAGAGTAAATACCAAATATTTGAATAAATCTTTAAAACAACAATTAGTGATTTAACACACACACACACGTATCAATGATATTTTCTAAGATTCAGCCATTATTTCGCAGATAGAAGCGGCCAAATAATTCATATAAAAATCATTCCAGGAGGCTATGGAAGTAATGACCATGTTGTCTTCTCCAAAGTAGCCGTGGTCGTCAGGTTGGCCCAGTCCCCATTGGGTGTACTGGAAATTCTCCCCAGTTGCTGTCCAAATCCATCGCCCCTCTTCCTGTTTGTCAGATCCTGAGGTCCAGGCAGTCAATCCTATATATAGGATATGTATAAAGTTACATATGTATACAATTGTATATTAAGGAGAGTCAAATTATGTTTGATGCTAATAATTTGTTGTGCAATCACCCTCCTACTCTAAGCTATATTTATATCTGCAGAAGTTTGTTCTGGGACTGATTAAAAGATTCATGGAAGTCGCCTCTTTTAAACTTTTATCATGGTTTTATATAGTCCCAGTGTCTGCAGTACAAGTGTATATAACCCCCGAGGGCATATCCAAATCGGGGTCCATCCCAGCAAGACTAATGACAACGCCTAGAAAAAGGTCTCCTGGTCCGGAAAATGTGTGTGTGTGTGTGTGTTTTTTTTGGGGTGGGGGGGTGGGGGGGGGGTCCAGGCCGCTAAAATTGGTCTGAAACCCTTAAAAAAGGTTGCGGCGGCTAAAAAAAAAGGGGGGGGGGGCGGGATCCGGACCCCTGGACTCCCATCCCCGGATCCGCTCTGCTCCTGATAGGGACATTCAGATGAAAGACAATGTTGTGCTTAAGATGAGGTATCGGATATGTGGGATGGTGTTTTAGACAAGAGATGAATAAATCATTATTTACATACACCGTCACACACAAACCAGTAATCATGTTTAGGGGTACTCAGTGCTATGACCAAGGAATGAGGACAATTTCTCACCAAGGGGCCACAGGTGCAGTAGTCACCGGACCTTGTTAACATAATGTTAAACAAATGAGAGCCCTGCCACGTGGTTCGGAATGGGATTTTGCAGATGAGCATAAACCTAATTTAATCAGCATTAAAAGAGGAGGCGGTGACCTCCAATAAACCAAACTAAAAAAAGATATACCATAAGCATGTCTGGTCATGAATTTTTGAATATGCTTTTGCTCAAAAGATGACTCGATGCTGACAAGGCTGCTTTTATCCCTTTTACAACGACTTCTAGCTGACATGAATGGCTGTAAAATTGGCTCCATCTTGTAACAGGAAGCAGTCCATGTCCCATTCCCTGTCAATCTGCCACAAGCAAAGCCGCCGTAGAAGCCAAGAGGACAAAGTATGGCTGTAAAAAATTAAACATATCATAAATCAAATATAAGTAATACTTTGACACGCATGTGTTCTTGTTTGGAATATTTCACACGACACTGTATGTGCTGTAATATTTTTTGTTTATATTTTTCACTACGCTGTATAGTAATTTTTCTTTGTTTTAATTTTCCTCAAATTCCATTGTCATCTGACGGTTTTATTACCAACGTCAGACAAGGAAAACCGAACCTAGCGTCCAGTCTGACCAGCCAAATCATTCAGCACGACTGTGTATGAACACGGCTGTTTGAGCACGGAGCGAAATACTTTTCATTTCCGGTGACCCATATGTTGCTTTACACTTTTTTGTTCATAGATAAACGTAAAGTTTTGCAAGCTTTCTTTGTTCATGGATAAACGTGATGTTTTGTAATTTTCTTTGTTCATGGACAAACGTGAAGTTTTGCAAGTTTTCTTTCAATCTGTCCTACATCCGGATTCCCAACAATTGTAACCTGCTATGTATTAAATTATTACACTTGTATAAGAGAGTACGAAGCGTACATAAGGAAACAATTCGACTGCGCCAGCCAGTCTTTTAATTGCTGCATCTACACGAGAAACTGCCTTGGTGATTTCAAATATTACCTGCCACCCAGACTTTGTTTTTTCCCAGTATTTGTTTGTTTGTTTGAGTGTGCACATACCACGTTTGTTACCATTGCATTCGTCTGACTTCCGATATGCATCTCCTCTCGTAGCATGAGTATTATCTCCTACAGAGGTCAGTGACTCATTAGGATGTCGCTTTCTCTCAGGTGGTCTTTGGCTGTGAACCAAGTTGTGCATTTTGTCCAAATGCTCATGACAAATGCGGCCTTCTTCTTGTATTGCGTGGTACGATGACCTTAGTTTCTCTGTTTGATCAAGACGACGTCTGTATCTGAAACCCCTCACACAAGTGGTCCATGGTGTCCAGATTCCCCAGTGCACCACAGGTATGACTGTATATATTGTGTCACATAAAAGCATTTAATATCATACAATGACAATTAACTAACCCCCAACCCCCACCCCCATGTCTGAAACAGTCCTTCTTCCCCTGGTCGGTTATTTGGAAAAAGTTTATCAAATCATAGGTTTATAAAGTGTCACTTGCTTCTGCTATGGAAAATCCGTAAATATATGACCGTTTTCTTTTGCTATTAGTGATTGACAAATCAAGCAAAATGTGTACCGTGATGACAAATGTGCAAATCCATTGTCTTCAAAGCTCCATTGAAAGAGCACATATGAAGGACAACTGTGATGATTAGACAAATGGTAGCCAGTTTCATTCTGTACCTTTATCAACGGGCAATTGAATTAACAGGCTGCAGTCTGGTATTGGAAGAAATCAAAGTCTCTAGATAATGTGCGAATCAATATGTAAAAATTTACACCCTGCAATTTAAAATGATATAAATATAATGCAAATGTTGAGGATTTTTTTTTGTGAGCAAACTAATATGTCATCGTATGGTTCGTTCACCTTTTTATAATTTGAAAGACACCAGTACTAATATCCTTTCGTTACAGCTACCGATCTTGGTTTTGTTAAGATGCAAATACACTGCCTTTTGCTTCACTAATCGCCCTGCGTATTTATTACATACCGGTTCTCGAATCAAAATGAATTGCAGTAGTTATGCCCGCAATACGAACACCACTTACGCTTTCTTGCTATAGTATTCATAAACAATAGTCGGTCGAGGGTATGGGATTAAGCGATTAAAGCACAACGAAGAAGCCATATAAATATATGTGAATCGATGTGACGTGTTTTAAGAAAACTTAAGTTTCATTTTAGACGATGAATGATGAGGCTTCCCATTATTGAACCCTGGAAATACACATTAAGGCCATTAAAAACCACTTTGTTATTTTAAAACACGAACGCTTCATGGATGAACTAGTTGACAAGTATTATTAGCTGCTGTTAGACCGCACAGAGTCTAGCTTTTATGGGCTTTCAGACCACTTATTAAATCAAAGCAAATAAATCTGGCATATCATTAATGCATTATTTTTTTTATAAATTATAATGACCTTCCCTCTCCCCTTTTTAACTTTATACAAATAAGACTTTATACGAAACTTTATACAATTCTATTGAGGTTAATATGTGATTCCCTGTTTACATATTTTTCCTGTTGACAATTTTTATTTCTCTCATCTCTGCGGTACTTTTACATTAAGAAATCATAAAACAATTTAGTAATGAACCTAAAGGCTTACAACTGAAATTTGATTTTCACTGTGCTTTTCCTCTGTTTTACAGGTTGACTCATTATCATCCTAAAGAACAAACGTATGTGAATCGAAGAAAAATAAAGAAAAAATACATTAAATTCCTATATACATTGTCGATATCTTTCGCTCTCAGGAGTTTCCTTAAAAGGTTACTGGTAAAAGGACATGTGATTGCGGGCCCACACCCAATTTATACGAATTCCAATTATCCTGTTATTATAATTACCACAACCAAGAGTAAAGTAGATACTTTGTTCCACTATTTTTGGAAAAGTTAAGCCCATTCACTTAAAGCTGTCTTTATATATACATAAACGAATGCGGTCAATGGAAGATCTCACGCCAAAGGACTACAAACTAAAACAAAAGCTTAAACTAAACATGGAACAAGAATTCACCAAAGGTAATTAGGGGGATTTTGGAGAGGGCAACTTATTTTAAACGGAAAACCGGGCCAATGAGATAATACACGTGTTGTGGTCCTAATAGGGTCAAAGTCGAATCCCTGGATTCTTTAAATCTTCCACTGAGTTAGCAACAAGGCCATATTCAAGTGTAATGCACGAGGGCTGTATTTGTACACGTGTGGGGTTTTCCCTCGGTTCGCTCCGGATAAGTTCGGCGGATTTAAGTTTGACGATATCGCCATAAGGTCTAAGACACAAGCCTGCATACAGTGGGAAGCCCAGGAAGATAGTGACGGAAGACGACGCGTTTCACAGGGACAGTGGAAGAGAACTAATTGTAGTTATATTTATTTGTAATGTTGAACTCTAATGTGTTTATTGTGGTTTAATGTTAATATAAGGTGTCGCCTCGACTTTTTCCTTATATTGAAAGGTTTAAAAAAAATAACTTGAAAGATATATTACCAAATTATAGATCAGATAACAGTGCGATAAAGAGTGCCAGGCCTGTAGAAGTTTAAATCGCGGTTTTTAGAGAAGAAAATAATATGTAAAACGTATATAAACAACAATAGAAAAACACTGGAGCTAAGTCAAGGTGCGAGTCCTATCAGGATGTGGGAAGTACTTAAAATGTGTATCCGAAGAAAGAGCATTACATACGGCGCACAGAGAGCAAAAGGAAAAAACAGAAGGCGCAGTTGTACGATGTAAGATAAGATGGTATGTACAAGGGGAAAAATCTGCAAATTATTTTCTGAAAATGGAGAAGAGAAACTTTAATAACAAAAAACTATAAGCTTAATAAAAATACTTACAACAGCTACTTATTTTTACCAAACATTATATCAATCATCAGCTTCTTGAAAAGAAACCAAAAACATATTTAAATATTTAAACCTACAACCACCGTCAAAAAATCCAGATATGACAACAGTTTTTGTTAATTCAGTGATACATGACGAAAAATATTCTATAGCCTTGAATTACAGAAAAACAACAAAACACAGGGCTCTGATGGCCCACATGCTGTACTTAAAAGACATTTTGGAACAAGTGTAAAATGTTAAAGAAGCATTAAACCATTTATAAGCAACAGGGCATCTTTCAGTATCACGCAAACAAGGTGCGTTATGTTTAACAGGAAAAGATGAACCATAATAGAATGCTATTACATGATATTTCTTCACATATGCATTAATACTTTTGAGACGCCGTGATATACTAAAGAGCATCTTGTTTCTCAAATGTTACCGTTCGATCGAAAAGGTTCAATGAAAATGAGTGAAATCTCGGACATCAAAGATCGTTGGCCAAGCTGTCCCCCGAAATGTATTGCCCTATTTCCCGGCCGTGATAAACTGTTGTACTCAGCTCCCCCGTTTATCTAGACACCGCATTAATCCCGCCCCTGGCTATTTACCTGGTCCCATGTGGTCTAAGCTCGTGAGAGCAAACCTTCCGTCGTTTTGTCATACTGACTGTGATTTTAATAATTATTATAAAAAACGGAAGTCAGTGTTCATATTCTGCGCAAACAACACGCCATCGCATGATTTCTATGTTGTGTTAGTTGTCAAGGACAACGGTAATCAACCAGGTAAGAAGAGCAATATCTAGTTTCTGACAAAATCCCTCAGTGGCTCCACTAAAGGCAATCCACTGTGAGTGTACCAAATAAGGAACTGGAATGGTTTAGAACAAATAAGGACCCTGTGAAAATGGACAATAACGCGGCTATATTCTGATACATTAATGTCTAACGATATCCTACTTTGTTCTGCGCTTATAATCGGGTGACCCATAAAACCCCTCATGAAAATTTACAATCAAGAAATATGTACACAAAGCAGTAGCATTTTCTGCCCAATAAGGATTAAGAGTCATTATGATCCAAATAATTGCATTCATGTATACAATTACATTAATTAATGCTAAACCAGTTTTTTCAATTAGCATATAGCCGGCAATTCTTCAACCCTAGAGTCATGATCGCATTCCCAAGAATATGGCCTGAGCAATGCGTTCTCGCCGCAAAAATAGCTCGTTGGCACACGGTCTCTACTATAGACTTTTGAGATAAATATGTGTTGTTGTTAGATAATGACGTCAGTCTGTATTTAAATAAAAACAATAACAAACATGTATCAATTATTACAGACCAAATTTGATGATATTGCAATTCATAAAATTAAAGATAAAATTAAGGGGGTTTAGCCGCGAGGTCCCGGTGTCAGAACCCTGTAGTCACGGTCGTGTACTTGGACACAATGACTTCGTTCTTGTTCCTGTATTGGAAACTCTCGAAGGTATTTCTGCTATGGAGTGAACCATTTTAACCAGAGAACTAGGACTTATATTGTAAATTAATTGATAATTGATTGTGCATTAATATGGAGTATCAGGTTTAGATAATTGAGTGGTATGGTTGGTTAAAGGTCGCACGTGTCTTGTTAGATGTTAATTTCAGGGCAGTATAGCTGTTAGAGAGCAAACATTTTTCGTTTCATGTTAATTTCAGTACGACTTCTTTTAGACGGATCCGTCTCTGTTTTGGCGATCACTAATGTTGTTTTAGATTTCAAAAGGAAGTACACTTGTGCACATGTAAGTTACGTTTTCTCGCACTCTGTTCCTAGAGGCGTTTCCTTATTAATATATGCGCAGTGATTGACGGCCGACGTTATTTAAAGAAATGATTGGCCGGGAGGAAGATCAGGAGTTGTAACGTCAGTAAGCATTTATAAGGAGGGCCCTTTTCAGCGTTCGGGGGAGAAGTGCCTGTTCAGCAGTCCGAAGGCAGGTCTGCATATGATACAGTGGAGACAGGTGAGATGTGGTGTCTACGAACGCAGTAAGTCGATGTCTGAGGAATCCACGAGTGATTTTTCTGTAAAGGACTTCAGAGCAAATAGCGTTTTTTTTGCCCTGGAACTGGTAATCTGGCGGGGTGATACTTGTTATGAGTGCTTCCAGGAACACACCGAGGACTTTAAATATACGCTTTACCGTATGGGTAAAACATATTGCAATGTGGCGGCTTTTTCTGGTACCACGTCTGGACGATTCCAGGAGGAATAAGCTATGAGAGACTATGATTCGACGCTCAGAAAACATAGTGTGTGCGCTGTACGCGGACTGTGAAACGTGTATATACAGCGAGTGATTGAGGATTATAGAAACTCCGTGAATAAAGGACAGTGTTACATCCCGGTGTTACATGTGTGCGCAATAGGCAAGTGGTTAGGAACCGACTGATCAGGAACTTTGCTGTTTGCCGTCATGATTGGACTCTGTGTATTCATGTGTTAATGTTCATTATTGGTGTAAAGGGAGCGCCTCACTTGAGAATGTAAGTAATTCTTTTTAATAAATATATTATTGTTAATATCTTTAACACAGGTCTTATTCCTCTTTCTTGAAGTGAACGTATGTATGTGTTCAACCAGTTTGTTTGATTCTTGAAAGGACTTGGGACGGTGACACCAAATCAAAACCTTGCAGATAAAATAGATAACATGCCGTTACAACGTATTGCAATGCAGTGGGATATGAAAAACTCGTCTGTCAAGAGTTGGTATATTAAGAGCCCTGAAAACAGCAACAGAAGGTTTCTGCCTGATGCCCCGAAAATATGTCCATAAATTGTACATAAATACATCATGACTACACCAAAAATCGGTGTATTTAGTGAACACCATCATAAATTACACACCTAATGCTATTTGTTTGGATATTTATCTTCATGAAGATTGCCTTCGTGCATTTCAAAAGCAGTGAACCGCATTACAACACATCAAGTATGATATAATTTCAAGATAGCCAACATAAAGGTGTTAATGTCGCTCAACAGGACATCTGATGGCAGGTGCGTTTACTCTGTTTAAAATAAAACAAACGGTTACGATAAAAATTTCCAATGTCCATGGACACTGCTAAGTATACTATAACTAGAATGTTATAGTTGAAGATATGGTTCACTTTGTATTTATCAAATAACATGATTTTTTGACATATCAGAGCACATAACAATACCCTCACATAGGCCAATAACGACCAAGGCCTTATCTTAACCAATGGCATAAGAAACCCAGGTTTTATCTTAAACACACATAAAGCACATAAGGGGAATGATGGTATAATACATTAAGCATAAAACTAACCTGTTTCATATCTTAGGACACCAGCCACACTCCTAAGGGAAATTTTCGCTCTTGAGTTTCAAACCAGATTGCTTTATGGCATCTCCATCATCATCACCTTTAGGCTTGCCTCATCAACTTAACAATCATAAATGAACTGACTTAACATTGCATCGTGAAAATAACAATGTAGGTAAGGAGAAAGAAAAGCTCCGTTTAGGTAGACTTTTTTTTAAATCACAAGCTTGTGAAGCGCACAGGCTTTTTCGTCAGGTGTTCAACACATTATTATTATATATGATCCAGCAGTCAAACACATTCAGGAACTCTTCACACCAGTGCGACTTGAGTTTGGCCGAGAAACTAGTAATGATAAGCTACAAACAAAATAACTTATTGAATAAACGTTCGGAAATTGTTTCCACCTGTCGCCATGGAACACACCGTGCAAAAGGAAATCATAAAACCAATATCGCAATTAGTTCAACTTCAGTCTTCTGATGAGTCGATGAGGCGGGATGATTCAGCTCAGTTGCTTTACATAGAGCGCTCTGTAACCGTAGAAGAAAGACTGCATGCCCGCTCTACTATAGTTCCTACTATATATATATATATATATATATATATATATATATATATATATATAAAGTGCGAGGTGAGCATGTGATCTTAACTTCACAGAATAATGGTCCATATCGAACTATTCATAGTCAATAATCTCTAATTCATAGTTACACAAAACAGGAAATACAATATCGAGATTTTATATTGGTTACCCACTGGACTTGTAAAGTGTTTTATTTTACCAGATAGCAACATAAGGCATTCTATAATTCAGTTTATCAATGTTTTCATGAATAGCTTAGTGATAACCAAAGGGACTATTTTTCCCCCACCGTTATATTCTCAAAATATTCTAAAGAGGTAGGAAATAGATTTTAAAAGTTTTATTTGAATAAAAGCTTGTTCTTTAAATCATTGTATATTTATTTATATTTTATGGTACGATCGCTCTTTTTCATCTTGCTCGATACTCCTTGTGATTTGAAGGTACCTAGAAAATAATTCAGCACCCTTTTAGGAGAGTCGAGTGACTTTCTTCTCACATATTGCATGTTGGAGAGTAGTGGAAAAATCATCATCTCATTTCCACAGAAGATCATTTAGGATTAGAAAGTCCCGGCTTGAATTTGCTCCAATTGAGTTGTATGGTTGCAATGTCGACCAATTGATGACATTGATTGTTTTCCCAGTTACCTTCCAAACCCACTTTTTTTCAGTCCTTCATCCGATTCAGAGGTCCAGTAGAAGAAAAGTGCTAATAGAAAAACGTTATGTTAATTAAATATATAAATTCAACAATAACTTTTTATCTTTCATAGATTGTGTTTGTGTTGGTCTGCTTTTCTATTAATTTGTAAGTTTTTGTCAATACATCGTCTGCAATAATTCAACTAGAAGGGTAAATGTTAGGACAAGGTTGTTTGCCGGCCATTTTGTATATTAGCTAAACGTCGTCTAGATTAAGCATCGTCAATATTTAAAAAAATCAAAGAACAATTACGGTTTTTCTTTCGGAAGGCAGTTTTCAGTTGCTCAAACTCTGTCTTTGTTTCGAGACTAACTAAATCTCCGAACGTGTGTTGACAGATCCTTCTTGCATCAGGCCAGCGGGAGATCCCCTTCAATTCTTTGTAGCAAGATACTGACACCAAACCTTTTCCACCACCTTCCTTGGCCCGGAGGACACCGTGCTGCGTCTGCTAAAAATGTTGCATGGTTCTAGCATATACGCTTGTGCTTTGCCACTGAGTGTAGTTAAGCCAATTAAAAATGTTTAATGTTATATGCTAAATATAAAATACTAATCTTAACACCAAAATTAGGAAAGAAATGTTTTATGTTATGTGTCACTCCCTTTTTCTGTGTAATCCTACGTTCTTTTGGTTCAGCTTAATGGCGCGATGTGAATCATTATCTCGGGCAAACAAGCAAATATAGACCTCTAGGCAAACTTAAGTACAAATTTCAACGGCACTGCATTTTTCAGAAACATAGCTGTAAAATGCAAACACACAATGTATTTCCCTTAATCTAATTTGGAAATATCATTGACTGAGTCCCTACATTTATCACTGGCATATTCCCCATAGAGAATATCTACATATTTTTTTACTGGCGACTCCCACGTACATTTAGCCAAGTACTGTTAAGTTAATGCCCCTACCCGCGAATTTATAGCCAACAAAAGCCTTCGTCAGGCCATGTGATCATGCGGTCTTTACCATAGATTATGATTATTTGTTAAATTCCGATCATGCAAGCATGGTCCCATTAAATAAGTTTCATTTAATAAACCGTCGACATTCTCAGACAAATCAATACATGAGTTTCGATTAAGGTTGAATCTGTATGAGGAAAATAAAAGTAAAACTCAACAGTAAGGGTCTGTGCTGCCTTTTGCTTCAAATGCGTTCACTGAATGGAGTAACGTTAGCACCATGACCACTTTCCTTGCATTCTCAGAATCGAGACAGGGATTTCCACAAAAACATGTACAGTTACCCTCCTGGGTTTGTCGACCTCAACGAAATATATTTCCCATTTGTATCAGACTCAGCAGGATGGTGAACACTGCTTGTTCCCTGACCAAAAACTGTGTGTAAAATGAACATAAAGTAAATCAAGCATTGAAATTTAGACTTTGATTTAAACAATGACCTAAATGATATTTTATCGTAATAATTCATCCCTCATATGGCTTTTCAACTGTTTAAAAACTATTTGGTGGCCTGTATTAGTGTTACATGGTTGAATTCACCCTCCAGCGAAGTTTATTATTTTCGCACGTTTCGTTTCATTGAATATACTTTAAGGGCGCTTAATATAGACAAGGCACTTACTGAGAACATTTGCAAATAAAGAAGCGATTACACTCGCACCATACATCTTCGCCTTTAGAATATATGTCGTCCTTAACCAGTCTGGCACGGAACACACTTATACTTTCAGTTGAAGCTAAAACAGGTTCGTATATAAACAGTAAAGATAACTTGCTTTCATGATCCTTTTAAAAATTGTAGAATCTGCTTTTGGAGCAGTTTTTCTTCTTTCGATATGAAAGATTGAAGCAACAGCAGAAGTGGTGAATAATTATATAGTAATATTGTATATACATCATTATCTATGTATGTAATAAATTACCTTTCTCCTTCTAGAATATGGGTGCTGAACGGCCTCTCATCATATGCTGCATGGAAAATGATCAGTATAGAAATGCCAGCATGCTTTAGAACCCAAATTTTTATTGAATATGAGCAACAATGCACTACAAGATTTGAGCATATGAACAAAGGCAAATCGGTCCAGAAGCAGGCCTTGACCTTCTGTTATCGTCTATTGTATTTGAAGATTTATAATGTTTTCTCTCACAAACAATAAGCCTGAACTATTATGTGAAACAGATTAATGGAATTATGCACTTTATTTGTTGTCAGTCATTTCTCATATCTTAAATGAGTAGAACTGCTTGCAAGTCTTTCGAATGTTGTATTTATTTACAGAATGATTATTTTGTCTCTATGGGTTTGACAACCTTTGTGAGTGCAGTTCAGTCAGTTACATCTGCAACAAATTCTCCGATTTTACATCCTTTAAAGTTTATTCTTTGGAGGTTTTTCTTTAGTTAATTTAATTTTTTTTGTCATGTTTCCTAAAATTTTTCCATTTGTACAATACGAACTGACACTGAAGAGGTTTAACAAAATGGCGCAGCTAAAATGTTTCCATTATAAATTATGCTTATTAACCTTTTGCATTTAAGTATGTCTATAACACATTCATACTTGATAATTTTTTGAAACTTTGTAACAGTTCACAAATGATTTGTTTTCTTTATTGTAATGAGCTAATTTCCTTTTTTTTGCGGAATGATTCCCTATTTAGCTACATAATTAATAATTTTAAAATTCTCCCAACAGGTGCCTCTATTTTTCTACGGCTTAAGGGACTCAAACCCTGTGGAAAGTTAGTCTTCTTAATTAAAAAAAAATGTCCACATGACTCCGCTTGCCACTCAATGGCCCTTCAGTTGGTTAACACACAAACATCTATCCATTATAACCATGGTTTCAATACAATTTCCAATTTATAAGTGGTTTGAAAATTAGGTTGTCCAAAGCTTTGTTCAAAACTAAACACAGTTCGAAGGGTGGGGGGTAGGATGCACACATTTGTTTTGGGATCTGCTATCTCCAGAGAACTAGAAACATAAACATATATAACCAACACATCTTATACTGATTCTAGTAAAAAACTAAATTCTGCAGTCTGAACTCAAAAAACCTCACCAGAATCTCATTATCAGTCATGTATTTCACCTTGTGAATAGCAGAATAAATGCATACGGATGAGCCGCTTCTACAAGGGACAAAGGTATTACTCTTTCGTCATAATGGAATCTAAGAATAAAACATATATGAGTTGATTCTGACTACCTCAAAAATTTTATGAATTGTGCACACGGTTTTACGATACCCCTCTTCTGATTTTCTGAAAAAATCTGAATATGCCTTTTTGCGATAATTTACTGAAGAAAAAACAATGAAAGAAAGGCTGAAGTTATATCGTATATCTGGGACACCATCAGTTTCCGATCAACCTGATGACAATCAACATAGTTCAGGACAAGTATTTAATATTGTCTTTCCACATGGTCCACCTTTAGTTGCATTTTCTCGTGCAAGAGCCTTCAACGACATATTTGTGTTCGTTTTGCTATCGAAGACTTAAAACAACTGTCATCTAAAAGCAGCGTTTTTCGTGGTGTTCTTTGAGCTTCTATTTACACATTATCTTTCATTAACTTTTGCTTTTCTATAACAAAACATATAAATAATGTAACAGTATATTTGGCTTAAATATATATATATATATATATATATATATATATATATATATATATATAACTCTGAAGGAAAACAACACTGTAAATTCACAACAGTCTGTATCACGGGTTTTTGCGACCCGATCATCAGGTGAATTTGGGAAGAATGAAGCTAACGGCGTTAAAATATATATATATATATATATATATATATATATATATATATATATTCAATTGCCATCATCCCGGGAATGATGATGTAGTCTCCATTTTGTTTATTTGAAGTAAAAACATTCTCATGCAAATTCGTATACCCTACTCACGCTACTTCTTTGTTAAATGTCTTAACTTGCCATTCTTTGCTGACTTTTAGGGAAGAGCTTTTACTGGGAAATCATAGCACAAGTGATCTTTATATCATGATCAGCAGACCCTGCGAAACGCACAGGATATAAATATGGGACACATAGACGATAGCAGCCCATCAGAAAATTAATAATCATATAGAACTTCGGATTTGCCATGGGTGCATCTTGTAGAATATAAAATCGTGTTTAAGTGTAACCTTATTGCTCAATCTAGTCGGACATTATCATTGAAAAGCTTACTTTTGTAGCCGCTATTGGACGAACCTTTCAAATTGTTTAACGTTTTGTTAACGTCAAACATGGGAAGGTACTTGTTCTTTTGCGTTTTAAAAATGGCCTTAAATATACAAAAAAGCTTTCACATTTCGTGCACGTCGTGTGTGTTTGTATATATTCATTAATATTAACTATGTTGTTCTTTCTTCATCATTCGATTTGTCTATAATAATTTAAAAAAATAATTGGACAATGTCAGCTTCTTCATTATATGTTTAAAATTACAAGCTTTCATAATAGACAATAAATGGACAATATGAGCTTCGTCATGATGTTTTTAACATTACATTTTTTTCAACCTGTGCAATAGTAGGACAATATAGGCTTCATCATGATGTGTTTAAAATTACAATTGTTCATACTGTGCAATAAATGGTCAATGTAAGATTCATCATGATGAGTTTAAAAATACAATTTTTTATACTGTGCAATAGTAGGACAATACAGCCTTCATCATGATGTGTTTAAAATTACAATTTTTCATACTGTGCAATAAATGGTCAATGTAAGATTCATCATGATGAGTTTAAAATTACTATTTTTCATACTATGACGAAAAATGTACCTTGAAGGGATACCAGCGGGTGGTTTATGTTGTTTTGACGTCAATCCCGATGGTTAAGGTGGACAATTCACCCACTTATTAACGTCGGGTGGTAAAATTTTTGATGAAACAGGGAGCCCACCAGCCCAAGGAAACAATAACTGGCAACAGTGAACTTTTTAGGGCCGAAGTTTTATCTTATTTTTTTTTTATTAATTTCTTTTTGCGGTTCCGGTTGGATTATGGCCCTAGAATTAAAAAAAAGTAGTTGAACACCCATCTCATATTGCGATCAAGGGTCGATTCACCTATTGATTTATTGAGAAGGGTTATTTATATGAGATCGTCGTATGCGTGTTTGTTCCGATGATAACCGTGTAGAAAGTTAAGGTTGGCCATATATCCGTTTTATACATAATTGATATAGATCGAATGTTATTCACAGACAGGCGTAGTAAAATAATTAGCAGAATGTCACATGTGCCTGTATCATATAAACAATTTATTTCAAAGTGTTCACTTGGACCTTAAAGCGAAAGCTAGACTCAGCTTGCTTGCTCTCGATCCTCAGAGATCCGGATGAGACATATAGATTCGGTCATGATTCAGTATTTATTTGGTATTTTTTTAAATATTTCTACAGTATCTGTAAAAATTTCCTATCAAGAAGGCATAGAGCAGTTAAAGCTGTTTATTTTTCGTTTTTCAACAGAGGTCTATTAGTATGTCTATTTCTAATCATGGAGTTCTACGGTTAAACTCACGGAACTGGCTGGGTCCCCAATATACAGTTGACCAATCATATAAGTAGAGTTTTGTCAATAATTTCTTAATTTAGTGTTTACGTTTAGTGTGCAGCCTAATTTGAGCAATGCACTAGCATGCATAATACACACTTACTCTAGTAGCAAATAGTATAATTCAGTGAGAACCTAGGTTAAGTAAAACAGAAAGTTTAAACATTTATTGTGAACTTGATTTTTATTAAACAATTTTTTCTATGTCATATCCTGAATGGACTATATGTAACTAAATATTTTCTTTTAAACGCTCTATTTCCTTTCCAGGACTGAGCATTTTTCTGTAAGAAATCTAGATGCCTCTTTCCTCTAGAGACTAAATAACTTCTGTGTCTGGTGCACTTATGTTTTGTGAGAGCAACCTATGCTCATTTAGTTTGTTTGAATTAACAATTCGGGCTGTAGAGGCCAGTGAATGAACCTTCATGTTGCCTGGTAATTTTCTTATATTTTCATCGGCCGTCATCAAACAACATATACGGAATGTTCTCCCGACAGTGTGGAATAGAGCAGACAACAGTTGAGCATGGTGTTCCTGCTCATTGTAAAGGCTAATAAGAAAATTTAATAAATTAAAGATACATTCAAGAAATAGTGGCGGAATTCCAGACCCGTGATACATGTAAAAAAAATAATTACAAGAATAAAAGGTTAAGCATCACATGCAGTTTAAAAGTTAGAAATTGCAGAAATCAAAATGATGTGATAATCGACGGGGGTAATGATTGATAGGATATGTATTGTATGGATTTTTAATTACATCACAACTATTTCTTTTAGTAATCTAGTGATCGTTACATTTTTGTAGGAAAGAAGGGTTTTCTTTTTCAGTAAATATCTCTGAACAGCTACTTGTAATTGAATGTAAAAAAAGCCGTACTGTTCTTCAAAATTGAAAAATACACTTGTTTAATTTATGGTCGATTGTGTTCTTATAGCAAACTAATAAAGCAGATACATGTGTATTAATATGGGTCTCTTTCCCTTTTCTCTCGTTCCATTGTAAATATTGACAAAGAGGTGTTGACATACTATAAACATTTTAAACACAAAACATCATATATGCACATAACGAAACCACAGAGAAAGCAAAAACCATAGAGAATTTAGTAATAAACGTTAACATAAATAAAAATATAACGTTTAGTTTAACATTGTATCGATATGTTTTCTGGTAAAGATGCAATTAAAAAAAAACATAATGTGGCAAGAGTTTATTAAGACCTCACGGGACACTTACAGCATATACTGCTATAGTCATAATAAATAGTTTATCCTAAGACCAACACTGCATTGTATTCATAAGGTTCACGAATCACTTACAGCACATAATGCTATAGTCATAATGAATAGCTTCATCTTGGACCAAAACTGCATTGTAAACATCAGGTTCAGGGAACACCTACTTCACATACCGCTACGGTCACAATGAAAAGCTGCATCTTAGACCAAAAAAACTGCATTGCACACATCTTATTTGAATATCAAACTTTGACTAATTTGCACTGACTGTACAAGTGCTAAAATCAACTGATGCGAGACACTGTCCATGGCCACGATGGTGGCGTTGCGTCATATTGAGGGGGTGGAGGAAACCGGTTAACTTGCGAAAAAAACACCGACATTGGGCTGACAACAGGGACCCGTGTTGCCAGTCCGTACGGATCAGTTGTGAATGGCATTTATCTCACAGATAAAAGGGGCCATATTATCAAGCCACAAGTCGTTCCAGAATCCTGATTTGGATGTAATAACCATGTGGTTCTCGCCATGTTTTGCGAAGTTGTCCGGTTGATGATTTCCCCAGTTGGTGAAACCCAATGCCTCACCGGTCGCTGCCCAGATCCATTGTCCCTCCGCTTTTACATCCGATCCTGATGTCCAGTAGTAAAAGTCTACAAATGTTCAGTAATACGCTTAAAGATGCCCAATTACTTACCTATTAAAATGCATTAATGTGATTTTTAGCTTCCTCTGTAAATATATAAATGATTTTAGGGTTATTTTGGTTGTAACGGTTCTTATAAGGCCTCCGTGAAGAATAGTAAACTTGTTTATCACCAACATGTTTGTAAATACAGCAATATTGACAAAGGGAAACAACATATAACCTAAGGTGGTAGGTTGCATATAAGCGGAGCTAGAAAGGCCACTTGTTGCAAAACGCTTTGCAAAGCATTGGCTTAACTTACTTGCTATCAGATTGCCTCTTTTAATTTGTTTTGATAATTTTGGCGGGCTCCAACATATTATAAACATGTTGATGTAAACAAAACATGCAGCCTCTGTGCGGTGATAACCATGTTTTCTAGCATATTTTAATGAAAGTACCAAGGAATCACCTTAAGTTTATAAAAGTCGATTAGGTGATTGGGCCCCTTTAATTTTATAGATCCATCTCTCTACCTAGCCGCATAAGTATTACATTTGTATTACAAATATAATTGCATTTCTTGTACCATGTTGTACTATTTGTCAGGGTATATGCGACATCGACATTGGTTTGAATCCCGGAATCGGCCCAATATTTTCCCCATAGCAAAATTTATTCCGTAACATATGGGGGGCCGTCCAAAATAACATCCAAATTTTGGGCCACGGGGAATGGTTGTTTGAAGTAACTGAGTAATTAATTCCACCTATTTCACCAAAAGTTTGATTCCTTGGATAAGTGTATTCGCCATTTGGCGTATCCGCTATATATAAATTTGGTATGTGCTTTCTCGTTCAAATGACAGGTCGCGCCACCTAAAACCATGTTTACGTGGTAGACGTCCATGCTTATATGCAACACATCTCTCTCTATTCCCTCTTACCACTAAAGTCATGCCTTATTTCACCCGTACCATTCTGATTTCGGTAGATTCACGTAGTCGCTTGCCGACGGCTCGTATACTAGCTCATTTTGCTCTGATAGAAGACCGCTCTTAAAAGGGTGGGTGTTAGGGGTGCATATAAAAGCAGACCGAATTGTCCCGTAAGTGAAGCTTGTTTTTTAAGTGGATGGAACGCTGGAAATGTGCGCCACCGAAATTTGTTCGAATCCGGGATCGGCTTTATATTTTTTCCTCAGGAAAATGCTTTCATATATGTATATATATATATATATGTATATATATATATATATATATATATATATATATATATATATATATGCATATATACATATGGACATGATTCTTATGCATTATTGGCCGGAAAATATTCATATACCTTTGTATTATTGCACTATAAAATGTCTGGTATACCTAAATTTTTATTAAATCTGGTTAGATGGTTGCTTTTTTCTGTGCGTTTGGTCCCTCAACGAAAAAAGCTTATGTTTAATTAGAATTCTGACGGTGGTATATGTGAAGGGTATGGAGTTTTTTTCTAGTGGCTTAATATAAAAATATATATTTATGACTATAACAGAAACGGTAGAGCAAAACTCGATATATAATTAATGTTTCCAGAGCAACTGCAAGATAGTTTTGTAAAATGAAGGTTTTTATTTGTAATTTACTAGCTGATAAACCCGGTATACCGGGCCTATACTACATGGGGTTGGAGAGATATATTAACTGAGATGTGGAATGTTGGCTCATTTTTTATTCTAAAAGTTAACGAAAATATAGTTTTTTCAGTGGGAAACTGTCTCAATAAGATATGTATAAATAATTTTACATTTATTTTGTTGCGCTGTACTCGTGGCAAGAATTTCATATCCCGGTATGTTTACCTTGAAGACCTGGTCAGTGATGATGTTTACATTTCGAAACGGAATGAGACGCGAGGGCATTCCGGTTTTCGATGATATCTTACTGGATTCTATCGTTGGACGTATCATGATTAGGTTAATGTGAGGAACAAATGAAAGATTTATTAAATGTACGTTGCAAGGAGACTGTTGCTGAAGAAAGAAACAGAAATATGCATACCTCGTAAGTATAGCAGAAGCGGACCCAACGGGACTCCATGCAGAGGGTCCGTATCCCGTTTTCTGCCACCGCAACCTTTTTCTTCATCGTATCAGACACATTTTGAGGCCTTAAACCCCCGCCACCCCTACCCAACCCTACCCAGCCCTGTTCCTGAAATTGGGAACTTGAATTAGGTCATTAATCCTCCTGGGTTGAACTCCCCATTTCATAAAGCGAGAAACGTGTTTTTCTCTTTTAATAACCACGCACGTGGGTGCATGAGAGCCTCGTTCAAATGAAATGCCCGACATGCTTAAATCCCTCACTGAAAGCAAGCGTTATTCATATGAACAATAGTCTGAGGTTGAGAGACCACGATGCACGCTTTCCGGTCACTGCCGAAAGCAGTTCGGCTGTGCTCGGTCTAACCTCAGTGCAAGTCAGTAAAAACGGAAAAATCACTAAAAATTATATGTACATTAAAAGTTATTTATTCTCATATCGCCTATATCACTGCGGGGATAATAACCTTTAAAAAAATGTATGGCACAGTATTAAACACAGCGCGGTTTTAGAGAACATTGCGAACAAACGTGAACCGAATTTCTTTTATAAGTATTAGATAGCACTTAAAATGACATAGTAGCCAGGTAAAGGCTATAGTAATGGACGTAATAAGGGATGTTGTTTATTATTACTAAAATAAATTACATATACGTCCATCACATATACGGTCCTCTCGTTGCAATGCATGAGGGACCAACCTCAGGTTTGTCTGATCAGTTCGATATCTATTTTTGAAGCCTCTTATGCACGGAGCCCATGAATTACAGGTCTCCCATTCAATTACATCAATTGCTGAATTGAATGAATTCAATTACTTTTCCCTGTAATATATATATATATATATATATATATATATATATATATATATATATATATATATATATTACAGGGAAAAGCTACGCCATGGCTTGAAGCAAATAAGCATATACAGTTATATATATAATTCATATATGTATACGAGCGTCTTCATTTGAATCAGAATTGGTATTCAGACCAAATAAAAAAAAAACGCTATACAGGAGTTGTAGCTAATTGTATATTATTAGTTAATGAAATGATACTTAAAATAGCTGACAACTTTCAATGTTCTCCATCCCATTATTTTATTAATAATAACATAATTGTACATATAAACCCACCTTTAATTGCTTTCTTGCAATTCACTGTCTCCAAAGCATCATTGAAGTTACCAATAAGAAATGATATAGTGAGGATTAGATCAAAAGAAGCTTGCATCTCTCTGGACTATCTATTGATTTGACCTAGTGTTGACAGACGGTAAAAAAACAAACAAACAAAAATAATTATTAACCATCGAACAACATATACGCTGGCCATAATAATAAATATCAAACTTCTGTGATTTAGCATCTTTTATTTGTTTTAATTTTAATTAATTTTATTTTATTTTTAATAAGGATAGGTCCATGGCATCTTGGTGTGCTTTCTATTGAATGAGGATGAAGGTGTCCATATGATAACAATCATATTGTATTTATAGTTATCTGTAAATGTGTGCTTATTGTTTTGTATCTCAAAAGTGATATGTTACTCCTGCGTGACTGCTCAAACTTATGTATCATCTTTCTAATCGAATATATGAATATATGCGATTGTAGTTCAAGAAAATTTTGCATTCTGTCCAGAATCAGCCAAGAAAGTCAATATTCTTGTAACATATTTTATACTAAAAACAAGAGATACAACTGACACAACATAAACAAAAATTGAGAAAAGACAGAACGATACCAAAAACGTGAAAACGTTGATATTCATACTGTTACAATTTTTCAAGCAGGTATTTGTGTCTGGAAAATTTTATCCTGGATATTACGAGCAAAATAAGTTGGCGTGAGTACCTACGGCATACATTTGCTATGCCTATGTCACTTAACACAAATGTTCTTAAAATATACTTGCAAAACTATATACCTAAAAAATAACCATATTTATCATACATAACTGCCATAGCATCTAACACTGTGAATCAAATGTTATTCATCAATAATTTTATATCTGATTCTTTTTTAAACTAATACCATTTCCATTAGCCCTGCAAATGAAAACCCCCCATTTTCTTTCACCTTCCATGGTAGTCGAAGACGTGTAAAAATGGCGTGATGTTTGAACATTCAAGCTAATAATTGACTTTTAGTCGGCGGAAACAGACAGACTTTATCCTAATATTAAAACAAATAGTTCATTTGGGTTCTTGGTGCTTAGAGTTGAGCCAAACCTCCCCGTTTTTATTGAGAGCTCGTCAATTGAGTTCAGTCAAATCGGACGTAGACAAGTCAAAAATGTCTTCTGCAACACTTAAGAAAGATTTTCTCTGTAGTAGAATGAAATATTATCAATAATTGTCATCGGGAACTTCTAAAAGGTATGCCAAGGACTAGTGCGTTAGCACCTCCAACAGTATTCTACAGATGAACATGACAGGTTGAATCAATTGGTGATATGCTTTCCAAGAACCCTATGCTTTTATCTAGTGCTTTTAGGTGACAAACGTGCCAGCACAGAGTAGTCGTATTAGTCTCGCCTGGTTTTATTCTTATATCAAAATAATAATAAAACTTAGTTTCTTTTATATCAGAAAAATAAATGTAAGTTATCGTACCATTAGAATTGCATTTGTTAAAGCCTGCAACTGTAACTGATTTTTCCAGGATATGAATAAAAATAAAAAAAAAATAAAAATATAGAATCACTGGGATGATAAATTGATTTTGATGGAAACCATTCTATTTATGTATTATTTGTCACGATTTTTGTTATTGCGATATTATTTATAACTACCACTGAGCTTCCATGTTAGAAATGAACCCGAAGATATTTTAGCTTTCAAAAACTTGTCACTACCTTGAGGTGCTTAGTCAATATGAAGCAATTGAGCCGAGGTATTCTATTCCTTCTCTCCTCATTCATTTAAATACAAAGTACAGTTGTAAGAACTGTCGGGATGTGGGAGTGGTGCGATTAGACAAATAGTATATATTGGCACGAGAGAGAGAGAGAGAGAAAAATTCAGCTTGACCAGATTCGTGATATAATGGGCAACATATTATAACATAAAATGCCTGTGCTTGTTCAAGGATAAAATGACGGTAAAAGTCTTGTTCAGAAATGTAACACTTATCTATATAATTAATACTTTTTTTTAAGATAATTGTTTACCTGCTTCCGCTCAATAGCACGAATCTAGGACACCACTTTGTTTTCTTTGGCGGAATTTTTTTTTATTACCCCCAACGGTGCCCCTATTTCTTTTGTGCTTTGAGGTTCCCCTCGCATGTCACTCCTTTTCAACAGGCGCCCCGGGGATTTTCCTGCATTTCGAGCTCATCGGCCCGTTAAGATCAAAGCCAGAAAGCGTGGGCGGGGCCTGCATACATAGTTTCTTTTAGGATCCGATATCTCCGGGGACGATGGAAATATATAGCCAGAACATGTATAAACTGAATGGGATTCTATTAACAAACTAGCTCTGAAGTTCGAGCCTACAAACCCCGAATGCTTCTTCCAAGCCATGAAGTTATGGTTATACTGTTCATGTATAAACACTATCACGCTAAATATATATATATTAATTTATTTAAATGAATAACACATATACATGAAATTCCGCACAATGATTTGAACCAATAACGAAATATCAGTTGTAAACGATGAATATATATATATATATATATATATATATATATATATATATATACATATATATACATACATGCGAACATGTTTTACAGATATCTTATCTCTCCAATCAGATATTATGTAGTCAAGTTTCATGGCTTGTCGATATTACATCCTAAGGATCTTAATGACCCTGTGCACTGACATGCCAGACAAGCAATTTCCTAATAAATAATTCGGATGGTAAAACGTAATGTTATCAGAACTCGCTTTTCCTTAGATCACTTTACATTGAAATTAGTCTCTAACCCGCGGACACCAGTGACAGGAATTTCATGATTGTTTTAGAAAATGTAATCATTATCAGACAAAGTAAAATCCCAGGAGGATAGGAGTACTGGATACTGGGGAGTACTAGAATGGCACCAGCCCCCCCCCCCCCCCGGCTTACCTGTTGTCAGTATTCCACAAGACCTCCTTAAATGATCAGAACAAATATTTAATCCTGTTGAAATATATTCACTTGTTTCTGTCTTTTCACATTGGCAGGTATGCATTGCATTTTCGGGTGGAAGAGCCATCACCGACATACATGTGCCTGTTTTCATGCCTAAAATCATTTTTCATTCCGTTATGTCCTCTGAGCTTTAATTTTTACAAAGTATCTTTCTCAAATTTTACTTTGCTGACGACATATACATTCTTCAAATTATTTTCAAAGTAGATATTTTCTTCATCACTCCAGCACTTCAGATTTCGTAGGGCTACTAATGTTCTTTACCATAAAAATCTCACTTATAATTGATAGACCATATATATGGCCCATAATTTTTTTCCGAAAAGTATTTCTTTGTGTTTTTGTTGAATAGCATATTTTGCTATTCTTTGTTGACATTTTAAAGGTGAAGGTGTTTCCTAGAGAAATATAGCACAAGTATCCTTATATCATGGAAACCCATAAATTAAATTATGCGACATTGAGTCCCAAACAGCTCATTAAAACCTATACAACCGTGGATTTTCCACGGGAGCATCTAGTTGTCTTTAATATCAGCGTATATTTGTTTGGAGTGTTAAGATGTCGTTATTGTGGCGATGCCTGACAAAAATTACTGTAATACAGACCACATGAATCAAAATTTAAACATGTTGAGAATCATGCAATACCATCATAATTTCATTAAATGATTAGATCCTTGTTATTAATTGTACCAGTCTTGTTACATATTAATTTCTCCAGCTGGTGCCGAAATGGCTGGTGTGGTAATGAACACCTACTCTAAATCTACTACAGATCTTACAAAGTTTACAAACGGGCTAATTTAATTCTGTGTTGTCCCAAAATGCCGAGTTCAATCTGGTGTATGTATTTGCATGAGCGGCTCCCAATCTTTTCACAGTTTATTTTCGATATGAAAACATCCTCACATATGTGTTCCTGGTAGTGTTTCTTGATCGCTCGGTCTAGAAGCCATACCCCGTGGACATATCTCGTTTATATTACCAAACATCCATAACACACCTTTCTGATATCTTAAATTTTATATTTATATTATAAGTTCAGGTCCTTGCGAAGTGTGTCGTTTGTATGATGATATGACCTTATCTATGCACAGGGCTTGGAAAAAACATCCAGTAATACCCTCTATTTAAAAACTTTTTTTTAGGTTTGATCGAACATCCCTATTTGCAGTCACGGCAATAGGTGGGATGGAAGGGTGGCTTCAGCTTCTATTCCTTAAACATGAAGGAATGTTCTCCTTAAAATGCCCTTCCCAAGTTAACATTTTTTTCTTTCAACACATTTGGGTTTTAAAGATAGTAGGTCCAATTATGATATTTGATAGCAATGATCATTGTCTATTTAAATAGCATACTTATGATTGAGTTGGAAAATAATAATAACTTTTCTTAAGCAACAATAAAGGCTTGAAATATATTGAAAAGAATCAGTTGGGGTAAGGAGCTTATAAATATCTATTCATTCCAATGGATCCATAAATAGCCGACACAACCACCCATCCACTCACACACTCAAACACGCACACACAAAAATATATTGAGAGATATCGCTACCACAACTCATTTCATTTTGGTCCATGCAACAATGTAGATATAATACAAGAGCCTTGACATATAATAATACAATCAGTAAATGCTGTATAGTTTATTATTATTGAAATATTCCTGCTGATACATGTGTTACATGACTCGGTGACTTAGCTGTTAGAGTTCCAGGCACTGTAGCGGAGCTGCCAAACCTTCTTCCATACGAACAATGCTCTGTAAAATACAAATCGTCATCTAAAATATCCGGATATAGTATTTAGAATTAGTATTTTTGAGAAAAACTCTCTGAATGGCCGCTGACCGACAAACCCAACTCGTCAGTATAGGCAACAGTAAAAATAAAATTGATCTAGAAACAATGCAGTTAAAAATAGTAGGAGTATACGATTTTCTTTTTCTTTAAAATTTACGGGCCGAGACAAAACCAAACATTCACATACTTTAAAGAAGAACACAAAAACGGGTTTCAATCCTCGGAAAATGTGTGCAAGCAATCAAAACTTCAATCCATCAGATGTGATACCTTTATAAATATTAGCATTTAGACCTCAAATAGACGTCTTCAATTTGGATTCAATTCAGACGTCTCCAAGTTCAAAACCTTTATAAATATTAGCATTTAGACCTCAAATAGACGTCTTCAATTTGGATTCAATTCAGACGTCTCCAAGTTCAAAGTCAATTCAGAATTAAAAAAAAAAACTTAAACTACAAATTTCACGGCAAAGATCAAACATTCTGTATAAGCGATTAATCTGCATTATTGTCGCTAAAAATCACAGAAAACTGTAAATTGAGACGGGCAATTCATGGAGCCTTTGAATTCTGATTTCTGTTCACAATGAACGCCGGCGTATAACTTACGCCCTGTGGCAATTAGTTATAGCCTCCCAGCACGTGAAAAGGTGAAAATGCATTGACCAGAATATATATTTAACCAGTATTTGATTGGTTAACCGCATATCAATCATACAAGTTAAAGCGTCCATTTCTTTATTCGTTATTCCTGAAGAATAAAGGTAATTAGGATTCTGTATTCTAATCAGTTTATGCTACTTATGTGTATCGTATTGTCAGTAACTATTGGAAAGATGTTGTGGGAGACATCAAACCCTCGCCAATGGTCACATCGAAAGACTGCTATCAACGCCAAACAAATTTTAACAATATCTGTCAATAGCCCGGTTATAATGAAATATTATGTCAATGGGATACTCTCCTTAAAATTAAAATAAAAATAATGGGGCGTCAGGTCTCCTCCAAGAAATAGATTATACCTTGGATATAATCATAACCCTCTAAGAAATTCCATTAAATTAATGTCGGTACTATTCGCGTAAATCCGCTTACAGATAAAGGGAAGGTAATGTGTAATACCCCCTGTTGGAGGTATTGTATAATTGAAGAAATTGTCAAACGAGGATAATATCAGAGGTACTCACTTTCCCTCGTTGATGGTGTCGTTCACATAAACCGTCGTGCGGTTGAGGACCTGGACAGCAATCTGTTCATAGATTTTTGTGTCTACCGTCGAGAAATCAACCCTTTTAACTCCCTTGGTGATTTGATCATACGCTTTTATCATATCAGCTGAAACGAGAACAGGATTTGTTAACTAGTAAAATGCATTGTCAGGCATGCAGGCCTTCCCCAAATGGGTGGTCGTTCATGTGGGTTACTCCGCAATCCATGTGACTGCACAGTTGTTAATATTCCTTTAATTTTTTTTTCTGGATTCGTTTCATGAGCGGGACCCACACCAAAATCTATTCGCTTTATCATTGGCTCAAATTTTATTGGGAAAAGTTTACGATTGCGTGAGCTATATTTTGAGCAAATACGTAAACACTCAAACACAAACGGAAATGAACGCCTACCCCTCCAGACACAACCAGTCAATTGATGTTTAAGGTAAACCTGCCAGGGCGTATGTTATTAACTTAAATATGTAAAACAGAACAAATGTGGGTGATACCTTGACGTGTATACTGGGATATGGCTGCATCCATGTGTATGTAAGATGAGACATAGTTTTTCGAACCTCGTGGTAAAACTAATAGGTTGACAGAAAATTAGGTTTGAGATCATGGATAATATCCACTATACTTTTCAGTCACCTCCTGTTATTGAAGTATACGCAGTGATTGCAGATAAGCGAATATATAACCGACCAGTAATCTAGATTTGTTTGGCATCCTATGCCAGTGTCATTTCTCTAGTACATGTATTAATAATACAAGTACAGCGTTTTTTTCACATCAAAAGAAAACATTCGGTGTATTCTAATCTCTAATGAATTGATAATAAGGATTTTGGATGATGATGTTTCTAATTTAAGGTCAATGGTCTCGCAATGCCATGGATATATTTAGAATCTGACCCATCACATAAAGACTTTGATACCTTTCTGGTTGTATGACATGTGTAATTGTTCAGATAGCATGTTAGCTGTTTGTCCTTTTTTTTTGCTGTTTCTTTTGTCTCCTTGGATTTGACATGATGTAATGATTTTAATATATTAACTTTTCTCAATTTTAGATGCATAAAGAAAATGTTATTCTGGAAATATTATTGTGACCACTGGTTATACATACAGAACTCTTACTGTCAGATACTGTCCATGTTCGAAACAAATTATAGTCCATTCCATGTTTATCTTTAGAGCATTATGTTACATTTTTCCATAACGTCAATGCAATTGGTAACTGAAACATTCCGTAAGACCTACTTGCTCTTGTTTATAATACGTTTTCCCAAATTGTGTGTTATATTAATTTCCAGTAGGATTTATCGTTGATTCCAACTTCATTCCGATACAGTTTTATGTTAGAGGAATTCAAATTGCCAATTTGAGTTAAAAAGAAATATGATAAACTGTATCAGTTGGTTACAAAACAATTTTATGCAAATGTTTCACTTATAAAATGCTTTTGACCTGTTCAATGCAATTATTAATAGAATATGGAAAATTTTAAATCGCGACCTTTATAAATTTGAATAAATAAAATGAATTTTTTATATCGTATAAAGGCTATATACCATTTATTTTCTGGTACACATTTTAGGGGCAGGGTTTCCTTCTGTCTCCTGCCGTTTTGATCATATGATAGGCTTTCAGGATTTAAAGCTGACATCCTATACTCGAGACCGACCAGAAATACATAGACTTTCGACTTAAAAGACCTCGTTTTGTGATGCTGAAACCTTTTCACTACATCAACGTACTAATACGTACATTTTTTTCGGCTGACCTAGTTGCAAAATTGTGCAGTTCTAAAATCACAGTTGAAGATATCCTAGTTTACTTATCGGAAATTTTAAAATCAAATACAACAGAACCTATCTGAAAGACCATCTGTGTAATAGGTAAATCAAATGGGTTTATATTTAGGTTATTATTGACATTTCTAATATAGACACCTGTGAATTAAGACCATATTTGGCCAATCACAAGCGTGGTCTTATCACATAGGTAATACTGTATTCTGCTCACCTTTTCCCTGGGCAGATTTTAGTCCTGGGGGCATGATGTAGGCCCTAGGGTGGAAGACCTTGTCATATGTACCGCAAAAATCACGGTCCAGGTACATATCAGAGTACATCTGTGTGTTCTTCTCGATCTCGTCAACGTCAAAATTGCTTGCTGAAAGTTGAACACAGTAAATCAAAAGGGTAATGGTGTATTTTAGGGGATTTTTTTTTTAAAATGTCTTTATTGAACGCACGTTATAAACAAAAGTAATATTCTATAATATAAGAGAGATTATAGTTATAGAAAAATAAGGGTTATAGAATGAAAGGTGGTCTTGTGGGAGAGTTATTGTGGCCTAAAAGTTGACTTTAATGGCTCAAATTGTGATCTTCCGCCATGACGTTATCCATGACGTTCATGACGTCACCAGAAAAGCAAGCTGTATATGAGCAACTTATGTCATTATATATAACATATCTTGCTTATTAAACTATATATGCCTTATTCATATATAAGTATATTTTTTTCTTATTATAGAACCACTCAAATTTGGAAATAATGCGATAACAATTGGTAATATAGGCCTTTTATTAAAAAAAACCCCTAAACTTTCACCTTTACCATCAAAACAACCGGAATTGTCACCCCCAAATCGCCCCAAAATGCACATTGAAAATGGCAGCAAGTTACATGTATTAACATTGGTTTTAAACATCATTTGAAATCCTTCTAAAGGGAGTATACCTTTACAATGCCACTTAATTTACTAATTTTACTTTGACTTTGAACCATCTCATTTGGTTAGTACAACAGAGCAAAGATTAACTTAGGCAATGGTTCATCGATACCTAAAAAAATCCAACAATCGAGGCAACAAAACAAAGTTTAGGGGATGCCGCAGAAGGCCATGCCCCCATCTAACTTTGCATTTTATATTATGGAAAAACTTTAAAGGCCCTAAATATCTACTAGGAAAAATTATATTATGATATATAAAAAAATCATAAAAATATCAGTTTACATCAAGTTACATTTCTGTTTCATCTGCAGGTAACAATTAATCCATAGAAAGGCACCTATCTCGGAGATTTAATTCTCAAATTCTCCCAGGAAAATGAAGAAAATGAAGAAACTGAAATCATGCATTTGAATTGACTCCTTTTAGAATTTCAAAATTTCGATAATATTTAGGAAATTGTGAATTAATCCTAGGAAACTTGTGTGAAAGCAACCTGATATTGATAAAATGTGTTATAAAATTTCTCTTACTCCGTGCTTTGACGTATATATATTTTACACATACCCCCCTCCCCTCGATTACTAACACACATGCATAGTGTAGGTTCTGGTTTCAAGACAGACAATGTATCTAATAGAGACAAACTTACCTGAGCCATAGACGGCGACGCCGATGGCGGCACAAATCAGCATGTATTTGAACACCATGTCGACAATAAGATGGCTCTTTCACAGTTGGATGCCTTACCACCAGTATCCTTTTAATATACAGTTCCACACAACATCGAATACCTGTCACATAATTGCACGTTCGCTTATTAATATTCATGAAATGACGCTCTTGCATAGCAGCCTGTAGCATGCGTATACGTAGGAGATTGTAATATACTTTATTGACGTGGCGATTAGTTCTGAAATTAATTGGAAAAAAATAAATTTATTTCCTGTGACAATTGCACACGTAAAGGTGTGTGATTAACTTTGCTGACGTGGCGTTCAGCTATTAAATTAAACTAATTAACCGTTGCTAACATTTGCGAAAGGTTCCTGATGTGTTTGATATTATGGTCAAAAGATCATGTTAAATACATAATGCTATCCCCCAAATGTTTGAAACGCAGTTTACAAACTGGACAAGGTAAAACGTACCCATTCCTAGAATCACATGCAGATATAACAAAAGATATTAGATTTAAAATATAAGGTGTACCATATAACGATTATAATATCTATGAACTAGCATGGTACCAAAGACTCAAAGTACACTCTACGGCAAGTGCTGCTTTAATTAGCGTTGGTTTTCTGTTTGTTTTAATGTTGTTTTTTAATCAAAAAGATAAATGATAACCTTTGAAGGTATTCCCACAGAAGATATGAAGTAGGTTATGGCCAGGATTAAC
The DNA here is from genome assembly GCA_026874595.1 of Sipunculus nudus. NCBI lineage: Eukaryota > Metazoa > Annelida > Sipuncula > Golfingiida > Sipunculidae > Sipunculus > Sipunculus nudus. The sequence goes on from CM049317.1 coordinate 16,633,000, forward strand.
AGGAGCTTGGTACGGGGTGGCCTTTATCCGTTTGTATATTGGACAATGTCGAATGGTGCGCACACTCACACATTTATACCATACAAACGATATGTTTGGCAGTTTAGAATGAAACTGAGAAATATTTCGACCGAGAACCAACCGAAAACCTCACTAACCCTGAAACAGCTTTAAGATACCGATCGAGGTAAACTCTGCCCAGAACATACATTAATGAATATTTTAGATCGGCTTCAAAAAGTTTCAACTATTTCAAATACTTTAACTGGATAATAAATTGTGTTAAATGTAATATTTGTTTTCTCGATTCTCTATGTTATCTGATGGAAACAGCGAAATAAAGTCCCGAAGATAAAAATAGGTCTCCCTCTGGGTCCATAACCTGAAGCAAATGAAATAATACAAAAATGAAAGTAATGTAAATATAAGTTTTTTGATGTATGTGTAAGCATTACTTATTTTCATGTAAAATGTTTAGCTTCTATAGTTAAACAGAAAATTTATTATCAACTTAAATTTATGAGCTCATCTGAAAACAGGGATCAGTTTATACTCTATTACAGTTTCGTAATTGAGTGTGTATCATGCGACTTAGGCGCTCAGACAGTGATCGCTGACTATTGATGTAGAATCACATATACATTTGGAGGTTGTGTCCGGTTAGAACAGCCTTACTTAACTAAAGCGTATATATAAACTACATCTAAACGCCCGTTTCCTTGTGTTACCCGAATAGTATTGTAGAAAGAGAAAAGAAGGCAGGAAAAGATAACTAACTATACTCGATAGGTAGACTAGACAGATAGACAGACAGACATTTAGATATAGATGATAAGATGTATAATAGTATTTATGTAAGTGTGGACGTATGGTGACATTTCAAAACACGTTTACGGAATTAAAGTTGGAATCTCTCCAAGCTTTTATTTTTAAAACAACAACTTATGTCATTACCGAAGATAAAACGTTTGATGCCGTGTTGATGCACTATACTAAAACAAATGTATTCCGTTAGCGGCGTATCTCAGCCTTGGTTCACTCCAAATAATGGCGCTTATTAAGTCATGACTCATCTGTATAATCGGAACGAAGAATTAGTTAGTTTGCTTGTATCAGTATCCGTTGGTTCTGGCTTCGAACTGAAATGATTTTGGAAAATAGTTTGCAAATACCTAAAATCAGCAGCAAAAAAGACTAGCTTTTAACCTCAGTTCTGTCAAAGTATTAAAAAAACCAAAGGAATCTTAACCTCTTGCCGCAAGAATCCACCAATTATATGAGAAAAGGACTGTGGGGCAGCCTGCCTTTATTCATATTATATTAGTCGCCCGATAAGTCGAGCATGAACAAGATTTTCAACCATACAGAATATAAATTTATGTCAGAACCATCTGTTGCCTAAACATGTCGTATTGTTAATTATATCACGTCTATTGGATATTTCTAATTAATTGTTTCCAGCATTCAGTGTAACTACTTATATTAGTGCTTGGTCCTTATCATACTATAACGGACAACCACTTTTATATAAGTGGCACCAGTATCATTCTTTGGTAAAATTTATCTTCGTCATAGTTAGGCCTGCGTTAAGCAGGTTTCCATTTATTTATTTTTTTTCCATCGGTTCCAGATTTTCAAGTTTACCTGACCCCCCCCCCCCCCCCCAACACCGAATATGGAGTGTGATGGTGTACTTTTCCCGGGGGGGGGAGGGGGGGGCGGTGTGTAGAAATGTTGATATCAAATAAAAAAAATGAATCCTTGTACACGAAGAATGCATCAGGTTGAGAGACAAAGGATTCAAATGCCAAGGGAATTTGGAAACTAAAGGATCATAAAAAAATCCATCAATACTCCCCTGACATATTATACTGACCAGATCCTAATCAGGACAGGAATTCCATTAAATATAAATGCGATTTTAATTACAAAATTATTATGAACAACTGCATCTTTGAGAAAGTGTTGCCTATTAAAGGCTTTAATAAAGATTGTTTCAAATAAAAATCCACCAAATGTAACCTGCCCTTAACAAGACATTTTTAAAGTTAGATATGAGTAATGGATCCTAGTTACTGCGTCGCATATGCTTTAAGGACGGACGGAGAGATTAATAGGCTGGTCCCAAATATAGTTAAAAAGATAATATATAATTGTTATTGCATACATATGAAAATTATTGTAAAAAAATAGACCTGTATTGTTTTAGATGATATGCAGTTATACAAACATCACCTATGCCATAGCTAGAAAGGAGTCCTTGTCATTATATTGAAACGCCCTCTCCTTTGATTCTGATATAGACAAATACGTACGCGTCTTATTGATCCTACTTAAGAGCAAGGCCTTTTCAACACCTGCAGTGTAACAGGTAAATGCTGTTTAGAAATTGCTGCATATGATTTTTAAGATGTGGTCAGAGATAAAGTGGCATATAATTGGAGAGGAACCAATCCGAAATGGCGTAAATTAAGATATCACTGAAAAAAAAGGGTAAATTATGTTTAAAATGCGCATATATTACCTTGTTTGTCTATCCATTAAAACATTAGCAGGTAAAACGATATTTGCTGCAAAATGCGATTTTACAGCGGCATAAGAAACACAGAGACGATTGAACACATTTCTGCGCCATCAAAATTTAATGCCTTGAACACACATGAATAGTTAAAGTGTAAAAAATAATTAGCCCCCAATGAATAATTCATTTGAACAAAACAGAGGTACAATCATGCGGACGATGATGTTGCATTTCCCTTGGATAACTCATGTGTTCCAGAAAACACATTCTAGTAATATAACAGATAGAGAGACAGACAGTGGTTAAGTTATAACACCATGTGTTCATTGTTATTCAAGGGAAGCTAACTGCTTAGAATTTTTAGATATAAACACTCATCCTGATTCAATTAATATCATTTCAGCTGTCACGCGATTTTCAAATCAAACTGAGCGGGTCCTTTTGTATGTGAACATTTGTATGTAACTGATCATTAGGTCAAAATTGTGCTGCTGTTATTAATAATTTTCCCGATGACCTTTTGCATTATGGTTATCTGGTATTAGGTGTAATTACAATTCCAATGTGGCCTAAAATTCTGAACCAAAAATTGAGTTGTTATATATTGATAGCTATAGTATGGCTTACAAAAGAAACCGAAACTTGCCAATAAATAATCACAGTAATGCGACTTGGGCCAAATGCCATTACAATACCAAGTGGTCGCATTTGCGGGGCCACATTAACACTTTTGGATAAGATCATCAAGCCCGTACACTCTTAGAAAAAAGGGTTCCAACTAAAACCGAAAAGGGTTCTCTAGCGTGAACTGAGTTGGGAACCTTTTAAGGTTCTAGATAGAACCTTCAAGGGTGTAGGGTTCTGTATAGAACCTTCATTGCATTATTAGTTAAGAGTCTAGGATGTCCTATTATACGTTTAGGATAACTTAATTACTTCATATGGCTATACATATTTGATAGAGTTTTGATAGATATGCAAAAAAATTATAAAAGCATTTTTTGACAGAAGGTGGGTACCTGCAAGGATCATAACTGAAATCATATATATACTTGTATTCTTTAAATGTGATGAAATCTTCATGGCAAAATGAAAAAGCATTTTTTATGGAAACACATTTTTATTAATTTGTAAAGATCAGTCAGTGAAAAAAAGACCAATTACAAAAGTATTAGCTCATAAATGCACATAATTGATATAACTGTCATTTGCAATATAGCGTTCGTGAACACCTCGCTAAGTTCCGCGTTGTTTCCAAAAACTTAGAAAAATTTACATGTTATTGTACAGCGTAGAGAAGGTACGGAGAATAGATCTGAAAAAAATAAGAGATGACATATATATTACTAGCGGTTGCGAATTAAATATCATACGATGTTTCTGGTCTGTGAAGTCACTAATTGGAACTCAGCCCCCCCCCCCCCCTCTCTCTCTCTCTCTCTCTCCCTGAGTGGTTATTTCAGCCCCCTCTCTCTCTCTCTCTCTCCCTGAGTGGTTATTGCATTTTGAGTGTTGATGTTGTTAATATTACAACGTTTTGGTAAGCGTCCCGAAATATCTTTAACACGAAAAATGGCAAATCATATGAACTGCAGCTAATGAGACATTAAACTATTATAAACACGTACTTTTCACAAAGGTATTTTAACATAGAATGCGTAATTATTCTTACTTTTTCTTAACTGGCTTATAATACTTATTACCTTGCTTTCAAATTATTTGTAGTCTCCATATAAAGTTATAGGTGTATTATTAAAACCTTTCTTTTATGATTTAGAAAATACTCCTGAACTACGTACCATGTTATAATGGTCAGCCCGATACAACAAAAAATCCACTCTTCCTTTTTCATGTTCATTCTTGCTAGCAAGGCATATGTATCTGGTTCCTGCAAAGAGAAAGAATGGATTGGTGACCAATATATTCTGTACTTGGTAATACACGTAATTAATGCATCACACACGTTAATGCATCCCTACAAAGAGGAATCCATGTGTTAATTAAGTAAAGTCTTCGCTAAGTAATACATGTAATCAGTCCACTATATAACACCGAGTTAATTAGAGAACACCTTCAGTCAATGTGCCATTGGGTGTGACTTTACATGGAGATGGTCCGTTTTGTCCCAAGGCTAAAGTGTTGAAAATCCCAAGCAGTTATCAAAAACAGTGCTCTTATTTCTGCCATTTACTGACTAGACTAAAAATTGCAAGGCTTTTGTTCTTTCTCCTAATGTAAAATTAATATTTTATCGAACAGTCTCAAGAAATGACAAAGGAAAGAGACTTGTAAACATTGTATACAGGTTGTTAATGTTATGAATGTAGTCCAGGTATAATCGTCCATCTTGTTCAGTCTCAGTCAAGCAAGTCGATTTTCAAGTTTGTTAGGTGACTGTAAACAGTTCCTTTACAATGCTGGATTCTACGTGACTTATGTTACTATGAACTTTTATTACATGTACTTTGCTGCAATGAACATTGCCCGCAATAGCAGGTTTATCATGGGACTTCGTCCAGGTTAAGATTAATTTACGTAACTCCATTCGCAGACAGAGACTTACTCACAGGACAGTTAATCTCTAGACATATAACTTTGACGTTCTCCCCATGAAAGTAAATGATATATAAACATCAGTCTTACCTCATATATATATATATATATATATATATATATATATATATATATATGTACTGTGTTTCCTCTTCTAACGTATCGAGCAACCAAAACAGCCCGACCTAATCATCTTGATATCTGGTCAAAGCACGGGTTCCATCTAAGACCTCATTTTTCGTTATGGTCATGACACAAACCTTCAGGTTCTATCTGGAACCTATTCAAGGGGAAAAGAGTTCAAGAAAGAACCATGGTACTATCCAGAACCCAAAGGGTTCTGAAAAGAACCATCAAGAACCTTTTTTTCTTAGTGTGTACTTCTAAATTCAGGTCTGGTCGCAATTCTGAGTCATATATATATATATATATCACATAAATACATATACATATATACATATAAACATATATATATATATGGGTTCCAGATATCCGTTTAGTCCAGAGGGTTTGCTCATGCACCGCCAGCGTTACTTCAGTTTAACCCGCCATCCTAATTTTTAAGTTAGATGATATATGTACGAAATCACACATTTTAACCATTAAATTGGTTCGTCCGAATCAGGTCTCTATTCAGGTCTGGTCGCAATTCTGGGCAATTAATCATTAAATTAACAGTTTCAGGACAATTTTCATAATCGTTGCATATTCGCACTCGGGGTACTAATACATTTATTTTCTGTGTATTCATGTTCCAACTGTATATACAATGAACCAGCACGGCTATTCGTACACTTCTCTCCCTCTCTCCCTCTCTCTCTCTCAAATATATATATATATATATATATAGATATATGTATATATAAATATATGTATATATATATATTATATGTATATATTTAAGTATATGTGTGTGTAGCTCACTCGAAAGAGTAGACGTCGTCATAGGTTCTATATATACATATATTTGTATAATTCAGAATCAGATATAATTTAATTAAATTGTAAACGAATGAGAAAATACCTGCCCTTTCTCCAAAAGAACAATATTTCTGATGTGAAATACTATGTCTCCTCGGATATAAAACTACTTTAAAGCCTGCCACTCACGTTAATTATTCGTAGAAAGAATGATATTTCTTATTTATTATTCTTAGAAATAAGGAATTATATAGAAAAAATTACGGTTAAGAAAGGTTCTTATAACGTCCTTTGGACCATGGCGAAAGTCATAAGTAAACATTACATGTTGACCTTTGCTGACGAAAAGTAAAAGCCTGTAACTCAGGGTAGTGAACAGATTATAAGTGGAAGGTGGAAAGGCACTCCGCGTCGGGGGTGACAACATATCAAGAATTTGCAAAACTCCAGTCCTTCTTATTTGCCAAAAGATATCCTTGATGGGCGTGTTTTGATTACGACAAACATGCAAATATTCATCATACATTATACATACATACATACAAACATTATACATACACACATCATACATACATACATACTTACATACATCATACCTGCACACATGCATACATCATATACAAACATACATACATATATCATACATCGTACACACACGTGTCATACATACATATATACAAACATACAAAAGCGCCGGAACTTCATGTTTGTAAAGATCAATAATTTGATATAATCATAAAATGTTGTTCGAACACTTCACTGGTATTCAAAAGTGTGGAAACAAATATTAATTCAGGTCTCGGTTTGGTATATATAAACTTTTATTTTACATGGATTGTAAAACAAGCCTTGATAGCTAATACGAAGCACCCCCCTGGGTCGGATATTGGTGCTCGTTAAGAGTAGAGGAAACCGGAGAACCCGGAGAAAACTAAAGACTGCAAGCCAATACAACCCACTCTTATAGCTACGCTAGGAATCGCACTCCCGTCGCACACGGAGTGTTTTAGCACACCGTTTTCCCGGGTCCAGGCTATTTTGATATAACTTTTTAAAAGTTAAATTAAATATAATCCTAATATATATATATATATATATATATATATAGAGAGAGAGAGAGAGAGAGAGAGAGAGAGAGAGAGAGAGAGAGAGAGAAAGAGAGAGAGAATGAGACAGAGATAAATGAATAGCCATGCTGGTTCATTGTATATAGACGTCGAACAGGAAAACACAGAAGTGTCCTTTCACAAGCGCCTGGCAATCGTGAGGTCATGGGTTCTCTTTCCATTGGCAGTGAACCAACTTTTCTGTGTATATATATAAATATATATATATATATATATATATTAATTTATTCGATGAGTAGTTGTTGTTATAGATCATACACATGGTTTTTGATCAAGCCTAGGGTCCATCGAAAAGGATCTTCTTTTTGCTACTGTCAGAAGTGGTTTGTCTGTGCTGCCACCTGCAGCATAGTGACTGAACCAAATTGTAGATGACACCCTGTAGGGATCATTACCTGGTAAAACCAGAGACCTTATTAGCTCTGTCAACGGGTAACAACCAGCAAATAATCTAACAATCCTGAGGCGGTCTGGCGGAGAGCTATTCTCTTTTTTTGTTACCTGTTTAAATATTAACTATAGTAATATTATAAATTTTGTTTGGACCTAGTTAGGTACTCCTGACTGTTTAACCATGTACTAAATTTTTTTTTATCATATTGATTTCTTTCACCTTTTTCTGTTTTTGAAAGGCACACTTTAGCCCTAGTTCACACCTTTGCTCCAGACATTTATTGTTTACATGGACGTTATTTCCAACGTACGGAGCCCAGGAGACGACATCGTGAAATATATTTTTTAATTCGTGCGCATGAATTATTAATCCGTGCGCACGAATTTCAATCCGTGCACACGAATTACCAATTCATGGCCACGAATTACTAATCCGTGCGCACGAATTACCAATTCGTGGCCACGAATTACTAATCCGTGCGCACGAATTACTAGGTGTAAAAATATATTTCCAAGGTGGAAAAATATTTTTTTTCAATAGGATAACAACGTAGCCGATAAGGCTACTGCAACTGCTCTCCTGCATATAAATTAAAAGAAGGTGAAAAATTAACATGAATATATGTATATATGTATATATGTATGTATATATGTATATATATATATGTATATATATATAAATGATCAGATTGGAAAAGTGCACATATATTCACACACGATAAGATATATATATACATGTATATATATAGATACATAATATACGTTAATACAGATTGACATTCCGCATAGACTCATACTTAAACATATATTTTTACTGGTAGGCGTAATTCACTGAAATAAACGTCTCAGTCCATATCGAGCATATAAATTAGATTAAAACCATTGGTCTTTCTAATTGAAAAAAAGTATTTATTTAAGTAACTGGCAACTAGTCGTAACATTGTATGGATAATTTTATGTTGACGATGATTGTCGGAATAATAACTGTATATTTATCGGGAGGCTTGGTTTGAATAGTCACGAACATTTTCCTTGAAGGAATCTTTTGAAGTAGACTGAATTTTAGGAAACTGTTCCAAAGTTTGCAGGCTATTGAAACGAAAAAAAAATGAGAAGGAAAGAAAAGCGACAGTGTTTCCGTGTGAGCATGAGACAGAGTTTGGGTTAATATATTATCAGATAATCTGGAGCCAGTCCGTGAATCATTCATAGAATGTAGATTGTATAGCCAGTTCTCTTCCTATTTTTATACTTGACCATTAGAGCTCTTTTAACATATCATGTTTATGTGTTCCTGTCAGGAAAGCGAATCCCAAATATGACATGAGATACTTCAGTTTCTGTGAAGTTCATTTCACCTAGTTTATGAGTAATTTGCAATTCAGCATCATCGTCAAATGGCGATTGAGAACTGTAACTGTAGTTACTTTGTGAAGCAAAATAACTGTTAAACATTTCAGCCTGATCGGCTTTGTCTATAATACTGTTCTCATTATGCCCCAACGATAATAAGGTATGTTGTTGTTTTTTTTTATCAGAGAAAGCCTTAGAAATTTTCCACCGTGACCGGCAACTGTCTGTGAGTTTTATATTTATATTCTTTAAGTATTGCTTAAAGTCCTTATATTTTCAGAGAGTTCCGAATTTTCCAAGGTAGGAAGTCACGGAACTGTCGGAAGGCGCTGGGTTCCATTTTCACAACCGTGTGTGCCCGCTGAAACTTTGAGCCTGTGCCTAGACTATGTCGATGTGTGCATGCTTCTCATTGTCTAGTAATCGTGCGCACGAATTTATTACTCCTGCGCACGATTTAGTAACCAATGAGCATTGAGCCAGCAACATAAGAGAGCTGTTCTCATTGGTCACTAATTCATGCGCATGGATTAGTAATTCGTGGCCACGAATTAGTATATATTTTTTTCCACCTAGGAAATATATTTTTTCACACGTAGTAATTCGTGCGCACGGATTAGTAATTCGTGGCCAAGAATTAGTAGTTTGTGCGGACGAATTAATGAATTTTTTTTCACAATGTTGTCCCCCGGGCTCCGTACCAACGTGGTTCACTCCATAGCAAATTATCCGGGGGGGGGGGGCTTCTACAGGGCTTGTCCACTGCATATATACTTCATTTTCCTTCTGTGTATTTGGTTGATACATTCATAATGCTTCTCTGTTAAACAATGCACCCTAGAAGTGGATGCACTATATGAGCGGTAATTACTGAATATATTCTGGATAAAGAATTGGTAGTTTGCTTGGTTTCCTCTGTTTAAGAACAGGGCACATATTAATTGTGCATTTCTGTGTGTACAAAGCCCATATGATATCACAATAACATTTTTGTTGTTGCCAGTGATGGGAACATCGGGGATTAAGTATAGTCTGGCAAATGAAAGGACAATATATGAGAATACTTCAAGAATGTTCGTAACAAAATTTATAATATTTGTCAAACTCAATAGTCTACGTCAACATATTTTTTTTCTGATATAATTTATATATTCACATCTATATCATAATCGACCTTAGTGCCTCGTAACCGTTTTCACACAAATAAATTACAAGGAATCATATCAAGTATGTCCCAAGGTTGTCATTTTCTAAAACTCTTTTAAAAATCGCAGTGGCCTACGGGGGGGGGGCACATTTGGGGGGGGGGGAGGGGGGTCGACATTCAAGGAAGTAGTATAATGAGTGGCTTTTTTTCCCATTTCAAGAATTTTTTGGATTATAAACAGGGATTCTACCAAACGATTTGCACACTTCAGGGGCGGCATTTTGGTGATTTTTGTGATAAGTGGCATAACGAGTTCCTCTAAATGAACAAATTTGGCTTTTTTCATCCCTTTTCAAGAATTTAAGGGATTGTAAACTGAACAGTGGAACCTACCAAATGATTAGCGAACGATTTGTACATTTTTTGGGGGGACGGTATTTCCGGGAATTAGTATAATTTGTGGCATAAGGAGTTCTTCAAAAAGTACAAATTTTGTCTTATTGTCACATTAAAGAAAATTCATTAATTATAAACTGGACAGAGGAAACAAACCAAATTACTTGCGGACGATCTCTATAGAGGCAAGCTATGTGCAAGAAGAAATACGTATCTGTAATTATTGTTTATTAGATCTGTGGTCTTGCTATGTCAGAATCGATAAATTTACCAATCTTGCAAAGACCTGCATTTCAGGGCGATCGTCGTTTACAGAAATCCCTAGCAACGGCTGGTAATCACCAGGGAGAAACCCTGTCGAAAGACCAATGGCTCCCGGTGGTGGGGGTTGGGTATCTGTCGTACGCATTGTGCGAGTAATATTTTGACGAATATTTGTTGCTCTTTCCTTGGAAAGTTTGAAAAATTTCCGTTCTTGAACTATGAATTCCCGGAATTCCATAATATTGAAAGAGCCTGAAACAACCTGAAATGCCCTTTTTTCATTATTCTTCATACTCTTACTCCTAAGTCTTGTTAAAATACAGACGTTTACACTATCGTGTATATAATGAGTACTACCTAAATGCCTGTAACCAATATGACCTGCATGAACTGTTATGTAACGTGAATAAAACAATAAACACCAAGACCTATGTAGCCTGTAGAATCATTTTAACTTTAAAATATCATTCAGATGTAACTCTCCGGCAAACTCAGTTTGTCAAAACATTAGTCTTTTTATGCTCTGCCTATATATATAGGCCTAATTCATGAAATTACGCGTTTTTACTAAAAACTAATGCTTGCATGCAGCAGTACAATTCATATGTCAATAGCTCTATTAGGTGTATCTGTTGTCATATGGGATAACAAGAGGTGGAATTATAGATGTGACAAGGTATTTGTATACATTCAGAATGGAATAATTAACACTCACCAAATAAAGTTTTTCCCATGTTGAGTATAAAGTTATCATGAATCGTGTTTACATAAATGATGAAAGATCAATTTCAAACATTTAATGTGTATCCCGCAGTGTTATCTGTTTTTAGTTACAATTTATTCGTTTTATTCCTTTCTGTTCACTTCATAAAGAAATATACTTGTTAGAACTTCGAGCGATCTTTTGATTTACATCAGCATCTAGAGATGTCTGCTCTTTAATATGTGGCGGAAGAATTCCTTGCCAGTGAATTCATCCAAATAATTGCACCGTTGTTAAATACATGTCTATAACAAGGAAATTTTACATGATACGTTTCAATATGTTATCTATTTTGTAATGTATTGTTAGAGGGGCGGCAATTTATGGACCCCCCCCTAGCACCACTGAGGTTATGTAGGCCGCTGAAAAATCGTCAGAAATTTTAAATTGTGTTGAATTTACCTCTCTCTCTCTCTCTCTCTCTATATATATATATATATATATATCTATAAACATATATAACAAGACAGACTTCACCCTTAGCCGATAATAAAACAAGGGACTGTGTCTTGCGTAGATTATGTTAGATTTCTTTCGGTCACACAATTTTAAATCGTTGTCTCTTTCGTCGGGTTGCACTTAGAAATCAGGAAATAATTATTTATAACAATGCTTAATTCCCATGATGGTTTGAACAATGCACAATATCCGATAAGGAGGATAAATAATATTTTTATTGAGTATGATGCTCTTGGTGGGTATTTTACAATATCATTCCAGTAATAAAGTTATAGCTCCACTCATGTATTGCTCATTTGGGTCATGTGTTCGTGCATTTCATCGAGACGGAAACTGAGGAAACATTCACGGCGGAAACGCTTCTTAAACTTCACATATATATTTACAGTGAATGGAGTTGTGTAAATCGTTCCATCTCCCTAAACCGCCAATGAGACTGAGGTAGTGTTCTCCTATTGGATTGCCATGACCACCGTTATTTGGTTCCTGTACGTTCCAGTGGGTAAAACGGATTCTTTCACCGGTTCCTGCCCAAAGCCATTGTCCTTCTTTTCCCTTATCTGTGCCGGAGGTCCAGTAGCAGCTTTGCCCTGAATCGAATATATCAAGCATATGCATTAATAAGTTGTTGTGCACTCACTGTAAGAAAGTCCATTCACGACAGATTTTTTTCTAATACAATGGATAAAGAAATAGATCTCTTTAGATGTATTTAACGCTATCTTTATGTCATTATACATTGACTGTATGATGAATCATTAGTTATTATTTTATTTGTAGAACCCTGTATATCGCTAATAACATAGCAAAGGTGTTTACAGCAACAGTTATCTGGGGACGCTTCTGTCCAAACCTGTTACGTATTAGTGGAATTTTTTTTCATCTGGTCTCCTTTAACAATAACAAAGCATTGTTATTTTGAAAATATTATTCTCAGGGAATAACATTTGTAAAACATATATTTATTTGTCTGAAATATTGTGTTGGTAAAAAAACATATTCAACTCTTTATGGCTGAGATAAAGGATTACCTCTCGCCATCAGTAATTCGATGTATTTCTGCTCTTGCAATGATTCGACGCTTACAAGACTGCTCCCTACGTATGCACAGACGGTATTTGCAACTCCCCATCTAAGGCTTACTGAATATAGTCTATAATACGAGGGAACCCAGGTGCCATTCGGGAGAATCCGACCGAACTCAAACCGGAAACGAAATCCGTTTGGACAATCTGTGTCTAAAAGTAAACGAACCAAAGAATGAAGTAAATTTGATTTGATTTATAATGACGCCTGACTCTTTTTATGTGGACATTAAATATAGCGTATATAACATGATTTGTTTTAAATGAGTGATCAAAAATGTGAAATATCAAGTTAACAAAAACCTAAAGGTAAGGCATATTACCAGAAGCATTTAACGTTCTTATGATTTAATTTTATCACTTTTCAACACTGCTTGCTTAGACTACCTCCAGCAGCGGTATTTCCAGAGAGGCAGAAAATGAACCTGTTCATCATAATGTTAAATATTGAGTCATAACTCTTTGGTAAATCAACTTATGTCATTGTGGTGATATAGACAACTATTGCAGTGCAAGTATCCTTACCATTAAAAGAAAAAAATACTTTCACAACCATTGCTTATCCTCGTACTGCAGTACCCATGGGTCATTTGTGTAACCTTTATCTTCACCATCGGTCTTTGTAAAATAAGGTTACTGTACATGTGTGCCTTAAATTTTCAATAGTTTGTATTCATGTTATAATGTATACTCTTTCAGATATGGAAAATCATACTTAAACTATATTGTAATTAGAAGTATACATATAGCTAACATTACTTTGCTGCATTACATATATAGTAGTAGCAGTAGAAGTAGTAGTAGTTTTTTTAGCACAGCTGACTGTAAGTCATCTGAGCTATAGCGATCACCCTTTGTACGGCGTCCGTCCGGCTACCCGGCCGTCCGTCCGTAAACAGGGCACAAATCGTAACCGTTAGACCTAGAAACTTCTAACTTAACATCCAGGGATGTCCTGGGCAAATCTCCTTGGAAACCTTAAATTAGGTCATGGTGACCTATATTTTTTTGCGACCTACGGGACGAAAACTGATTTCGAGCACCCAGACAGTCAGAAAGGGCACAAATTGTATTCGTTAGGCCTAGAAACCTCTAACCTGATATTTTGGGAGATCCTAGGCAAATGTCCTTGGAAACCTGAAACTAAGTTTCTATGACCTATATTCTGCGACCAATAGGGAAAAGATGTCATATGGGCACCCTGAATGTCAGATAGGGACAAATTGTATTTGTGAGTCCTAGAATCTTCTAACACAATATCCTGGAAGTTTCAAGGCAAATATCCTCGGAAAACTGAAATAAGGTCATGGTGACCCTTTATTTTATTACCTTCAGGCTGAAAACAAGTTTTTTTAGCATAAGACAGTCAATTGAATCGATAAGGCCTAGAACCTTCCAAAATGACATGGGGGGGGGGGGGGGGGCTGTGTGATCATGACCCAATTTCAGGTTTCCAAGGACACTTGACTAGGACCTCCATACGGGCCGAAAACACGATTTGGAGCACCCAGACAGTCAGAAGGGGCACAAGATGTATCCATTAGGCCTAGAAACCTCCTACCCGATATAAAAGGAGATCCTAAGAAAATTTCCTATGAAACCTGAAACTAGGTCACTGTGACCTATATTCTGCGACCTACAGGGAAATTATATCATATGAGCACCCTGAATGTCAGATAGGGACACATCGCATTTGTAAGGCCTTGAATCTTCTTACACAATTTCCTGGGCGGCTTTTGGCAAATCACCTTGGAAACCTCAAATTAGGTCATGATGATCTACATTTTGTAACCTACAAGACAAAAATCTGCTTTTGAGCCTCTTGAATATCATATATGCATAAATCACATCTTTTAGGCCTAGAATCTTCTAATGCAACGTCGTGGAAGTTTCTGGGCAAATCTCCTTATAAATCTAAAAAATAGGTAATGGTGACCTACATTTTGTGACCTACAGGCCCAAAAAAGGATTTTAAGCACCATGAAGTCAGATAGGGGACACATTGTATTTGTTAGGCCTAGAATCTTGTAATGTAACATCTGATACGTCCTTGACAAATGTCTGTGGAAAACTGAAATAAGGTCACTATGACCTATATTTAGCGCCCTTTAGGGAAAGAAGTCATATAGGCACCCAGACAGTCAGGGCACACATTGTTTTAGTTATCTTCTAATATTACATTCTGAGACGTCCTTGGCCAGTTTCGCTGTAAAAAAATAAATTAGGTCACCATGACATATTTTGCAACCTATAAGAAAAGATGTCATATAAGCACCCAGACAGTCAGACGGGCACGAATCGTATCCGTTAGGTATAGAATCTTTTAACATAAAAATTCAGGGAGGTCCTAGTCAAGTGTTCTTGGAAACCTAAAATTGGATCATGGTGACCTATATTCTGCTAGCTATGGGCTAGAAACATGATTTTGAGCACCAAAACAGACAGGGTGCAATTGTATCTATTTTCCTTGGAAACCCCTTATTGTGAAAAACAGGGGAAGGGGGGTCCTGGGCAGGTCTCCTATGAATCCTGATATTTTTATTTTCTGTCCATTTTATCAACACTGTCACTTTAGCCAAAGACCATTCTTGCAGACAATATATAACATTAGAAAAAACCATGAGCACCCAGTCAAAATTAGTTAAGCGTCATGGCCCATGGGCCGCTTGTTTATTATTGTGACATGTACATCATATTTTAACATCAAATCCATTTACTTACATATTCTAATGTGTCCCCAATTACTTGACATGAAAATAAAACAGGTTGAAACAACATATATACAAGAACATTATCTGAACAATGAATTATTAATAATGTTCCATTTGTCACTTATATAACGAACCATTATTTAAAATCCGTTTACAATTTGGCATTATTAGGCATGTTAAATTTTTCTTTATCCATCCTGTAAATAAATTAAGGATTGCTGTTGTATATTGCACCATACAACTTTTTCCTCCTTTTTGGGTAAACAGTGCATAAACACATAAAATTAACCTTCGCCTATACCTTTATACTGTCACAAAGTTCACATAGTCTCTTGTCTATTTTCATTTTTCTATACCACCCTGTCTCTGAATCCCGAATATTCTTGAAATGCCCAGTTAACCTATATTTTTAAAGGTAATTCTAGTCCTTAGTTGGAATTCTGTTCATCCTTGACCTCGTTTTCTAAAATGCAATTCTTTTGTTTTAAATTGTTTACCGTAAATTGCGTGTGATTACACCTGTGTTCCATAGAAGAAATAAAGGTATGTGACACTTCTTCTGACTCAGCAACTACTACTCTATCGTCAACATATATTAACATGCACACTGTTTCGCTATTGACTTAAATGCAAATATCCAACAGTTTAAGGTGATCTACCAAGGAATTAACAAATACATTAAACACTGTAGGTGACAGAGGGTCCCTATGTCTTACTCCACGAGAAACACAGAACCATTTAGTTTTCATTTGTTCATTTATACGTACATATCATATGCATTTACACATCTGTGTAAACATAAGGTATTATTTGTCTATGACTTCAGATACCTGTAAAATATAAGAATCATTTATATGTTTTTGAAATAGCCTGTTTAAATGCCATCCAAAACATAAAATTAATGGGATTCATACATATATTGGTATTTCCAATCTGTATTCCATGAATATCTTATCTTGTCTTATCATTATAGCCAATATTTCAATAACAATTATAAATAAATATACAGCCAGTGGGTCACCCTCTGTTCCAATTGAAAATAACATGTTGTGAATCCGTTATTCATAACTGAACTCTATTTTTAGTTATGTAATATTTTTACCCATCTAAGAAATGAATGATTGGAACCAAAGTATATGTCAATGATCTAGTATCATAGTTTTCGTTTATGCACTCAGTTAATCACTGTCCAAGCTCATCAAATAATGCTATGTAGAATTCGTTTTGTTATTTTTCATAGATTTTAAACATGTATACACCTCTGTTTTTGTGATATTTGCCCCACATGACTCAGCTTCTATTTCAAGTTTATTCATTGGCGCTTGGAGTCTTAGAAAAATAATCTTGCACCTCAGTTTTATCACATGACACTTTTTTCCTATATTTGTCTTCAAATGTGTTTTTTAATAAATCTCATATAATCTTTGGAATCTTTAATATATTCACCATTACAATATAATTGTCTTATTAAAGAGTTATTTTCGTTTCTTTTCTCAAGGTTTAAAACATATCTAGACCCTTTTTCTCCCTGTTGCTGCCATTGAGCCCTTGACCTGATTTTAACTCCTCGTGTGATGTTGTCATAATTTTCCTGTAACTTTTGATTTGCTGTGTGGTATAAATCTTGCATTTCAGGTGTATCAGAGCATCTTGATTCTTGTTCAAGTTTAGCCACTTTATTATCCAACCAGACTGTATTTTCTTTGAGTCGTTTAGCCTTAAATTTAGAATATTGTATCGTAAACTCTCTAAATTTATAATTTAGATATTCCCATTTTATCTTTGCTTTTCAGTATTCATTTTACTGTTTCACATCCATTCATTAATGTTTTCCTATATCAATTTTAAATAATCAGTATGATTTAATAATTCATTGTTCATACACCAGTGAGAAGATCCCAATTTGTTATCTTTGCCAAAGTTAATGTATAGTAGTACTGCTGAATAGTCTGTGCAGATGGAATTATATCACATTTTGTAACAAAAAACCGCAAAGTGTTTGTAATTAAAAATAATCTAGACGTTTCTGAATTAAAGGGGGCTTTTATGTTTTCATGCTTGAGACGCCATATATCACACAGGTTCAAAGCTTTCATAGTAGTAGTTATTTTATTGACAGGACTATGTTTAACAGTGGTCCTTCCTCCATCTGTTAGGTGTACATTAATGTCGCTCCCCCCCCCCCTCCATATAATCTGTACATCTGTTTCCATAATCATTTTTGACAGTTCAATTAGGATCTTTCCATAAAATTCGACTTGCTGAGTTTCATGGTTTGGCGCATATATGTTTACAAGCAGACAGTGCAGACCATAAATTTCCCATTCCACAAAGATATACCTCCCAGAAAGATCTATAGATTTATAAATTTATCTGAATTCCAGGTTGATACCAATTATTGTACATACACCACAAGACTTTGCATTTCCATGTGAAACATACATAAATTTTCGCCACTGATTAGACCATGTAATCTCGTCCTGTTTTGTACAGTGGCATTCTTGTAAAAAGCTAACACCGTTATAACTGTTGTGTTTAACTAACCAATTTAAGATTTGTCTTCTCTTCATACATTTTCTTATTCCCCTGACGTTTAATGAGAGGACTTGGAAGTTAATATTATCTGCCATAAAAATAATTAGTTGAAACGTTTTGAATCTATAGGGTAGTTAAAACATGAAGATTTCTTATTTATATCATCTTGCATCATAATCATCACTGTTACATTAAGCATACAGGCCTCCATGTCAATGATCATAATAACAAAGCACAATATACATGAGTATAAAACCATATGGCCATTTTCCTTGCCTGGCTTTATATTAATTCTTATATTAACAATATCAAGCAATTGCACATAGCTATTCCAAAGATAGTCCGTATCTGATCTGTTTAATTCCTCCACTGAAATCCATTATGAAAACCTTCCCATCCCAAGTCAATGCCTCTTTGATTCTTTGGTCATTTTTTACCCTGTTGTTCAATTCATGAAGTTCTTTGCACAAACCATCAGCTATTTCTACTCTTGATCCTTTACATTTTCTCCTTTCCTTCATAACTATTTCTTAAGCCTATCTTCTAAGAAATTTTACAATAATTGCCCTAGGCCCCTTTCCAGCATTATTTCCAGTAAATTTACCAACTCTATGGGCAGTATCAATATCTTTTCTTTCAATATCAACACCCAGCTTTTCTTTGCAAAACTTTTGAACAATTTCATTGCAGTTTTCTCCTCCTGTTTCATCTTGACCTTTCTCTCTAATGCAAAAAAAATCTTAATATTTGCTTTTCTGGAGTACTGTTCAAGCTCAACTGACCTCCTCTGTGCCTCTCTAGCTTCTGTGCAGGACACATTTGTCTCTGGTTTTAAATGAGCAACCTGGTCTGAAAATCTTTTAATTTCACTTTTCAAGCCTCTATTTTCACTTTCCAATGTCATGATTTTACACTGTAACAAATGAACTGTTGAATCAAATCTTTCAATGTTGTTCATTTTGCTTTGACTGACAGATCATCACTCCGGCAACCGTTGAAAAGGCCACGGATCAGAAAGAAAGGCCCCGCATGTGGTTTCCACAGGTAATAAGCAAAGTTTTTGTGTTCATAGGACCTGGTCGTTGAGCCTAAACAACATAGGTTCCGTGCACATGGTGTCTAAGTGTATCATAAACGGTCCAAGCAGGAAGCGGGAAAATCAGTAGCTTCTTTAGAAGCGCAAAATTTCCACTGCCTCGGGAGCGTAGCGGTAGGTTCATGAAAGATTGGACTTTTTTCCGGATCGTAGGTGTACATGACATCTTTTATTTTGCGACCCATAGGTAAATTTTAATTACAGTGCCTTTTACTTCTATTGCTGTGTATGGCATATCGATCATAGAATTTAGGCTTTCGTGACTTAGTTTAAGGGTTTTCTATAGGATGTAATATCACTTTTTCAGATGTACAACATGAATCTAATAAACATGTGTTTTCTTCCTAACATTCATCTTGTACATTTGACCATTTCGATGTCTAATTTTACTCAGCTGAAAGAAATTGATTAATATTTCTTCATACATACATTGGCAGAATTGATTAAGATCTTTCCATGAAAATCTAAATGCAGTCCCTATAGAAATTTCTGAGGGAGAAATAGTCCTTTTACTATTGTATAGTGCTACCGTGAACTTGTTTTCCCTTTTGAAAAAGGGTAGTTGGCAACACCCTATAAAAGAATGAATTGATCCAAACTGGAGCCGTGAACCCTATCTATAGCATTTATTGGAAATATGTACAAACATTTTATACATTTTGTGTATTTTTATGTTTGATGTATGTTTTTGTATTTTGTTTAAAATAGTGATTGCAAAAAAATGAATTGTTAGAAAATAGAACTGTTGACTAACCAAGCTATATCTGCATGAGCAGTCTTGGATAAGAAAGCAATAAGCATAACATGTTAGGCAAATATAGATTTTATTTGAACACATATTACCTTGCGGTAGCGATCCACCCTTTCATAAAGTTAGCAAAATATTTAACGGCGGTGTGCACGACACCTTGGTCAGACTAAGAAGATAGTTTGTAATTTTATACAGCAGAATACGAGTACATTGTTTGATAATATCAATATGGAGTATGGCTATATGACAAGATATTATTCATTTTCAGTATTTTTACTAGTTATGTCACCCAATATCATACATAGTGTATTTCAGTACCAGTAAAATTTATCATGTCAGTACAATTTATTATACTTCCCTGTTTATAAAGGAGACGAAAAACCTATAAAAAAACTGAAATATGGCATGTTTTAAGTTTTATGAAAACACCAGAGGGGCTGTTCTCGGGGAATACGCCCATGTGAAGAATAGGGGGAAATATTTTAAAAGGTTTTATATGCAAGACCAACATTACAGGAGGTTAGAGTATCGAATTTCCTAAACCTGTTAAATCATACCCACTCCTATCCTTATTTTTGGGCAAACTGGGTTAACATATAATTATCATAACTGATCAGTGAATATCAATGTTACTAAATTATGATTACCTGATTTCATCATCGCCAGTCTCACTCTTATAGTAGGGTCAATTTAGTGGATCTTTATGAGCACTTAAGAAGAGGTAATTTTATATATGTATATATATATATATATATATATATATGTATAAATATATAATATGTGTGTTTAATGGGTATATACTGTTTACGTGAGTGTTGTGATACATTATACGGAAGAATACCGCTATTTCATGTACAGTTTATACTTTCTAAGTCGTCCAATGTCCTCTATAAGAATGCTTTTTTAAATAGATAAATTCTTTGTGGAAGAGCCAGATACTGAACTTATATTGGCATCTTATTATGCAGCTTCAAGTGTTAAGATGGGTGGACGTAGATATGCTGATCATAGGTGGGTTAACATAGAATCGTTTCCGTATTTCTATTGTAATTTGGAATTAACTGTTTTAGCTAGATAATGGCGAAACCAATAATGAATCCCATTCGCTAATTTTACTTTGCGTATGAATGTCAAAATATTGATAAGGGACAATGCTTTTGGAAGGCTTTTTAAACACCCGTCATTTGAAATGGAAGTAAAACCAAGTCAAAATTTGATTGAAATTATAATTAAAATAGTCATTGTTATTACGATAAGCCATACCTTTAATTCTGTCGATAACATCATCAGCTAGCATTTTGACTCTTGTCGTGACAGCTCTGAATTCACGAGGAGTTGGATGTTCATCAGTTTGATCTGTGTCAGTGATATTTGCAACGTTTGACGATTCTTCAGTAGTAAAATTGGCTAGAACATGCACCGCCTGTATTATTGTAATATCACATAATTGTTCTTCTTCCTGCCTCCACTGACATGATGGACCAAGCGCATAAGAAATGGACCGGTTCCTCACTCTTCTCTCTCCAGTGCATCTACTCCAAAACGACCATGTTTCCCATTGACAAATACATGCACCTGTAACAAACTTTACAATCATTTCGTATAAGGACATACAAATACATTTATTGTACTAGCATGCCTTCGCCGAAAAATAAGAGTACCCCATATAAAAATGTAACATAGAAGCTTAGAAAACAACGTCTTATTTCTAATTTATTTCATTAAAATTATTTTATATTGTAAATATTGCATTGTCTTTGTACTAGTCTTATTGCATAAATATATATTCTGTAGTTATTTTAATCTAAACAGCAAAGTTGGGTTTAGGAGAATCCCTGACGTAAGGTTAAAATTCACGATCTGATGCTGAATAATATGTAATTACTCGTTCGCTAATTCAGGCAGGTGCTTTATTTAGAGCTTCACAGCTGACGAACCTGTCTCTAGCACTTGTACATCCACCTCTTGTAAATTTCCCGGGGCAGCAATCGCAGAATAATACACAAAAGATGCTAATATGTACCAGCGTTGCTCCATAATTGCAACTATTCATATGTAAATAAGCAATTTCTTCAGGATGATTGTCTGAAATCAGGCAACACAAGAAATTTAAATTTAATATTTGATAACACCGGTTTAATCAAGTAAACTTATAACATCCGGATTGGAATTTTTAAATGTGTTTCAGCAGAAATGGTTAAACACAGGAATGCATAAGTGAAATACGTTTAGGGTACAACAGTTTGATTTCTCAGGAACGCCTTGACTTGAAGTACTGGTTTACACGTACACGACTCTAAAAAGCCAGGCTCCAGAATAGGTATGTGATTATGCTCAGTGTGTACTCTTCTGTGGGAATTGTCTGGTCATATTGCCCCCTGTCTCATGTCAGACTTGGTGTCTTCACTTGATAGAAATCGGTGTTTCAGTAGGAGTGCATCTAGTCTGCGGAATAACCTACTATTTCATATATGCCTGCCCTGTTCGGGTTACATTGTTTAAAACGATTTCTTAAGATCCACCTTAAAGATTCTTGAGCAAAATCCTCAATTTATTTTTTCTGTATCTGTTAGAACATCAAATTCTTTTATTTTAGGTGTTTTGTACAACCCTGATGTACCAAACCATCATGGATTAATTTTTTGTCTAAAACAATGATATTAATAAGCACTAAACTACATGTACATCTGTTTGCAAAATAATGCTAGGAAGGAAAAGCTGAATCATACCTCCCTCCAATCAAACAACCCTTTCGTCATAAATTTTTACTAGCACTTTTTATATAAAAATATAAATACCTTATTTTAACTCTGTTAAGCAACTCTGTTCAGGCACGATCTTGGTAACTACTTGGCGAATGAGAAGACAATTTATAACTAAATCTAATATTAGACTTCCAATTAAACACAATTTTAGCTTCACAAAACATCGAAACATGAGCCACATTTGAGGATTAGGTAAAACATTTTCATATGGTTTCGGTTATATTATTTATTGATATTTCCTACTTTTTCTTATGTAAATTCAATGTTTATGCATTGATTTCATGTATTTTATGAACTAACTATGACTAATTGCTTTTGTGTCAGGAATGCAACTGACTCTGACGATCCATATGTATTATGCTTTGTACTTATATGACAGATGGCCAAATGACTTAATGCTGCATTCTTTGAATTACAGTACAGGTTGTTATAACATGTGTTATCAATGCTACCTATACATTGGAACTTGACAGTTCCTATCAGTTTAATTATAAAACGAACCTCACTAACTCATAAAACTAATAGATACAATTACATCGTTTGTCAGTTAGTATTTACACCATTGTTTGACATGATGCGTATCACTCAGGTTCGATGAAAGGTTTAGCAAGGCAATTTAGCTTATAATGTATCCACCAGGCCACGCAACAAGCGATATCCAATAAACTGAGTAAAGGGTATCTACCTTGGCAGCAGACCTGTCAATCTCTCAGCGCTCCCAGCACATTAGCCTTCCTTTTCATCTAAGTGTATCTCTCAGCAGCTCTGTGACAACAAAAGTCAGGTCTCGTATGTGTATGCTACATAATACATAACTTAGGCGACAGGCATAAATAGCTTAGCTGTATTTAAACAGCTTATTTCTATTATTCCATCCCCGGGAAGATCCATATTGATAATAATAATAATAATAATAATAATAATGATAATAATAATAATAATGACAATTTCCAAACAAATTCAGTTAATTAACTTTTAATTTAAACATTGCGCTAAGATTGAGCATTTATTCATGGTTTCTTTTCGGATCTGCGACATATACAGAGTAAGGCTAGTTTTTTTTTTATTTAAGCAGAGTCAGTGTGTAACTAGAAGCATTTTCTGATCTAGTTATTTTTGTCAACAACAAGTGAAGTTAAGGTAATTTTATTACTGGGTTATGGCCAATGATCTAAGATTCTGAGGGCCGATCCTTTTCGTGTTATACTCTTTTATTTTTTTGTCTTACTTTATCTCAGTGTGTGTCACATTTTCAAGCTTTCCGAACTTTCTCAACACTCTAACGATCTCTAGTTCCATTCCGCCATATATCTCGTCCTTGTAAATTTGTATTTACTTGTGTATTTTTTTGTCTGAAGTTTACCAAATATCCTGCTTCGTAGCATATTAATTCCCTTTGATTGTCTCTATTCTCGGCTTATATAATCCTTTACTCTAATGTCCAGTGACTATAAACCTGTTTCTAGTACATGTAGAGCTGTTTTATGTTTGTTGTCAGTAAATTTAATTTACCTTACAGGTCCACATGCATGTTATTAATTTGATCACATAGATTTTTGTTTAAGGTTTGCACTGGACGTTAAGTCTTTGTCATAATATTCTGAATACCTACCTGGATGGTCAAGTCCAAAGCGGTAGCCATTGGTACTAGCCCCTCATCACATGGCGTAGCCTCCGTAGTGCCCTGTCCTTCTGGTTATCTCCTAATAAATGTATCCATTTCGCCGCCTGTCTTACTTCTGGTCTGAGACTTATTTTTACCTCTAGAGAGAACACGTAAGTGACATTTACGCACAGTTTGATCATGTATTGACGGAGCTCTCAGAAACACGTCTCTATCCTCGATCCATGTGACCTGAAATGTGTTTTCTTTCTTTAATTGATGTAATTAAATATGTTGCCAGATGACGTACCGGTACGTAATCTGGACTCACAATTTATAACCTATTCTTTCTAGTAGGAATAAATGTCCGAAGTTAGACTCTTGACGAAAAATGTGTTGTATATGCTGGCACACACTATCACCAATTAGCTTCAATGTTTGAATAACAAAATAGGTAGTCACAATATGTGTTATATCTGTCACAGATCGTTTAGTCTGAAATTACATTAATTGCTATTACACTTATTATAGAAACAAACCTCACAAAAATCGAAACGAAATTTTCGTTATATTGCCTGTCAATTTTGTCATTTACCTCCATCTTATACGATGGTTGGTATTCAGTCTAGGTTAATAAATATACCTGTTAAGCTTGTCCTTGCATAATATTTGAAACAAAATACAAGTATTAATAAACAATTGTGACTTCTGGTAATTAGTCCCATAAATTATTAAAGTATTATATTTTATTAATTTCATATTAATTTCTGAATTATTTTACAATAATTTACAATATTTGATATTAAATTTGTTTACATTAGATAAAAAAAAAATAGTCGAAATATAACATACTTCATTATGGTGTCAGCAAAATATGTATATTTTAAACTTTCCAATACGCATGAGAATTTGTTAGCTTATCTATTTTATCTTATTTTTTTTAAATTTTCAATTTGTTAGCGTACTTTTTTTCTTACTTTTATGAACTTTTCAATATGAAATATATAGTAAGCATCTACAAAAGTTAATATGCGAAACGTATAAGTAATTAAAGCAAATTCACAGAATGTGAGCAGAAAAGTAATTCAGTTTTGGATCTTACGCAAATATTAGAACTTTGATTCTTCTTAAACTGACAAAATCGGCACTCACACTAAAATAATTTTATGTTAAAAAAAACTAAAATACTATTTATCTTCGTAAATAAACATGCGATAAATCTATACATTATATACGTTCAACACCACTTATCAAACGCGATGATGCCATGCGTCGACATATATTACACGCAAGCCAAATAGAATATTGCTTACCGTATTAAGTAACACTAACCATGGACTCCCATATATATTTAGTTCAGTTATTGTTTATATAAAAATATTACCGACATGAACGATCATGGTGTATGGAATATTTCAAAATAATTTGTAATGACACCACTTCCGTAAATATATAGATAATAAACAATAATATTGGATTATACTAAAGCTGCTAAGAACCCTAGCTATGTAAACTGAAAAATCAAATACATATATATATATATATAATTTGTAATATTATATTATTATATATATATTAATTAAGTATGAATATAAACACACAAATCATTTATGTCTTTATATATATATATATATATATATATATATATATATATATATATAAAGTGGTATAGCCGTGTTAGTCTGTAGTTGAAGTGAAGGTAAAGATAAACATTGGCGCCTTTTAGATAGACTAAGTACTTTATTAACACACGGGCTTCTTCGTCAGGTTGTAATTAAGTAGAAACGTGTAGAGATATGTAATATATGATGGAACGACAATTTATAGAGTCCATTATGCCAGAAACAGTGTATTTACATTCTGATTGGAGATTTAGTAATATTAAAACCATGATGCCCTGGGTGGGCGTGGTATAGTGAGTACACATCGCCTCACTTGGGAGATATGTTCCGTTATTGGATTATCATGACCACCGTTATTTTCTTCCTGTTTGTTCCATGAACATAATCTTTCCAAAACCATTGTCCTTGTTTCTTCTCATCTGCCCCGGAAGTCAAGTCACACTCTGGTCTTTATGTATCAAGGATCAATATTTATTGAAAAAAGAGCAATACATAAGGTGTTTACAAGAAAATACATACAAGGCAAACAACATTAAATTAGTCCGTCTACAGAATTTATGTATATCCATACATACATTACTATATACCCAGCTATAAGTGAACAATAACATACAGACAAAAACAATACATAGAGGCAAGTCTCTATCTGCAATAATATAGATATTTCAACAACTTTGTATTAATACCGTAATTTTTATCTCAGTATGTATACAAATCCATTCCGTTAGCATTTTTTTACAAATGAAATGTTGCCAATGTTATTGACACTTCCATAAAATTATTTTTTTTAAATGCAGCGGAAAGATGTCCACTTATTTTCATGCTGTCGCCGTCTCTCTACCAGAGCGATACATTTTTCAATATTATGTATTTCTTAATTAAACATTTTACACTTCCTAGTTGTTGGTTGTTCTCTATTACATCTACTTATAATTGAGAACTTTTGATGAGAAGGTAATGAAACCATCTAACATTGTTACATCCTGAGATAACATTATCAGCTGACCATATAAATGTTGTTTGAACTCCTCCATATGATTTAATGTCGAAAGAATAACACTCCAAATCAACCTTGGAAGAGTAAAATGATTTCAATCCACATTTTTGCAAATATCTACACTCTGCAGAGTTAATTAAATTAATCCTATACAAAAAAGGATTTAAAGTAATTCTGCAGTATAGTATATGAAATTGGAACATCTTTAATTTCATAAATATAGTACTGTTAAATATATTACTGAAGCCTTTAATACTTTCTTTTCAGATTTTGTTCGTAGGTCAGATTCACAATTTTGGATTGCAGAAGTTTGCTTCTTTAGGTTATTCTTAAACACCTTAGAATATAAACATTTAGTCCGATATTTAGTCCTAACTATTCTATCAAAGTAAAATCATAAGGCGTGATAACAAAATCTGGTTTCAGTTTCATGCAAAGTTTTCCATGGTTTTGGAAAAGCATTAATTATTCCATTTTATCTTACAATATCTATTTTGACATTAATTTTATGACATAGCTCATTATTGTTTAACGAAACATTCTGTTCTGGTTATGTCAGATATGTATTTTACCCCTGCCACATGTAATGATCTGAGAAATATAATTTTATTTCCTCTTTTAATGTGAGAGTTCAACCATATGATTTGATTTCTAATATCTGTACAAGTTAATGGTGTTTGGTAATTATATATGCACCAAGACTGAAATCTTTCCAAAAATATATAGTTTCACAAATATCTCTAGGAGGTCATTTCTATGTCGATAGCATCTTTCATCAAAAGGTCGCTGTTCATTTACGGAAACGTGCAGAAACGCATTCACGCTAACTATTACTAAGAACATTGAAAACATGGATATAAAATGATACATCAATGCTAGATCTCTTCTGTGTTCAGATGGATTTCTTCACATTTTTTTACGATATTATTGATTGACTGTGAGACGAATAATGAGTTTGCAATGTTACAATCGAAACACATTATATAAAAGGCTTGTATCGCTTGCAAAAATAATAAGAGTTTTTATCTTAAATGTCTCTGACTAAACCTCTAACGGTTAAGTGGCACTTCGAACATTTCCATCTAGACTCATTTACCTTAACAAAGCAAATTTTAATGTAATTTTATTCCCATAACAAAAGGTATTGGCAAAACATATGTTTTAAGGCAAGAATCATGATATTATAACATTGTTAGAGTGCAATTAATACATTTTAATGCTTTTTAAATACACACAAAGATGTAAGCAATTTTTACCAAAAAATAATAAGCATTGTAATTCATCATTATTGTTATTGAATATTATCAACAGTGCTCATCTGTGTCAGGTGCCACAAACAAACATATAACATATATTACAATATGGGAGCTTTCCCGCAATGTAAGACATATTACATATAGGATATTCTAAATATCAATGTACAGAAGGGGGAGTCTATAAAACCGTAGTTTCACAGACGTAGAAAGCTTTTTCCATGACATTTTTATCATTCCATGATCTTCTTTCTTCTTTAGAAAGGCTTATGTGGGTTTCCTTGAACAAAAGGTTGTTTGGTTCACCTGGTTTCCAGAAGGTGTAGGAAAGTTCTTCACCAGTTGCTTTCCATACCCATTTCTTATCTTCCTTTGCGCCTGAGGTCCAGAACTCCACTGTAGTTATATGCATTAAAAGCAAATAATGAATCTGATTAAAAAATGCAACAGTTATCTTACATTTTCTAAAAAGACAAAAAGAAATAACAAACCCTTATTTTTGTTAATATTTGCATGTCATAATTTATCTATTCAGATAAATAAATAGACCAGCACGAATGACTTTGCTGGTGGATGTATAGCCATAAAGTGAATCATACTTTCCTATGGTGCACACCTACGAATTCAAATGTGATATAATAGGCATTTCTAGAAAGTAAGCTCTGAATTCGGAGCTGTTAATCCAGGGACTGTGCAAGGCGTGCAGAACCGGGCCATTTTAATTGTATGGAATACATTCTAAAAAAATGCATTTGTCTTGTTTCTCTGGGCTAGCATTTCGAGCTAAGTCATCCAGCCTATTACCCTTGTTCAATAGTAAATGATAATATATCCAGAAAAAAATGTATTAATAATATATTATAATTATGTAAATATATATTTGTATTATTACATTTAAACTGTAAAGGCCAGAAATGACACAAACTATTTACTATGCGAGGAAATAAAACAGTTTTAAGGTTATTATGATTTTTTAAGGGAAGTCTATCCATGGACTAGCTTAGTTGAGTAGCTCAGTTTATTTGTGTAATGACAGATAAAGGCTTATACCATTTCCATAATTCTCAGTCAGACTAACAACGTGGTCTTGCTCTTTCGCGGATTCAATGCTGATTAGATTGCCTCCTGATCTCCTGCAGGATCTGTCGGCATCACGCCATCCCTTTCCGGTTACATGTACTTTATAACATGACACTGCCCATGTGCCGTTTTGAAAATGACGACCATGTGGTAACATATCACCATTTTCATATCGGCAACCGACGAAACCTACAAAAATATTAATATTTATAGTTATACTGAATTAAAGTATGAGCTTGTATGCTATATGGATAGATCTGATATAAATATATTATTATTTATGTATATATATATATACATTTATATATATATGTATATTACAAATTATATATTATTTATATATTATATATAATATATATATATATATATATATATATATATATATATATATATTACCGATTGGAAAGCAATACTGAACAAAAAGGTAATGATTTTTTTATTAAATTACCAAGCATGTTAACAATACAATAATGTGTACAGTCACTTTAGGGAGCGCACACGATTTTGCAACCATAATATACATGCTAATTCCTTGCATTTTGTCAAATATCCTTTGTTAGAGACGGTTCTCTGAGAAAAATGAAGTCAAGTGTGACCACCTGCATTTAAGCTGCCTGGTGCAGTACATGACGGGCTGTTGTTACTGCTACGATGGGTCCGAGAGGTAAGGTGCATATGACGTGCCCTTTTGCGTGAGCCGGGGACCAAGCATCCGGTAGATAACATGTGTGGCAGTTAAACAAGATTTTAAATACATTCACACTCACTTTACGGTTTTACAGTAGATAATTTTGTCTACAGTCTGTATAGACCGTTGCTTTTAAGGATCAGTATTGTGGGCACTGCAATAGGAATGGAAAATCAGATATGTGGTAAGAAGGATAGCAAACCCCGGTTAAGGGAAATATAATATCATCCAGACAATAATGCTTGATTCCTACCTTTTAAACCAGATTCTCGAATTCCGTCTTTGTGTGCAAGGTTTGTTGCGTCTGTTGAATGTCCTGCAATTTGGATAGATACATCGCGTACCTTCTTTGATGTGTTTTGTTCTTCAAGCAAATCATAACATATAATTCCTTCTTCCTGTCTCCCCTGATATATTTGGATGAGGTCACGACTCCTAATTTGCCAGCCTCTAGCGCATGCGCTCCAAGGTGACCAGGCTCCCCATTTGGGTGAATAATGATCTGTAATAAAACTTCCTCCCTAAAGAACCCAGATAATCAGATATAAGTTCGGCGAATATCTTGAATAAATGTCTTGCTTTAAGATAAATGTTAATCATTTAAACTCTATTTACGGCCAGAGAGTTGTATTCCTTGATTAAATCCATCTAGTGATACATAGGAGGCCACATAATCAACCTTCTAAAAGAATACCTTGAAAAGGGACGCTTTATTTTAACTCTGTTTCATTGAATTATGCGTTACTCTTAGAGAATCTAAGAAAAATAAACATCTATTTCATGCCCAAAATATAGTAACCTAACCCTCTTCAAGCATAGGGAACTCAGTTGCTCCTAAAATTCCATAAACAAGGAGGGCAGGCAATGCAACCAACAGCATAAAGACATTTAGTCCGCTATGTATTTTACTCATCGATATGCAAATGTCCTTTCTTCTTTTCTACGTCTAGTAGGAATGCGTATTCTAAAAAATAAACATAAGACTACTGTCACGCTGGGAGTTTTACCTTTTTCAGCAATTCATTTCTCAAGTGGAATAAATCATATATTATTTGGAGCAGTTTTCAGTTGATGATACATTTGTTGTTAAATATGTTGTTGAAAGTAAATATGTAGTTGTTTTTTTTCTTTCCTAATATGAGAAGGAGAAAGGTATGCATTACTGTGTGCGATACAGACCTTAAAAAGACAGGGAGTTCTAGTTCTGTCAGTGCTTCCACACAGCAAAATGTTTGCATGGAAACTGCCACCCTAAGTGTTCTATTAGAAGTGAGAGTAAAAACATTCCAATTAGTATATAATTACCTGATATAAATCATTAGTTTTGTGCACCATATATATATATAGATTAATTAACCAATTTCCGATTAAGTGTCTGTTTTTCAAGGACGGGTATTAAATTATTTATTTTTGAATATTACCCTTAACCATTCGATCAGTCATACCAGGGCCTGTAACGGAAACTGTCAAACTATTGTTTGTTCTTTCCGCATGCAATATCTTCCAATTAACTTCTATTTGTTGGCTAGACTTTACAACAAGACAAATTAATTTGAGTGGCAAAATACCTTTGTTTAATTGTTGTTTAGGAACATGAGCAGATTTTAAGCAGGGGAGTTAATTTATATAGCATTGTATTGGTTCGTACATTTTTTCGTAGCAATCATTTCAGAAATTAATGTCTTTATTAATTTAACAAATTATGAATTTCTATAAATTCAATAAAGAGAGTCAGTCGATAATTAAACTCAGTAATTGTTGCCTATCTAAAATCAATTGTTTTTGGTATGCGAAAATTACTGTCTGGCCCTCATGATATAAAAAAATGTTCTTCTGTTGTTTATTAATTGCTTTTGCTAAACAAATGTATAGAAAAACAAGACTGAGGACCACGTGTGGTTATTATGATTTATTTTCAATTAAGATGCTGGCATTTTACAATGAATCTAAAACATGCGAAAACATTTCTTACCATTATATTCATATCCATATCGCACACTAAGAGTGTATGAGCATGTACGTCAAGGTCACTTGCAAAATGTATTGTCACAGACACCGAACCGTTCCATGACCTCTTTAATTCTGCTGTCCCGAAATTTTATTTGTAAATACAACACCAGGTTAAACAAACTCGTAAACAATAAACATGAAACTTTAAGTAGTTTTTGCACAATTAACATATTATCATGATTGCATGCTCGTATGATTTTTTATCAGGAATATAAAAATGAGGACAATAAATGTCCTCACTGTGTTGAACGATTGGTAGTGGTTTTTGTTTTAGATCAGCAGCTTCACAAAGCAGAAACACCCTGGAAGTCCAGGGGAAATCTCGATAACTAAGTATCTCATATTCATATTGGCTTCATGACTGGCTTGACTATTATGACATTCGCCCTTTATAATAATACAAAACTTGCTTAATTATCTAAACTTTCAAAATTTATTATGATCTGCATTACCATGTTTCACACCTTGTCAAGGAAACCTTGTCCTAGTGAATAGTCAGGCCTCATTAGCCTACTTTAAACCTACACTGGTGAAGGTCATCGATTCTGAATGACAGTAATACACGATACGTTTTCCCGCAAATTACGGCATTACTCTTTAACGCAACGTGTATAAAAATGAAACTGTTACAGGAAGCAGTACAAAAATGTAAGTATTGTGCCTTGTTTAACTGTGTTAGCTGGTTAAAGGACACAAACATTTAATCCTATATTATCACATACTTAAAATCTGTTTAAGGCTTATAACCCCTTAGGAAATATGCTTATAAATAGCAAATGCATGCATATTCAATAGAATTATATCCCATATAAGGGAATCATAAGCATTACTCTTCTGGTATGTTTTTCCATCACATAATACAGACATAACAAAATTGTATTTAATAGTTTAGTTTCGGATGTAGCAAAATATTTTAAATATATCATAGTTATGAATGTGTGGAACATCGATCTACCATGTATCTTTATATATTTAAAATAAGCACATGAAAAACTGTACCACATTTTATACAACAGTTGTTTATACCAGCAATGTCTATTGGGAAATGTGCGATATATTTGTAATTTGGCTGCCTCCTGCTTATTCATTAAGAGTACCCAGGAAATTGTTTTAGTTCCGATGGTATTGCCACTTGCACCAGAATGCCAGCATTCTCTATACAAATTCCTGCATGTTTTGTTTTTGCCTAAAACAAACAAACATTCAGTTACAAGTTTTAAATTGGATTCTGTTCTGAATTCTAGAGGTTTTTACTTTTCCATTTAGCCCAGAATTGTCAGAGATGGTTGCTTTGTTTCATGTTAGATGATATTTTGATATGATATAAAACTCTCACTTATTTAAAGAATAAAGAAACATTTCAATATGTATTGGATAAAGATAAACCGTATATATTTTTTGTAATACATAAGCAGCATCAGGCTCCAGGTTTTTTGGGTATAAAGGTGTTTATTTTCATAACTGTAAGTACCTGTTTTCCATAAAGACAATGAAAATATGGAAATATTGAAGTTTCTTTTTAATTATATGCAACATAAATGCTACATCGCCGATCATTAATGTAATATAAATTTGTAGTATTATGATTGTCCAAACCCCTTATATTTTAGACAAGTTGCCCATATCATGTATGTAAGTTGCTTGTTAGTCATGTTATAATTGGTTGCGGGAGATGTCCATGGTGAAACTGACAATAAATATCCGGGTTTAATCCCCGGGGTGGCTATGAGGGTGGGTTGTATCAGCCCGTCCCCGGTCGGTGGTCTTCTTCGCTTTCTTAGGTTTCTCCACATTTAGACACTACCAAACGCCAAGACCGGAGCCATGGGGAGTGCCTATATCAGTTATAATAATTATATGTATTATCAATGTAAAATAAATATGTTAAAAAATAACATGAAGCTCACAATAAAAGAAGCGAACACCAAATATCTGGAGTCGCCTACTAAATATATTTTTTTTTTACTTTTAAGACATATATATATATATATATATATATATATATATATATATTACAAACATTATACATGATACACAATACAGAGACAATACAAACCATAATGTGTGTACATAACACAAAGCACCGGTAGAAACAGCCTTTACATTGTAACAACATTTTTACATAATTCAAGACATCAGTAGTTCTTTTGTTTTCATTACTCTTGAAATACAGTTCCATGAAACACCAAGTAATTTAATTTAACAGAAATGTAACTATCACAAAAGTGAGCAAATGGTTTTATAACGAAATATTGAAAGATATTGTAATATTTTCAAAATACATTAAATTTCATTTTTACTTAATAAACTTGATATGTGAACAGGTCCCTTTAATATAAGTTAGGAATTTTAAAAAAAATCTTACAGTTATCATGCTTGCGTCCGACTGGACAAATTACAAGCCATTTAAAGGTATGAGTTTCTTTGGGTCTACCTTGTGAATGTCTGATGAATCACACATGTTTAAACTTATAGTTGCAAAAATCGTTATTATGTTTTTGCAGCTGTCTTTCAAAGTGAATTAACATTAAAACATAAACAAATACTGCGGTATAGAGATTAATGAGAACACAAACGAAATTAATCAATAAGCAATTACAAACCCAATAGTTTCAAAACAACAACGTAACAGCATGAATATTCAAAAATGAATGCGTCGGCCTTTAACACACTAAGCCTTCATAAGACGTATAAATCAGTAAGAAACATGGGCTATGCAATAAGAGTTCCAGTTTGCGCTATAGATTTCCAGTAGCTGCAACGAAACATCTGTTATCTACAGGGGTATCAAATATGCCCTGATTTGCAGCGTCATGATCTTTTTTTTTGGTTTGGAAACGAGGCCACTCCTTCAGGCGGTTAACATAAAAACATTACAAACATACATGTAGTTCTGATGTGTTAATTTAATATCTTTTTTTACCACAGTGATGTTCGGTACACCAAGATCGACCCTACAAAAGAACGATGGAAGTAAACTTTTATTATCATCCTTTCAGTTAATTCTATCGCACCTGTTTCAAATGGCTGCGTGGTGGACTGGTGGAAGGGTGATTAGCGAATATCATCACATTATTCACAACCGTGGGCAGAGTGGTTGTGTTACAGGCATGCATAAAAATACACATAAATACGTAACTGACGTGTAACAACCACTCACATAATTGGCACCCAAGGGCATTTTAACATTCTTACGGGCACACAGAAAATCTACACCCGGAATATATAAACTAATAACCCATAAGGAAGAAAATTATTTGATTAATTCAAGATGTAGAGCACCACATTACGACACTTCAACGGCTTCAAAACAGAGCCTTAAGGACGGCCTTGAGACTTGAGATTTGAGAACCCGAGTATCTGTGCTTCACGAGAAGGCAGAAATAGAATATGTGAGAGATCACATTCTAAGGTTGAGCAAAGGCTATGTCGAAAAGGTGAAGCAAGAGAAGTTCTATAAAGAATTCAAAATGTGGCTCGACTGGCAAAAGATCAGCGGTAAGCGGAACCCCATTATCATCACCCCACTAGAGAAAGTGGGGGAGGGGTAGAAAGGCTCCGGAGCTCTGCAGCGCCCGACTGCAAAAGTAAAATACGGGCCGTCCATCGGATGAGGACGTAAAATGGCGGTCCCGTGTCCAGAAGGGGACGGGCACGTAAAAGACGCCATACTGTTTTTCGATAGAAGAGTAGGCCAGCCTGTTACCGGCAGTATGGTACCAGGCCCTGTAGAGCCAGCCGTTTGGTGGATAAAAGTTGAGGGGATCCCGAAAGGATCAGGGACAAGGCTCCGAGACGTAAAAACCGGGGTTCGGTTAGGACCAGCAGGGACAAGGCTCAAACATGATGGCACAAGCACCAGTGAAGGCTCCCGAGAAGGCTCCGATCGAACGAAAACTGTACCTGGTCGAAAGGGACAAGGCTCAGGGCAGGACTTACGGTAGTCAAGGGGTAGGCCGATTACGCTCGGACATTACTGGCTGGTTGCTAGGCTCCCGGGAATAACTGGGGGATTTCCCCGGTGGTGGACGGTCAGCGAGGGCGGGCCGGACCTGGCTGGCTGGCGTGTCAGTTCTGGTGACCTCAGTGCAGAGAGGGGGGTACCCAAAGAGGCAAAACTGCGGCGTAAAAACCCTAGTTTTTGCCTGAGCGGTGTAACGGACATGGCATTAATTCAAGATATATTATCAGCTAATTATAGTGGCACACTAATCAAATGTATCGAATCGGTTATAAAAATAACAAAGACCATATTATTTTATTTTATTTTTTTTTGGCTGTGCAAAGCCAATCCAGATGATGTGGCTGAGACTAAAATTTTTACATTAAAATGTTTGTAACGATGGATCCAACAAACGAAAACCGTGAATTTTAAATGAATAATAATGAATTATTTCAAATCGACAAGAAATCGACAAGAAAATGACCCTTGATCTGACAAGCAAAAATGTTTCATCATGATTTTATCGTAGCATTGAGTACTTTTCTCAAAGTCCAATGTGATGTATTTTTTTTTTATCTGATCGGGATAAGGATGTGATCGAAGAGAGGAGTCAGTTGTTATCGGACATGTACCTCCACAAGAACTGGCCGGACATTACGACCAGGTCTATCACCCAAAGGCTTACATCATGCCACCTTGAATGGGGGCTGCAGAAGGGGTGGGTAAGTCCAGCATTTAGGCTCATACTATGCAAGAATTGACACCAATCAATGGTAAATCCCAATAAGGTAGTAATTTATTTTATCTTAACCAAGGACGACATTTCAAAGCCTAATTCCCCGTTTAATCTGCTCCTGGAGCCCACTTTTGCAGAGTTTATGTTTAACTTTTTAAAACAAGTCGACCATAGTTCGAGCTCTTGCTGGAATTCAATTAAACAGTAAAACCAAGATCAAGGCAAGTCAAGGCAATATGACGAAGGATGATTTAAAGTTTATGTGATTATGATTGTTTTTGACAAAGATGGTAAGGAGAAGGTGTTTTTAAGTTTTTATAGCCTTGACCTTCGGCCCATTTTTACCAGAATAAAGACATCATTGACATACACCATATGTGTAAGTAACAAAGTGATTCTTGTGAAACTAGCCTGCAGAATATTATCACTTTTTGTGACCACAAAACCAGCAAGCAATCAAAATTGAGGACTTCTGACCCACAGACAGGCTTATTGAAAACTGACAGGGTGGCAGTCAGGTTACTAGATCATTTCATAAAGAAGACGAAGATGAAGAAATTGAGACATAGTTTATGAAGATAAACCAATGCAGACAAAGTAATGAGGGAAATAAGATTTCGACGTGTCTTGATTAACCTGACCTTGAACTTTGACCTGTTTAAAAGATACACTTACTGCGTCAGGGAATCGTTCGTGTATACCATATGTGAATTCACAAATGATTCCTGCAAATTTGTTGCCGGTAGAATGCTGTGTCATACACAAGATTAAGAAAATAGCCGAGAAGAGAAAAGCTGAAAACAGAAAGACATACTGAGCTCATGGCACAAAGTTGACAACTATAAAGAAGACAAAGAGGAAGAAAACGAGCCAATGCTTCTGAAGAAAGGAACAATATTGACAATGATGATAATTACATTTTGACGGTTTTCGCGGACCTATACTGACAGAAAAATAGGCTTCAAGGACTTTTGATTGTAAAATACCTAGGTAATTTATCGGCATGTGATTAATATCAATTGAACAATTCTAACAATTTCCTTAGTGTAGCATTTTTATTATCATGTCAGTAAATTTAATATTGTAATATATTATTTGTTTTAATTCTATGTAATTGGTTTTTTAATACATAGAGTCATTTGGTAGTAGAAGAGTTAGTGGCTCCAACACCTGAACCTTGTCATATGAAAAAAAAAACAACAACAATATGGTCCTTATTGGACGTGTTTGGCTTAGGTTTGTTTGCAATTTTGGCGGATCCCCTCATGTTATAAACGTGCATATTTACAACATGACGTTTTCGGTTTATTTTTATTAAAACTTCAAAAGATAATATCTATAAAATGCGCGCCAGGTATCGGAATATGTCTTTAACTGCACAAAGATTTCAGAAAGTATTAAATTGTTTGGAATATCATAACCTTCTGGTCCTATGTACGAGTGTTTAGTATTTATGAGGTTCAGAAGATATATTTTGTTGATTTATATACTTACGGATGACAGCATCCATACTTCGGTTATACGTAACAGAAGACCGAACCCGGGAAAATGCGTACTTCCTTTTCAGATGAGATGGTCAAAAGCTTTCAGAAGATATTACATTGGGTGAAAAGGGCTGATTTCTAGAGAGTGGACACAAAGATATACGACGAAATAGCCGTATAAGTAGCCAACCATACTGTTACGTTTAAAAACGACACTGTCCGAGAGGGCGAGTAAGTAATCCTTTATTATAATATTGTTTTTATCTTTTAAAGGTACATGACCAATTGTAATAAACGTGTCTATCTCACGGCATTACTTCATCTTGGCTGAATACAAACGTTTCTAGGCAAAACTATTTGTAAAATGGACTCTACATGAATCGCCAAGCCACCTGTTGTATACATTATTAAGGTATTGGGTGTGAGTAGACACAGTTTACATGTGACTGTTTACCGTTACAAGGTTGCGTGGTCAGAGGTCCGATCTCCGCAAGCACGAATATTCACAAATAAGTATAAGAGTAAGTAAAATGCATGAGGATGACTAGCGACAGGCCTAGTGATTATAGAGAAGGATTTATTCTTTTTTTTTAACTTGCAGTATCGGAGCTGTTTAAGGAGGATAAGCGTCTTTGTTGCTCGAAATCTTACTCTGACGCTCGGTTCTTGGGGTCCAAGCGTCCGACAGGATGTGCTTAATTTCAGGCTGTTCTATCAAAGTTGGCTCTTCTGTCAGTCGGTGCCCGTTGCCAACTACATGTAATTCAGAAACCAGTAAATCGTGTAAATAATGTACTGATAAT
The DNA here is from genome assembly GCA_026874595.1 of Sipunculus nudus. Taxonomy (NCBI): domain Eukaryota; kingdom Metazoa; phylum Annelida; class Sipuncula; order Golfingiida; family Sipunculidae; genus Sipunculus; species Sipunculus nudus. Next base: position 16,672,059 of record CM049317.1, read on the forward strand.
AAATCCTTGGATTACACCTTGATCAAATAATCATAAGAAAATGACATAAAATGAAAATATTCCTATGTTACACAACTCGTCAAAGTGTGACACAGATCACCTGCCATTGGGACGTTCAAAAATTCTTGTGTGACGCGCCAAAAATTCAGCCTTAATTATTTCGATTTTATGTTTTTTAGAACACTGTTGGTATGGAAGAAGGTATGGCAAACCGAGGTATTACAGTGATGGAACTCTGATGAAACAGTTGAAGCAAGAAAGAGATTTCCTGTTTACAAATCAATAAATAACATACCATGCAAACTTTAAGCTTACAAGAAAGACAAAGGCTTTAAATGGGGACTGTCTGAGTGCTGGTAAAGATTATGAGATGTTAGAATACTCTGTGCAAAAGCATTTCATCCACCTATCTGGTCCATATTCCTAGCTTCATAGGTGCATAAGTTATTTTTAGATTCGTTGCTCTTCCTTGATATCGTTAATGGGTCGGGATCATGTGCCGAATAATCACCAACATCTAAACGTTTCTTCATTGGCCAATCCAAACAAACACATAATTGCACACAAACACACGCATACAAACATACGAACGGAGTTGAACACATACTCTCCTGGCGGAGGAAATATATATCAGGTGCAAATATAATACTCGGACTTAAGGTCCACTATGGAAAAAGCAACCGAACTGGAAAGCAATCGATGACAGAGAGGAATACTTTCCTGTGATCAAATGTGACCACTGCTTCAAAGGGAGTGTTGGGTTCTTGATGCAACTTCCATATTGGAATGGGCGTACAGACAGACAATTTTAAAATATTCAGACGCAATCTATGTTGTGGACCTGATGTAAGATATCACAATTTTTCATTGAAACAACTCACAGGATATGTTATGTAATAACTGCACGCGACGATTTTATTATATGTGTATATATACAAATATTACTATAATATATCAGATTATATAATTATATATAGTATATGTATAATTGTATATTTAATTATATAAAATGTATAATATGATATATTTGTATATATACAAACAAAAATTCCTGAGGAACTTCTTTGTTCCTGAACTGCCCACTTTTTGTAGTCTGATATATTCTTGGCTGCGGTTCCAAAACAGGGGTCTCCCGCAGTTACATTACTTAGACTTCAATTTAAATCCAGCTATTCACCTACCTTTCTGTATAATTTATTCGATTTGTTGCTTCATTAATACATAAGGAAGTAATAAATGGCTGTAATTCCCATTATAACGGTTAAAAAAACCCTAAGTGACTGATGCATGAGCTTGTTTATCTACGAGTCATTAACAAACATGATGCATGCACCCCTGTTGATAAACGAAAATAAAAAAATCAAATTAGGTTAGGTTTGGAAGCTGACAGGTCACCAGTTGCGAAACGCCCTTTCAAAAACTCTGGTTCGTCTGACTTACCGCCCGATGCCCTTGTTGAATGTGTTTAGAGCATTTTCGATATGAACATTTATGATGTAAAAAACATGTGGCAGGAGGGCCGGGAGGGGGGGGGGTCCAGGATTTAGGAATGATCAATTCCAGGAGGACTAATGACAAAACCTTCAGAAAAGGTCCACAGGTACGGAAAAGGAAGATGGGTCAAGGCTGTTAAAATTGTTTGAAACACTTGGATGGTCTGAAAAAAAGGTTAAGGCAACTGAAAGGGGAGCGGGGGGGGGGGGGGGGGCTTGACCACTTGAACCCCCTCTGGATCTTTGCGGTATATCGTGATTATTTTCATTTTTTTTAAATATCTTTGGCAATAGACGTCAGACAATGGAATAGGCCCCTTTAACATATATTAAGTTGGAGTGTCAGACAAATAGATGGATATATGTCAAACTAGTTTTATTGTGAAAATCCCTCTAAACACATAATACATAAATAGTTTTAATACATAACATAAATTTGATATAAAAATGGTACCCTCACACACAGTTACGTTGTGGTGATTGAATTAGCATTCAGATGAGTTTGGAACCAGCTGGTATTCGGATTAATATTAATGAAATCACGAACTGTCACGCTTTGAAAATGGGAAAACATTATGGTGGTATAAAACTGGTTCTGTCACGTTATAATTATACTTCTGGTGGTTACTTTATGCACAGGTTGTATGTTTAGGTAAACACTTTTTGTTAAGCGTGGGCGATGTTAACTGTCTGCGATATTTTGTTTCCTTTTTTCTGCATTTGGATTTTTAAAAATTTCCGAGAGTAATTCTGAGAAGCCAGATCTTATAAAATTATTGAAGACTAATCAACAACTCCAATACAATTCAATTATACGGTTAAAAAAAGATCAGGTTCCATATACACTTAATCTCTCCTTTTACATAATGAATTGATCTTTGGTAAACCTACATCTAAACTTTGATGAGTCCATTTCTAACATTAAGTTTATTTTACTTAAAAATTAAAATTATTGATTTACAGATGAGGCTTTTCAGTCATATGCTCAGGCGCAGGGCTAGGATATATTGGGCTTAATAACAAAGCCCTATATTAATGACGGATTTAAGCAAGTGTGACATAACATTTAGCCAGTCACGGACCCACTCCCATGGTCAGTAAATGTAAACAACGTATGACACTTGGACCAGTGGCCCTTTTTCCTATATCGGCATGCAGTAATAATGGTAAATCCAGGTATTCATCCGGGTAATTATTCTGCATAATGAAATGACCAGAACAGATATCACTGCACTATCACCTTGCATGTACATATTCAACAATTCTATAAACAGTTGTATCACGTAAACTTTCCAAGAAAGAACGTGTATATGAGTTTTTCTTTATATTTACAATACCGCGTGACGAATATTACCCCGCAGAATATAAACATGTTTGGCAATATACAAAATATAACAGGTTTCTGTGCCTCAGGGGTAGAGCGGATCGACTCAGAGCCGGGAGATCGTGAGTTCTAATCTTAGAAGAGGCTGTCAGATTTTTCATGGTCGGCCCCCGCCCTGGGTGGGCGCTCTGCAAGCTTAATGTGGAGGCCGTGTTCCACTCAAAAACCAGTGGTATGACCCAGCAATGTGGACAATTGCACAGTAAAGTCCCGCAGGTGCATACTCACCAGGCCTGGTTAACACAAGAATATTAAATGAGAAGAAGCTGACCTGTCACGTAGTGCGATAAGGGACGCATACTTAGAGTTAAGCTATCATTTAAAAATAGAGGCGGTTACCTCCAATAATATTACCAATGAACTGCGTCTGGTACGGAAACAAAGCTACTGCTTCTGATGAGATCAGGTTCACACATTGTCCTTATAACCTTTCCCCTTTTCTTTTTTTGTTTGCAAAGCAGAAACAGACACTCCTTTACATGGATACGGTCATATTACTAGTTATGAAAGCAAACGATAAATGGACTCATTAAGAAGAATGCCGAGAGGGATAGAAAACTGTTTTGTATAACTGTTTGTATAATAAAGTATAGAGGCTCCATAATGCGTTATTTTTTTTATAATTCTATACTGAGGCTGCATACTGCATTACTAAACTGAGGCTCTGTAGTACGTTCCCTCAGTATAATTCATTATCGAGGCTCCGTATTGCGTTCTCTTTGTATAATTCATTATCGAGTCTCCGTATTGCGTTCTCTTTGTATTATTAGATTATTTGTGCATTGAATGTTGAGCATTGCAATAAGATTTATTTTAATAGACGCTGAGAGAGAGATGACACTCAGAAAAACTGAATCAGTCATGATTGTTTCCAAGGATCCCGCTGAGTATTATGATAAGATCTGTCACCCCGAAACTTACATTATTCCATCCGGAGCTCCAGTTGTACACGGAGAGGAGTACTACAGCTGTCAAACAGTATCTGTATTATAGTTGATGGCGACACAACACCGCTGACAGAAAATCCAACCTGGTCACAATTCGGCAACTGCACGTCTTCAATTCTGCAGGCTGCTTTTTTTGGGGAGATTTTGGGAGAGGGTGTCATTTTCCATATTTCCCACAATTCCGAGTTATTTTATGTATTAGAAAAATCCGCAAAGGGTTATTTATCAAAAAGGACATCAAGGGAAATGGCCCATGTGAATTCTGATGATGGGAAGGCCGCCCGGCAGGAACCCAGCCAGACGGAACAGTCACTGTTGATATGAAATTCACACGGGTGAATATTTAAGTATTACACCAAATTAAAAAAAAGGGAAATTTAGGGTAACGTTTAAAATGTTTGAATTGTGACTTTCAGTTTAAAAGGATGCAGATAATGTGTAAGGCCAATATAAAATTGTAATTGTAATATGATAATTCCAAGTATAATATATGTGAATTATACAGTGATATGGTCAATGGTAGATGATTTGTAATAATCATGAGGAAAAAGCTGAGTATATTAATTAACCAATATTTATTATGCTTGTGACTAAATTTGATCTAAATCGTCTATACGCCCATGTCGGATGCCTACCAAAATCATATTTATTAATAAAATAAAAATAATTATTATACTGAATTCTGAACTAAAGATATTCTTTATATATATAATTTTATGTATTATTTTATGCTGTTTCTTCATGAGCGCTGAGATGGATTGACTATGTGTGTATTTTAGTGTTAGGCCCACTGACTTCGGAAATTGCACTGACCCTTTGGCAAGTACCTCCGGTTTATGGTTTTGTGGCATCTGTGTGTCCTAAGAAGGTTCCTCTCAGCTTTCAGGTATTATTTTTTAGTCTCGCTGTACGATAGTCTGGCCAGACCACACCATACGATCAATAAAATATGCTCATCCGAATGTTATATTTACAGATCTTGGAATTCAAAGTATTTATCCGTTCAATGATTTTGGTGAGTTGTTGTATCAGAATTAAAAGTTGGTCCTAGGGACACAATACTGTTTTGTGGAGGTAACCGCCTCCATTCTTTAACGATGACTCGTCTTATTCTTTACGAACGTATATAAATGACTTTTGCTCTTGATAGGGCGGTAGCATTCTCATGTTGTTATTTACTTTATATCATGGTGTCAGCCAGGCCGGATGTCTACCGCACCTGCCGGATCTGGGTCTATAATCACCCCAATGCTAGGTCATATTACCGAGGAACCTCCAAAAGACGCACACGTGTGTGTGTTTTACACGGCTGTGTGGCACAGCCTTCCTATAAAGCCTGCAGAGCAGCCGATGGTTAAAATTGTAACCGGATTTGAATCATGTGCCTTACGCCTTGACCACAGAAGCCGGTATCACTGAAAACTGATCACCAGATGAAGTATGAACCAAATAACAAATATTCGTCACATTCAAGCAAAAATTAATGTGCCGGTTAAAAAATGCTATGTTTGTATTTCAAAGCCCGTGCACAAATAATCATCACCGAGCACAAAAACTTATATAATGCTTAATGTTTTAAGCCTGTACAAATATGCTTCTATATAATTTTAAACACATCAAATAGTGCAAACATGTGTGGTACTAATACACTAGGCGCGTATTGAAACTGCCTTAAAATGGAGTGGATAAAACACAAGAGATCACACTCCATAATTATGCGGGAATAGTATAAAATCAAATCAATAACGTATATCAACCTGTCTTTTCTTGAATGAAAGGCCATATTTAGACATAATCGTTCATTTGGAAAACAAGCGGATATATATATATATATATATATATATATATATATATATATATATATATATATATATATACAAGTAATATTACACAGTTCCCAATAGGTGTTATATTGAATACAATAGAAAACCAAGGAGGTTGTACGGATGTGTATAAACTCCTTGAGATGGCCATATTTTAACGCTGAAAAGAGGAGCTCGAAATACCTGGTGTCCGCGTTGCCGTAATATAACCAGACCACAAAAGTGGCTTCCTTCCACTGACGCATTTTTATTGTCACGCTACACAAGTCGTGTAAAATCAAACTATCCAATGTAAGGTTACAGCCGACATCGATGTGTATTTCTTTTCAAAATTTGCTTATGTACGTTTGTTACTCACATTGTTTATTTACAGTGGTAGGGGTAATACCCCCCCCCCCCAAAAAAAAAAAAAAAAAAAAAATACGGCGGGCTTCTGTGTTCTATAGATATAGGATTTGAAGCTGTTAGACCGTCAGTTGGAATCTCATCCAAAGCGGTAATATTTTTCACGGCCGGTCCTTAACCAGGGTGAGTGCGTTGCAGGATTGATGGGAAGGCCGTGCCCCACCGCTGTGTTTCTCTCACAAACGAGGTCGCCCTTCTTTTGTTCCTTGGTGGTGTAACCTGGCAAAGGTTTTTATTTCACTCCAGGGCCCACAGCTGCAGTAATCACCGGGTTTGGTTAACACCATGATGAGGACTGGTAGGAGGCTTTTGGTACTTCCCTGTTGTGTAGTCAAAAACCGGAACGGATTTCCTTCGATATACATAACCAACAAATTATTTGATAAAGGGACAAAAAGGGCAAGCAGTACCACCAGTTCCCCGTGCAAAGAGATATCATTTTTTTTTGCAAAAACTAGTTTTAAAATGAAAAAAAAAATTAAGGATTCTGGATTTGCAAAGGGGAAGGTAACGCCAGAATTATTAGTTTGCTACCCTAGTCATAATTTTTTAATGACTCAAATGGGGAGTGGAAAGAAAGGCCAGGCCCAACTGGAACCTCTACTGTTCAGTCCTGCTCAAAGTCAAAATCATTCAGTCATAAACACAATTTCAGCAAACTGATTAATCTAACCTGTATCTGTAAATATCTCCGGAACGTCTGTGGCGCTCATATTTTCATGTGACCCTCAGTTCTTGAGCTTGAATTGTCCGTTGGGAGTTTCACAATTATCATTAATGGAGGTGTATATTATATATATATATATATATATATATATATATATATATATATATGCAAATAATGTTCAGGGAAGAAAATTCCGTCTGTTGGTTATATTTGGAATGGATGTCGATGCACGCTCTATATTTTGCTCGATTTACTATATTTTTGATAATTTACATTTCTCAGGCGAAACATCTAGAATTCGGGATGAAAGCCTACTGTGCGCATGAATATTGACAGGAGGTCTATCTTTAGCCTCGGTCACAACCGGGATATGGTCGCCGTACGGCGGGTGTATGGGGCTATTCCGTGCGGTTCAAAGGCCGCAGGGACTCCGTAAAAAACTTACTAATTTAGCCCCGGTCACAACCCACCGTGCGTATTTTTAGTATGTACATTTTATTTTCGGGAGGCTTCGGCCGCCACGTTTTTCTGAAAACGTGGGGAGGGAGTGGCAAGAGTAGGGAGGGAGTACGTCAACGCCCGTCACTCGCCAGTTGCGCAAGGTGTAAATACGTGGCCCGTGAGCGGTTGCGTGCATCGTACGAAGTGCACCTGGGACTATGTGATCAAAGGTCTCGCAAGGGTATATGCGAGCAAAAAACCTTTCGCCAACATCTCGCAGACTGATTTTGGATGTGATCAAAACTTTCGAAAACTCACTATTAGGCGCAGGCTCTCGTAAATTTGCGAATTTCAAAAACCTCTCGCAGCGGCCCTCGCAGCCTCTTTTGGGCCTGTTTTTGCACGGAATGGAGCCAAGAAAGGTATATGCTTCATGTTTTTTATGCCAGCACAAGCCTAAATGGTTAATATCAGTATACCTTTTTTTCAAAGTATCCAATGTGTATATATAAACATTAATATTAATATACATATATTTGTATGTTAGAATGTTTATTTAATAATATTTAATATTTATTTATAAAATAATTATACTATATAGTCATAAAATAAATATATAAATATGTTTTTGCACATTATATGTTTCTATTTCATTAAATTTTCATAACATATATTACATAATATATTATATTTTCAATATAACTAAACACTTTTATTATCAAGTGTGTGGTCCCTCTTACAAAATCGGCATCCTTTGTGCATACACAATTAATATCGAAATAGAGATTACATAGTAAGTAAAAATGCTTATTTCATGAAATATGTCTAATATTTACTGCTTAGAAATAAATTGTTCAAATGTTCAATGAAAATTTATTTATCTGAAGTCTCAGAACTGAGTTTCCATTTCAATGACGTCAATAAATGTATTTAGGTTTATAAAAATAAATATAATACATAAATTATATATCAATTACATTATTGTATTATATATAATATCAGAATTCCGTGAGATGAATAAGCTGATTAATTATCTCTCATGTTTTTATCGGTGATATCGGTTCTATTGGTGTTTCCCTGCATGATTTTTTGGAGAATTTGAATATATAATTGACAGCAATAGTACAAAATTAAAATGTTCCATGGACCATTTGCTTCTACAGAGGAATTCACAAAAACTAAAAAATATACGATCAAAAGACAAGAATGGTAAAAGAAAGGTAACAAATCTATGTTTCAAGTTTAACTTTGGAACCTGTCAAAGGTTGCATGACTATGGCATATCTATGGCAGACATGTGTAATAATAAACTTCGGGTAGGTTTACATTTGTGTAAAATCAGATAATTACTAACTAATTAAATTTGTATGACATGAATCTATACAGGTTCACATTAATGCGAATTCTGAAAGTGAATTCTTACACTTTATTTTTATTAATAAGATTTTAACTATATTTAAAACAATCATATGATACAAATAAATTGGAAATATTCCTGCTTCTGAACATCTATTTTCTCATTATCAAGTATATATAAGATTTTACCGAATTCTCAACAATCAGAACATATGTATATGTAAAAATGTATTATTATTATTATAACAATAACAAGATGCACATTCAAACAATGTATTGAAGCATTTGCGTATATAAATCGTATTGAGAGGATTGCAAAATATCATACAAGGTAAATACCACATGTAAAAAGCGAATTTCTCTAATTGAGGGATGATGATTATGACAGTTATTAATGTATAAATAAACAAGGTTAAGTATCTTTAGTTGATGTTTACCAGGCGTTCACATAATTAATGTAATTACATATGCAATTTAGGGATACGTTGGATCGGGGTTGGAAAACGGAGCAGGAGGTTCAACGCCCCTCCTTCTTCCCTCCCTCTTATTCTTTAAGAAAAAAAATCGTGATATGTCAGTTTAACGTCGGGGATTAGTTCTAAGTCGCAGCTTAGCGCACGCATGATTTTTGGATTTTCCTACACTGTAAATCCCCTTGTGTTACAGGGTAACACAAAATCTTGTGTTAAAGACATATAACACAAGTTTGTGTTGTGTTAACACAAACTTGTATTAATTATAGGTCATTGAGTGCATGACACAAGGCCTTGTGTTATTTAAGCACAAGGCCTTGTGTAAATTGCGTGGTCATAATAGATCCGGTCGGTCCTTATCCGATTCATCCGTATCAATATTATAACACTGAAATGATTCCGTCAAGCGGTTAGCAAAATCACGGTCGACTAAGTTGTTCGCCATTAGATGTAGGAATGACGAACTCGAATACTGGACGAGCGTAGTTAGTCGGAGGGGCTAATTTGACCTTAGCATACGGGTCGCCACTGAAGCGCGCCAACTTTCTTTGTCTGGACTACCACCCACTGTGCTGTCCAGCCACGCGATGTTTACTGTCACAGCCCTGCTTCAGAATGAATAAAAAATCTGTTTTGCAAGCTGAAATCAAGCTTTGTTCTCCTGAATTTGTGAGTATATTATATGTCATTGTGGATACCATTGCACGAGTTTAAAGACTTTTCTTCTAAATAGTAAAAATTATCTAATTGAGCAACATAATTTTAGTCTTACGTGCCGATATCCTCTCAATATCGCTCAGATTGCACATAAGATGTATATTATGCACTAGACGTATGTATATTTATACGTATAAAATTATTTCAATGTTCCCCGAAACCCTAACTAAAACTTTGAATTATAATAAGCAGATGTTTTTACAGGTGCCAGAGCTTGTGCTGTTCGATCTGCAAGGACCACAGCATCTTGGAGAAAAAAGCTGACTCTATATTTAAGAAGGTAAGTCATCAGGTATGAAGACGATAATATCACGTCTTTCTAATAACTATATATAAGCAGACATCAATGAGATTAACCTAGCATTTCTTGATTTCGAGGTGATATATGATCAACAGAAAAAAGACATATAAATGATGATAGCCATAACATTACATATTTATTTACAGATCAATTTTTACTCATTGTTATATACATTTGATAATTAATATTGTTATTTAAACGCCCTCTAAAAGCATTTACACATAGTATCTGTCACTGTTATTCTCTAACTGATACTTCATTATACATACATATAAAGACATTATTATTATTATTATTATTCAGAATAATAACATATTAATATAGAAATTTCCTTTCTTTCGTTTATGGTTTAGGAGGAGGGTGCAGAGGAGACTGAAGTATGCATCAAGTAAGAAGGTGATATTCACAAGGCTGAAAATGTCAGCATCATCATAGATGGGATGCGGGTTGCAGAGTGTGCAGACAGAAACATACAAACCAAGAACTGTAAACAACAGGAAACAAGTTATTAAATGATGACATTGTGAAATTTCACTTCGATCCATTCTAGGTGGACATTCATACCTAAATCTTATTGATAAATACCTAGTTTCTGGTGAAAGCATGTTGATATACATGTATTTATCCATTTAATGAGATCCATATTTTCTTTTATTTTCTTTGTACTGCAGATTGAATGGTTATCTAGACACTGATAAATAGCAGCGCAATTTGCATTAGAACAACAAGTAGTACTTTCACTTACATTTTCATTTGCAAACAAATCCTAAAATACCAAACTGTAACTAGTTTTCTTCCATGCTATAACTTTAGAAGTTACCATTCAGCCACCGATTTTATTTATTTACTGAACAAATCAGCAACAAGACATATTGGCACATGCACCTGTAGACAATTACGTGACCGAATGTCTTGTTTATATATATATATATATATACATATATATATATATATATATATATATATATATATATACACACACACACAAAGTTACTCATGGCAAAACTCAGATTCGTTCAGTGTGTCACTATATATTTCAATACAGAGTCATAAACGGTAATCCCAAATTCGAAAATGTCTCTGTTGCTATTTGTTTCAGGAAATCAAGGTCTGTAACATATGTGTTGTACTTAATTCTTAATACAATAAACTCATTTGATAACAACATTTTTTATTTTCTATTGCATGATGCTGATGCACATGGTGTATGGTTATGTATGGTAGATACCAATTGTGTCCTATATTAAAGTAAACCTTTTGTCAAAACAACTCCAGTTACTTGTGTTAAATAAAACACAAGAATGTTACGAATAACACAATATCTTGTGTTAATTTAATACAAAAATATGTAATATCTTACACAAATTTGTTTTACCTTTAACAATAGGACATTGTGTTAATTTAACACAAGATTGTTTTACTTTTAACACAACTAGATTGTGTTATTATAACACAAGTTTGTGTTACCTTTAACACAAGTATATTGTGTTAATTTAACACAAGAATATGTTACATTTAACACAAGAGACTTGTGTTATATTTACCCAATCTTGTGTCAAACTGGGTTTGACACAAGTTCTTGTGTTGTTTTAACACAAGTTGACGCTGTTCATATAAGACACAAGCACTTGTGTTTGAGGAACACAAGTTTGTGTTATTTTTAACACAAGGGGATTTAGAGTGTAGCCCCGCTGCTTTGATCCCTGAAATCCAGTCTTAAATAATTACATATTATTTTTGTTACCTTCATCTTCTTTCAATATACAGTGCAGCCTTAAGCCTTGGGCCAATAAACATTAATATAAATATATATATATATATATATATATATATATATATATATATATATATATATGTAATGGCATATAAGGCAGATTTCTGTCAGCTGTGTATTACACAGGCTTATCCCGAGAGTCAATAAAGGCGGGTTATACGAGTGTTCGCAACAATTGATCAATCGCAAAATTGCGAGAGACGTGATAGAGGTTTTCAGCACACTTCGCAAAACAAATTGCGAGCCTCCGCAAACCTTCCGCAAATCCCCTCGCAATCGCAAATTTGCGAAATTTTCGATCACATAGGCCCTGGTTATTGAGTTGAACGTGCTAACAACGTACTTGTAATGTACGATCTCCATGCGATTGCCACGTTATCGTACGGTGGCCGTACTTACATGTGCTGCAAACTTACATGTCCTTACTCACTCGCATGTTGTAAGTGCGTGCAAGTGCGATGAACGTGAGTTTTTCCGCCCGATGTCGGGGGTGAATCCGTAGCCCGACCACAGCCCGAACGCAGCGAAAGTCCCTTGCACACTAAAAGTGCTACGTCGTGTCTGCGTGTTCCAAAATCCTTACTGAGGCGGTACTCACCACGTACTGATCCCCGAATTTTGCCCACATTTTTGCAAGTAGACAGCACGCACTTGTAAGTACGGCGGGTTTGGACCACGGCTGCGCAAGCGCTTAATTTGATGCGGCGGCTGCGCGTCAGGCAGCCAACGACGGGCTCCGTACGGGCACAGTACAGTAGACGTACGGGTGTCTTTGGATGCCCGTGCGATTTTTAACGCCTGTACGGCTACCCGGGAGACGCACGGTGTACCTGCGGCTGTCGTAAGGAGTCTTTTGGGGTTTTCGCAAGGTTAGCTTGCGGCGTCCGCAGGGTAAGCTTACTTTACCGTTCGAAGACCGTGAGAATGAGGAAGACACCTTGCCGTTCCCAGACGTCAGCCGAATAAGTATTCCAGCGGGGTCAAAGACCGAACGGTGATCTACGGTGTGCAGTGACCGAAGCAGGTTGTAACCGAGGCTTAAACCTTCTAACATTGATCTTCTGTGTTGAGAATGGTTCCCTGTGAGCCTTTTGCAGGAAGTGTTGTCTGGTTAGTTCACAACAAGTATATCACATTTAAATGACTTGCTTCATATTTTACTCAACGAATCAAATATTATATTTCGGACTTATAGGTAACATTCCCATGATTTTACAAAATGCTTTTTTACATCATTACCTTAACATTCTTTGATTATATTATCTTGTCATGAAATGTAAATATCAGCTGTCAGTGCAATATTTACACATTTTGCTAGTTATTTACACGGTTTCTTTTTTAGCAAATGACAGTGACTGCTATAAAAGCAGACTATTGTCCTTGTCGTGAAATTGCCTCGTTCGATCGGACTCTCGAACTCCCGGAAGCGAGTGTCTGAGAAAAAATCCCGGCGCGATTCCGATCAGCAAATATTTATAAAATTTTCAATTCATTCAGTAATGGATGTATTCGCGATAATTAAAATGTTACTTATGGTGTTAGTATTATATGTGCTCCTGACTTAATTTTGCAAATGATAAAAACACGCAGAATGAAACTAATATCGTTGTGCATTCATAGGGATTGTATAGTAATTCCATCATTCTTGGATAATACAAAATCAATTATCCGATATTATTATGAAGACCTTGAACAACATTAACGTCTGTTTGGGTGATGATCTAATTACTATGCACACGTGTTACCAATTGTTAGTTTAGGTAACGTATAGTTGAATGAAGCTGGTCACGCTTTGATCATGAGGGACACTATAATTGAATGAAATTGCTTCTGTCCTATGTTCATTATAATTCTGAATAGTTACAACTTGCACATATGTAATAACAAAATCAAGTGACGGTGGCCTTGGTGAAGAAACTCTTCTGTAACTATGTGCGGGGGTATAAAAGAAAAGGGGGCGTGTATATGTATCAAAATCGATTTACATTTCACAGAAGGGCCTTTTCTGTAAAAACAAAATCTTGGTAAATGTGTGAGATGAATGTGAATTCCTTAATAGGAATATTTTGTGGTCGCTGAAGCGAATGCTCTCAACGAAATGTCCATATAAACACGTTCAAATGAAATGCAAACGTTGTGGTCTTTGTGGTATTTTACAGAATTTCAAAACCTCCCGAGTAGTCCCTGTTCTGTAGTAACTTGTTTAAGGAATATATATATATATATATATATATATATATATATATATATATATATGAACCGTATGGTCCTTTTACTGAAGTTCAGCACTGGTGAAAGAACAAACCAAAAAGACAAAAAGACTCAAAACCTGAGCATTTTTTTAGAGCTGAAGATATTTGAAGAAATATAACGTGATATAAGGAGTCCGATTTTCCTCAGCTGTTTGGTTGCTCGTGTCTCTCAAGAAAACCCACGGACTTGTGAGTCATGAATGACCAACTGATTACAGGGAAACTGCCAGGGCGCAGCCAGAGCTACTTGACAGACCTTGGCGATCGGGCACGGGCGTAATTAACACACTGTAACGCATGACCCATACAAGGACGAATGTTTCGCTGGCAAACAACAAAGTGAATTACGCATGCTAAAAAAACAAAGTCCAGCATACATTTGGTGACCGGCGAAACACTTGTTTATACATCATAAATAAAAATAGCGTCCGCTACATGCTTCAGAAAGCAATAAAGGGGATAATATATATATATATATATATATATATATATATATATATATATATAATGAAGTTTTTAGAGGTAAACCTTATTTAGGTTCGTAATAAGCCCTATGTCCACCTTATTATGAATATTTATAAACGTCCAGGTCATCCAATGGCCTTGCCCTGGCCCTGTATACTAGTATAAAACAATGGCGCACTGACTGGTGATGTGGGACCGTTAAAATTTTCAGTGACGGCATTGATACAACTTTACAACATGGGTATCAAATATCATCTTCTTTACATAGCCATGATTGTCTGTTATGGAATCAAGGCTGCCGCTTCTGGTGAGTAGTTACAGGATCCATACAATATTCATGTACATGTTTCAATTTTATCATTTTTTTTCGCAAAGCAGAAACAGACACACCTTTGAATGCATAAACCAATATTTACTAGCTATAGTAGACGATAAATCGACTCATTTAGAAGAATGCCGAAAGGAGTAGAAAACTGCGTTTTTGTAAAATTGTTTATATATTCGATACTGAGGCTGCATATTGTCTTATGTTTGCATAGTTCTTATTGAGGCCCTCCACTGCCCTGTTATTCATTATTGAGGCTCCGTTTTACGGTCTGTTTGTATATTTCGGTAATGAGGTTCCCAATTGCGGTCTGTTTGTATTATTCGTTACTGAAGTTTCGTATTGCGTTCTGTTTGTAAAATATAATATTAAGGCTCCGTATTACGTTTGGTATGTATATTACGATAGTTAAGGTTATAATACCGATAAGAAAATTAGCCAAACGCCATCTTATTAAATAAAACATAATATCTTCATAGTATCCCTGTTTATAAAATCATTTCCATGAGTAATCATTTCATCATAAGTAAATGGTTATTTGGTGCATGGAATTGTTAATATTGATACGATATACAGATGCTGATAAAGAGATGATACTCAGGAAAACTGAGCTGATATCAGACATGTACCTCTCCAAGGATCCCGCTAAGTATTTTGACAAGGTTTGTCACCCTGAAGTTTTCATCATGCCCCCGGGAGCTCCAACTGTACACGGAAAATGTAAGTACATCTCGGACTGCTTATTAATAAAAAAATCATCTACATGTCAATTGACGGGTACACAAGTCGTTGCCAGAAACCCCTCTATGTCAACCATTCGGACATGGCACGTCATAAATCTGGCAGGTTACTGTGTTCTTGCGTAATTTGGAAGGAGGTTGTAATTTTCCATTTTCCCATAAACCCCGAGATATTCAAATAAATCTGAAAATTCCGCGGTCTTTTCGCAACACCATTTATCAGAAACTAGACCATCACTGATCACTGGTTTATGAGCAATCCTACATCGATTGATAGGACCTACCACTGAGGAAAATTACATAGGAGCAATACCATATTAAAGAGTCACGTTTAAAATGTCTTGCTTTGTAAATTTCACTATAAATGTATGCGGTTTATGCCCAAGGCCATAATAAAATCATAATCATCTAACACTCCTTATTTTTTGTAGGTAAATTACATGGTGAATTGTTTCCTTTTCTTATTACAGTAAAATGGGGAATATTTGCAATTATCATGTGTATAATTATAGAAATCAGGCATGCGACTAAAATTTACCATATTTCGGTTAATAGGCAAGGTGATTTTTTAAAAATAAGTTTTAAACAAAAACCAACCCCATTGATAATTATCAAGTATACGATTCATAGGGACCATTTGTACCCAGAAATAGATAAGTGGGGGTTTCTAATGTGTGATACACTTAAATCATAGCTTGCGTTCAAATATTCGGCTCACATAACTAGCTTTTTTCGTGTTTAATTGTCAATACTTTCTTGAATAGTCTTTGATGACTTTCCCGGATCCGAAATATGCGATATATTAAGACCAAAATCGATTCTTCATTGTCTCATTCACGAAATGCCCTGAAAATTCAATGAGATTCCGTTCATGACAGGGGGAGATATTTTATTATCCTCACACATACATACACACACGTACATACAAACACTCGAATGGGGATGCATGCATACCCTACTAGCGAAAGCGTTACACTCTATTTAAAGGGCAAACACTCCGATAATGTCATATGCAGTCGTTCAGCCTTTTTCAATCTTTATCGCTTTTTTACAATAGTTTTGGAATTTGGTAGCTACGAAAAATCATGTTAATTCATAAGTAATATTCATATTCAAAAATATTTTACAATGCAAGTTTTTTTTATTATAAACAAGGTTCCTTTCAACGCTTCTGAGTTGTGCTCTGCGATATCTCTTGTTCACGCTTACCTGACCAAACCACAAGAAATGGTAAAGAAAACATGACCCCCTGAAAATGCTTTATTTTCAGCTCAGACAATTGGAAAATTCCAAGAGATCGTGCACCAGGTGAAGAAGGTTGACATCTCAGTGGAAGACATTCAAGTATATGGCAATGTAGCCGTAGTAGTTGAGGGTCGTAATACCACGTTCGAAGATGGCACTACGGTGGTTGGAAAGTGAGTGAAATCGTAATGGAAACAAATTCACTACATTTTCACTTTATATTATATCGACGTACTGTTTTTTTATAAGTAAATATCATTAACTTCTTAGAAAACGTTGTAATATGTCACATAATATGTTCTCGTTAAAACAGGAGCAAAGCAAACTTTATATTTGTTACATATTAATTTTACTTGTCAATTGATCCCAGATAAAAAAAAGTGTGGTTATAGTTACATATTGGACAATCAGGGATTTCAAATTATACGGCTTGTATATCATCTTCTCACCAAATACTTACAGTATATTTTAAAGTGTGAAGTCTATGAATAGATTGATTTTTAAGTGCAACATTTTAAAAAATTTCAATACAGTGTATAATTATTTCATGACTTCATTTTTTAGAGGAATCATGGTGTTCGAAAAGGTGTGGCAACTCCGTTACAGTGCATGGAACTCCAACAGTTGAGGAAAGAAAAGTGTATAAAGTCAAGCGCCTGTGTGTGAAACCGACAAAACTATCCAACATAAGGCAACAGCCAACATTGAAATTCTGTTCAAAATCTGTTTATACTGATCTTCTACTTCTCACATTGTAATATTGGATGGGGTAATTCCCATACAAAACGGGTTGGGCTTTCGTGGTATAGAGGCATATGATTCGTATTCGTTAGATCGTGAGTTCGAATCTCAGCCGAAGTGGTGACATTTTCTTTGCGGTCGGCCCCAACCGGAGTGAGTGCTCTGATAGATTTATGGGAAGGCGATGCCCAACGGCCATGTTTCACTCTCTAACGAGTGCGCCCTTCGATTGTTTCTCGGTGGTGTGACCCGGCAATGGCCTTGTTCTCACAACAGCGCCAACGGGTGCAGTAGTCACCGGCCCTGGTTAACCCCACGAACTGGGAGGAGGCGTGTGCTACTGCCCTATCTTGTACTCCATAACCGGAATGGACTTGTTCAAATGTACATCACTAGTTACTCTTTTGCCTCCGACAAAATATTTTATCAAGGGAGCTGTAGGTCACGGCGCTCAGCTGAATTTGATTATGAGAATATTTATTTAAAAAAAGCCTAACATATGGAAATGTGGCAACAGATAGCCTTCCATGTAAACTTTTTGTGCAAGTATTGGTAGCTGAACAAAGTGACTGTAACATGCTTGTAAATTATTAAAAGGAAGAAACTGGAGATTAGTTGATCAAAGTATAATAATACACATTATTATACTAATTGAATTTATTACTATAAATGAAATCAGAGGGTGTTAAAAAATAATCATAATTTTCCATTTTCAAATCAGAATAAGTTTGATATCCATTTGTCATTCCAAACTAGAGTTACTGTGTGAAATCAAATATGTTGACAGATGGCCCCTATGACCTTGACCTTGTGAACTAAAAAAACAAAAGTTCTTTCATTATTGGCTAGTGAGCATAATGTTGAAGATGGAAGGTTTGGGATATTTTTTTTCCCTTAAAATGCATCCACAATCTTTTTAAATAAGTGGGCCCTGTGACCTTTGACCAAAAAAATCAAAAGGGGTCTTAGTAAGTTTGCAACCAATATTTAAGTCCAACCTGGAGTTATCATCTGGAAACAAATATGTTGACAGATGACCCCTGTGACCTTCACCTTTGGTTTATGACCTCAAAATAAAAAGCGTTCTTACTTATTAATGGGCTATATATAAATCTATATATAAATATATAAATATATAAGTTTGAAACCAATATGTTCATCCAAACGGGAGTTATTAGTCAGAAACAAATATGTGCACAGTTGGCCACTCTGACCTTGATTACAATAGGGCATCCGCTTACTCAGGCGGGGCCCTAATAACACGAAAGGTTTCAGGACACTCGATGAAACCACAGTGGAAAATGTGATAGTATCAATATAGTTTGGAAGTCTTAAGATAAAGGAAAAAATCTTTAAAAAAATAGAAAAGATACAGGTGCACCACCAGTCTTAAGGACCTGATGAAATCAGTAATTACCAATAAACAGACCAGGTTTCGGGACACAAGATGAAAGCAAGATCGAGAAACTGACATAAATGCTGTCATTTGACGGTCTCCAAAACAGTTAACAAATCTTATAAATCTGAAAAAAATGCAAGTTGCGCTACCAGTTTCTTTAAACTAGTCATGGTCAATTATCAAGCCTATATTCAGGGCAAGCAATGCATTAACTGCCAAGACACTGGAGGTTTTTTTGGAGATTTTTGTTTTCCGGGGGGGGGGGGAGGGTATTACAAGCCCCGTAGCTCGGAGGATATAGGTCACATTGACCTAATTTCAGGTTTCGAAGAAGACTTTTAATCGACCTCTCTGGATATTCAATTACAGGTTTCTAGGTCCACCGATTTCATACGTGCCAGTCTAACAGACCGACGAACAGACGGAGGACGAACGCTCATCGATTACTTTAGCTCAGTTGACGTACAGTCAGCTTAACGAAAAAGGGATAAAAAAGTGCAGTGGTACCACCAGGAAAAAGGCAATCAAAGACTTTTATGAGCAACATATGTTAACAGTGCAAACATTCAAGTTTCAGAGTTTTGCAAAGGGGAGGGTCAGGCCTGACATATTGGTTTGAAACACTCAAAAAAAGTTTTAGCGGCTCTGATGTTGAAGGGTCCAGATTCCACTGGGTTTGCTACTGTTCTGCCCATTCTTCAAATATTTATTGTTTTGTATGGATTTCAAATTCGATCCTGCTCAAAGTCAAGAACATTCTGTCTTAAAGGTCATAACCACAATTTTTACAAACTGTTGCATCTGACCTATATTAAATCAAGTAGTTAGTAGGGCTTTCAGGAACGCGGAGTTACCGTGTGTGACGCTCGAAATTTTTACCGTTCTTGGGATTAAAAGCGAGAGTCTGTAGGACCGTGAAGTTTAAAATTTGTCCTTGTCGCATACACTAACCATCGCGATGGATCTCTTATTATAAACAAAAAGTAAATGACAAAAGATAAAAATACAAATATCCAGAGATTCAACTTTACATAACCGTTCAACATTTCTCACAGATCACCTCTTCTTAGAAATATCCAAACTCGGATGAAACCCTCCTGGACTCTTTACATTATCTTTCTGTGAAAGCCCTAACATAAAATATGTTCAATAGAATATAGGGATATTGCTAAAAATGTGTTTTAGCTGGAAGTAATGGGAAGGTGCCATGTTCAGATACAAAAAATAAGATGGCGCTACCAGTCTCCTTTTCAAGATAATAAAGCTATCAAAGATCTTTGGTCCGACCGATTCCTCAACAGTTTAAGACACCTAATGGATCCCTGATATTTATCAAACATTCACTAATTATACCTTCAGCACACTAATCATTAGTTACATGGTCCCATTTAAATTAAATCGGTCAAATATCAGAGTCCATACCCAATACATAGCTGTCACATTCGTGCTCGATCTTTCATGATTTTTATGATCATGAGCACAACACGATATGCAGTTTCTGTCATCTCATTAAAAATTAAACCCATTCAAAATATAATGTAAAAAACAATTCATCTGGAATACTTCTCTGTTTAACCGACCAAAACAGAAAGAAACAACAAACCAACCAATAATGTGCCATAACATGTAACACTCGTGTAACAGTCGTTCATTTCAAGACAAAGATTTGATAATCAAGTGTACATTTATTGTGCTTCATATCCATATACATGGCACTAAATAAATAAAATACGGAACATGACACATAAGCAAGTATCCTTGTACCCATGTGGAGCAAGTAAAGAGTAAGTTTATACTAAAATGGTGACACATGGAGGCCACTCTGATCACTCCTTACGAAGGGTTAACTGTAAAATGTCACAGACGCCCGAGGCTACTGCTGATGTTGAAGCGTGTTTAACAACTAAACAATATCTACCATGTAACATATGACAGCTACATCAAGTGGCTTTGTTGCAAAATAGACATGGCCTCAGGTGGAAGCATAATAAAAAAGCAGATTTGCAAACAGTATGTCTCACATTATTTAGTCAATTAAAATGCAGTGAATTTAAAATTGTATACTTTTTTAACTTTCAAAAAATAGCACCCATATAATGCATGAAATAAGAAATGTTCATCAGACGATGAAACGCTACCCAGCACCGAGGTCCAAACGATTTTCAGGTCCCTCGATTATTAAGATGCGCACCATAAACCCTGAATTAAAATCCTGTGAATACAGCGTAAAGTGACAGTGGCAGTGAGCTACTTGATTTAATGATCTAATACTGGTTTAATATTCATATGTTACATTCATAATTATATATTTGATACTTTAATATAAGAACCACGAACAATTGTAAAATAACATTAGAACAATAAGCCCTTGCATAATCAAAGTTGTACCCTCTACTGCGATGTTCCCAGGATATGTATGGTATTTCAAACAATGACTGATCTTAACTGTAGAGGGGTAATTGCATATTAATGACATAACATATTTTACATATATATACCACAAGTTGTTAATACAATTATTAACCCACCCAAATGAATTATTATAATCGTAAACTTACATATATTTATATACAGCCATCAGAATGTGTGCACCTCAATTATAAAACGTTTTACTGTCTGTCCGGTTGAACAGTTGCTGTATCTGGCCTACAATACCGGACCAAATGAATATATTAATATAATATTGGAAGATCAGTACGTATATCACGTCACTTAACACAAACAGCGAATAGTAGGCGCTCGTTGCACAATGCATCACTTCATCTTCCCGATCTTAACCGCCCGCTCTCTCCTAACGTCCCCTTTGACGTAATTCTCCTTGCACGTGAGGTGACGTCAAAGCCATTTGCGACACCTTTCTATAATTTATTTAGTTTTTTGAATACTAAAGAAGAACAAACACTTGAAATACTACAAGAAGGATAATATTTCAACAATATTTCAAGGACAATCACCTTATACACATGCAGGTAAAAATCAGAAAAGACATCTGCAAGCAAATTAATTAGTAATTAATCACACGATTGCCTTTCCAGGTTTCAACTGGATATTCTGATAAACGATGCTTGTTGATTTAGGTACACGAATTTGACAACACTATGTTATATGTGTACTGAAACTTATAGTGAATGCATCGGAAGGGAGAATGAAAAGGAAGTGTATTAAGCAAATAGTAAACACATTGATGATCGTGCATATTGGCAAGCTATGTTCACGGCATATTATTTATACGAATTTGTGTACACTTTTTCTTCTAAGAGACATCGGTTATCTACACTGCAAATATCTTAGTTGTTTACCCTTTTCGTCAAAAACAGACAAAACTACATCAACGAAGAAAGTGTAACCAGTATATTTGTGCCTTCTTATTAATGTATTGCCGCCACAATAAGCTCTGGGTCGGAGTAATACTGATGGCAATCTAACACCTAAATCTCACACAATCTTAAGTCTACAGACTGACCCGTTTGAATACTTTTTGTTTTAATAAAAGTTTCTGGCACTGAAGGATATAGGCTCATAACCAGACTATCCTATTGAAATGTCCCCACTCCGCAAGAAAGAACCCTTCAGAAAGACATTGTGGTATACAGTTTAAAAGTTGTTCGACGAACAATCGAGAGCTAGTTTGAGGTGTCAACTGAAATTTTAAAATAATGGTAAACATCAATGAAGTACAACATGCAGTGAGATAAAGATCTAAAAAAGAATGGGTGCGATTTGGTGGGGGACAAGATGGACCCCCCCCCGACACATACCCTTTCAACCACGGTGACACTTGGTTCGAATGATTTGTTACATTGGTTGCTCCACGAAAATCATATTCCATTAGCGTATTAGCTGTTTTCAATGGTGGTAATTCAAAGCAAGTAAAGCAAGCAGGTCACTGAACCGATGAATTCATGAAATGAATGGACTTTCTAACATATATCTATCAAATAAATTCCTTAAACTATGCTGCAGCACCATTTCTTGATACTGTAATAATTCAATGTACTATATTATAATGTATTTAAATCTATATTAATTATACCAAAACGATCCGTATGCAGGATGCAACATGTCGCTAGACTAGGATTACCGACTATCATGCTTGAACTCCTTAAGCTAGAGGCTCCATCTCTGGTTGTGCTCCTGTCGTACTACTTTCTCCATGTGATGCACCTGACTTATGATTATGTGCTCTAGTTTGTTCTGCAAATGATACCAATTACATTACCATTTCATCATGGTTGATATGCAATTTCTGGAATAATAATAATTTATTTGATACATCACAGTTTCTAAACATTTACACAAGTTAATGCGAAAACAGTTAATATTTTATCTGTATTCATCAGTCCCCTTAATATTACTAATAATTACTAAATATTACTAATATATTAATACATCCGTAATTTATAAAACAAAACATTACAACTAGAATATGGACATTCACATCTGCACTGTAATAACCAAAAAAAGCATAAAATCTATGATATGTCATATGTTGTTTATGTACTGAATCGCAGAAGAAAAAGAATTTATTTTGAGGAAGCAGAAATTACCAAGAGAATATAATTTTCAAAATCAGATCAAATAAACGTTACCTATTTGTTGAGGATTATTAATTGGTCTCAAGCAAGGAGACAATCTTCTAAAATGCAAGGACAAGAAAATATATATATATATATATATATATATATATATGTATATATATATATATATATATATATATATAAATATATATATATATATACGAAGAGTAGACTAATAGTTCATTTAATTATCTTCTGAAATTGACGTTACCTGTTTGTCCAGACTTATTTGTTGGATTTACGCAAGAAGATAATCTTCTAAAATGTAAGCACAAGAAATATTTGAACAGAAAACCAATAATTCAATTACCGAATGGAGGAGTTAAGTAGTTATTGATATTGTTACTAGAATGCAAATGATCATTTTTTTCTGTTCTTCGAGGTTTGAGTTGACGTCATTTTACAATACAAATACATATTACCGTTATGCTCATGTAAGTATATACCATATCTTAAAAACACGCCATTATTCTTAAAATATTGACAGATGCTCATAAGCATATTAGGAAGAGTGGCTGGTTACACACGTGTTATAAATAACTAGTTGAGTAACAAAATACATAATTCAAATTTACTTTAACTCTTGGGAAACCAATACTTTGCATTGTCATAACAAACTATGATACTTACGCCATGCATTCTTTAAGAACTTTCTGTACATCTGCACCTTTCTTGTAAAATACTACGATGAATAGTAGAGACGTTAACAACAAGGTGACGATTACTGCACACGCTATGTTGCCCCCTCCTGAATTTCATGAAAACGCATTTTAAAAAAGGAAAATATAAGACAGACATTTGAAAAAACACTTTAGTATGATATAGAATGATTAACCTTAAAAATACCATGTTAAATTATAAATGTTTTCAAATATTTTCTTACCTACGATACATGGTTCCACCAAGCAAAACAATAAGGTTAAACGCTTTGTGATAATGCTAGGAAAAGGCCTACAAATATGTCATCACTTTACTGGTAACCAAGACATCCTCATGGTTATATTTTGTGGTTTTACTCTGGTTTTAATTCAGTTAACATGATCCTGTTACCTGTGGTCTTATCCCTGTGATTTTTCGTTGTGGAATTCAACGATGTGGTCATTCCTTCAGGTGGCATCACGGAGCTGCCACCTAGTGTTGAAATAGTGAAGGATTCAGTCTCTGTACCTTCACAGAACAAATCTTGTCAGTCTATTTGCATATTTTTAAAGCCAGTGATGCTGTGTAAATGATTATTAAGCGTGTATTGGGGCCAATGAACTGAATGAATTATCCGTAACATTATGAAAATCATTGATTCATAGTTCTTTATGAACTTATGCCCCAATGGTTTTTATATAAATATATATATATATATATATATATATATATATATATATATATGGCCACAAGACTGCTATGACAGGACAGGGCATGATGAAGTTGGGAATAAAATTAACAACATCCCTATATATAGTATATATCTGGCTCATTTGACATATCCGGAAACGTTAACGGACTTATAATTATAGTTTATATTTAAAGAAAATGAATAAACGACATGTTTTACATAATGCTGCTATTTGTAAACCTAGAGTTAGATATATCACACATAAAGTTAAATCTAGCATATGAAAATTACTGAGAATCATGGTATTAATAATCTCACTATAAAGTTTTATTAAAGAATAAGCGCCATCGTGAACCGTACAAGTAATTGGGGGACTAGAGGATTAAAATGTGATCACATATTCAAGCAAAATTTATATTAACCAAGGTAACCATGGGAATAAGGGTTTCAGTCGTAATGTGCGAGGTCAGGATGAGTGTGCGGTTCCTGGGCGTGTTTCTGTTTTGCGTGGTCTAGTTTGGCGTTCCGGTTTATCCAAAGAGAGTTTGGTGTGGCTTAGCTTGTTCAGCTTTGGTTAATTAATCCGAGCATATCAAAAGAGTTTACATATTTTTTAAATAGCAATATAAAGTCTGTGTTCTATATGAGCTATTTTGTCGTTCTAACTACCAGGCAGTTTCTTGAAAACATATAACTAAGACTGTATGATGTACAGTCAACCCCGCTTATTGTCATATCGGTGGTGCATGTATAAATTATGATAATAACCGGGATGTGACATTATGCGGGCTTCAGCATCCATTTCCTTTGGAGTCATAGAAGAAGCGTTATGTCTCAAAAATATTTAATACATCTTCAATAAAAAGGAGACAGAAACGTTTATGAATATTTTTTTTGCACAACGGCATATCAAATTGCCGCAAAAACTGCCAAATATCCGACTTGCCAACAGAAAGAGACGTAGCGTCTGGGTTATGAGGTCAAATGTCTAGAAATATGCGGCACAGTTATATGTTTTCATACCAGTGTCAACTTTCTTAAGTTTCGCCGCAGTTTTGCGTCACAGTTATAACGTTATTTGTTACAAAAGTTGTCATACCAGTGTCAACTTTCTTAAGTTTCGCCGCCATTGAGGTTTTTGACCGGGTATCTCTCCAGTGCTCACAAAACCTCTAGCTTTTCGTGAACCTTTAAAGGGGATTTCCAGTCGTAAGCAACGTTAAAAGCTCGTGCTCTATATCATCTAAGCGAAACGTAACTGAGGTGTAAACCGCGGCCTTTTAAAGGCCAGGAGTTCATTTCGTATGATATGTGATCGCGGTATCTTAAGACTATAATAACTAGTAGCTAAGTGACGGGGAGTGAACTGCATGCATCAATGCATTTGCCTGCCGTACACAGGTGCGAGATTCGATCGTTTGATATGCCTGACCGATTACAGGCTATTTTGCCTCGTTGATCGCCGTGTCGGCGTTTGATGTGATATTAACTGCGAACTGGTATCACTGCCAAGGGTTCCAAGCATGACAATAAACGAGATTGACAATATTCCATGATATTAAACGGTCAGATTTACCATCTTTTATATAGGAAATGTATATCCTTTTACGGTCTATAAAGGTAGACATATGCTTACAATCACACTAAAATTCAATATCTTTTGCAAAATGTAACATGATAGTGTATATGCATATAACACATTTATTATATTTTCGGCAATTAGTTGATATTCACATCTGTGGACAATATAACGAAATTAAGCAGCAAAATAGCCTTTTTGTCATACTCATTTTAAGGACACAAGTGTGGAATTAAATAAAATTTCATTAGTAATAAGGTCTGCTATATTTAAACAAATAAAATTAGATATATTAGAAATGGTTTTATTAGAAAAGATAAGAAAAATTCAGGCAAAACACTGCTATCTATCTGTATCAAATTAACCGTTACAAATTTTAACCAAATTTAATTTTTAGTTTCATACTTAATTATGAATAATTTACGTTCTGGGAGAAGCTAATGTGTTTTATTTTATTTTATTTTTTTTTTGGGGGGGGGGGGGGGGGGTTCTTCAGTCAGTCCATAAAAACAACCAGAATTGATAATATCGCTGACATAACACTGATTTATAAAGACATTTTACCAGATGGGTAAACCTAGATGAATATGATTATGTTTCATATATTTACATCGTAAGAGCTACATGAACTGGTTTGTCTATGTTTATCATTTTGACTGAAAAAAATGGAAATAATTAATGAAAACGATCAATTTTGATTTTACCATCAGCTGTGCTATTTTAATCATCCCTACTTTTCATGAAGTATGTATTTCTTTGTTGTTTTACTGTTTAAAGAAAATTAAACATTTAGAGGCCTTTGGGTCATATCGCTCACCTGAAATTGATCAAGAACCTATTTGTATAACAAGTGACACATTTTGTTTCATTTTTTAAGAATTCAAAGAAGCGGTCTTCTGTTGATTAGGCACAAATTGTTACCGCTGGACCTAGAATCTTCTAACCTGACATCCAGGTAGGTCCAAAAACAATCTCCTTGTAAAATATAATGATGAAAATTGGTGGCGCCACCAGTCTACAGACAATGAAAATGCACTGCCTTATCAATTTGCATGCAAAACATCATGGTGATAAATGCATTTGTTATTCAGATACTGGAGCTTTTGTAATTTTTTTTATTATTCTGGAGGCGAGGGGGGGGGGGGGCATATGCTCATGAAACAACCATAAATGTATCAAATTTCTTTGGCAATGCAGTTTATAAAACTTAACTACACGGCAAGCCTTAGGGTGCTGCTCAAGCCATGAATGAATAATCTGGTACCGGTAAAAACTGTACTTTATGACCTGTAGTGACCAGAGGTAATCTGCTTGCTCGTGAACTTGACAATGCAATATAATATAGCCTCAAAGAAACTTCAGTAACAGGCCCTTTTTTTGGAGGTATCAAAGTTCTATTGGCATACATAATTTCAAGCCAATATAGTGAACCACTCCTAAAGAAAATGGCATCCATGTATTCTATGAGAGTATACGAGAATATACTCAAATATTGATGGAAATGCAAAAATTTAGACCAATAAATTGAGCCACTCTGGTATTGGTATTTGAGTGTTGTTCACCCATTGCAAACGCGTGGATGCATGCCACGGTCATAAGATTACAGATGGCGCTACCAGTCCTAAGTATGAGATGGAGGTATCCAAGATCTAAGGGCATGCATATTTTCAGCCCAATCTATTGAACCAATCACTAAGACAAACAGATGGCAAACACATTGATAGACGCAGAGTGTAAATTTTTATAGATTGCACCACCAGCCTCGAGTACGACGTGGAGGTGTCTAACATCTAAGCTCGTGTATATATTGGCCAAATATTAAACTAATCCTGAGATTTTGGCTTTGATCACTAAGACTCCCTAATTCGCACTGTACAAAAAGGAGTACGGGTAGCGCCACCAGTCTTTGGTAGGAATCAGCTAGTATGACCCAATAAGTATGTTGTGTTTCAGAGAGATCGGTCCAAGGGTCTCAGAGAAGTTCTTGGGAAAAGAAGGCGGCGGCGGCGGCGGCGGCAGCGGTACCCGCGTGAAAGCATAGTATTATCACTAACCATTTGGAATTTATTGGTTTTTGCTGTGTTGATACGGTCTAAGTTGAAGTTCCAAGGGGGAGGAGGGATTGTTGCTGATGATATAACAATGGTTTATTCCTTTTTCTTCTTGTACAACAGTTTTCTGATATTCTTCTAACTATTGACCTTTTGAGGGTGACTTTACTTGCTGGCAAAGATCCTTTGTAAAATGTCTTCTTTGTCTAAATATAACTGAAGGTAAATGTCAACTCTTACTCCAAACTGTAACTACTGTCCCTGTTCTAGGTGACTCACATACATATATATATATATATATATGTTTGTATATATATGTATGTATGTAAATATATATATATATATATATATATATAGAGAGAGAGAGAGAGAGAGAGAGAGAGAGAGAGGGAAAAGACAAAACAAATAAATGAACATTTTTCACTTTCACGTTAAAATACCCTGATGGTTATTTTTCCTGTCAGTTAGCTAATCTCGATGTGTTTAGTGTCAAAGACTATTCGTTAATGTATTTACCCTTGAGAGACCCTCTTGACACTCTCACTTATTAACTCTTACATAAATATTTATTCATTCAACTATGAAAAGATTCCAGACAATAAAACACATTTGCAATGATAAATGTTATTATGCTGAATATGTGGAATATCTGGTTTGCTGTTTTGTATTGAAATACCCATTCGAAATGTCTAAATGAAGTAATAACATATTTGTATACGATACGATAAATACGATACATAAATAAACTAAGAACAAAACTTTTAGTAACTTCAATGAACTAAGGAAGGTTTCTAATGGATTTATCCTAGAGATGACATTGTGGTTCCTGTGGTCTAAAATCTTTTTTTCGTATTTTAATACTTCAAGATGGAATTCGCATAACTCTGTTTTAGTGGATACAATTATAAGTTTGGAAGTATATGAATTATAAATGAAAACTAGATGTGGTCGGACAATGGTCCTCGGAGGGCCCCGAGTTCCTGCTAGTGTTAGACTAGTTTACATATGGGTGAAAAATTAAATTAAATGTGAAAGTATGACTGAGAATATAGATCTTTCCAGTCTCAGAAAATCAGACTGTTGTCTATCTATGAAAGGTGGTGTGGAAGTTTTTTATTTATCTTATTCTCAATGCAGGTGTATGGGTTAGAGATGTTCTTACAATGAAGGTGACATTTGAGTTGTTTAGACCACATTTAAAAGAAAAAGGATGCCAGTCTGATGTTTAAATATGAAAAAGTCATTTGCATCCATGATAAACTTATCACAAGAAAAAATATTGATAATACTCTTTTAAGTATTAAAGCTTTGATCTTCATTGCAGTCCACTTTCATAAATATAAAAATAATATCATATAAACCACTTTATGATTAATCCCACATTAAAAAATAATATCCAATAAAACTGATAAAATATTAAAGATATATATATATATATATATATATATATATATAATATATATATATATATATATATATATATATATATATATAATATACATTTTACTTACAAGCTTTCTTATTTACTAGTGTTAAATGAAAATTTGTACATAATTTCATGTATTAGGCCTTGTAATTTGCTGGCACTTGAAGCGTCCATCCATGTAGAGCTAAATACATAATGCACTTAATGTTTTATATATATATATATATATAAATATATATATATATATATATATTACATATATGTATGTTTACACATTAACAAATGTCAAGTCCATTGATTCATTTAACTGAAATGTTTCACTTTGGCACTATTATTAGACTTTAAAAAACAAAATAGCCTTGTTGATTATTTTTACTTCATAAGACACTGACACAACCGAAACAGGTCCAAATATACTAGTATGTATGAAGAAGGAACACATGTCAGAATAAACCATGGTAAATATGGTATTTGATAAGTATGTATCACTAAATATTCTTCAACTACATTTAACCATTAGCTCAAGTACATAAGTCTATATTTGGGAAAACAAATTAAAGTCCACTTAGTCCAGTGAAGGTTAGAAAAATAGCATAATCTTTCATCACAAAATAGGAATAGACAACGATTAAGAGTTTAATCCAGCTGTTTAGTTTTAGTGGGATGGGTTTGATGGGGACTGTCATCCTCACTATCTTGGCCAGTCACCAGCCCACAGGTTCCTGCTGGACCTTTGCTATGTTCACCAGGTTAAAATGATTTCTTATCCCTAATTCCACAGTTAATTACAGAAGAAAAGTTTACAATACTGCAAACATTAGTAACGTATGCTAGTTTGGAGAACACAGCATGCAGTGTCAAGTAGACCTTCTCGGCCTGTGGTGGTCAGCTGGGCAGCATAGGGTGTACTCCAGTATGGATGCTGGGCTGGCTGGCCAGCCTGTGTGACATCACATGCAAAGGGTCTATATTGATTTTACAAAATTAAATAAATACGTAAAGGGATACATGGATCTCACATTAAGATAATTTTGACGCTCCAGGTGTAAACATAACACCGAAGGAAGTTATAGTTGCACTATTGTTTTCTGTCTCACATGCGTGGAAATAATATTATTGTGGTTAATAGTGATTGTAATATATGTAGTGTCACATTCTGTAAACTCAACCAACAAACCAAACCGTTCTGTTTTTTGCTTGCCGGAAATCTTCGGTTAGTTGCGTATGTCTGTTTGTTTGTTGCTTGCAGGAATCAAAGATTCGGAAAGCATGTTGATCAGTCCCGTATATTTGTTTGTTTGTCTGTCTGTATTTCCGAGCGCTACATGCCATAATTTTCAAGCAATCGCTCTGAAACTTTTACATTTAGTGTAAAATCGGTTCTCCTCGGAGCCTTTTGATTTTGGCCATGATCGGTCATAGGTCAAGGTCAGGTTCACCAAAAAACCTTAAAACGTTCTTTTCTGCATATCTTCGTCAATTATAACCGTAGCTGCTTAATCTGTAGCTCATTTAATTTCTCATTCTGTTGCCTTTTCAGATGCTACAAAATTGCCTCATTCTGCTGTTATCGTGATTATGCATTTTGGGGGAAAAGTCATGAAATTTGACATTTTTTCTAACTTTGTTAATTTTACCTAGAGAGGTCTGATTTTTGCATTAGGTAGAGCTAAATGATCTTATTATCATACAATTGCAAGTCTCGTAGAATCTCGCACCATTTCTCGTCAAAGGAGATTTTTCGAGATTTCATTAAATATGACTTTAAGGTCGCCATTTTTTTAACTATGACATTATAAATGATATATTTTGTGTTATCTATAATTACAGTGGAACTCCCCTAAGCCGGACACTCAAGGGACTGGAGGATTTTGTCCGTATTAGCTGTTTAAGTTTGAAAGCTTATTTTTTCTAATTAACCTGCCAATTATAATTTAATAATGATTGTGTTTTCAACCTATTCATAGAAATAAACAACAATTTCGATACTGTATATTTAGATATAACATGTCTATGGTTCACCAAATTAAGCTTGTACCCGGGTTGTCACTTCGACTGAAACAGGTCATACGAGGTCACGACCTAGGAATGCCATCTCCCGGCAAATATCTGAACAATAATAGAATTCGTGATGTCTGTCCGCTTTAGAGGGTCATAATTATACTGGAATATGCTGGTGGGACGGGATAGTTTGTCCGTTGTCCGGGATAGTGAGTTGTCCGCTTTACTGAGTTTACGTTAAACATAATTTTGAGGCAAAATTTAAGGGACTGAGATTTAGTGTCCGCATTAGTGAGTTTTCCGTCTTACTGAGTTATCTGCAAGTAGGAGTTTTAACTGTATCTCGAAATCACTTTTCATTTTTATGGAAATAGCCACCAGGGGGCGTGGCACATGAAACACTGTAACATATCATTTTTCTGCAATATCTCAAAAAATATTAAGCGTGACACAATTTTTATTGTCTTATCTGAAACTAGGATCATTGGCTTATTCCTGCACATATAAAGCCTTGTGCTACCATGGTTACAAAATTTTGGGGTAAAACTTGGGAATCTGAAAATATAGTTTTTCGCTTCTATCTCTGTTATTATTAATGCTACAAAAGTCTAATTTTTACACGAAGTAGCATTCCCTTCTTTCTAAGTAATTCAATTGCAAGTCTCGCCAAGTCTCGCTCGGTTCATTGCCAAACGACAAATTACGAGATTTCACAGAAATGCTTATAACTTGGTCACCTTGTTCAAGAATCATTAGACCCGTGTTAAGTGATATAAGTGGATATCTCGTTATATCTCGCACCATATGTCGTCAAACGAGAACAGTGGACCATTAAAACAAATGCCTATAATGCTGTCATGTTTTACACTACCGACATATAGTTTTCAGCATTTGACAGCGTCTGACACTCTCAGTGTAGCAATTCTTGTCAAATCTCGCCTCGTTTTTTTTTTCCAAATGATGAAGATACATCCAATTGCCGTGAGCACAAGTGCCTTCAGGGTTTACCGGTAAGTGTCGGCAAGGCTATTACAGTCCAAGCTGGCGTGCTCGGTCATCCATGAATCTCACAAAGCAGCATTCAATGGGGGACAAAAAAGCCGCTAAATGTGAAGTGAACACACGTGTGATTTTCATTGTGTCCCCTTGTGCGGCCACTTGTTTGGCCAGGAACCACCGGCAAATCTTTCAAACCAGGGACGGATTCTCCGATTTTGTAGTTGGGTGTATCAGACTATGGGCGGATCCCTGGTTTAGCACTTGGGGGGCAGGGCTTAAATTTTAATTAAACATCAAATATATATAATAAAAAATAAAATATCTTGAAACTTATTTTTTCCTTTTAGAAAATACCCGCTAGATGGCGCTGCAGCAATCATTATTGCACAAGTGGCTTCAGGGTTGACCGGTAAGTGCCGGCAAGGCCATTACAGTTGCAAACTGGCGTGCGCGGTTGTCCATGAATCTCACAAAGCAGCATTAAATAAAGCCGCTTAATGTGAAAGGAACACACATGTGATTTATATTGAGTCTTCATGTGCGGCCACTTGTGTTGCCAGGAACCACTGGCAAATCTTTCAAACCAGGGACGGATCCCCGATTTTGTAGTTGGGTGTGTCAAAATATGGGCGGATCCCTGGTTTAGCAGTTAGGGGCAGGGCTTATATTTTAATTATACATCAAATATATATAATACAAATAAAATATATCGAAACTTATTTTTTTCCCTTTAGAAAATAGCCGCCAGATGCCGCTGCAGCAATCATTATTGTGCCATATCTCCAAAACTAAAGACAGTGTCACAACATCGATTGCAGCATGTGAAACTAGATTTAATGCGTTTATCCTCGTGGGACTCTGTCATATTCTTCCATTACCATGGTGACCTAATATCGGTTACATTTCTTGAAATCAATATATGGAGATTTATTCCTATAGACTGTGGCTTATTTTGTTTATGCTTTCCATACTCTACGGCATGATTACATAGCCCTAACTTGGAGTTTTCCGTATGTCTGGCTGTCTGTTCGTCTGGGATTTTTCATTTGATCAGATCCAAATGTTCCCTGTCTGTCTGCCTTGTAACCCTCGATCCTATTGTTTTTTGGTCATGATCCGTCAAAGGTCAAGGTCAGGGTCACCTAAAAAAACTAAAAAAACTGTTTTTTTTCTGCATATCTTCGTCAATAATAAACAAAGCCAATCAAACTGTAGCTAATTCTATTTGCGACAAGATGGCGACTAGCGCCACTGCAAAATTGTTCCATTCTGCCGTTACTATGGGTGCGCATTTTTGGGGGGAAAATATCATGAAATTTGAATATTTTTTTAACTTTGCCAATTTTAAGCTATAGACGTCTGTTTTTTTGGCGTTAGGTAGGATTCAATGAGGTGTTTATCATACAATAGCAAGTCTCGTAGAATCTCGTACCACCACTTCTCGTCAAACGAGATCTTTCGAGATTTTATTTAATATGACCTAGAGGTTGCAATTTTAGAACAATGGCTTTGAAAGTGATACATTTTGTGTTATTTATAAATATCTCGAAACAATTTTTTTCCATTTTTCGGAAATATCCATCAGGCAGCGTGATATGTGAAACACTGTAACATATCATATTTCTGCAATATATTAAAAAAATATACAACATGTCACAATTTTTATCATCGTATCTAAAACTAGGATCATTTTCTTATTTTTCTGCACATGTAGCTTTGTGCTGCGGTTACTATGGGTAAAACTTGCCAGTCTGAATATATGGAGGTTTTGCTTCTATCTCTGTTAAAATTTATACTACAGAGGTCTAGTGTTTTACACGGGGTAGCATTCCCTTGATTCTAAGTCATTCATTTGGAAGTCTCGTCAAATCTAGCTTGATTTTCCGAAAAATGAGAAAATACGAGATTTCACAGAAAGCTTATAACTCAATCACGGTTTATGCTAAAGAGGAGTAGTTTTCAGCATTTGGTAGTATTTCAGAAGCTGAACATGGTAAAACCGCAAATCTCACCACATCTCGTATCATTTACCGCCAAACGAGAATATTCGTGATTTCGAACAAATGTCTATATCTCTGTCATTTAATTGCTAGAGATTTTATTTTTTTATTGTTCAAGAATCACTTGACTAGATTAAAGTGACAAAAGTGAATATCTCGTCAAATCTCGCACCATTTCTTGTCAAACGAGAACATGGGGCCATTCAAAGAAACGCCTAGAATTCTGTTGTTTTGATAGCGCAATTGATAGCGCCGAACACTCTCAGTCACATTATGTGATTATATTGTAGGTTTCTTTAAATCTTCCATCGTTTTTCTTCAAATAGAGAAAGTACATCCCATTGCCTTGACCATAAGTGGCGGCAGAATGTGATAGTAAATGTCGGCAGGGGAATTACATTTGACAGTTTAGTGTTGGGGCATATGTAGCAAATTCGTCCTGAGTAAATTTTGTTTGTAAAAATGTGACACCCCATGCATTTTTGTTTTTCACCTTTCTATGAAACCTTAAAAACATGGTGCCAATTTTTTTATTCAGTTTTGACATGTCTATCAGCTTGTATTTAAATAGTATTTAAAATGTTAAATTAATAAACTTTGACCGAAACATAAACAAAGTAAGCTGGGACAAGAGGATAGGAAAGGTTCTTTTTGGAATGTATTTACATACTAAACACACAAACTTAGTTCTCTGACTAGCTTGGGATTGTCTAAAATTATTTGGTGGTTATATTAAATGTACCTATTCACATAACGAGTATATTCGATAAACACATATAGTGTTAAATGCTTAATACACATAGTTTGGTTTATTCTCCTTAAAATATGATGGTATCTGCTAATATTTCATTGTAAACCATTTGAGTACTCCTGTACACAAGTGATGTTAGGTTTGCGAGATCAGTGGTACAAATGTAAACATAGCGCGCATGCCATCTGGCGGCCAAACCGCGCTTATTTACAAATCAAGATTTTCTCAAGCATCCCAATAGTGAATCTTTTTTTTATCTTCCATATAATTTCTCCTTGTTTGGGAGTGGTGCACGCGCAAGAAGAAACGACCTCTAGTTATGGTCTTTTTATTGTACACAGACACACGTGGACTGCGTTTACTCACACACAAAACCATAACAATGAATGAAACAGGTTAATTGGAAAATGTAAGTCCGTGTACAGGGATGGTTTTGCCAAACTAATGAACAAATGGCATGAGATAATTCACATACTGTTGCAAATGTTTATGTACCTTGACAGTTTTCTTCAGGGGATAAGTGTTATTTTTTTCTAAAAGCACCGGCAATCTCTAGTCATTTAAGCTATCCCATAAGGTAGCTCCCACCCGTGTAGTTTCTTAGACACTTAATTTTCCTATACACTGAGGTAAAAATGAATGACAGACACACACACACACATATGTGAGAGAGTAAGAGTGACGCCTTTTAGATAGTAACATGTTCATTGATATTAGTCTATCTAAAAGGCATCACTCTTACTCCAAACCTACACTTCCACTACAGACTAACACGGCTATATACTTAGTAAATATATATATATATATATATATATATATATATAGTAATCTAATGGTTTACTGCAATTAGCAACTGCTAGAGTGCACAATGGTATGACATCAGAGCTGTATAATGAGAGAGAGAGAGAGAGAGAGAGAGAGGGTGAGATGGAGAGAGACAGAAAGAGAGAGAGATGTGATGCATTCATACACAATTGTATTTTCTTGCAAAATCATTTTAAATAAAATATTGTTTTACAAGACACGTTTTAATATTTAATTTTAACATTTGCTAAATGAATGTACAAAAAATGATTTAATTATATCTACTTTTTAACAATTTATTATTTAGATGAGGTCATTAAGCAGTAAGTTGGACCAGTAGTAAGAAACACGAACTATAAGCTCAGATTCTTTGAGACTTGGTTCCTTGAAAATTACTTGATTATGTGCCGTTTCAGAAAAGTTCAATGTACTTAAAAGGGAATTTGTATGTGCTGTTAAAACAACCTTAATGTTGACTTCCTCTATACCGGTCCCCATAATATAACCCAAACAATTTTGTAATTGTTTTATATTTTGGATTATGACCAAAACATAAAAAATACTCCCTAGAATTCCTTAGGAACCTTTAAATATACTTTGGATGAACTAACCGTAAGAGGCGGGTTTCTATACCTTCACTATCAGCGAGCGGATAGTGATGTTGGTGATGTAATAATCGAACAACAGGATGACGCAATAACAAAATCATATCAAATGGAAGAATAACAGGGTCATTTTCATATGTTATTTATAAATGAAGCAAATATTTAGTCACTGGTTAAAACAAAGGAAAGTGGAGCCGTACTGTATACGATACAGGTTGCCTGAAATCAGCAAGTGGTCCGCCATATGTACATTGCACAAACTACCCAAGGATACCTTGTTGTCTCTATATGAATTTTTTTAATGAATTCATCAATGAGATTTTGTAGAACAATATACTGTGGACAGACAACAGCTGATTAATTTTCATGATTAGTCTGATGGATCTTGATGCGGATCCATGTACTGGCGGAGGTTTGGGTTCTACGGGTGCTCTCTAATATTGTAATAAATGTCTTAACGCAGTCTTTGAGTGTCTAGTCTAAGTTGTTGTGATGTAATATATCTTACTAACCATTTTGAGGTGTTTTGTTGCTAAATATCTCTCTGTATGAAATATTTATATATAATTGTCCTCAATTTTTGCTCTAAAATCAAATTTGACCTGAAAAAAATGACAAAACCACTAGAGAAAAATTGGCCCCATGTTTTTTTGTAAAGTTTAAGGTCTAAGGTTCACATAAATGTAGGGTGTCCACTTTTTACAGAGAAAAATTACTCGGTTACATATGCCCCCACACTAGTTGGAGCAATGTTCTATGTGTGTACGATCGTCCGTGAAAGGGAGATAGGCGGGGAACTGTCGGTTTTCGGTAGCGGCCTGTAGTTAAGCTTATGGGACTTTTCGATTTTTCGCAGGCAGTTTCTCATTAGTGCCGGGGGGGGGGGGGGGGTTGCTGGAAGCTTTGGCAGCCTGTAGTACCCTACAAAAAATTGGGAGGGGATAAAATTTATAGAAGCATCGCATTAATGTTAAGGTTGCCGGCAAGGGGAGTGAAATGAGAGCGGCCAGCCACTGGGGCCCCATGAATCGCACACGCAAATAGCAGCTATTTGCGACCCAAAAAATTTAGGAGGGGGTAAAATTTCTGGTAGCATCGGCTTGAGAGTTAAGATTGCCGCCAGGGGGAGTGGACATGAGTGCGGGCAGACAGAGGGGCCCTCATGAATCGCACGCGCAAATAGCAGCTATTTGCTACCCTAAAAAATTGAGGAGGGGGTAAAATTTCTGGTAGCATCGCATTGAGAGTTAAGATTGCCGCCAGAGGGAGTGGACAAGAGACAGGACTGCCACATGGGCTCTATGAATCGCACGCGCAAATAGCAGCTATTTGCTACCCTAAAAATTAGGAGGAAGTAAAATAATAGTAGCAGCGCATGGAGTGTTAAGACTGCCACCAGGGGGAGTGGAGATCTCAAAGCCTGCCACAGCGGCCCAATGAATTGCACGCGCAAATAGCAGCTATTTGCTACCATAAAAGTTGTGAAGACTGCCGCCAGGGGGAGAGGAGATCTCAGCGGCCTGGCAGAGGGGTCCCCACGAGTCGCAAGCGCAAATAGCAGCTATTTGCTACCACAAAATATGTCAAGACCGCCACCAGGGGGTGTGGACATGAGAGTGGACAGACAGAGGGGCCCCCATAATCGCACGCGCAAATAGCAGCTATTTGCTACCCTAAAAAATTAGGAGGGGGTAAAATTTATAGTAGCATTGCATTGAGCGTTATGACTGCCGCCAGGGGGAGTGGACATGAGTGCGGGCAGGCAGAGGGGCCCCCATGAATCGCACGCGCAAATAGCTGCTATTTGCTACCCTAAAAAATTTAGGAGGGGTTCAATATATAGTAGCATCGCATTGAGTGTTAAGACTGCCGCCAGGGGGAGTGTACATGAGAGCGGGCAGACAGAGGGGCCCCAAGAATCGCAAGCGCAAATAGCAGCTATTTGCGACCCTAAAAAAATTAGGAGGGGTAAATTTCTGGTAGCATCGCATTGAGAGTTATGATTGCCGCCAGGGGGAGTTGACTAGAGACAGGACTACCACAGGGGCCCCATGATGCGCACGCGCAAATAGCAGCTATTTGCTACCCTAAAAAATTTAAGAAGGGTTAAATATATAGTAGCATCGCATTGAGTGTTAAGACTGCCGCCAGGGGGAGTGTACATGAGAGCGGGCAGACAGAAGGGCCCCATGAATCGCACGCGCAAATAGCAGCTATTTGCTACCCTAAAAAAATTAGGATGGTGTAAAATTTCTGGTAGCATCGCATTGAGAGTTAAGATTGCCGCAAGGGGGAGTGGACTAGAGACAGGACTGCCACAGGGGCCCCATGAATCGCACGCGCAAATAGCTGCTATTTGCTACCCTAAAAAATTTAGGAGGGGTTCAATATATAGTAGCATCGCATTGAGTGTTTAGACTGCCGCCAGGGGGAGTGTACATGAGATCGGGCAGACGGAGGGGCCCCATGAATCGCAAGCGCAAATAGCAGCTATTTGCGACCCTAAAAAATTTAGGAGGGTGTAAAATTTCTGGGAGCATCGCATTGAGAGTTAGGTTTGCCGCCAGGGGGAGTGGACCTCAGTGCCGCCAGGGGGAGTGGACTAGAGACAGGACTACCACAGGGGCCCCATGAATCGCACGCGCAAATAGCAGCTATTTGCTACCTTAAAAAATTTAGGAGGGGTTAAATATGTAGTAGGATCGCATTGAGTGTTAAGACTGCCGCCAGGGGGAGTGTACATGAGAGCGGGCAGACAGAAGGGCCCCATAAATCGCACGCGCAAATAGCAGCTATTTG
Source organism: Sipunculus nudus (assembly GCA_026874595.1). Lineage (NCBI taxonomy): Eukaryota > Metazoa > Annelida > Sipuncula > Golfingiida > Sipunculidae > Sipunculus > Sipunculus nudus. Next base: position 16,711,929 of record CM049317.1, read on the forward strand.
CTACCCTAAAAAATTAGGAGGGAGTAAAATAATAGTAGCAGCGCATGGAGTGTTAAGACAGCCACCAGGGGCAGTGGAGATCTCAAAGCCTGCCACAGGGGCCCAATGAATCGCACGCGCAAAGAGCAGCTATTTGCTACCATAAAAGTTGTGAAGACTGCCGCTAGGGGGAGAAGAGATCTCAGCGGCCTGGCAGAGGGGTCACCACGAGTCGCAAGCGCAAATAGCAGCTATTTGCTACCATAAAATATGTCAAGACTGCCACCAGGGGGAGTGGACTAGAGACAGGACTGCCACAGGGGCCCCATGAGTCGCACGCCCAAATAGCAGTTATTTGCGACCCTAAAAAATTTAGGAGGGGGTAAAATTTCTGGTAGCATTGCATTGAGGGTTAAGATTGCCGCCAGGGGGAGTGGATATGAGTGCGGGCAGACAGAGGGGCCCCCATGAATCGCACGCGCAAGTAGCAGCTATTTGCTACCCTAAAAAATTAGGACGAGGTAAAATTTTTAGTTGCATCGCATTGAGTTTTAAGACTGCCGCCAGGGGGAGCGGACATGAGACTGGACAGACAGAGGGGCCCCCATGAGTCTCAAGCGCAAATAGCAGCTACTTGCTACCATAAAAAGTGTCAAAACTGCCGCCAGGAGGAGTGGACGCAGAGAGGGCTGCCAGAGAGTGCCCCATGAATCGCACGCGCAAATAGCAGCTATTTGCTACCTTAAAATGTGAGAAGACTGCCGCCAGGGGGAGTGGTTATGAGAGTGGCCTGACGCGGAGGCCTCCATGAGTCGCAAGCGCAAATAGCAGCTATTTGCTACCTTAAAAGTGTCAAGACTGCCGCCAGGGGGAGTAGATATCAGAGCGGGCTGCCAGAGGCCGAGGGGGCCCCATGAATCGCACGCGCAAATAGCAGCTATTTGCTACCTTAAAATGTGCCAAGACTGCCGCCAGGGGGAGTGGTTATGAGAGTGGCCTGACAGAGAGTCCCCCATGAGTCGCAAGCGCAAATAGCAGCTATTTGCTACCTTAAAAGTGTCAAGACTGCCGCCAGGAGGAGTAGATATCAGATCGGGCTGCCAGAGGCCGAGGGGGGCCCATAATTTAAACGCGCAAATAGCAGCTATTTGCTACCTTGAAACATACCAAGACTGCCGCCAGGGGGAGTGGTTATGAGAGCGGCCTGACAGAGAGGCCCCCATGAGTCGCAAGCGCAAATAGCAGCTATTTGCTACCATAAAAGTGTCAAGACTGCCGCCAGGGGGAGTAGATATCAGAGCGGGATGCCAGAGGCCGAAGGGGCCCCATGAATCGCACGCGCAAATAGCAGCTATTTGCTACCTTTAAAGGTGCCAAGACTGCCGCCAGGGGGAGTGGTTATGAGAGCGGCCTGACAGGGTGGCCCCCATGAGTTACAAGCGCAAATAGCAGCTATTTGCTTCCATAAAAGTGTCAAGACTGCCAACAGGGGGAGTAGATATCAGAGCGGGCTGCCAGAAGCCGAGGGGGCCCCATGAATCGCACGCGCAAATAGCAGCTATTTGCTACCTTAAAATGTGCCAAGACTGTCGCCAGGGGGAGTGGTAATGAGAGTGGCCTGACAGGGAGGCCCCCATGAGTCGCCAGCGCAAATAGCAGCTATTTGCTACCATAAAATGTGTTAAGACTGCCGACAGGGGGAGTAGATATCAGAGCGGGCTGCCAGAAGCCAAGGGGGCCGCATGAATCGCAAGCGCAAATAGCAGCTTTTTGCTACCTTAAAATGTGCCAAGACTGCCGCCAGGGGGAGTGGTTATGAGAGTGGCCTGACAGGGAGGGCCCCATGAGTCGCAAGCGCAAATAGCAGCTATTTGCTACCATAAAATGTGTTAAGACTGCCGCCAGGGGGAGTAGAAATCAGAGCGGGCTGCCAGAGGCCGAGGGGGCCCCATAATTAAAACGCGCAAATAGCAGCTATTTGCTACCTGTAAGGTGCCTAGACTGCCGCCAGGGGGAGTGGTTATGAGAGCGGCATGACAGAGAGGCCCCCATGAGTCGCAAGGGCAAATAGCAGCCATTTGCTACCATAAAAGTGTCAAGCCTGCCGCCACGGGGAGTAGATATCAGAGCGGGCTGCCAGAGGCCGAAGGGGCCCCATGAATCGCACGCGCAAATAGCAGCTATTTGCTACCTTAAAATGTGCCAAGACTGCCGCCAGGGGGAGTAGAAATCAGAGCGGGCTGCCAGAGGCCGGGGGGCCCCATAATTATAACGCGCAAATAGCAGCTATTTGCTACCTTTAAACGTGCCAAGACTGCCGCCAGGGGGAGTGGTTATGAGAGCGGCCTGACAGAGAGGCTCCCATGAGTCGCAAGCGCAAATAGCAGCTATTTGCTACCATAAAAGTGTCAAGACTGCCGCCAGGGGGAGTGGATATGAGAGCGGCCAGACAAAGAGGACCCCATGAGTCGCAAGCGCAAATAGCAGCTATTTGCTACCTTAAAAGTTGTCAAGACTGCCGCCAGGGGGGGTGGACAAAGAGCGGGCTGCCAGAAGGGCCCCCATGAATCGCACGCGCAAATAGCAGCTATTTGCTACCTTAAAAGTTGCCAAGACTGCCGCCAGGGGGAGTTGATATGAGAGCGGCCAGCGAAGAGGCCCTCATGAATCGCAAGCGCAAATAGCAGCTATTTGCTACCTTAAAAGTTGCCAAGACTGCCGCCAGGGGGAGGGGATATGACAGCGGCCAGACAGAGAGGCCCCCATGAGTGGCAAGCGCAAATAGCACCTATTTGCTACCTTAAAAGTTGTCAAGACTGCCGCCAGGGGGAGTGGACACAGAGCGGGTTGCCAGAGTGGGCTCCACGAATCGCACGCGCAAATAGCAGCTATTTGCTACCTTAACAGTTGCCAAGACTGCCGCCATGGGGAGTGGACAGAGAGCGGCCAGACAGATAGGCCCCCATGAGTCGCAAGCGCAAATAGCAGCTATTTGCTACCTTAAAAGTTGTCAAGACTGCCGCCAGGGGGAGTGGACAGAGCCGGCTGCCAGAGGGGCCCCAATGAATCGCACGCGCAAATAGCAGCTATTTGCTACCTTAAAAGTTGCCAAGACTGCTGGCAGAGGGAGTTGATATGAGAGCGGCCAGCGAAGAGGCCCCCATGAATCGCAAGCGCAAATAGCAGCTATTTGCTACCTTAAAAGTTGCCAAGACTGCCGCCAGGGGGAGTGGAAATGAGTACAGCCTGACAGAGAGGCCCCCATGAGTCGCAAGCGCAAATAGCAGCTATTTGCTACCATAAAAAGTGTCAAGACTGCCGCCAGGAGGAGTGGACACAGAGCGGGCGGCCAGAGGAGGCCCCATGAATCGCAAGCGCAAATAGCAGCTATTTGCTACCTTAAAAGTTGCTAAGACTGCCGCCAGGGGGAGTAGATATGACAGCGGCCAGACAGAGAGGCCCCCATGAGTCGCAAGCGCAAATAGCAGCTATTTGCTACCTTAAAAGTTGTCAAGACTGCCGCCAGGTGGAGTGGACACAGAGCGGGCTGCCAGAGGGGCCCCCATGAATCGCACGCGCAAATAGCAGCTATTTGCTACCTCAGAAAATTGTCAAGACTGCCGCCAGGGGGAGTTGATATGAGAGCGGCCAGCGAAGAGGCCCCCATGAGTCGCAAGCGCAAATAGCAGCTATTTGCTACCTTAAAAGTTGTCAAGACTGCCGCCAGGTGGAGTGGACACAGAGCGGGCTGCCAGAAGGGCCCCCATGAATCGCACGCGCAAATAGCAGCTATTTGCTACCTTAAAAGTTGCCAAGACTGCCGCCAGGGGGAGTTGATATGAGAGCGGCCAGCGAAGAGGCCCTCATGAATCGCAAGCGCAAATAGCAGCTATTTGCTACCTTAAAAGTTGCCAAGACTGCCGCCAGGGGGAGGGGATATGACAGCGGCCAGACAGAGAGGCCCCCATGAGTGGCAAGCGCAAATAGCACCTATTTGCTACCTTAAAAGTTGTCAAGACTGCCGCCAGGGGGAGTGGACACAGAGCGGGTTGCCAGAGTGGGCTCCACGAATCGCACGCGCAAATAGCAGCTATTTGCTACCTTAACAGTTGCCAAGACTGCCGCCATGGGGAGTGGACAGAGAGCGGCCAGACAGATAGGCCCCCATGAGTCGCAAGCGCAAATAGCAGCTATTTGCTACCTTAAAAGTTGTCAAGACTGCCGCCAGGGGGAGTGGACAGAGCCGGCTGCCAGAGGGGCCCCAATGAATCGCACGCGCAAATAGCAGCTATTTGCTACCTTAAAAGTTGCCAAGACTGCTGGCAGAGGGAGTTGATATGAGAGCGGCCAGCGAAGAGGCCCCCATGAATCGCAAGCGCAAATAGCAGCTATTTGCTACCTTAAAAGTTGCCAAGACTGCCGCCAGGGGGAGTGGAAATGAGTACAGCCTGACAGAGAGGCCCCCATGAGTCGCAAGCGCAAATAGCAGCTATTTGCTACCATAAAAAGTGTCAAGACTGCCGCCAGGAGGAGTGGACACAGAGCGGGCGGCCAGAGGAGGCCCCATGAATCGCAAGCGCAAATAGCAGCTATTTGCTACCTTAAAAGTTGCTAAGACTGCCGCCAGGGGGAGTAGATATGACAGCGGCCAGACAGAGAGGCCCCCATGAGTCGCAAGCGCAAATAGCAGCTATTTGCTACCTTAAAAGTTGTCAAGACTGCCGCCAGGTGGAGTGGACACAGAGCGGGCTGCCAGAGGGGCCCCCATGAATCGCACGCGCAAATAGCAGCTATTTGCTACCTCAGAAAATTGTCAAGACTGCCGCCAGGGGGAGTTGATATGAGAGCGGCCAGCGAAGAGGCCCCCATGAATCGCAAGCGCAAATAGCAGCTATTTGCTACCTTAAAAGTTGCCAAGACTGCCGCCAGGGGGAGTTGATATTAGAGCGGCCAGCGAAGAGGCCCCCATGAATCGCAAGCGCAAATAGCAGCTATTTGCTACCTTAACAGTTGCCAAGACTGCCGCCAGGGGGAGTGGAAATGAGAACAGCCTGACAGAGAGGCCCCCATGAGTCGCACGCGCAAATAGCAGCTATTTGCTACCATAAAAAGTGTCAAGACTGCCGCCAGGAGGGGTGGACACAGAGCGGGCGGCCAGAGTAGGCCCCATGAATCGCAAGCGCAAATAGCAGCTATTTGCTACCTTAAAACGTGTCAAGACTGCCGCCAGGGGGAGTGGATATGAGAGCGGCCAGACAGAGAGGCCCCCATGAGTCGCAAGCGCAAATAGCAGCTATTTGCTACCTTAAAAGTTGTCAAGACTGCCGCCAGGAGGAGTGGACAAAGAGCGGGCTGCCAGAGGGGCTCCCATGAATCGCACGCGCAAATAGCAGCTATTTGCTACCTTAAAAGTTGCCAAGACTGCCGCCAGGGGGAGTTGATATGAGAGCGGCCAGCGAAGAGGCCCCCATGAATCGCAAGCGCAAATAGCAGCTATTTCCTACCTTAAAAGTTGCCAAGACTGCCGCCAGGGGGAGTGGATATGACAGCGGCCAGACAGAGAGGCCCCCATGAGTCGCAAGCGCAAATAGCAGCTATTTGCTACCTTAAAAGTTGTCAAGACTGCCGCCAGGGGGGGTGGACACAGAGGGGGTTGCCAGAGGGGGCCCCACGAATCGCACGCGCAAATAGCAGCTATTTGCTACCTTAACAGTTGCCAAGACTGCCGCCAGGGGGAGTGGTCAGAGAGCGGCCATACAGAGAGGCCCCCATGAGTCGCAAGCGCAAATAGCAGCTATTTGCTACCTTAAAAGTTGTCAAGACTGCCGCCAGGGGGAGTGGACAGAGGCGGCTGCCAGAGGGGCCCCCATGAATGGCACGCGTAAATAGCAGCTATTTGCTACCTTAAAAGTTGCCAAGACTGCCGCCAGGGGGAGTTGATATGAGAGCGGCCAGCGAAGAGGCCCCCATGAATCGCAAGCGCAAATAGCAGCTATTTCCTACCTTAAAAGTTGCCAAGACTGCCGCCAGGGGGAGTGGATATGACAGCGGCCAGAGGGGGCCCCATGAATCGCACGCGCAAATAGCAGCTATTTGCTACCTTAACAGTTGCCAAGACTGCCGCCAGGGGGAGTGGAAATGAGAACAGCCTGACAGAGAGGCCCCCATGAGTCGCAAGCGCAAATAGCAGCTATTTGCTACCATAAAAAGTGTCAAGACTGCCGCCAGGAGGAGTGGACACAGAGCGGGCGGCCAGAGGAGGCCCCATGAATCGCAAGCGCAAATAGCAGCTATTTGCTACCTTAAAAGTTGCTAAGACTGCCGCTAGGGGGAGTAGATATGACAGCGGCCAGACAGAGAACTCCTTGACAGGTGTCATTGGCTGAGCTGATGAGTCATCTCGGGTACAGTCGTGATCCTTTGTGCTTCAAATGTGCAACTGCCCGTCCATCAAACAGGCACATTTTAAACCGTTGGACCTTCAAATCTGAAATTAGGTATACAGTTAGATTTTCCCAAAATCTACTAGCATACCATAATTCGGTTACTCTGACTTTCTTCCTTTTAGATATTAAGGAAACCCCTCCGTTTTCCATTGAGAACCCATTGTTACGCCTCAAGACTGCCTAAAATCAGAACCACTGTTGTGAGGTTGATCGTAGATAAATGGATATTGCTTCATAAATTTCCTATGAACACACAAAAACAGGGTCAGTATTGCATATAAGTTGAAGATATGGGCTGAAGAAATGCACCTTTAATAAATCCAAAAGTATATTTTCCCACTGAACCAAAAAATTGCTGAGGGTAGAGACTGTTGTAATCAGGGATAAACTACAATGAATCAAGATTGAATTGTAAATGAGGTATGAATATTTAAAATAATAAATTATTCATATAAATATAAAATTATATTTAAACCACAAATTTACCCAAATGTGGTCATGGCCCGTTTTTCGCTGTAAGCACAGTAAATTTAATAGCATATCATGCACACGTAAGGTTGTCAGCTACTACTTTGTAAAAAAGGAAAGGAATTCACCATAAATTGTAGCTTTTATTACAGTTGTAATGAGACCTTGTCACACCAAGGCTATACTGAAGGCAATGTGTATATCCCCTTATGGACCTTTCAGGCTAATTATGCTTGCTTGAAGCATGGCCTCAATACAGCCAGGCAGCTCTCGTGTGGTTCCAGCTGGACCTATCTGTCCACCCCCTGCAGTAGTAGTAATTGTGGCCAGAAATGTCGAATTAAACAAATGATTAAAAATAATTGTTTTAAAATAAAGAGTCTAAGAAATATGAATGGAAAGAAATTTTAATTTAATAAATATCCAGGTCTGAACCGGGTGTTTAATTTGTTGATTAATATTTATTACAAAATTTAAAAGAAAATATAAAAATATGTGCAAAATATAAAATTGTACTCTGACAAGTGCTAATTGAAGATGCGAATATGTTTGACCAATGGAATTAAGCCTCCTGTCTGTAGCAGATGGTACATGATACTGGCTAAAAAATCAGAATGTATATTACTGGTTCCTTAACGTTGACTTCAATTAATAAAATTAAACAATGCCAACTCAAGTTTCCTCCTTGTATAATTGCTCCCTGTTTTGATCATTAGGTTATTTTTAACACCTGTATTAGTTACATAGCTGGATTACTTTTTTGGCCTGATACGTGTTAAAAAATGGAAAGTTATGCAAATAACATAAAATAAAGAAAGCAGATGTGTTCTCATTATAATGTGTATAATGTTAAAAATTGTCATAAGTGTCGTGCTATGTTTAGATTATGGACAGTGGTGTGACAGTATTCATAAGTGAACACACATTTTTTTTTAATGACAGCCTTAAAACAGGGTACTTATGATCATTAATAAAAATAGTGAAATTGGTATAGCCGAAAAGATCCACAATATCGTAGGACTGAAACTGAAGAAAAAAAAAGAGCAATTAGTAAAGACTGTATAATTGTATTTGATTATGAATAAAAAAAACAATATTTTAAGTATGAAAATAAATACAAACACAAATACAAGGAAAAAGATATGACTGTGGAAGTGGTTAATTTGCCGTATCTGTATTATCGCGCATTTGTCATTTCATGGCATTGGCGCATTTAGGATTTTCGCGCAAATCCGTAAGGTAATAAATGGTGTTTCAAAAATTAAGATATTAATAACAGGTAGGTTTATGAAGTAACCTACATCCCACCTAACAAATTATCTACAATAATACTAACCAGAAGCAGCCAAGTATATGTCAGGACAACAAACAGAACTGATAACAGTCGCTGGTCTTTCTCAGCTCAGCCGTACTTCAAAGCTATATGGGAAGGCTATGGGTGTCTTAAAAAGCTCCTTATTGTTTCAAAATTTTTTCTACGAATCACTATAAAGGAAAGAGGTCTTTCTCGAGAAATCACTTGCTAGGAAGTCTTACGACAATATGACTTCTTTAACAATCTGGTTAAAGAAACCTCAATTAAAGCGAACTCGATGGCGGGATTACTAGGCACACATGACTGTGTATCAGGCGAGAACGGTGTAATTTGCCGAACCATCGCATGGAATTTACGCGTGTTCTGATTTTAGCGCAAATGTACCTGCCGCTAAAATGGCGAAAATTAAAACCCCGCTAACAAAACCACTTCTAAAGTATGTAAATGCGAGTGCAAATACTTTGAAATTGTATTCCTGAATGCTGTCGTGAATAAATTTAATAATAGAATTTTAAAAATCAGTCATTTCATGTATATTATAAACCGAAATAATTACGGATGTTATTGTTAAAATTTAACATTTATAAAATCAAGTAAGTGTTTGTCAGTTTTAATATATGCTATATCCGGTATACGGGTTACCCTAACCCTTCGGGCATGAAATACTCCAGTTAAGTCTTTGTCACTATTGATATATGCTATTTGCCGGGTTACGGGTTACCCAAACCCTTTGGGAATAAAATACTCTTGTAAGTGTTTGTCATTATTAATATATGCTGTATCCGGGATGCGGGTTACCCTAACCCTTCGGGCATGAAATACTCCAGTATGTGTGTGTCACTATTAATATATGCTATATCCGTGATACGGGTTACGCCAACCCTTCGGGCATGAAATACTCAAGTAAGTGTTTGTCAGTTTTAATAAAGGCTATATCCGGTATACGGGTTACCCTAACCCTTCGGACATGAAATACTCCAGTAAGTGTTTGCCACTATTATGTATGCTATATCAGGGATACGGGTAACCCTGACCCTTCGGGCATGAAATACTCCTGTAAGTATTTGTCACTATTAATATACGCTATATCCAGGATACGGGTTAACGTGACCCATCGGGTATGAAATGCTCCAGTAAGTGTTTGTGACTATTCATGTATGCTATATGCAGTAAACGAGTCTACGTTACCCAGCGGGTATGTAATACTCCAGTTAGTGTTTGTGACTATTCATATATGCTATATCCGTGACACAGGTTACGGTAACCCACGCGGCGTGAAAAGCTCGAATGTTTGTCACTATTAATATATGCTGTATCCAGGATAAGGGTTACCCTAACCCCTCGGGCATGAAATACTCCTGTAAGTATTTGTCACTATTAATATACGCTTTATGCAGTAAACGGGTCTACGTTACCCAGCGGGTGTGAAATACTCCAGTTAGTGTTTGTGACTATTCATATATGCTATATCCGTGACACAGGTTACCGTAACCCACGCGGCGTGAAAAGCTGGAATGTTTGTCGCTATTAATATATGCTATATCCGGGATACGGGTTACACTAAATCTCGGGCAAGAAATACTCCTGTAAGTGTTTGTCACTATTAATATATGCTATATCCAGGATACGGGTTACCCTAACCCTTCGGGCATGAAATACTCCTGTAAGTGTTTGTCACTATCAATATATGCTATATCCGGGATAGGGGTTACCCTAACCCTTCGGGCATGAAATACTCCAGTAAGTGTTTGTCACTATTGATATATGCTATATCCGGGTTACGGGTTACCCAAACCCTTTGGGAATAAAATACTCTTGTAAGTGTTTGTCATTATTAATATATGCTGTATCCGGGATGCGGGTTACCCTAACCCTTCGTGCATGAAATACTCCAGTAAGTGTGTGTCACTATTAATATATGCTATATCCAGGATACGGGTTACCCTAACCTTTCAGGCATGAAATACTCCAGTAATTGTTTGTAATTATTGATACGTGCTATACCCTTGATACGGGTTTTATGCTATATCGGGGATACGGGTTACCCTAACGATTCGGGCATGAATTACCCCAGAAGATGTTTGCCATTATTAATATGTGCTATATCCGGGATACGGTTTACCCTAACCCTTCGGGCATGAAATAATCCAGTAAGCTGTTGTCCCTATTGATATTTGCTATATCCGGGATACGGGTTACCCTAACCCTTCGGGCATGAAATAATCCAGTAAGTTGTTGTCCCTACTGATATATGCTGTATCCGGGATGCGGGTTACCCTAACCCTTTGGGCATGAAATACTCCTGTAAGTGTGTGTCACTATTAATATATGCTATATCCAGGATACGGGTTACCCTAAACCCTTCGAGCATGAAATACTCCCGTAAGTGTTTGTCACTATCAATATATGCTATATCCGGGATAGGGGTTACCCTAACCCTTCTGGCATGAAATACTACAGTAAGTGTTTGTCACTATTGATTTATGCTATATCCGGGATACGGGTTACCCAAACCCTTCGGGAATAATATACTCCTGTGTTTGTTATATTAATATATGCTATATCCGGGATACGGGTTACCTTAACCCTCCGGGCATGAAATACTCCAGTAAATATTTGTCATTATTAATACGTGCTTTATCCGGGATACGGGTCACCCTCACCCTTCGGGCATGAAATACTCTAGTAATTGTTTGTCATTATTGATACGTGCTATACCCGGGATACGGGTTACCCTAACCCTTCGGGCATGAAATAATCAAGTAATTTTTTGTCCCTATTGATTTATACTATATCGGGGATACGGGTTACCCTAACGCTTCGGGCATGAAATACCGCAGTATCGATGTTTGCCATTATAAATATGTGCTATATCCGGGATACGGGTTACCCTAACCCTTCGGGCATGAAATAATCCCCTAGGTTGTTGTCCATATTGATATGTGCTATATCCGGGATACGGGTTACCCTAACCCTTCGGCATGAAATAATCCAGTAAGTTGTTTTCCCTATTGATATATGCTGTATCCGTGATGCGGGTTACCCTAACCCTTCGGGCATGAAATACTCCTGTGTGTGTCACTATTAATATATGCTATATCCAGGATACGGGTTTCCCTAACCCTTCAGGCATGAAATACTCCCGTAAGGTTTTGTCACTATCAATATATGTTATATCCGGGATAGGGGTTACCCTAACCCTTCCGGCATGAAATACTCCAGTAAGTGTTTGTCACTATAGATATATGCTTTATCCGGTATACGGGTTACCCAAACCCTTCGGGAATAAAATACTCCAACAAGTGTTTGTAACTATTCATATATGCTATATCCGGGATACGGGTTTCCTTAACCCTTCGGGCATGATATACTCCAGTAGATGTTTGTCATTATTAATATGTGCTATATCCGGGTTACGGGTTACCCAAACCCTTTGGGAATAAAATACTCTTGTTAGTGTTTGTCATTATTAATATATGCTGTATCCGGGATGCGGGTTACCCTAACCCTTCGGGCATGAAATACTCCAGTAAGTGTGTGTCACTATTAATATATGCTATATCCAGGATACGGGTTACCCTAACCCTTCGTGCATGAAATACTCCAGTAATTGTTTGTCATTATTGATACGGGCTATACCCGGGATACGGGTTTTATGCTATATCGGGGATACGGGTTACCCTAACGCTTCGGGCATGAATTACCCCAGTAGATGTTTGCCATTATTAATATGTGCTATATCCGGGATACGGGTTACCCTAACCCTTCGGGCATGAAATAATCCAGTAAGTTGTTGTCCCTATTGATATTTGCTATATCCGGGATACGGGTTACCCTAACCCTTCGGGCATGAAATAATCCAGTAAGTTGTTGTCCCTACTGATATATGCTGTATCCGGGATAAAACCTTGAAATGATTAAAATGGACTGTTCAGAATGAAGATTTCAGAAGTGGCAGCAACGCGCCGGTCAAATTAAATCACGTGATTTGTGGCAAAAACCCCACGTGGTTGTTGAGGCGAGATGCCCACTGGACGTGTTACCCCCTTTAAAAGCAATAATAAGTGGGGAGTTTGATTTTTTGCCAAAAATAAATTGTATTTTAAATTGAAACGAGGATGTACATATATAATGCCAAATCTGGGTTCACTTGATATTCGAATGCAATATAAATTGTGGTGAATATTAGGCCTATTTGTCAGATATATTGCTGATTTATTATGTTATACTTTGATATGATATACCTGCATATACATATATATATAGATATTAATATATAAATTCATATAAATAAATATATATGTATATATATAGATAAAAATATATATATATATAAATATATATATAAACTAATAAATATACATGTATATATATACCCCAAACATATTATATATATATATATTTATATAGTGTAACCTGTGCAATAAGAGCGCCTGTGAATTAAGACCACTTCTGGCCAGACCCGTGGATAGTCTTATAATATATATATATATACAATATATAATGTGGTGGGAGAGAGATTTATTAAATGCTCTCTCGCTTTTTAGGATGGCTCAGACGTATACTTTGAAATCCACGCGAGGTGTCTATGGGCAGGATGCATTACGAATGGCTGTTAAAGCTGTTGCCGAAGGAGTAAGTGAAAAGGTGTCCCCCAGAGACTTCGGCGTCTCCCGAAACACTAAAAAGTGCTTAGCAGCGTCCAGCTTAGATTCTGAGAAGGAATGTATTTGGATTTGCCAGTCACCTGATGCTCAGCCTTGGTTTTTATCTAATTAAAGGGGGCTATAATCACCTATAAAGCATGTTGAATATGCACGAAAAATAGCGTCTTCTCTTTGAAATCAATTGGTACCTGCCAAAATATTGGCCTAAAAGTGTTGGCTTACTAGAGTGGACCTAGCGCGATCACTAGCAGGCGCCAGCCTAAACATAGCGAGAGGGCCCCCGTGTATCGCCCGGGCCACAATACCTGTCAATCAGGAGATGCCCTGAGTGACACTGGAAAAAAATTAGTGGATGTTTGTCATTATAAATATGTGCTATATCCGGGATACGGGTAACCCTAACCCTTCGGGCATGAAGTACCCCAGTAATTGTTTGCCATTATTAATATGTGCTATACCCTAACCCTTCGAGCATGAAATACTCCAGTAAGTGTTTGTGACTATTCATATATGCTATATCCGGGATACGGGTTACCCTAACCCTTCGGGCATGAAATAATCAAGTAATTTTTTGTCCCTATTGATTTATACTATATCGGGGATACGGGTTACCCTAACGCTTCGGGCATGAAATACCGCAGTATCGATGTTTGCCATTATAAATATGTGCTATATCCGGGATACGGGTTACCCTAACCCTTCGGGCATGAAATAATCCCCTAGGTTGTTGTCCATATTGATATGTGCTATATCCGGGATACGGGTTACCCTAACCCTTCGGCATGAAATAATCCAGTAAGTTGTTTTCCCTATTGATATATGCTGTATCCGTGATGCGGGTTACCCTAACCCTTCGGGCATGAAATACTCCTGTGTGTGTCACTATTAATATATGCTATATCCAGGATACGGGTTTCCCTAACCCTTCAGGCATGAAATACTCCCGTAAGGTTTTGTCACTATCAATATATGTTATATCCGGGATAGGGGTTACCCTAACCCTTCCGGCATGAAATACTCCAGTAAGTGTTTGTCACTATAGATATATGCTTTATCCGGTATACGGGTTACCCAAACCCTTCGGGAATAAAATACTCCAACAAGTGTTTGTAACTATTCATATATGCTATATCCGGGATACGGGTTTCCTTAACCCTTCGGGCATGATATACTCCAGTAGATGTTTGTCATTATTAATATGTGCTATATCCGGGTTACGGGTTACCCAAACCCTTTGGGAATAAAATACTCTTGTTAGTGTTTGTCATTATTAATATATGCTGTATCCGGGATGCGGGTTACCCTAACCCTTCGGGCATGAAATACTCCAGTAAGTGTGTGTCACTATTAATATATGCTATATCCAGGATACGGGTTACCCTAACCCTTCGTGCATGAAATACTCCAGTAATTGTTTGTCATTATTGATACGGGCTATACCCGGGATACGGGTTTTATGCTATATCGGGGATACGGGTTACCCTAACGCTTCGGGCATGAATTACCCCAGTAGATGTTTGCCATTATTAATATGTGCTATATCCGGGATACGGGTTACCCTAACCCTTCGGGCATGAAATAATCCAGTAAGTTGTTGTCCCTATTGATATTTGCTATATCCGGGATACGGGTTACCCTAACCCTTCGGGCATGAAATAATCCAGTAAGTTGTTGTCCCTACTGATATATGCTGTATCCGGGATAAAACCTTGAAATGATTAAAATGGACTGTTCAGAATGAAGATTTCAGAAGTGGCAGCAACGCGCCGGTCAAATTAAATCACGTGATTTGTGGCAAAAACCCCACGTGGTTGTTGAGGCGAGATGCCCACTGGACGTGTTACCCCCTTTAAAAGCAATAATAAGTGGGGAGTTTGATTTTTTGCCAAAAATAAATTGTATTTTAAATTGAAACGAGGATGTACATATATAATGCCAAATCTGGGTTCACTTGATATTCGAATGCAATATAAATTGTGGTGAATATTAGGCCTATTTGTCAGATATATTGCTGATTTATTATGTTATACTTTGATATGATATACCTGCATATACATATATATATAGATATTAATATATAAATTCATATAAATAAATATATATGTATATATATAAATAAAAATATATATATATATATAAATATATATATAAACTAATAAATATACATGTATATATATACCCCAAACATATTATATATATATATATTTATATAGTGTAACCTGTGCAATAAGAGCGCCTGTGAATTAAGACCACTTCTGGCCAGACCCGTGGATAGTCTTATAATATATATATATATACAATATATAATGTGGTGGGAGAGAGATTTATTAAATGCTCTCTCGCTTTTTAGGATGGCTCAGACGTATACTTTGAAATCCACGCGAGGTGTCTATGGGCAGGATGCATTACGAATGGCTGTTAAAGCTGTTGCCGAAGGAGTAAGTGAAAAGGTGGCCCCCAGAGACTTCGGCGTCTCCCGAAACACTAAAAAGTGCTTAGCAGCGTCCAGCTTAGATTCTGAGAAGGAATGTATTTGGATTTGCCAGTCACCTGATGCTCAGCCTTGGTTTTTATCTAATTAAAGGGGGCTATAATCACCTATAAAGCATGTTGAATATGCACGAAAAATAGCGTCTTCTCTTTGAAATCAATTGGTACCTGCCAAAATATTGGCCTAAAAGTGTTGGCTTACTAGAGTGGACCTAGCGCGATCACTAGCAGGCGCCAGCCTAAACATAGCGAGAGGGCCCCCGTGTATCGCCCGGGCCACAATACCTGTCAATCAGGAGATGCCCTGAGTGACACTGGAAAAAAATTAGTGGATGTTTGTCATTATAAATATGTGCTATATCCGGGATACGGGTAACCCTAACCCTTCGGGCATGAAGTACCCCAGTAATTGTTTGCCATTATTAATATGTGCTATACCCTAACCCTTCGAGCATGAAATACTCCAGTAAGTGTTTGTGACTATTCATATATGCTATATCCGGGATACGGGTTACCCTAACCCTTCGGGCATGAAATACTCCAGTAAGTGTTTGTGACTATTCATATATGCAATATCCGGGATACGGGTTACCCTAACCCTCGGGCATGAAATAATCTAGTAAATTGCTGTCCCTATTGATATAAGCTGTATCTGGGATGCGGGTTACCCTAACCCTTCGGGCATGAAAAACTCCTGTAAGTGTGTGTGACTGTTAATATATACTATATCCAGGATAGGGGTTAGCCTAACCTTTCGGGCATGAAATACTCCCGTAAGTGTTTGTCACTATCAATATATGCTATATCCGGGAAATGTTTGTCACTATCAATATATGATATATCCGGGATACGGGTTACCCTAACCCTTCGGGCATGAAATACTCCAGTAAGTGTTTGTCACTATTGATATATGCTATATCCGGGATACGGGTTACCCTAACCCTTCGGGCAAGAGATAGTCAAGTAATTTTTTGTCCCTATTGATATATGCTATATCGGGGATACGGGGTACCCTAACGCTCCAGACATTAGATACCCCAGTAGATGTTTGTCATTATTAATATGTGCTATATCCGGGATACGGGTAACCCTAACCCTTCGGGCATGAAGTACCCCAGTAATTGTTTGCCATTATTAATATGTGCTATACCCTAACCCTTCGAGCATGAAATACTCCAGTAAGTGTTTGTGACTATTCATATATGCTATATCCGGGATACGGGTTACCCTAACCCTTCGGGCATTAAATACTCCAGTAAGTGTGTGTGACTATCAATATATGCTATATCCGGGAAATGTTTGTCATTATTAATATATGCTATATCATGGGTACGGGTTACCTGAACCCTTCGGGCATGAAATACTCCAGTAAGTGTTTGTCACTATTAATATATGCTATGTCCAGGAGACGGGTTACCCTAACCCTTCGGGCATGAAGTTATCCAGTAATTGTTTGTCATTATTAATATGTGCTATATCCGGGATACAGGTTACCCTAAACCTTCGGGCATGAAATACTCCAGTAAGTGTTAGTGACTATTCATAGATGTTATATCCGGGATACGGGTTACCCTAACCCTTTGGGCATGAATTACTCCACTTAGTGTTTGTCACTGTTAATATATGCTGTATCGGGGGTACAAGTCCCTAACCCTTCTGGCATGAAACACCCCAGTAAGTCTGTGTCACGGGATGTGGCAAGCTATGCAACGGTGACAGAACAATTGACAAACCAAGGTAAATTTGTTTACAGATTTAACTTCCGTTATGTAGTGCCTTGATCATATTTTAACCGTTTTTGTTATTGGCTTAACATTACGCCACTCGTGACCAATGATCACCGTGTAATAAATTGTTCCCCCACTACTGGTTTGTCTTATTTTGTGATACTTGCTAGAAAGAATCGTTCTAATATGCCTTTATATGGCGTGATCTCGAGCACGCTTCAAAAGAGCCCCCCCCCCCCCCCCCCCCAACAACTGAACCGTCAGTCGGCACTGCATTTTCACTGTGACCGTATGACTGCAGTTTATCTCATGAGGCCTTCTGAACATAAAACACAAATGACCATATCACGTGCTCGTTGAGAATGTAAAAATATATCTGATTGTCTGAGGACCGTAGCAGCGTCACCGCTGCCAGGAAGCAGACGCGGCAGGAGAGACCGTTCCAGAGATGAAAAGCAATAAAACAAACGGGGAGTCTTACATCCTATTTATGCTAGAAATGTTTTAATTTTGTTTAAACTGGCATTATTTAAACCTGTTTATATAAACTCGCGCATGAAATTCACATTTTATCGCTCAAAGCCCGTCGGCCCACGGAGGGGCGGGTAGTTCAAAGGAAATTGCATGGAACTCCTCAATTAGGTAAATTACCAATGTTTTAAAACATTTATGACAAATTTGGATTTTTATTTTCATTTCAGTACATCAGTACTGTTTCAAGCTGGAAAATTATGGATATTCAATGTGTAATTGTGCTAATCAATGGTCATACCGAGTGCACACCTGATACATGTCACACCTGGATTTTTTACCTGTGCAGGTGATTGACCAAGCTGAACAGCATTTAATCTTTTTTTGTATGAAACGTTCACAGCCAGAGTAAAAACTTTTCTAGATTTTCATGAAAACTAATTAGATTTGCCATTTTTTGTCTACCTGCACAGGTGAAAATATATTAATTTAGGATGTAAAGGTAAGCACATAATCAGTGCAGTTTGCAGCGATAATTCATACATTTTGCGCAAAAATAAAGATTATTTTGGTGATGTCCCTTATAACATGTATAATTTTAAAATTTAATTTAAAAAATTAGATGTTACCTTAATTTACCTGAACTCACCTGTGCAGGTGAGCATATGTTACAGGTAGTAGTTGTCAAAATTGAAATACGCAACTTGCGTGGCTGTGCAATTGATTGAAAGATAGTTTGTGCATATTGTTTTGGCTACTTTTAAAAAATTTCCTTCCCAGTCTTCAACTGAGAAGTAGTCTTTATTGTCGGTACTGGCAAAAGTAATTAAATCCTTTTAAGATGAAAGGTATTATTACAGGTAACCCAATAAATTGTGCAGTTAGGCCCAGTAATTCATATAATGTACACATGCCACACAAAATTAAGATTTATTCTGTCGGTATCCCTTATTCCTTGTATAATAATACATGATAATTTACCTGTGTTTACCTGAACCCACCTGTACAGGTGAGTATATTTTTATGTGTTACCATAACCAAAATTATCAATTTATATTCTACGTCTCTAAAATCAAAATATAATATGTTTTGACATAGTTGACACTTGTTCATCCATATTCGTCTTTGGCACTAATCAGCATGATTTTGTCTCTGCCATAGGTAATTAGATCAGTTGAAGAACAAAGGTATTCACATAGGTAACTTAATAACTGTACTTAATAGCACCTGTTCTTAT
Source organism: Sipunculus nudus (assembly GCA_026874595.1). Taxonomy (NCBI): domain Eukaryota; kingdom Metazoa; phylum Annelida; class Sipuncula; order Golfingiida; family Sipunculidae; genus Sipunculus; species Sipunculus nudus. The sequence continues at coordinate 16,730,729 of CM049317.1, forward strand.
ATCAAAAGTGAATTATACAGTCAATAAATGGAAATGGTATTAATTTATAGTTACTGTAATGATGAACAAGATGTTTGCGTACACATTCAGAAATAAAATAATTTACCTATACTTACCTTTACTTTCCTGTGCAGGTAAACATATGTGTTATATTTTAACAGAGTCCTAGAATATGCTTCTTGGGTCAGCAAGCTTTTCAGGTGAAAAATATATGATTTTCACTGTAAAATCCAATTTTATTTGCATATTCTGTTTTTTTTGGTGATTCCCTTTCCATAAATAAAACAAATCATTTACAATTTTACTTACCTTTAAATAATAATTACCTTTGAGAAAAAAAATCCTTATATTTCCCTTTTTTGATCAAATTGTAAATGGGTTACCTGAACAAGATAAAGGGGTCACTTTGGTGAAATACCAGTGAGCAGAAATGCAGGTATTACAGATTTACCTATTGTTACCTGTATTAACCTAACTTACTTACATATGAGAAGGTATGCAGAAAAAAAATATAATTGACATAAAGGAAATATACCTTACAGTAAATGCAGAAAATGTCACAAAGATACCTTGAAAGGGACTGAGTTAATGTGTCTTATATGGGTTCATGTCAAAATGTGGGAAAAAAATGCAAAATTAATCTGAACAGTAGGAGTGTCACAAGCCCCCAGCCTAATCTGAACAGTAAAGGGTTAATAAATGCTATATTCAGGATACGGGTGGCCCTACCCTTCGACCATGAAATACTCATGTAAGTGTTTTTCACTATTGATATATGCTATATCCGGGATACGGGTTACCCTAACCCTTCGGGCATGAAATACTCCAGTAAGTGTTTGTCACTATTGATATATGCTATATCCGGGATACGGGTTACCCTAACCCTTCGGGCATGAGATAATCAAGTAATTTTTTGTCCCTATTGATATATGCTATATCGGTGATACGGGGTACCCTAACGCTCCGGGCATTAGATACCCCAGTAGATGTTTGTCATTATTAATATGTGCTATATCCGGGATACGGGTAACCCTAACCCTTCGGGCATGAAGTACCCCAGTAATTGGTTGCCATTATTAATATGTGCTATACCCTAACCCTTCGAGCATGAAATACTCCAGTAAGTGTTTGTGACTATTCATATATGCTATATCCGGGATACGGGTTACCCTAACCCTTCGGGCATGAAATACTCCAGTAAGTGTTTGTGACTATTCATATATGCAATATCCGGGATACGGGTTACCCTTACCCTTCGAGCATGAAATACTCCAGTAAGTGTTTGTGACTATTCATATATGCTATATCCGGGATACGGGTTACCCTAACCCTTCGGGCATGAAATACTCCAGTAAATGTTTGTGACTATTCATATATGCTATATCCGGGATACGGGCTACCCTAACCCTCGGGCATGAAATAATCCAGTAAATTGTTGTCCATATTGATATAAGCTGTATCCGGGATGCGGGTTACCCTAACCCTTCGGGCATGAAAAACTCCTGTAAGTGTGTGTCACTGTTAATATATACTATATCCAGGATAGGGTTTAGCCTAACCTTTCGGGTATGAAATACTCCCGTAAGTGTTTGTCACTATCAATATATGCTATATCCGGGAAATAGTTGTCATTATTAATATATGCTATATCATGGGTACGGGTTACCTGAACCCTTCGGGCATGAAATACTCCAGTAAGTGTTTGTCACTATTAATATATGCTATGTCCAGGATACGGGTTACCCTAACCCTTCGGGCATGAAGTACTCCGGTAATTGTTAGTCATTATTAAAATGTGCTATATCCGGGATACGGGTTTCCCTAAACCTTCGGGCATGAAATACTCCAGTAAGTGTTAGTGACTATTCATATATGTTATATCCGGGATACGGGTTACCCTAACCCTTTGGGCATGAATTACTCCACTAAGTGTTTGTCACTGTTAATATATGCTGTATCGGGGGTACAAGTCCCTAACCCTTCTGGCATGAAACACCCCAGTAAGTCTGTGTCACTAATAATATGTGCTTTATCCGGGATACGGGGCATTATAAACAGTCATAATATTACGACTCGTTGACATTACATAGCTTAATATATGGTGTGTACTCAGTATATTATTATACAATCCTTTCAACTTAAATAAATTTCCTACACACATGCTTCTATACAATGTTTGAGCGGGCATCTTGTTAAATGAAGAATAAATTACGCCATATACATATGAACGGTTAGTAGAGTTTTCGGTGAAATGCGCACTGCGATCGCAGCTTAATATGACCAAAGGCATTTGCTACCGCGCATATCTGTTTGCTACTTTGCGACTGTTAATTGCTACCGCGCATATTGCTTTGAGTGTTCCTGTCCGAGCGACCTCTGGCAGCAAAGACTTGCACTACGTCAACAGTAGCAGATTTTGCGATCGCAAATTCTTAGTCCCCATTGCGGTCGCAGTGGGTTGCGACCGCGCAGGTATTTTTGCTACCGCGCACATTGCGCATTGCGATCGCAGCTTAATATGACCTAAGGCATTTGCTACCGCGCATATCTGTTTGCTACTTTGCGACTGTTTATTGCTACCGCGCATATTGCTTTGAGTGTTCCTGTCCGAGCGACCTCTGTCAGCAAAGACTTGCACTACGTTTTGCTATCGCGCACATTGCGCATTGCGATCGCAGCTTAATATGACCAAAGGCATTTGCTACCGCGCATATCTGTTTGCTACTTTGCGACTATTAATTGCTACCGCGCATATTGCTTTGAGTGTTCCTGTCCGAGCGACATCTGCCAGCAAAGACTTGCACTACGTCAACAGTAGCAGATTTTGCGATCGCAAATTCATAGTCCCCCCTGGATAGCAAGGGACAGTAACTTGCGACCGCGCAGGTCTTTTTGCTACCGCGCACATTGCGCATTGCGATCGCAGCTTAATATGACAAAAGGCATTTGCTACCGGGCATATCTGTTTGCTACTTTGCGACTGTTAATTGCTACCGTGCATATTGCTTTGAGTGTTTCCTGTCCGAACGACATCTGGCAGCAAAGACTTGCACTACGTCAACAGTCGCAGATTTTGCGATCGCAAATTCATAGTTCCCATTGGTAGCAATGACAGCCACTTGCTACCGGGCAGGTCTGATTTGCTACCGCGCACTTTGCGCTACGAGCCGGTCTGTGCCTGATGGTAGCAAGTCCGGTGGCTGTTCAGTGCGCGATGTGGCAAGCTATGCACAAGAGTAGCAAATGCTACTGTGCGACTGCCATTTGCTACCGCGCACTTTGCGCTGAATAGCCGCTGAGAGCAGATTGGTAGCAAAGTGAGTGGAAGCTGAGTGCGCGTTGTTCCGGGCTATGCGCAATGGTAGCAAAGAATCCCAGGGATAAGTCTGGAAAACCGACAGTTCCCCGCATATATGAGATTGTGTTGCTGGTGAACACAATCACAACGATAAAATCAGGGACGGATTCCCTGTTTTGCGGTTGGGTGTGTCAAATCAGGGACGGATACCCGGATTCCAATCGGGGGTAGGGGTTAAATATAAATAATATAATTTTATATATATAAATATATATAATAATAATAATAATAATAACCTAAAAATAATATAAACAAATTAATAATATATCTGGAAGCTTACTTTTATCATTTTGGAAAATAACTCCCAGATGGCACTGCAGTAATCATTATTGTTTAATATCTCCAAAACTATAAACTGTGTCACAATTTTGATTGCAGCATCTGAAACTGGATATAATGTGTTTATCCTGTTGGCGATTCTGTCATATTCTTCCCTTACCATGGTGACCTAATATAGGTTACAATTCTTGAAATTCAAAATATGAAGATTAATTCGAATAGACTCTGGCTTATTTTATTCATGCCTTCAATTCTCTATGGCATGAGTACATGACCTTCACCTTGAGTTTTTTTCCGTCTCTCTGTCTCTTTGTCTGTCTTCTCGTCTGCGACTTGTCTGTGACTTTTGAAAATCAACATAACCACATGAAGATATGCATCTTTAACCCAAACAACACGGGTTGTTCAACTGACCAGTTCCAAATGTTCCCTGCCTTTCTGCTGCTTGTTGTCTGATAGTTTGACTTTCTTATTTCTAGTTCCGGCAAGTTCTCGACCTATGGTCGTCTAGTGTGTCTGTCTGTCTGTTTGGATGTATATCCGCGCTCTACAGGGCACAATTTTGCACCAATCGCTCTGAAACTTATACAGTTAGTGTAGAATTGATTCTCCTCGGAGCCTGTTGTTTTTGGCCATGATCAGTCAAAGGTCAAGGTCAGGGTCACGGAAAAAGCCTAAAACGGTTTTCCCTTCATATCTTTGTTAATAATAACCGTAGCGGCATAATATGTAGCTCGTTCTGCTTGTCATTCCGGCGCCTTTCATCCAGTGACCTAATTGTCCCAGTCTGTTGTAAGCATGGGTGCGTATTTTTGGGGGAAAGTCACAAAATTTGAATTTTTTTTCCTAACTTTTCTATGTTTAGAGCTAGATACGTCTGTTTTTTGCATTATGTATTATTTAATGAGGTATTTATCATCAATTACCAATACTCGTGGAATCTCGTGCCATTCCTTGTCAAACGAGATCTTTCGAGATTTCATTAAACTTTCAAAGTGATATATTTAATGTTATTTCTAAATATCTCGAAATTGTTTTTTTTTTTTCATTTTTTGGAAATAGCTACCAGGGGGCGTGGTACTTGAAACACTGTAACATATCATTTTTCTGCAATATCTCAAAAAATATTAAACTTGAACAATTTTTATTGTGTTATCTGAAACTAGGATCATTGGCTTATTCCCGCGCACATGCAGCTTTGTGCTGTCGTTACCATGGTTACCTACCCTTGGGGTAAAACTTGACAATCTGAAAATATGGAATTTTTCTGCTTCTATCTCTGTTAATATTTATGGTACAAAGGTCTAGTTATATTCTAGTATTCCCTTGGTTCTAATTCATTCAATTGACATGTCTCGTCAAATCTCGCTCTGTTCGCCAACAATCGAGAAATTACGAGATTTCACAGAAAAGCTGATAACTCAATAACATTTTAGGCTAAGAATGAGTAGTTTTCTGCATTTAGTAGGGTTAAATGAGCTTTATATGATCAAATTGAAATCTCGCCAAATCTTGCATCATCTCCCGCCAAGCGAGGATATTCAAGATTTCAAACAAATGTCTATATCTCGTTCATTTTAATGCTAGAGATTTTATTTTTCTATTGCTCAAGAATCATTTGACTAAATTTCAGAGACAAAAGTGAATATCTCGTCATATCTCGTTCTATTTGTTGTCAAACGAGAACATGGGACCATTTAACGAAACGCCTATAATTCTGTCATTTTTATGCTAAGGACCTATATTTTTCAGCATTTGCGGCGTCTGAAACTCTCAGTCATAATATGTGATTATATTGCAATTCTGGTCAAATCTCGCCTCGCTTTTCATCAAATGATGAAGATACATCCAATTGCCGTGAGCACAAGTGGCTTCAGGGTTGACCGGTAAGTGTCGGCAAGGCTATTACAGTTCCAAGCTGGCGTGCTCGGTCATCCATGAATCTCACAAAGCAGCATTCAATTCGGGACAAAAGCCGCTAATTGTGAAGTGCACACATCTGTGATTTTCATTGTGTCCCCTTGTGTGGCCACTTGTGTTGCCAGGAACCACTGGCAAATCATTCAGTTGGGGGGCAAGGATTAAATTTTTAATATCAAAATCATCAAATATATATAATAAAAAATACAATTTCTCGAAAATTATTTTTTCCTTTTAGAAAATAGTCGCCAGATGGCACTGCAGCAATCATTATAGTGCCATAACTCCACAACTATAGACAGTGTCACAACATTGATTGCAGCAACTGAAACTAGTTTTAATGCGTTTATCATCATGGGGACTCTGTCATATTCTGCAGGAATTAAATTTTAATCATACATCAAATATATGTAATACAAAATAAAATATCTCGGAACATTTTTTTTTCCTTTTAGAAAATTGCCGCCAGATGGCGCTGCAGCAGTCATTATTGTGCCATATCTACAAAACTATAGACAGTGTCACAGCATTGATCGCAGCATCTAAATCAAGATTTGTGTTATATTCTTCAATTACGAAGATGACCTTAAGTAGGTTACAATTCTTGAAATTCAAAATATGGAGATTTATTCTTAAAGACTGTGGCTTTTTTTATTCCTGTTTTCCATTCTCTATGGCATGATTACATGGCCCTCAATTGGAGTATTTATGTCTGTCTGTCTGTCTCTTTTTTGTCTGTCTACTCATCTGCGACTTTTGAAAATCAGACAAACCAAATGAAGATGTATTTCCCCCATAATAGGGGTTTTTCATTTGATCAGATCCAAATGTTCCCTGTCTGTCTGCCTAGTAACTGTTCGTCTGTTTCGCTGTCTAATTTCCGGCAAGCGTTCGACCTGTGGTCGTCTAGTCTGTCTGTCTGTCCCCAGCCTTAAATGCACCGTTTTGGAGCGATCGCTTTCAAACTTACAGAGTTGATGTTGAACAAAAGGTCCCCGAAGCCTGTTAATTTTTGTCATGATCGATCAAAGGTCAAGGTCAAGGTTATCAAAAGTTTGCAAAATGGTTTTTTCCTTTATAACTCTGTCACTATTAGTCGTATCTACTTCAACTGTTGCTCATTTTAATCGTCAGTCCAAGGCCTTTCTTCTGGTGTATAGCTGTTTCAAATTTGCCGTAACCATGGTTACGCATTTGGGGAAAAAATCATGATATTCGAAAATTAGGGGTCTTTTTTTCTAACTTTGTCAATTTTAAAGCTACAGATGTCTGGTTTTCGGGATCAGGTAGCATGCAAGTAGTATTATTTGATTATTCTACAAGTCTCGCAATGTCTCGTACAATATCTCGCCAAACGAGATATTTCGAGATATCGTTTAGTGATGGCCTAAATTCCTCAAGTATGCAGGAATCATTTTGAAAGTTATACATCTTATTTCTTAAACTAATATCTCGAAACAGATTTTCCATTTTCCGGATATGGCCACAAGGGGGCGCTGCACTGGAACTTCCCCAACATATGATTTTTGGGCCATATCTAAAAAATTATACCCTCAATTACAGAAACTATACCTTATTTTCTTCCTCTGAGTCTTCTCCATTACCTGAATAAGTCATCTGGTCTCAGCTTGTGTCATTTTGTCAATATGTCTGTCTGTTTGTCAGTTATCAACAAATTCGCCTGCTTGCTGGTTTTGTCTTACATATAGCATTCTACAGGCAACAGTTTTGCAGGAATCGCTTTGAACTGGAACATCTTATTTCTTACAGTAATATCTCGAAATACACTTTTTCATTTTCCGGATATGGCCGCCAGGGGGCGCTGCACACTTACCTCACACAAATATCATTATTTAGGCTATCTCTCCAAAACTTAAACTCTCAATTACGGAAACTATAGCTTATTTTCTCCCCCTGGATCTTCTCCATAACCTGTGTAAGTCATCTGGTTTTAGTTTTGTGTCACTTTGTCAGTATGTTTGTCTGTTTGTCAGTTCTCCTCGAATTCGCCTGCTTACTTGTTCTTGCGTCTCACTTATAACATTCTACAGGCCACAGTTTTGCAGGAACCCTTTTGAAACTGGTACATCTGGCCAAAACCTAATATCACGAAAGGAATTTTTCAATTTCGGGATATGGCCACTATGGGGCGCTGTACTAGAACCATTACAACGTATCATTTTTGGCCATATCTCCAAACCTGTGAACCTTATCTGCATAAACTATAATTATTTTGTTTCAAAATACCGTTTTCGCATGACAATCTAGTCACCTGTTAGCTCAGATGTGTCAGTATGTCTGTCCAATTGTCGGTTGTTGTCAGCTCTCTCGGCTTTCATGATCTTATTTGTGATATATGGCGTTCAACAGGACACAACATCTCAACAATCGCTATGAAAGTCACTTAATTGATAGAAAACCGACAGTTTGTTCTTTCTGTCCGTCTATCTATCATTACAATTTCCGGCAAGCGTTCGACCTAAGGTCGTCTAGTTTTTAGTATTTTGGTGATGTAGCGTTATACCAGGGTTTGTTGTATGGGTTCTAATACATACATTTATACCTGTATGTATATATCCTGTGTAGTGGCGGTATTGTGATATAATTTCGTCAATTTTAAAATTATTTGGAAACTATTCAAATGTGAATAATGTTTATTTCGTAATAGCTATTAAAGAACACAATTACTTTCGATATTAGATTCACGTGGACTTTAATATGTTTATCTATAGACAGTCTTCAATAAACATATGTCAGTTGGAATCGCTTCTGTTTCAATTTGTAGTTTGCCTGACATGTAAAATTACATACTTACGGACTACTTGTAGGAAACAAACCTGGTATTTTGCTATGTGAAGTCTCACTTGTCTGGCAAATGACAGAATGAGCCGCAGAACACTCGGCCGCCTGCCAAGCGTAGCGCTCTGACTTCCACGTTACAGCAGAACAGTCTTTGTTCACGTCTGGGTCCCACAAGTGCCATGGGGCAAGTTTGATTGGATGGGAACCATTATCTGAAAAGGAAATATACCTGCATTTTATATAGCATGGAAGGCATATTTTCCTTTGAAAAAAATATGTCACTAGATTAACAATTTGCACTAAAATGTGTTGCTACTGAATAATATCTCCGAAACCGTGCTATATTTGCATGAATAAAGGCAAATAAATTAAATAATTATTTTTTTACAATAGGGGAATGTAAAAAAAAATGCTCGGGGGATCCACAGCTGCCAGTTAGGTACTAAATACGACTGAACAACTAATACAAGAGATTCAAGAAATGACCTCTTGCATGCAGATACAATTTACCTTGAGGATGTGTTCAAGAACGGTTTATCATTCAAGATAAAGAGCTGAACAATGTACTTGTATCTATTACAAATACAACATAAGCCAGAAAATGATTTCGCTGATCACAGGACTATTATAGTCCTTCCTGGTCAATTGCCTGATGCTGGTGTATCATTTCCCAAAATAACGTTTTCAATAGGTCAGTATACAAAGAAATTCAAGGAACCACCGATGTTAATTGTATAAAGATCCAATAAGAAAGTTTCCCTAAAGTACCATGACGAAAGGGTTCCACTTAAAACAAACAAAGGTTCCCCACTGGTTCGATCAAAGGGATCCCTCATGGAGCCTTTGACCTTAGATTGCATAGCAAATACATAAAGAATTCTGCTTCTTTATTTACCTCTGCGTGACTACTGGTGAGAGTTTTAATTTTAACTTCTCAATAGTTCCGTAAATTCTGATGTAAAGCCTACGTGAATTCTAATTCCTAAATTTGCAGTGACTATTGGAGAAATGAATGTTTAAATCAGGTAACTACAGGTGTATGTCTTGATTTCTTCTGTATATTCTCGTGGTAGGCGTGATTTCGACTTCTTGGTGTTCCTGTGACTACTGGTGATAATGCGTGTGTATGTATTACATTGCTCATGTGAAGGATACATAATACTTGCAAATTTTGAAAATAAAGCACTTTTAAAACGTTTCCTCCAAGCTAGAATAGTTTAAGGATCCCCATAACGTACGGCAGCGGTTTATGGTCTAATGAGCTTTCAACTAAACTATGCTTCTAATTTTTCAACTTGCAGTCTTGGCTTCTAGAATCTTGTCCACGCTGTCCGTCGGACACTTGTAAATCTGCACTAGTAATCTCCGTTAATCATTAAAATAATGCCTATACAAAGAGGAGTTGGCATTAAGCGGAACCCACTGTATACCGTAAAATCTTACTGTCTTGGTACTCCCAGTTCACCCTGAAGAAGCCGACCCAGAATGAAGTACAGCCCTGGAACTGTTTCATCTTAGTCAGTACCTCGGTGACCTGCTGAGACGAGTCGAATCTGGCTAGCTCTCCGCCGTTGGCCTCGCACTGAGAACGAGCGGAAAACCAGTTGCTGACGCCGCACTGGAAGGTGAAGGACACGTCCTGATCTTCCACGTGGTGACAGTTGTAAAAGTAAAATGATTCAGGGCAGGTACCTGAAAGATAGTGACGGGCAATCTATTTAACTTCATAGCATTCATTTTGTTCTTGTACTAAATGATATATTAATATGTATTGTGTGTGTTCTTAAAAAATGAATTATGTAGAATTATGTAAAATATTAAATGTTCGCCTTTGCCATACAGTTTTGTTCATAGTATTTAATATATTATTTATACTTACAACAAGGTGTGTGCACTTGATTTTGAAGGAAGAATATGCCAACTTAAACCGTTTGTCATTTAGGTCGTACTTAAAACTGATTTTCAAGTAATTTCCAAATAACAAGAATATGAACGTGTGACAAATGTATCAACCTCTCTGAAGGATATTTGATATTATTGTCAGCATGAGACGCCACCGATCGGGAGCACAGAGACTTGCTGCCTTGTGTATTAGCTAGTTGTCAGGTTTGCCTTTTGAGCATGCGCAATCAGGACTTCGGGGCCATTTTTCTCAGAAACTGTTATGGTTGCTGGAGACCATGATTTCACTTTGTCATAGGAGTTTTGTTATTCTTGACGCTCCAGGCTGTTATATGAAAGCGTCAGAGCAGGGGAAATGTTTCAGACTATTGTCGGCAAGGATTCTTTGTAAGTCTGATTTCAGTCTATATATAGACATGTCTGCTGTTATCTAATTAGATGTTGAGCTTCGACCAGTAACTAAACATGTTTCAGCAGTGTTATAACTTATTACCTAGGGAGACACGTGCTGATCACACTTTATTTAATTATGTCTCTAGATTGATAACCCGTGGTAACTTTATTGTTCAAGTTTATGATACGGCGGTTGTAGATTGCTCCTCTGGCGTGGATGCTCCAGGTGCTGGCTATTGACTTCTCCTATTTCAGTCCATGTGATCCCTAGTGGGGATGGTTCGCATTATATTTGTGAAGCTTTTTAGCTTGATACATAAGTTTATATGTTCACTGTAAACAATGTCGACCCCTCATTATAGACTGTAATGGTAACATACCTTGGACAAACATCCCCATAATTGTGGATAGGGCTCATGCCTCGGAGCTCGGTTTCCATGTTATTAACCTTGTACACATGTAAGGCAAAAAAAAACATAAAAGGTATGGTTCTCAGGTAAACCCGCATCAATTTTAAACCCCCGCATCAAAATAAAATCCGCATCAAAATATTTTATTTTGATTTTCAAAAGTAAGTTACAAATTTTGAACTACAGCCGCTCGGACATTTCTTTCAAGAAGATCAAATCATACACTTTCCCTTGCAATGTAGTACTTTTACTTATTTAGCAAAATAAATATGTTATTATCATGCTTTTCCCTTATCATTTGACATTTTTATCGAAACATACCAAAAAATTAAAAAATAAAAAAACCGCCCACCCGCATTGATTTCTGAAAAAAAGTGCCTGATAACCATACCTTTTTTTTATTTGGGCCTAAGCTTAGTTTGATGACAAATGTGTGTGTTACTTGCATTTACTCTTCTGTCGTAATGACATTATTGCTGCTTGTACAGGTGCCAAACACCAGGGCCCGTATGCACAGTCGAATTTTAGTTAGACCTGGTTTATTGTTAAACCTGGTTAAGTTAAAACCAGTTTATCATAGACTACAGGGTTCAAACGTATGCACAGAGCAGTTTTGCAGAGGTTAAGTCAAACCTTGTTTAACTTGTAAAGGTTTAGTTAAACCTGGTTCATCTTCCAGTCTGGCGCCTGGATCGGGGTCTGGTTGACAGAAAATGTCATCATGTTATCGGGAATACCAATGCCAGTTGACAAGGTGGGTGAAAAAACTCCTCTCTCCCTGCTTCATCAAACACTTAAACCAGCCTTGGTAAACGCCACTATGATGGCAATTTGTCACATTATATAGTAAATTATTTTTTTTTGCTGGCCAACTCGTGATTATATTTTTCAGTCAATGAAAAAGCCAGGGGACTATGCAAAACTAAGTTCTCTCACAGGCAAATAAGTAAGATAATGTAGGTGTCATCATCATTCAAGCATATTAGGCTATGTTCACCCAGCCCATTAGCATACAAGATTTGTTGAAAATCCACCTAGCTATTCCTGAGGAATCTGTTAATTTGATATGGGCAACAGAGACCTAATTTCAGGAGTCCAAGGGGGACTTTAAATAGACCACTCTGGATGTCAAGTAAGAAGATTCCAGATCCAGTGGTCTATGCACGGTTTACAGACAATCACATCTTTGAAGGTATGAAATATAGAGAAAAAAGAAATCACCAAAAAAAATAAAAAAAACAGGTGGTGCCACAAGTCCAGAAACTGATGAAATATTCCATGATCAATATCTCTGCAAAAAAATAAGGTGTTCAATGCATTAGTTGTTCAGATACTTGAGCTTTTGTATCAAATTTTCCATTATGGGGGGGGTGGGTACTTCGGAGCCCCAGAGACCTATTTTCATGTTTCCAAGGTTCAAGGACCTCCCTGAATGTCATGTAAGAAGATTCTAGGTCCAGCGTTTACGATCTGTGCCTGTTTAACGGACACACACAGACAGAAGGACAGACAGACGGACAACAAACAAAGAACGAGCGCTATAGCTCAGATGCCTTTCATTCAGCTGAGCTATAAAAACAATGGCCTAAAGGATTAAATAGTTGAAGTTTAAAAAGTTTTTGAAATTGTTTTATTGAACATCCTCATAAACCAGCCCTTAATCCTACTCATAAAAGTTTTATCTTTTTGGAATAAAACTGGATAGTTGCATCTTGGTTTAAAGATAAACCTCCTTTGATAAAAGATAAAGAATAAAGATAAACCATGTTTGTGCATACGGGCCCAGGTTCATCCACCCAGGCACATTTTTTGTATCTGCTGATCCACTACAGCCTATATGCTCCGCCCGTTTAACTTAATAATTATAAAACGCTCGTACACAGAAGGTCTTCCATGCCCATGGTATTATCTACAAGACCATAATGACGTCACAAGAGTCGATGACGTAGGTCGTATTGATTGAAGTTATCATCTGCAATCGCTGTTCTCTATTCCTGACTATTTCACAGTCATTGTGATCTGTCTTGCTATATTTTGTATTATTTGTTTCACAGAAATTACATGCCAGGTATGCCATTATTATTCAGTTGGTAGTCATAGGAACCTTTAACCTAGGCCTTTTTTTTTTACTGTCTCCTTTGTATATAAAATATATCTAAACACATGCCGACTTGGGCACTGGTACAGACGTCTCGTGATTTTGTTTGGCAGAGGTCTGTCAAATTATGCAAATTTTGTTTTGATCAGATGACTGACGATTTCAGTGTTTACGCTCACCTGATTGGTTGATCGTTAGTCCGATGCTTGTGATTATTCAGGGAATGAATATGCAATTAAGGTCACATAGAGTTTATGAATAGTCAATGGAGGCAATAAAATCACTCAGTTGCAGCAGGACAGTTTTCGTTGTGAGGACCTCGTAACCCTTACAAACACTTTGCCTGTTAGTCTCATGAAGTTGCACACTGGGTTTCCCTCTTCTATCCGGCCTCATCACTCTTGTAACTCTTAGACCCCAGAAAAGGTAGATAATAACCAAAGTAACCCTAAAAGGTTCCTTCCTTGGACAGAGAGGCAGGCGCGATCCAGAGGGGTTTTTGGGGGATCGAACGTGACCCCCCCCCCCCCTTGCTCTTAACCAACGACCATTTTTCTCGACAATGTTTTGCATGACACCCGTTGACCCCCTCCCTGCAAACAAATCCTGGATCTGCGCCCGTAGATAGAGGCATAGTCTTACCTATGATATACACTGCTAGTATTTTAACGCTAAAAAAGGATCCGATCTAGAGACGAACCCGCACTTTGGCAGGCACGAGTCCAGTGTCCAAACATGGCTTAGTCCAGAGAGAAGACGATGTGCCTTCAGATATCATCTTATTCTCCATCGTGTGCTGTTTCCGGGGCTTGTGAATAAGGGTGGCCTTCTGTCACCTAACGACATTCCTTGACAGCATTAACGACAACATACGTTTCCTTGCAAAAACCTTCGACAACAATTACGCCTCTACTGCTACCTTATTTGGCGTCAAACAGACGAACGCCTGAATAGTTAAATATTTTTCAAAGTCCCGCAGCGACAGGTGAAGGGCCACGAGTCTCTGGAGACACCTGTAGACCTTACAAGCGAGAGCCTGACGACTATGATTCGACAGCCTGTTCGCTTGTTGTAGTCTGTTGAGTCGTCTAAGGGGGACAGTCCCATAACACAACCATGCAATATAAATGAAGGCCATCTAGTGTATCACCTTCAATCACTGATATGCTTAATTAATCTATATTCAATTTTACATTAGTGCATTAAATAAACTACCGTTATGTCTACAGATGTACCCGTAACCCGTGAAGGCACAGTTAGCGTCTTTCAGGTCCTGTTCCTGTAACCGTAGCTGTCCACATTCCCTCTTGTTTGCTGACAGCTGCAACTGCTTGATCCTTCCTGAAAACGAAAACAACTGTTTGTAGTATTTTGCTGGACTGATGGACGGAATAAGTCACAGTTATATGTTCTCTTATATGTGTTTTATTTATTCTCCTGCCGAGTGTAGACGCTACACATATATATCAGTGGACAGTCTCAAAACAGATTAAAATTTATAGTTCGTGCCACTAGTCCTACACATATAAATGTTTCGAACATGTAATGACATAAAATATGTTGTAAACAATACATTTATTACAAAAAACCTGAGATTTAGTTACCAAATGTGGTATGTTTTAAATGTTGTACATTATTTTGTGATTCCAGCATAAATATTTATGAGTTTCAAGGTGCTCAAAATTGTGTTTTTGTCGCATAGACAGCAGAATAAAGCTCCTGTTGACCTGATTTTGGATTTCCTAGGAGATCATGTAAAACATATCTATATAACCAGCCTGCGTAATTAGTGTCCTGTTAATTATTGGGAAAGAGGATTTGACAAGAAATCGTTGTGGCTCAGCATAGCTGAAAGTCATCTGAGCAAATAAGCCACCTCGCATGAATTCAAAATAAAGCCACCAAACACGGAAACAAGAGCCTGCGAGATCCAGAAATACGCCTCTTTATTGATAATGTTCAGCAACTACATATGCGCAATAAAAACTGACATTTCAAATCACCAACCTGTTTGGACTTCTTCATTATTGACCCACTTGTACTTTGTTCTTTCAGTTTTCTTGAACCGGAGCCAGGCAGCGGTGAGTGAGTTATCCGCCATCTTTTCAATTAGCTTCTGATGTTGGGTCCAGGTCTCGGGGGCAGGAAGCGTGGCATTGTGGTCGTGACAAATAGCTTCTGCTTGGCTGTAGTTTACAGCAATCTTGTCTGTATAAATGTAGATGGTATCAGCTGAAAGAAAATGAAAAATAAGGTCAAATGAAAAACATTTGATTGTGTGATCAAATAATTGCTACTGCAATTATGTGCCTGACAGATATTATGGCTTTCGCATTGTGCTATAGTATCACAAGAGGTTTTCTTTATACAATGACACTGCTTTTGTGTGGAATCTTACCGTTAGAAAGATGTGAGTTTTAACAAGTGACCCATGGGTCATGACGCTCAGCTGCCAAGCATGACCTTGTGACATCATGGACTGAGATTCACAACTTCCAGTCAAATTTTGAAGAACCAATTTGCCAATTTGTTGAAAATTTTCTATGACAACAGAAACATGTATTACCTATATCTGGTTAAAACACAGTGAATTGATGGTCTGAGGACAATGCATGATTGTTAAGCTATCAGGAACTATTCCAACAGCTTGCTTGAAACCTGTCAGTCTCAAAAGGAACACCACAAAGGGCAAATATAAGATCAAAATATAAAGCAAAAATCAAGGAAATACATGCAAGAATTATTGAGAAACAGGTGCTTTTGTATGAATTTTTATTCAATACAGGCCAACTGTACTGCACTTTTATAAATGATGGTAATATTTATTCAGAAATATTTGACCCAATCCTTTACAAGATTACATAAATATACATCCAACTGCATTCACTTTAACTGTTTTTGAGATAATATGATCAAAAGGAATTAATAGATGGATGCCTGGTGGCCATATTGGACTTCTGACAAGTCTGAAATCAGACAACAAACATTCTCTAAATCGGACCAAACATTAAAGAAAAATTACTGAAACTGCCCTGAAGAAAGAATTTCTAAGGTGGCTAACTGGCAGACATAATGGATTTCTGACAAGTATGACATTTGATATCCCACATTCTCCAATAAGAGACCAAACTTGGGGCAAATTATCCAGTAATAAATGCATAATGGATTTCTGACAAGTATGACATTTGATATCCCACATTCTCCAATAAGAGACCAAACTTGGGGCAAATTATCCAGTAATAAATGCCCAAAATAATTCAAAAGGCATGTCCAGGCCCTCATATCAGATTTATAGATATGCAATTGTAAAAAGTGTAAGTCCAATATTTTTTATTATCACTCTGCTTTTCAATGGGGTCAGCAGGGTAGGTAAACTGCCAAACCTGAAAGAAAAGAAATGCAGAAAGCATGACAAAGAGTCTTGAAATAAAACAAAAAGCCATCCTAAATCAAGGTACACATCCACATATTATGAGAACAAACACTTGCTT